>JARHVA010000412.1:1445000-2067500 GCA_037957365.1 Torreya grandis
TTTGTGCATATCATAGAATGCATGGGCACCACACTAATTCATGTTTAGCATTGAAAATGAAAATACAACATATCAAGGATATAGATGACTCACACAGTGACACTTCATCCAAACAGCATATGCTAGCACATCTACCAATTTAAAAAGGGTCAAATTTAGAAATAGTAAAAAAATTGGTTACCAAATCATAACTCACAATAATACAAGGTTCACAAAGTATAGTCAAATTAATAAATAGTACAAGTAAAGATAAATTAAGAAAAGAGTATGGGTTTGGTCAAAAGTATCTACAATGGTATGATTATCATGGTCAAGGTTTGGGCAAGCAAGCCCACGCCATCATTACTCTTATTCTATTAGTTGATAACATTGGTCAACAAGGTTTGGGATTTATTGAACATCCTAAGGCACATCAATCACATATACAAATTATCAAGGCAAAACATCTAGATACACAAGAAATATTACAAAAAGATTAATAGCTTTAGTTGTAAATTTAAAATCATGCTCATCCAACAAGCATTCTCAAAATAGGTTTTATAACAAAAGGACCTCCACAACACCATATGCCTACAATTAACATAGTTTCAAAAGGGAAAATCACAATCAATATGCCAAAGCATAATTCAGAAAGGTCAAATCCATAATATGAGGTAATTCCTTATAACACACTAGGTTATTATGATTCTGATGTGGAAAATATTATGATTTGGATGAGGAATAATACACATATTCTTAATACTACAACATTCAACTACAATATAACAATCACACTACATGAGATCTAATCATTCTTATTTTTGACACAGGCCACGATGATGATGAGTCTCCCATGAGACTCAATGGTTAGTATGGCTTCTTCCCTTGTACATACTTATTTCTCTCCCTCGCTCCTTGTACATTATTTACTTTTATTTTCTAGTACATAGCTTATACTCAAAAAACATAAAAATAATATAACATGTCAAAATACAAAAACATTCAAATATTTCAAAAACACAATAAAAATTTATAGGTTATATGCATTGTTATGTTTACATTTCTAGTAATTTCCATATATTGCATATTGTTATCTATCCTAGTATAACTAGTTTTATCATGCACATATGAATCACTTATTCTTGTCAGGTGCTTGTATATTCTAGATATGACTCTGGTCTACTACATTGATCTAGACTAGTTATCATCTACCCATTGGGGGCATTTACACTAATCTATGTTTTTACATTGATACATCTGCCTACTTGGGGGCATATCTTACATACTTATTATAACTAGGTTTTATCTTTACATACTATACATTCTATTTTATGCATTGATTTATCTTGATATTGGTCATTGCTCCTCATTTCTTAGATTTGTTGTCAACTATCACTAGTTAGACTCAGTATATATACATCTTAGCATCTACAAAGATTTGTATTACATAGTTATACATGTTTTCATTTCTAGTTCCTAGATTAGACTTGATTGTATTCTTATGTTTATTCCATCTTTGAGGGCATTTGAATATGCCATTATTATTTATATTCTACACCACTTATCTATTTGTATGCCTTGGACATGTGTCCATGTCCTTTATGTGTGATTTTTTTCTTCTATATTTAGACATGTGAACATGTCCTTCTTTATGGCTTTATGTCAAATTAATTATTGGTTACATATATGGACATTTGAACATGTCATTGTATGTCTTCATTCTCAAATTTAGTGACATGTGCTCATGTCCCTTGTATTATGGCCCCTTTCCCTACCTTTTACATGCCTCATGTGCTTGTATGTTTGCTTCCTAGTATGTTTATATACCATGACACTTGTATTTTATTTTTTACATACGCACACACACACTAGTTTTTGATGCCATGAGAGATCTCATGCATCTACCCTTCCTACTTGGGAGCTTTAATGTATGTCATGCCCCATCCCCCTAAGTAGTTACTAATATTTTAATACTATATACATTGATTACATCTATCTTAACACCCTTGTGCAATTCTAGATCATAACATACATCTTATATTTCTTATTTATGCTCAGATACATTTACATTTTGATGTTATGTTTTGCATTATATTGGAATATCATGCACATGCTCTAGCTAACACATTTTGTAGAGCTACTTCTTTAGAGGGAAATTCTTACATTGTTTCTAAAACTAACCTAAAAAGAGGGGGAATTCATAGGGGTTTTTCAAAAAGATTAGGCTCCTACTTGGCTAATCACATATACATTTCTACATGTAGGCTCAATTTTATATATCAGACTCAGGATAGACATGGAATAGAATAATGATTCATAAAATAGTTTAGATCACTCAAAAATTAGACCAAGTAGTCATTAGCACCTGAATTGGGACACTAGAGCCATAGGGTGCTATTGTCCACTATAGGGCACTTTGTCTAGTAGAACCAACTTCAAGATAGTCTAGATCATTTAGACTAGTACACCAAGTATAGTACATATTTGCATAGATATAGTCACAAGTTTGGTAGTTTTGTTTAGGTTTAGCTCAATTTCATTTATTTTAGTTCAATTTAATACTATTTACTTAGGTTTGGAGCCATCATGTGTGACATGATCATTCATACATTTAGATTAGTTATATAGATTTAAATTCTACATACTTGATTCATATTCAGTATACTTAGATATCATGTTGGGGGCATGTGTATGGTGCATAATTTCAATATACTTAGCTTAAATTAGGTTGACCAAACAAAATTGAAAACTCCATGTCATTATCTACACTTTTTATCACATTCTAGGTTATCAATAGATTCATTACTTACTCCATCTGTAGTGATTAGCATTCCTGAGTGGCCCAAAGCTGCCTAATATACTTGAGTGGCTATGAAACCAAATACACAATTAGATTACTCAATTAGATAATTTTAAAACTTTCCATAGTATAATTATAGATGCATCTACTTCACACATGGGGAAATAATGAATTCATGGCCTAATTTATTTCTTGAACCACTTATATGAGAGGGTTGTATACACTTATAGTCTTATAAAAGCTATTCACAAATATCAAGATCCACTGAGTCGAGGTGGGTAATGATGAAGTCAAAACCAGATTGAGTTCTTGATCCACCAATATAAGGATTGAGCAAGCCACTAGCTCAATTAAATTTATTTAATGATATGATCATTATCCACCTTAAAACACCCAAGTTATCACTAGGTTCATGCATTAATTTGCAAACCTAATGAGGTGTATTCATTCCTTTCCTCTCTTTTTACTCAACTTTACTCAATTATTTCATTTCAAATTAGTCTTTTAATTTTGATTATCTCTTAAGTAAGGACTCATTTTTGCATGTTTCATTGTGTGACATTGATTTAGATCATGTTCCAAATACATAGACCCAGATTCACATATTCAAACTCAACTATATAGGATTCACTTCCAAGGTAAGTCCAAGTATGTTTTTTTTTTCCCTTTATATTAGTCATTTCACTTTGTTACATTACTAACATAAAGGAGGGGAAATGTAATCACCTAAAAGTGGTAATTATATGCTAAGAGTTTCACTTGAGTTTACCTATCCTAGGCTAGTCATAAACCTATCCTTGAGAATTAGACTTACACTTCCAGTCATTCAATAGACCACAATCACCAAGAGCTAGTTAAGATATAGTCCCAAATCTGCACAAGCAATAAAACCTTATAAATACAAGTCTAATCCACCTTTATTCATTAGATGGAAAATAAATGCAAAAACTCCTAACACCAAAGACAAAATTGTGTAAAATAAGTTATTTGATCCCTATTCCACCCTATTTTTTTCATACTACCATCTATAGTAACTCTAAGTCTAGTTTTTCAAGTATTTCAAAGGTCAAGCACATTTAAGTCATCTAAGGCCACTCTCATTCTAGCATTCACTTGAATATACATCAAGTACTAGGTGGGAGAACTACATTGGACTTGATCCCTCCTCAAAGTATTGGTATGTAGGAAACTCTCTACACAATGGGGTGTTGAGGATGTATAGTCCATCCTACTAATACACACAAAATTATTTCTTATGCCATACTTGCTAGGAGATTAGGGTTTGTACATCAAATCAAGTTTTCTAGGTATAATATAGAAATACAATTTTTAGTCACATAGGAACATAGCATATAAACACAAATATAGGTGTTATCTAAAAATAGGAATAGTCTTGAAAAGGGGATATTAGTGCCACATTGAGAACACTACACATAGATGTCACTTATATCCAAATTGGGTAATAATATCTAATGGAATATAGAATCTAGATCATGTCTATGTCTAGATGATGACATAGACTGTTGTCTAGATCATAAATATGGAATCCTATTGATGACATAAACATTATTCCTTTGTGCATTCAATATTTATGTTTTCAACATTATTTTTCATAATCTTAGTATAATTTTTAATATGGTACTAGATCATGTTTGTTTTAACATTATAAATTTATGTTTTTTTTATAGATTCATGGATTGAAAAGAATGTAAAAAAAATTCTCTCAAACATGGAATTTTAAATTTATTTTTTTCTAAAAACCCATCTAAAAAATGGGCTATATCCTTTGATTATAAATATGTTATTTTTTAATACTTTTTTGGGCTTGTTTATGTTTAAGCTAGGAAAAAATATTAATTTTTTTTGCAAACCCAAATCATCATTTGGGATAAATAGTAAAAAAATTAACTCTTGCATTTCAAAAAACATGTTTTCTTGTGTGCAAAATTAAAAATACTATTAGTAGCATTTATGCTTAATTTTGATTTCTTTGAAACTTTAATTTTTTTTAAACTGATTCAAATTCTTGTCTTGGAACTATTTAAAACTCTTACGCCAATTCAATTTTTGTTATGCATTAAAAAAAATTCAAATGAAATAAAATCAAAGATCAAGGTTTCTTTCATATATCCATTTGTAAAATCTAATGCTATGTTAAACTCTTAAATTTATTTTTAAAATGTATTATCATTAATTGAGGATTGACCTTTAAATGCCTTATTCAGTTGATTTAAACTATTGACATCATAGTATTCATTTTTTGCTTAAATAATTAACAAATTTACCATTTTTTATTATCTAAATTTAATAATTTTAATATACTCAACATTAGTTGGAATTTTAATAGGGATTAAATCTTATTGTGAGTTAATTTTCAAGGTGTAACTTATATTTTTTCCTTAGTTGTATTTAACTCATTTTTTAAATGACATTTAAACCAATTTTATACTTAGCAATTAAAAAATTTAAGTCAAAAATTACTTTATAAAATGATGAATTTTATGCTCTTAAGTGTCCAATTGAATGTTAGAACATGACTATTAATATATTACAAAAATATTTTAATGATAAAATAGAGACTATGCATACTTCAATTGACATTTTGAATGCTAAAATTGTACCTTTTGAACACAATAATGTCTCTGTAATGATATCAAATGTGCTTAGAGTAAAAAATGTATTCATTTGTAAAATTATTTTTCTAATTATAGATTGATAATTATGCACTTGATGGGTTATAATATAAATGGTATTGGAAAACATGAAAACAACATTGTTGAGCCCATTTTACTTAAATCTAATACAAATTTTTCTAGGCTTGGGTTCAAATCTTAAAAATGATTCTAATAGTAATTTATAGTCTTATTATTTCCCTTACTAAAGGAAACTACATCATGGTGATTTAAAATCTCATAAGACTTATTTTGGTTATAATTATTCTCATGCGCATACTTTGGTTTAAAATAACAATATTTGTGAGCATTGTGGTAACCACAAGTATCATATTTTAAAATGTTAGAAGCTACATCCATGTAAATATTATGGTAAATAAACTCATGACTTGTTGCATTGTTTTAAAACCAGTAAAACACCTCATTCAAATGTTAAACTAATTTTAATCCTTGAAGCTATGGTATCTTCTAGAAACTTTGATGTGTCTTATTTTGATAATTCCTTAATTGCTTCAAAAAGGATATATTTTATGAAAAGTGACACATCTTATTTATTTTTATTTTTATAAACTCATTTTTTATGCATTCCTTGATGTTATGCTTACTTATTCTTGTATGTTTTCAAGGTAATATACTTTATTAGGAGCTAATTATTTTTTACTAACTACTTTTTTTTTGCAAGATTCAAGCACTTTATTATGGAATTTATTTTCTACTCCTTTTTATTTTTAGTGGATATACTTTTAATACATTAATTGTATGTAAATCACATTTTTATAGAATTTTTTATTTAATTAACATGAAATATTGGTGTAAGATTATATTTTGAAGGTATTGTGGATCATTTATTTCCATCTTCTTTTTTGTTGGTCCTTATTTCATTACAGATTGATCATTTTATTCAAAAAGGATTATTAGAGATTGTTGATGATCACACATTCACCTTTGCAAGATTCTTGGCAACATATTTCTTCTTCTTCTCTCTATTATCAAAACTTTGTGATATTGACATTCCTCTAGAAGGAAGTTGTCATCTAGGGGGAGTATTATATAATGTCAACTCCCTTGTTTTTTAAAGGGTTTCTCATCTTTTGTAACCCTAAAATAAAGATTAAGGGGAAGTGTTAGATATTAAAATTTATTTAGGTTAATCTTAAATCTATTTTAATTATGTATTTTTATTATAATAAATTTATTTATTTCATATTTTATGAGGTGTCACACCTATTTTATCATTTTTTAAGGAATTTTGGAGTTACACATATAATTCCCCCTACCATATGGGGATTAGTGACACTATACATACACTAAGAAGGTTGTGTAAGGTCACGATGAGATTTTTTAAAACCCCATATTCCTTAATATATCTTTATTTAATGGTTTATCTCATATATCATTCAATACAAGTTCATCTTGAAACACTTTTTTATGGCTTGAGGCCCATCTCTCTTTCTCTTTCTCATTTCTTCTACTAATATTGTAATTGGAAAATAGTGTTCTTCATACCTTATTAATACAAGTGGGTTTTTATTCCATTGATTTAGTTTCCCCACTTATCAATAGTGTGTCTTGCATTATTATGGTTTCTTTCTTATGAGATAACAATGTTCCTTTATCCATTTAATCTTTATGCTTTCAACATTATTTTTCATGATCTTCATGTAATTTTTGAAAATATTATTGTTGTGTCCTCTTAGTGTGCCCTTTTTCTAATAATGATTTCACCTTCATGAATGCCTTTATGGGATTTTCATATATAAATATCTCAATTTCTATTTAGATGGTTATTGATGTGTAAAAGCCAACTCAATAAGATTCAAATAGGCAAAATAAAGTGACCCAAAACAAACTTGCAAAATATGACCAAAATTTTTTGTAGTTTGTGTAGATTTATATATAAGCATAAAAAGATAAAATATCAATAAGGTAAAACTAAGGATCCATGAATAGATAAAAACAAAGAATTGTATAATTACTTAAAACAAGTGGAAGAGGCTCAAGACCCAAATACTTACACTAATAAGTGCCTTATCCTTTATTAAGATTCTATGTGTGTGAATTCACGTAAATAAATTATACAAACTAAGATTATAGAAAACTTTATGTGGTTAAAAATTCCCCCTCCCACCCACTAATTTAATCTAGTATTTAAATGGAATAACAAATATTGGTTTAAAGGGATAAAGAGAATGCAAACTTCCATTGGATAATTGAACTTAGACTTCTTCTTTATTTTTTTTATTCATAGCATCTTGTGTATCTCCAACAAATATGTGTGAAATTATATAGATTACTATAGTAAGATAGAACATGTCATGAATGAAATTCATAATAATCAAGGAATTACTACACCTAAAAGTATGTAGTCTTTTATTGTTCATGAAGTATGCTCATGTCACTAGAGTGGAGATGCCATGGGTCTAAAATACCCAATCCATATGGAGAAGGTGTCTCTATTTTTTTCCTCTTCTTGCCCATATATTTGAAAAAGATTTCAAGCACTGCCCATGAATATGAACCCTGTATTGTGATCAATATGTACAATTTGAGTAGAACCTATATAGTAAGTAACTATGTAATGCCACGGGTTGAGATGAATATGCCCCTAAACCTCATTTGAAACTAGGAAGTGCCTAGAAGTTAAATAATGCATAACTTGAGACCAACACAATACAATAAATATGATTAAATAGAACCCACTATGGGTTCTAATTTATATCTAGTAAATGCCTGAGTAATGCCTAAAAATATACATAAAATTTTAGAATCATTCACTAGAGATGGATTATATGATTCAATCTTAGTAATGCCTGAGTATAATTTTATTTTTTAGATAATCTTGAGTAATACTAAATAAAGAATGACATGATTTTCCATTCCATCTAGTAATATACATACTTTGAGTAATATAGGTAATTTGAGTTATATAATATATACCAATACCTCATCATATCTATGAAACTATAAGCATATGCCACATATATGTCCCTACTATAATAATATGTATAATATGAGTCATATAATTTTATGTAATAACCTCAAAATATCTACAAAATATATTATATATGTTGCATATATTCCATAAGTCTTTGTCAAACTTTTCATAATCTGCATAAAATTTGTAATAATATGAAATTTTGTAATAATCTAATATGATCTAACCCATTTTGACCCAATGTAGGCAATATATTTTATGTCATTCTAATAATCCATGTAATCTATATCTGATTCTGTAAAAGAATCCCCATGTATGACCCCTTTGATAAGAGGGATGAAGCTATGCAAATAATTCATAGAAAAAGAGATATATGTATTATAAATTATGTCATGTGAATTATTCACACGTGAAACTATGACATCATACAATATGTTGGTTATTTAAAAATCATATGTGACTGTATATTTTCTCATGAATGATTGAGTCATAATAATTTATGTAATCAATGTATTATGGAGGTGAAAATAATTAGAATTTAAAATGTGTTTTATCAATTATTAAAACCAATAAATTACTTTGAAATTTATGATTTTGATAGTTGACCTAAATTTTCAATGCAAAATATTGTCATATTTGATTAATTATATATATTTCCCTAGTAGGTGAAGTACCATAGTGAGTGAAGAAGTACCATAGTGTCCTATATATGAGCTAAAAATTAATTTCCATGGTGAATATTCATTATTATTATCATAGTGTATGCATTTATTTTCCCCCTATTAGTATAATAGAGGCCATAATTGGATGTACTATATAGGCACCTAAAATATTCATCTCATTTGATTGTGCCAAATTATTATGAAAATGTTACCATGAAAATAATCATCCTAAAAGTTTATCAATGTAACAAATAGGAGATAAATATATCTGGGGCTTAAAAAATTATACATATAATATTAAAAAATATTAATATTAAAAAATAAGTTTGTGTTATATAATGAAAAATTTGAGCAGTTATAAATAGGTTGACTTTTCAAATTGAAAAATCATTTAAAACTCATTTTTGTTTGATTTATAATCTCTATCTAACATAATTAATATGAGACAAGATGTTGACCCAACATGGTTAATCAAGTAGAAGCCACACTATAGATAGGTATAGATCCACCACTATTATGTCATAAATTTTTGGTTTTGTTTACTTAATTTTTGTATTTTTATTTATTTTACACATTTTAGGAGAGATTTTATGTTTTTTTGGAACCATATAGCCAATGAAATAAGTGTCCAAAATTCCATGAAATTATCTTGTGTAACATGAACCTGTCCCAAAACATTGTCCTGTATATGGCAATAATGTTCATTCTATTGTGGACTTGTTAAATGTGTGTAAAATACTATTATAATTTTATATAAATAATATTATTTTTTTTAAATTAATCATCAAATAACTAAGTTTATATTGTAGTGTTTTATTTAAAGATATATTTACAAGCTTGAGAATTTAGGAATGGTTGATTTATGAAGACAATAAAAGTGTTACCATTGAGCAGAGTTGATTGAGTTATTATAGATCAATTTGGGTTAAGTAATGTTAGTCAATTGGACTTAATGGCATATGATATTCATATGATGATAATAATTTAAAAGTGGTGGGACTTATATACATGTAATTTTTGGCTTGTCATGGGGGATATGATAATGAAACTTGAGTATGTATGGAGGATTATAAGACCATCAGTGGTTGGTACTTGAGCCACCATATAGATCGTAGAGGGATCAGGCTCAAAATGATAAGATCATTTATATATGATTGGTCATTCTAGGGGAAAACATTATACTAATATGGATTATACCATATTACTTTCATAGATTGTGTTATTCTATGTTATTTATGTGCATAAATTATTATGTGTAATATTTCCATATTTTATTGATATATATAGGAGTGGGGTTTTCATCTCACATAAGATTCATAACATTATTCAAGATATTGAGGACCATGGTAGAATTTATTCATGTGGGAACACCATGTTAGCAAATTTATATAGATATTTATATAAATTTACCTAAATAGGGGTATAGTGAAGGATTAGGATCAACCACACTATTGCATTATTGGGCATATGAGAACATTTCTATGATTCGACTAATAGGTATGCCACTTGGTGATTATACACATCCATAGATAGTTTCACAAAGGTAGGTCAATACTTACCATTTTTTGAGGATTGGTGCCATGTATTTTTAGATGTTTATTGATCATTTTATACTAAATTCTATTATTTAGTGACTATATCAAGGATTTACTAGAAGGGATGAGGATAAAGTATAGTTATTTAAGATCAATGTGAGTTACTAGTCCCATAACTAATGGCTTGGGTTATATGATCAATTTCAATATGAAGGAGTGATGTGTTAGTTTTTATCAAAAAAAATGTTCCCCCAATTCCATGGGAGTGGACATGATTAGTTAGAGCTAACATCAATGTGGGAAATCAAGGGTGATCTATTGTAATGGATCAAGAACCCATTCTATTGAATAAAGTATATTTTTGTGTTGAGATATCTAATGAGGATAATTATAGATGCATAGCAATATATACAAACTAGTGGATATATATTCAATGGTATTTTTTTTCTCATTATAATAGAGGGTTCTTCAAGAGCACATGGTGATAGAGGTGGTGGGGTTAGACAACTAGCTATTCAATTAACTATCCCCCCCCATGGAAATAAATATATAAAAAAATATGTTTAACTTTTTTACATATCTCTATTTATTTATTAATTTTTTTGATAATTATATGTTATATAACTTGTATTATAGGAACTAAATAATATTGAACTATTATTATCAATGCTACACTTTGAGTGTTAACTAAACATGTGTCAAGTGAGGTAGTCCCCAGAAGTCTTATATAACATGTTAAAGACATCATAGGTGTGCATGTCCCACTCTTCAATAGACTCAATATATCTACTACCACATATGTGACATCCACATTTGATTATGATGAATTGAGATATAAACATAATGAGATGAGATATTAGTGTAATGAGCTAAGAGTTGATAAATCAAGACATTAGATGCCCCTCTAGGTCCAACTCTAAATTTTGGATAGAATCTATTTTCTAGATACATTATATTTTAATGTGAGCATGTGGTGGTTTAGGAAAGTGTCACTATCTATGAGGATTGAGAGATAATTTTATTGTGATGTATATCGATATGGGATGATAATGGGCCCTCTATGTCATGAGCCCCCATATTAAGAGATGTTGATGTAGATGTAGAGGTTCATGGTGACCATAGACTAATTATTGAGTCATTTTATGTATTGAGAGTTTTATTATCATGTTTTAAACATTTTATTTGTATATATGAACTATTTATTATATTTTTTCATGTTATGCATGTGTAATGGATATCTCATGTGAGTTACTAATTATTTAAATTTGTAATTGTGATGATGTAGTCACATATGTATTAGTAAATAGATATTTTTTAATATATTCAATGATGTGATGTAGTAACGTAAAGTGTTAATGATATAACATTGGATTTCAATACATGTGTATAAATAAACTAACTAATAATCATCAAATTATCTAACCAACCAGTTGGCAATAACAACTATGCATTATATTGATCCTCATATGAAACTAAATTTTGATAATGTATCTATGGTACTGGACTCTTGGGAATAATTTCTCTTGTATTTAATTTTTAATCCTACTTGAGATTGTTTAAATTATTAGTGCCTCTATTGAAACATTCATTACTTGTTCAAATCTATGATCTATAGCTTTTTTTTTCTTTGATATCCATGTTTGTGTAGTATGTGATGCAACTATATTTTTGACAAAAAAATTTTGAATTTTTTTTCTATCTTGTTGATATGTAAGTATACCATCCTCAAAATAAAATGATAAACTTTCAATATCTTTATTAAATTTTTCACTTATCTATTGCAACCATGGCTATTGTAAAATTTCATTACCTTGTGTAAGAGTATGTTGCACAAACAATAATGTATTAATTGTATTAATCCCAAGGTTAATAGGTAAACTAATGTAACCAATTGCATTCGTATATGTGGTTAAATGTTTTAAATATCACTCATTATATCCTAATTCTTTTATAAATTAAATTGTGCATAATTTCCTTGTGACTTGTCATCAATAATAATGCACTTTTTAGTTTCACCCTAGATATTAGAGAATAAATGACCATTGGATCATTTATAAGAACATTCTAGGAAAGATTGATTTGTGTAGAGTGTGAAGTAGAAGGATAATAAGATACTAAAGGTGTAAATATATTACTATATATAATTAATGTAATAACACATTTATTCATAATTTTTTTAATATTTCATTGTAATGTATAACAAATATTATTTATATGTCCATTAATATGATGATAATTTCAAAATGCTCTTGATATTACCCATTCTAAATGAAAATTAGGATGATAATGATTAGGAGGGAAGCTAATAAATTTCTTGTTTATAAATATATGTAAGATAAAACTTGGCTAATCCTTAGATCTATCAAACTCGATTGGTTTAATTTTATTAGACAAGGATGAACTCATATTCTTTGAGTCTTTATAAATACTCTTTTTTGGTGTATATTTTTATTCATTACCTTAGTTTCTAATTCCTCTTTGTGAATATTTTGATTGGTACTATTTTTATTGTGTAACTTCCTTTTGATTAAATTATTTATTTTTGTGTCCATGATCCTAATTTATAAAATATGAATATTATTTCTCAAGTGTATTGGTCGCAAAATAAAGAGATTGAAATGATTCACATGTATGATAAATCAATTTATCCTTTACAAGAAAAAAAAGGCCTATAAAAAAAATAATAGATTTCCAAATTTGTTGGTTGATATATCAATTGATGCATCAAAAACAATCATCGTAAGATGTAATTGTGATCAAGGAATTTGAAAAAGAGAGGAGGTTAGATCAAGTGTTAGTACATAAACCATGAAATCAACACACTAACATACTAACATCTCTAATCCTAGATCTTAGGGGAAGCTTAATGAACAAAAAATAATTGAAAACCTAGCTAAAATACAAACAAAAACAATCGTTACCTTCCTTGAGAGCTCCAAATGATTTATTCATTTGGCTTGCTTGGTTTATGCATAAGAAGTATTCATCAATGACGTATGGTTAACATCATCTCCTCTATGCAACATTGTTGAATGCTTGTCTTGATTGATATGGCTTGGCTTAATTTCAACATTATAACACTAGGCTTTCAACTTCATGAATCTATTCCTACATTATAACTCTACTTTGATTGAGCTCCCTAAATGAAGATTTCTATGTTGGATTTTATAGGCTTTCAAATCTCTTAAAATGGGTTAAATCTGATCATGGTTGAGTTTATTAAGTTTGGCATATTCCTAAGATATTCTTTTCAAAATTTTCCAAAAGTGGCAACTTACAAAGGTAATGAGTGTATTATAAGATGTTCTAAGATGCTCTTGAATTTCCTTTTTATTAATTGATTTAATTGATTTATTAGCTCATGGGTGAACTCAATTAGGATTTGAAATTGATTTAACTTGCTAATTTATTTTAATTAGGGTGTGCAAGTTAATTAATTATTTTTAGGCATTTGGTCATTTGTTTGATTTTGATTAATTCAATGTATGTATTTGCCTTGTTTAATTGATTTAATAGGCCAAATTGATTTAATAAAAGGTTATAAATCCAAATTTGAGACTAATAGAAATTCTTAGGTTAAATGTTCAATGATTAGTAAGAATTGGTCTAATAGTCTGATGCAAAGCCATTGGTGGCCAAATTTACATGTCTATAGTATGCCCCTATTTGGGAAGATGTTTCAAAATGTAATCATAGTAACATCTTTTTAAATAATAAAATGGTTCTTAATGCTTACAATTGTAATGGTATTGATTGAACTGTATCTATCCCCTCAAGGGAGTGATTGACAAGTGGGTTGGCAAACGATCCCTCAAAATAAAGAAGCAAAATGAGGGGACCAAACAAATGAAGATGATGGGGTGAAAACATAATGATTTTCTCAAATTTGGGTAAAATCACTGAGAAATAAAAGTGGGATAGTGTACAATGGTTTGCTCAAAGTTGATTATAAGAATTGTACCCTGATAGTGGTAATGTGGTATGATAACACAATGATTAGCCCCAGTAGGTGATATAATCATTGAGAAGATAGAGTTGTCCTAGTTAGAATATACAAAAAAGAAATGAAAATGGTGATAACACAATGGTTTTCCCCAATAGGTGATACAATCATTGAGAACACATGTGGGATGGTGTGTAATACTGATGTAGTATATCTCGATTATGAAAAATAGGAGTAATGGTTGAGAATTGATAACTTTATATAAAGGATAAAGATGAATTTGGGATAACTTGCTAGTAAGGAGATGATAATCCAAACTAAAAAAGGTTGAAATTATATTTTTACTTAATTACTCTATTTGGGATATGATTGGGAATGTTGTTGATGCTAGTGTCGAGGAGATGGTGATGTTACATTGATGTTATAGACCTATCAAAGCTGATTTTTTTGGTATCATTTGATAGTAGGCCTCATCATAGAACACCATGGGGTCTTGGCCAAAATATTCATAAAGACTAACTCTTGATATCCAATACTCAATGGAAAAAAATTGCACTAATGATAAAAACCATGATGACAATGTAGATGTTTCAATATGGATAGATTCAATAATAATGTACAAGGAATCACCCAATAAACACACATAGTTTTAATCAAGGCCATAGTGTTGAAAGCAAACAAACAAGCACAAAAAAAAAAAAAAAAGATAAACAAAGAAAAAAACAAGTGTTAGTCCCTATGTTAGTATAAACAATATGATAAACATTGCCCCTAGAAACTAGGTGATAACTGAACAAATAAACAAGATGGGGGAATAGAAGAAAAGGAAGGGGGTCATCGATTTGTATCCATATGTGCTAGGCAAGTGGACACTACCTACATAGTTCCATGCATATGATGATCCAATAAAAATTTAGGCCAAATGTAGTTCTCCCAGGAAATGGAAAAAAAATGATGATTGATAAAAAACATGATGGATATGATAGAAGAATAGAGATGAACTCGTAAAATGGGGATAGTGTAGGATAAAAGGCCAAAAAGATGGGGAAACTAAAGAACAATTGGTTTTTTTGTGACTTAGTGAGGATTCCCAAATTCCTTAAGGCAAAGAATTGGTCAATGTTTTTTATTTTTCTGAATGATTTTCAAATGTTTTTGAAATTTTTGAAGCATCTCCACTCAATAGAGAATGATGAGACACTAAAATAGTCCAAGCTCAAAAAATGATGAGAGAATTATAGCTTGAAATTATGCTCACAAAATTGTGAGAGGGTGAGAACATAAAATTATGCTCACAAAATGGTGAGAGCATGGATGAAGTTGCTTGCAAAATGGCGAGAGCCTTATAGCTTGAAATGTTGCTCACAAAATGGTGAGAACATGGGAAATTGAAATGATTCTTGAAAAATGGTGATATCATGGATAAAGGGGGATTGATCTAACCTCAACATGAATCAAACATGACCCACATAATCCTAAAATGGTTTTAGTTCATAGTAGTTCACCTCACATCAGAGGAATCAAACTAGTGTAGCTACCGGTTCAAACAAAATAGGCATAGTTCGTATGATGGCATATTATGGCATAAGAATGGCTAGGTGATATGTCAAGGCACAATAAATAAATGTTTCCCCTAGGTTTTCCATAGGTATTTATAACTAAGATACAACTAATAGATTAATGATACCAATTTGTCCCAACAGATGATATAATTAGTATCAAAATTGGTGAATACATATTTGCCCCAATAGACAATATAATTTGGCTCACATAAACAAACTTGATAAGAAGGGAATAATAAATGATGGATGAAATTACCAAAACTTCTATCATACTAATCCAAAATACTAATTCTATTTGAAATGATTGAAATAACTATTGAAATTGATATGATTTTATACGCTAAAAATGTGACACCAATGGATGAACCAAGGTCAAATGGGATAGGCCGATAGGATTAAAAACATATTTGGTCAAGTAGGAATGGAATGGTAAAATGGTATGATAGGATGGCCTTCATTAGGATATTTATGGTTTGATCAATTGGATATAATAGTAGGAGGGTTTCCCCCACGTGGTATTGCAAAGGAAATGATTATATGACAATGATAAATGGATATGAGACAATGGAAAATAGATATGGAAATTTAAATGGTATTGTACATGTTTTTGGTCTATGATGGTTATTGGTTTTTTATGTTTGTGACCTGGGTATGTGATAAATGATTATGTTGTTCCTATTAAAGTGGAGATGCATGTCTTGAACAATAAATGATACAACCAAAATAGTCAATCATGTTAATTTCTAGCTCACACCTTCTCTGAATAGCTTCTCTATCAATAATTGGTTGTAGAAGTCTATGCCAAGAAGGCTATTATGATATTTGTTGGTCATTGATTCAGATTCCTTCAAGTGTAGAGACAAGGTATCTTTGTAACCTCTATAAAGGAAAGTGCGACCATAGATGGTAAATAAAGATAAATGTTGAGTGATAGGTTTGATTTGGAAATGTAATGATGGAGGATAATGGAATGTGTATTAGCTGGGAAACAAATGAAGATTAGGATTTTCAAGCACACATAATGTTGTTGATTTTGGATTTGACATATCTTTGGATATGGTGGGGCTAAAGACTTCTAAATATGATCTTGATAGGACCACCAAATTTTTTATTGTATAGGCTTGAGAATAGTACCATTTGATTAGGTTGTAGATAGGAAGCTATTTTTATTTGATCATTGATTTTGTCTTTATCAAGTAGTGAAGAACTTTTGTGCTCAACTATTGGTACTTCAAAGAGGTTTCTACCAATGAATTTGCCTTGATTGTCCTGTAGCATCTCTAAAAAGGTTTCACTAAATAACATTGACCTTTGACTTTGATTTTCCCCTAACACCTTTGAAAAGGTTTCACAAGAAGATGTTGAGTTCTAACTTTGATTTCCTGTTAGCACCTCTAAAAAGGTTTCACTAGGAGAGTGCTCTTTTTTAATATGATTGTAGTCTTGGCCTCCTTGATTTTGTTCATATGATATGTCACCATGGATGCAGTTTAACAAGGTATGATTCTATTTGTCATAATCAACAATTGCAAGAGATGGAATGTTAATAATATGGTTATGTTGGTTGGTAGTAATGGTATGTAAAATAATAATGGAATGGTAAGAGGTTGCACAATCCTCATAGAAGATACTAGCATAACTTGTGTCAATGCTAAAGTAATCATCCTTAAAAACCATAGAAGGATCACAAATTTATTCATATTAATCTAATAGGCATGCATAACCAATGTTGTAACAATCATGAACATATTTTATATATGACTCTAATTTAGAATCAAGGGACTCTGAATCTAAGGTCGAGATTGATGTTGATTCTTCTTCTGATACTAAATTTGATGTCAGTTCAAAAGTAAAACCTAACTCTAATTCTAATTCTTCATCTGATGGGTAATTTATTACAATGATGTCTTGTTGAATGTTTGGTATTGTACAAGAAATGACCTGTGATGGCATAACAGACTCCACAAAGACTGGTTTGTCATAGTGAGACTCCTCTAGGATGGGAAAATGTTAAGAGACAAATCCTCAAATATTGGCTTGTCAAAGGGGGGCTCTTAAAAAATAGATGGTTAAGGTAATGATTTTCCAAAAATGGGTTATAATCATTAAGAAGTGACTCAACAAAGACTGGATTATCAGAGTGAGACTCCTCTATAGTTGGTATAGGATCAATTGGTGATTCATCATAGGTTAACTTATCACAAGTGGTTGGTTCAATAAAAGCATCTTGGATTGGTTGGTTTTCTTGGCCTTAGTTTATAATGAGTTGTAAAATACTAGTTTTGAACATAGCTTGGTTTTTAAATGATTGGCTCAGTTGGGTAGGTACTGATTGGATTGGTTGGGGTTTAGACTAAATGATGGGTTGAGGCTTAATGATTGGTTGGGATCATAATTAGATTGGTTTATATTTGGGTTAGATTGGCTAAGATTTTTTAAAGTGGGGAATGATATTCACTAGACAAGAAATGGCCAACAATTGGATAATGGGTGGGCATTGTGAAGCTTGATTACTCACACAAGCCAAAGGATGAGGTCTTGGTATACAAATGGTTTGGCCTTGTGGAGTCTAGTTGCTTATATAATTTGAAGGAGGGTTAAGGGTAGTTGATGATCAGAGAATGAAAGGGTGTCATGGAGGGTGATTTTTCATCCAAGCCAAAACATCTAAGTCTTATTCAAAAACCATATTATCCCAATCAAAGTCTTGAGTTGGGTCATAAGTCAGTTCTTGACTGTGTTTTGTTTATTGATTATTATAAAGAGGGTATGGATCTATCTCCAAAATAATATTATTATTGTAGAGGTCTATACCTAATTTCTCCTAACCAACCATATCATCCCAGTTGAGGCCTTGACTTTGGTCCCTGGTTTGATTTTAGCAAGGTGGATAAAATTCCATCTCACAAACCATGTTATCATCAAAAGGGTCTTGAATAAAGCCATAAAAATCAAATCCATTTTTTGTGGCCATTCTATCATAATTTGGATTGTATGTGACTCCGCCATAAGTGTATCTAGACATACATGCATCAATAAAGAAAGCTCTGAAAACAAAAAGGATTAGATTTCTAAAAACTCTACAAAACTATGTCTAAAAGACAAAGGGTTCAAACATGATCTATCTTAGTTGAAAGTGGAGTTGTATCCCCAACATGGTCTAAAAATGGAGTTGTATCTCCAAAATGGTTTGTGTTATAACTTGGCATAAAATAGTTTAACGTCAAATGTCATACACACAAAAGGTCAAGCAACGAATAAAATCAGCATGTCAAAGTCTAGGTCAAAGTGTTCCAAACAAGGTCTAAACAAGTTTGTAATAATTTTAATAGAAACATGACACATGAAATCAAACATAAACATGATCAGTTGGTATAAGTCATAAGACAAAAGGCACCCAGGGAAAAGACTATGCTTTCCCAAATAAAAGCATAAACAATGATGATGATTGGCTTTGTGAACAAATAAACAATGGAAATAAGGATCTTTGAACAAACAAGTAATAGTTTTCAAATTTGGGTAATTAGTTAACCAGATTTATTTAACTCAAAAGAGAAAGATCTATGTATTATATCCTATAAATTAAGACTTAAACAAATGTCAGTCAAAGTTTAAATTAGAACTTGGAAAGGTTAATTAAAAAATAAATGTTAAAAACTAGGTTTGGATCGATAAAATAAGATAGATAATATTAGATGGCATAACGGCTCAAGATAAAGATCCAAATATCATACATGACATGGTTTGAAATAATGGTTTTTGATACAAGGTTAAATAAGTCTTGAAACAAAATGAGCAGCCTAATGGTGTAAGCATGCTCTAATGATGTGATCAATGTTATGTTTCAAATAATCAAAGGCTCAAACTTGATAATGATGTGGGAAGCATAATGGTACCTATCTCAAATAAGTAACATACACACAAACATGTTTAGAAAAAATTGAAAGGCACAAGTGTGGTGTAAAATGGTAAGCATAATGCCTCTTTAGACAAAAGAATGACATATAAAAAAATTATTTTTTTGATATGACTATAAACAAACACATTAGTTTTAGTCTAAAAACACCAAACAATAAAAATATAAATGACCAAATGCAACTAATCATAATGTCCTAAAATCCTATCAAGGGTATGGCAAAGTGGGTTGACTAATCTAATTATTTTATGAATGTTCTAGATGGATAAATTGCATAATGAATTTTATGCCAAATGATGCAAAATAAGCACAATTTAATTAGGTGTCCAAAGTACTTGGCTTCTTACAAAAAGGTCTTGCCCTTTTTGCAACCTTTACATCTATTGCTTGCTTAGTGTAGTGTGATATTCAATGTGCAAATACATCCCAGTGCTCAACCCCAAAACTAAAAGGTGTTTTAACCACTCAATCCTTCGATCCTAGTGGAGTTGATGAATTCAATACCAAGAGATGAAACCTTGAGTCAAATCTTCCCTATAGAACTTGTGGGAGGTAATGAAGTCTCCCTCACAAGCCAAGATGCAATAAAATAAATGACTAAGTGAAAGTGATTTAGAGGTTGTGTCTAGGTTACTCAAGCCATGCGGGTCCTTGAAGAGATCCTTAACAACTTCTCTTTCATGCCTCTGACTAAGTCACTTTACAATAAAGATGGCACTTTTGATCCCAAAAGTTTGCTAAAGGGGATGGATGGGAGATCATACACACAATGCCTTTTTTTTCTAATGAAATTCTATTTAACTATTGAATACAAAATTTGACAAATGAGTTAAATTTTAAACACCAAATGAAAAGTATGGTGATGTTATTTTTGGCCCCTTGTCCTTAAGTTGTGAACTTTGAAAGAAACCACAAAAACTTAACCAATAAAACACCCTAAAAAAGTTTCTTTAAACACCAAAATGAAGGACTCCTAGTTTTTTTTAGAATCCAAATGAAGTGTGAAAAGACTAATTTATATTGAAATAGTTCTCTTCAAATAGGTCCTACAAAGAAAAGGTCAAAACTTTGTTTAGCCTTGAAGCTTATTTATCAAATGAGACAAGCAACTTTTAAGGGTAAAATATGTCAACCTGAAGGCAAAACCACAAAAGATAATCATGTTAAGTTAGGCAATGGTTAGAAAAAATCTCAATAAAAAACTCAAAAAATCTCAAAAAAAAAAACTATGAAACATGCAAACAATAATTTTGAAGGTTAAAACAAAGAAAACTGAACACATAAATCATAAAAAATTGTAGTTAATAATTTAGCCATAACTTTTAAAATATTTATTTATTTTTTAGAAAAGTTTTGGAGGTTATTTTTAGGTCTAGGGTGCACCTCTATGCAAAAATTTAGATGAAAAAAGTGAATAAAAAAATTTATTATCTCTTTACTAAACATTTTTACTATAAAATTAAAAAAATAAAACATGACAGTCACTAAAAGAGTCATAATTTATAAGCTACACATCATAGTTTAATGAAATTTTGAGATAATTAACATAAAACTAGTAAGAACATTATATAAAAAATTTAGAAAAAAATAATGAATAGATTAAAAATAAGATCCATTTTAACATCTTTTTTTGTTTACATGTGTGAGGTGCGCAATCATGTCCCACCAGGTGTGTCATTTTTTATCAAAGAATTTGATTAAGAGAAGAGGTTATATAAAGTGTTAGTATATAAAACAATGAAATTAACAAACTAACATACTATCATCTCTAAGCCTAGATATTAGGGGGATCTTAATGAACAAACAACATTTGAAAACCCAAATAAAATGCAAAGAACAACAATATTTACCTTCCTTGAGAGCTCCAAATGATTTATTTATTTGGCTTGATAGATTTATGAATAAGAAGTCTTCATCAATGACATATGGTTAAAATAATATCCTATATACAACATTGTTGAATGCTTGGCTTGATTGATATGGTTTGGCTCAATTTCAACATTATAACACTAGGCTTTTAGCTTCATGAATATATTCCTGCATTATAACTCTACTTTGATTGAGATCCCTAAATGAAGAGCTCTATGCTTAATTTTATAGGCTTTCAAATCTATTGGAATGGGTTGAATCTTACCATGGTTGAGTTTCTTAAGCTTGGCTTAGTTTGGCATATTCCTAAGATATTCTTTTAGATATTTTCCAAAAGTGACAACTCACAAAGGTAATGAGTGTATTCTAGGATGTTCTAAGATGCTCTTGAATTTCAATTTTAATAATTGATTTATTAGCTCATGGGTAAACTCAATTAGGATTTCAAATTGATTTAACTTGATAATTGATTTTGATTAGGGTGTGCAAGTTAATTAATTCTTTTTAGGCATTTGGTCATTTGTTTGATTTTGATTAATTCAAGGTGTGTATTTGTCTTATTTAATTGATTTAATAGGCCAAATTGATTTAATGAAAGGTTATAAAGTCAAATTGGAGACTAATAGAAATTCTTAGTTTAAATGTTCAATGATTGGTAAGAATTGGTATAATAATCTGATGCAAAGCCATTAGTGGCCAAATTTACATGTCTATAGTAATCAGTATTTTTTTTACTTTCATTGATGTAAACAAGGTAAACACTCATATGTAACTTTAGGTCCCTTATTTTGAATATATTGGATTAATAATGTTTCTCATAACTCATGGTGATGAAATCAATCCAAATATTTACTAGTTAAACTCGTAGGAAACACTTTTAAGTATAATTATATCATTATTATAATTGTCCATGAAAGCTCTAAAACTCTTAAGTTGTAGAAAAGGATCGCTACTCCCATAAAACAATTTGAATGTTGATGTAATAATGTCCCTAGGTAATGATCAATTAATAATATTATGCACTATTTTTTTTGCATATATAACATTATAATCTATCCATGAATTATATGATTTTATTTATAGAGAGAGAGATGATGCACTTTGTATTGTAAATCACCCACAACATGCACTAAGGATATGACTTCTTGGGAATAAATATTAATATTTTAAAGGGTTCATTCAATGGCTGAATTTTATTATTAATTGTTTCCATAGGTAAACTATTTTGAATAGGATAAGATGGTGTATGCAAAGGATTATCTATACTAGATGTAGGAGTATTAGATTAATCAGAATTATTTATATCATTATCTTGCATAGAATAATTCTCTATAAAAACATTATTACATAATTTAGAACTATTGTCACATTTTTTTTTAAATAAGTAAAAGGAGGAACATCACATTTCATTTGTAAATAATAAAGAGGGGCATCACATTATTTTACATCACAATCATTATGTAAATAAACATTGCATTCTAATGAAGTAGGAAGAATATCATTTTGTATTTATAGAATCATGGCACGTAGAAATATCATTGCAAAGTATGGCATCATTTGATTTAATATGTAAATTATATATCCATTTTTTTAATGTATATTCATTATTAAGTAGAACCTTATTAAGAATGGCATTAGTAAATTTAGTATTGATTTATTCTTGTTCTAAAGAATCACTAGTAGAATAATGTATAGAGGGAGAATGAGAATTAATTTCTTGCATTTTATACTCATTATATTCTTGTTATTCTTTATTATAGTTATAGTTATCACTAGAATTCCAATCTTCAACATAATAATTATCATAACTATCATAATAATTTATTTCACTTGTACATGAATATTCCTCATCTATATAATCATTTTAGTAGGCACACAAGCATGATCATATACAAATTGATTTGTCCATTCATTATCATAGATATAAGGTATGGCATGAATAAATGATAAGCGATCCATAGAGATAGACTTATTATGGTTTTGATAATGCATATTCATAGAAAATTTTCCAAACCCTAGAATGACAAATAAAATAAGTAAATATCCTACTCATAATACAAGAGAAAAATTTTGGATCTTTAAAATTAGGGATATATATAGAAATATGAAACCATAGAGGGAAGAAACCTTGAGAGGACCTAGGGTATGCTATGTTCTAAGAAAATAATGGGTTCACCAATATTTTTCATTGTTTTAGGATTAATGTGACCCTAATATCATAAAATTGATTTAATATTAAAATTTATTAAGCTATGTAATATTATATAAATATGAATGAAACTAGCTAAATATAGTAACTTGTTAGTTATAGAAACATTTAAGGGATTTAATACTTACCTTATTTTTGGGTTTGTGCAGGTATGTAGTAGGATGTAATAATTAATAGTGACCAAAAAAGGATCCATGAATGCTCATATCTATAATGGGGCACCTATATTAATATGGATAAATATGTGTTTCTTGGATGGATTTTCTACTATGATATTATCTGCTAAATGTAGAACTATCTAGTATGAGTTTGTTAAATCTATAATAATTTTGAATATTGGACCTATGTTTATTAAGAGTTATTTTTCATACAAAATGTCTTTAACCCATTTAAATACCTATTTTTCCTTATCCTTGCTCAAAACCCTAGTTGTGTATTATAAGATCAAATGTGAAAGGGTGGATAATAGTTGAAAGGGATGGGTTGGGTTGACCTCAGCCAATCCTAAATGACCAATTGACAATTACTTACATTTAGAATAATTTGAAGAGGGATAAAACAAGATGTGGTTCTCACAAACCCTCCTTTACTATAAGCATGCAAATAGATATATTTCTATGAAACTTCGAAACTAGAATATCCATTTGCTAGATTTTTGTTGTGTTCTCTAAGCATGCCTTTTTTAAATGGTAATAATATTATAGTGTGTCCCTTTTTTTGGAATAAATAGGTCACATACACTTCCAATATGCCATCAAAACATCTTGATTTTTGGTCATTTCTTGAATGCCTCTAAGGGTTATGTGTGTGTGTGTGTGTGTTATTCAAATTTCACTTGCTAATAGTTCCCTAATTCTAAATTGAAATATATATATATATATATATATATATATATATATATTTCAATTTATAATTAGGGAACTATTGGCATGTAAAATTTGAATCAAAAACATTCAAACAAGAAAAATAATTTAACCCAAATACAAACCTACAAGATATGCTTAGAAGTATATGTAGTTTGGGGACAATTTCATTACTATAGATCTTATTACGATGTGAAATCTTGTCCAAAAATATATAATATCAATAAGTTACAACCACATATCCATATTAAGAGGTTAAGAATATAAACAAAGAAAAACAAATAAATGTAGAATTATGTAAATCAAGTAGAAGAGACCCAATACCAAAAATTACTCTAATAAGTCCTTTATCTACTATTAAGAGTCTATATGTGTGAAGTCACATAAACCATTGTAAAAACTAAGCTTCAACCAAATTAATGTGTCTACACTACTACATCGAATGAGTAGTTAAGCCATTATGAGTCTAATTAATCTATTTTTGACTCATTTCTAAAATTTTAAAATATTCTCAACAAGATGAGAGGAATGTTTTACCTTGATCTAAGGAACTATATGCTACACTCTTTACAATAATTGTATTGATCTTGATAATAATTTTATGGTCACGGTACATTTTTTTATATATTCTATATTTATAAAAAAAATTGGATTTTTAATACTCATGATTATGATTAAACAAATACTAATTTTTATATTTTTAACTATGATTGAAAATACCACACACATGTGGGAGTCTTATCATGTTATAATGTTATAGAATATACATTCATCTAGGCTATAATATTATATGTGGGTACATCTTGATGTAGTTAGATTGATACATATTGCATGCCTTCCTAAAATGTGCCTTGACATTGTTATGTTCTTTCTTTTGGTAGAGTCATTAAATAAAGACATTTATACCTTTTAGCACACACTGATAAGATTCTTCAACTAATTATATCATACCATACTTTCCATTAATATAAATTTAAAACCCATTAAAATACATTGATATATTCTTGGTTTCATCTTCAATATGACCTTTAATGGTGAGCTTATAAAACTCCTTAGTGTAATATTTCACACTCGTCTCCCTCTATTGCAAATTTTGAAACTTATTGAACAATGTTAATTGGTGGTTTAAATGTATTATTTTGTCCTTAAAATTCATAATATATCTATCATGGGTCTTTATCTTATCTTTACCTCTACACACTCTTTTCTTTTGTACATGTTTCCACCATAAAGATGTGTGACCTTTTAATATTGTACATGCAATTTTGTTCTTCTTAGGATCTTCCATACTTTCATACTCAGATTATATATCTAAATTTATGGTCCAATCAATGAGTTAATTAAGAATAAAACTCCCTGAATAACTAGGAGGGTCCAACTTTGGATTACTAATTATCCTTGTAACTACATGAGGAATATATCTTGAGGTTTACCAACCTCTTCTTTTGTCACTAGGTTCTCAAATGCTTATTATATGATTTCATTGTCACTTTCATCATCCACGACCCCAATGCCTAAACATTGTGTGATCTCCATAACCTTTGAATGGAATTGCATATCTCTCATCAATCCATCTATTTTTTTAAGTATTGGCACTATAAGTTCTATCTATACTCTCACATCAAAACTTCCTCTATGTGTCATTTTCTCAAAACCAAAAAATAATCACTACATATTCTACCCAATAATTTTTATGAGATGTATTCATTAATTTTTTACCCACACTCACAAATGAAAAAAATAGAATCTCTCATGCTCACCTATGAGGAATAAACCCTTGCTCTAATACCAAATGATGTAGTTTCATTTATGAGTCTCAATTAAGATATGCCTTAGACCACATGGCCTTCATAATTACACTACAGAAATAAAGTGAAAAATTGTAACAAAAATAACTTATTTATTTGATTTCTACATTAAGAAATTATAGTTTGCACACTCAATGACAACATAAAACCCTAAACATCTCATCCTACTACCTCATGGTATTTGCAAGTATAATTATCTCTCTAAATTATCACTATGATATATATCTTTAAGCTCACTAACTATCTTTCTCAAGGATAGGGGCATGTTTATATAGGCACAAGACCCACCTAAAGACAATAATGTTTAGGGATACACTATCATTATTACATATTTATAAAACATCAATATGCACCATAAACATTAAATTTTCATTACAATTCCAATGCACCTTAACACAGCATAGTATAAGGCATCATGAAATACTAAACTAATTGATATTAAATGAAACCATAACTACCTTCCATAATTCAATGAATTTAATGCAAATGGCTAGGAACTATAAAGTCTCTTTACTAATAGCACAAGAACATATGCTCATAGGACAAGTTATGTGAAAGTTGTAAACTCACAAGGATAATTTGAAACACTTCATAATATATTCACTATTGTGTATGAACATACATCATAAAACATCTTAAGCTTCTACACAAGAATTCAACCTAAATTATTTAATCCTTGATATTATGAATTTACATTAAAAAAGGAACCTTAAAAACCTACTCAAATAAATATTCATAAATAACTACAAATAGGAATAAAAATTGTGCACACTATCAAGGCTACATAAAAAAATAAATGAAAAATGTAGGTGCACAAAGGCTATGAAAAACATAAAGAACTTGTGTATGAATGATTGCACTTGATTATAAAAGTGATTATTTTTTACTAAGCATTAGACTAAGTGTTTTTTTGTTGATGCAGGATTACAAGTAAACTCAAATGCTCCTACATTACTACCTTTTCATATTCATTCATTTTATTTCATTAATTACTTGATTGTAAATTTATATAGACATTGACTAATTTTAAATATTATTATTTATTTGTAGATACACAAAATAGTTACATACCATAAATGGGATAATAAAGTATTGATGATCATTCACAAACCCTTAGTGGTAGTCATGAAATTCATATAAATATCAAGTAGATATGGGTTTTTTTACAGGTCACAGGAGATGGACTATGACATAATGTAATCTTTATAATCTTTTTGAATTTTAGATCACTTTATATCTGATATTATCTTCAAACATAACTTACAAGTTCCAAACTTAACTTCTTGATCAATCCCTCCCCAGTGCATTTTTTGTTGTATTTTAATGTGTACACACACACACACACACACACATTAAAGTGGGTCATTATTTAGACACCTAATTTTCTACAAGCCTTTTCATTGAAATGTTATTAGATTGTTTTTATATGTATGGATCATTGATTTAAATTAGGTTATAATTGGCATTTTTTATTGTGACTATAACACTAATAAAATATCTTATTATGTTTTTTGACTCTCTATTCATATTCTTGGGGTTATTTTATATTCCTATTATTCTTATTTTATCTCTCCTATGTGTTTTTTGAGTATTTGGATCCTTGTTCTTCTTTCTTGGATATTACTATTTTTATTTTTTAGTGTCATAACTATTCTTATATTGGTTAACTAGTATCATAATGATCTTATACTATTCATTATGTTTTTAATCCCCCTCAGTCCTTGGGTTAATGTTACCATTTATTTGACCCACTTTTTTGGATTTTACATTTTATCCTATGTTGGCTTGTGCAGTAATAAATCATTAATTTGAATTTGATAACTCTATATGTTAAAAATGCACATTAATTCATTTTTAAGAGAAATAAATCACATAATATGCTCATGTAATTACAAATATCACATCTAAGGATTTATTGCACTCTAATTTTTATTGAATTTCCATCTATTGAACATTTATTATTGCATACTTATACCAAAACAAATATGAGTGAAATAGAATATAGAATTGAGTACTTACTTTCATCTCATGCATAGGGATAAGTGTTGGGATATTCATACACACTGGATTACTTTCTAAATGTATGAATGTTGATTTACAACTTGTCATTGAATAAGGGTCTGAGTGAGGTATGCCACTCATAACAACACTAATTTTTTATGCCCTTTTAATGTCTCTTTGAGTGGATAAGGGCTTGAGAAAAGGATAACAATTTATGGTAGTTTTGTGCTTTAAATTGCTGATCTATGACATGTTTCTGAGGAATATGCACTAACAAAGGCATTTATAGAATTTTAGACTAATATAACCTATTCTACCTCAAGAAAGATCATTGTTGGGACATATAGCCACTATCAAAATAATGTAATAGTAGTATTGCTTAATTATAATAGTCTAATTATGGTCACATCATCAGATTTATTTCATGTTTCTAGATTCTATTTTGTCTTATCTCAAAACCTATTTCTCATCATCTTCAGTCACTATCAAGATGCAAATAAGTTAATAATTAGTTATTTATATATAAATTAATTTTATCAATTTCCTACATCTCAAGGTGTAATCATTTCCATTTTAGACACAATTCAAATCTTTATTTACTATTTTCACTATATTTATGTCAAGTTTTATTGTTGCCTTGATTTCTAGTTTAGTGTTATAGACATCTTAATTACACCACCCTAATTTTATCATTGATGTGTCCTAACTAACTCATATTGACACCACCATGTTAATTAATTAATCCTATTTAATCCCACTACATCACTCCATGGATAATTAGTTAATTAATCATTATTTATTAGTTAACTTATTCCATATAATTAGTTAACTCATTCATTTATTCTTGCACATCCAAAAAATAAAACAATTCAAGTAAATCAAGTAAATAAAAAAATTAGTAAAATCAATTTTAAATCAAATCAAAACATGAAAGATTTAAATCAAATGAGTTAAATAATTATCCAAACTCAAATTTTCCAACTAAATCAAGTTAATATTAACCGTTCATCCTTCCATAAAAAAAATTATAATTTCATCCTTCATCCTTCATTCTTGTATCTAGAAAAATATTGGAAAATGTAAGGAAAATCTTGGAAAAATCTAGAAAATATTTGTCATATTTGAAATCAATTGATCATTATTCATATGTACATGTTCCTAAAATATCAGAGATCCTTTAAAAAACTATAAGTCATCAAATGATGAACAAATTCATTCAATAAGGGATATCTTCACTTGGTAAATGCATGTATTATTCCTCTATTTCCTTTCTCAATTTAGGTTACATTTTATTTAGAGTAGGAACTAATATTCTATTATTTATTTCAAGCTCTAAATTACACGTGTATATTTTTGGCATGCTTGGTGGAAACTCCTTCATATTATCATTTTTGTAGGATTTTAATAAGTATGTTGATTGATGTTACTATTAAGAAGGATTTGATTCATTTTTAGATCAATTTTGTTAACATTCTTACCCTCTATTTATCATTTGTTCCATTTTTTGCATCAAATTTTTGTGTTTCTACATAACATTTATGTTCTAAGTATTAGTATGTATACACTCCTTAGTGGAATTTCTATATTTGATAGTGATATTTTCACACTAGTATCATTTTTATCTAAAAGTGGCATTTTTGCATCAGGTTGGGGCATTATTTCAACTTCTAAAGCACTTTTTTCTAGTTTACTCATTTCAAACCTCTAATTTTCTAATGTGTAGGATTTATGTTTTCTATTTTTCATCATATTAACCCTTTTGTGTAGAAAATATTATATGAATAAGACCAAAACATCTAAAACTATTAGCACTTTTGTATGTAATTATGTTTACAAGTAATAACATGGGGGAGAAGAGTGGAGGTAACGAGAGGAAAATTTTGAACCAAGTAGAGGGAGAGGAGGATTGGTCAGATTTTGATGATGATGGGAAGTGACTTTATTTTACCTTGTGCCCAGACTACTCTGAGGGATGTTGTTTGGTGATCTATTTCATTACCCTACCTTTTTGGGACCCTATTTCCTACTAGTGTTTATTGTGGAGATTTTGTAAAGACTGGTTCACTCATATCTATGTTTTTCACTACTTCATGGACTTCCTTTCATGCAAGGTGAGGACATCCTTTCCTAAAAGGATATCAGGTTGGATTGGACTAGCCTGACATCTTGCTAATGTTTTTTTGAAGCTTTTCTTTAGAATACCATCCATTTTAAAGATAATACCTTGTTATGTTTGGGTCAACTAGTGGTGGTTTATTAAAGGCTTGAATTCCCTAGAGAATATGGTCCTAAAGGAGGTAGACAAATTTCAAATCTACTATTTCTTGGATAATAATTAGTGTTTAAAAATGATCTCAAGCTGACACTTCACTTATCTACTTTCATCTAGTTTGAGGTAGTTTGGAAGGTGTATAAGAATGGTGATAGTTATTTTGGGTTATAGATAAAAATGGATGTACTTGTTGACCTTAAATATCTCTTTTTCAAGAAATATTCAAGTGTGGTGTTCCCCTTATTTTTGGGTTACGGTGTATGATGTGCTTCAAGGTGTCCTCTAGGTCTACCTGCCCCTTTAAGGAAGATTCTTGCAAGAAGTATTGGATAAATTTGGAAAATAAGGGTATTGTGTATGTCCCTTTTTTTCTTGTTTCTCCACTTTGTTTCTATTATATTGGTCTTCTAGGTTATGGGGCCGAAACACTCTTGTTAAGCTCTTACTTAAGATTTTAATACCTTTGTGGTTAATCATGAATGGTGGATTTGTTATGGTTCTAAAGTGGAAAATGAAATATTTTTTTTTGATTATAAGGGAGATCTAGAACCATAATATTAAATCTTTTTCCTATTTGAGTTTAAGGGATTTTGTGAAGATATTTAGATTTTTTGGTACATTTTTAATCCCTTTTAGGATCCTGACTTCATTCATAGTTTTACCTAGCCATTATTTCACTAGCCATTATTTTATTTTATGGAAATGATATCCTTTACTTTTTAAAAACATTATTTTTATCACCATTCCCTATATATTTGTTTAGGAGATCATTTAATACCTTTGTGATTTGCATGGTTTACTTTCTCTACTTTTAACTAGGTTTTGTTGGTTTTGGGTCCCAATGGAGACCCTGAAGGGCTTCTCTCTTTGTTTGAATCTAGAGACCTAGACCTCCATCTATGTTTAGGTTAGTTCTTGATCCAACCAAAATTAGTTTTTTGGTCCATTCAAGATGTGGAGGATTATCCTTAAGACCCAAGCCTCTTGATTTATTAGTCTAGGATGGTTTTCAATCCATCTAAAATTAGTTGGTTCTCACACTAATCAAAAGAAGTTATGACCCTTTTCATTGGATTCCTACCTCAATTGGGTTTGATTTGCTTTTTTGGAGACTAGGGCCTCCTTCTATGTCCAAGCTAGTTCTAGATCTAGTTCTACTTGGATGTATTCTTAGATGTGGATACACCATGGAATCTCAATCCTAACCATTTTATAGATCTTTAAGGGGGTCCTTCCTCTTTTTGAATTTCATTTTTGAGACCTAGCCCCCCTTGTGCCCATAGTGGGTTATACTATATATGTTTATTGATCAATCTATTGGTCCCCTGGGGAACCCTGATGGGTCTTTTTGAGACCTGGGTCTCTTTTTCCATTATCCTAGGCTAGTTTTTGGTCTAGATAAAACTAATTAGATCCTGCACCAGTTAAAAGTGATTGTTACTCTTTTCATTTTTGTGCTTCTTTTGCTTGGACCCTTTTTATTTTCCTAGTGAGCTATACATCCCTTTATATTTTTTAATCCATGGAGGACCTAAACCTCCTAATTTATCTGGGTTGGATTTCACACTAATTCAAAAGTGGGTTTACCCTAATCCAAACTATGTTGAAAGAAGACTTGCAAAGCAAACAAATATTAATAAATTAATCCTTTGATTTATGTTTTTATTGCTTATTTTTATGTGGTATAATCCATGTGTGTTCTTTTATTATTCCATAGAGAGATCTTGAGAATCATAAAACATTTTTTTGTTACTTGTGTATCCCTAGTTTAAGTTATGTATGTTCTTTTCTTGTACCATAGTGTGATCTTAAAAACCAAAATTAGTTTGAATTTTTATTTTTATTTCTTAGGGTATAGTGAATTAGATTTCATCACCAATAATTATATAAAGTATATATTCTATTAGACTATAATTATTCATTCAAGGATTTTTCTTTATTGGCTAAGCATAAATTTAGTTCTACCTAGTTTCTATGAAGTGAGGTGGTTAAGGACCAATACACAGGTCTTGAACAACACCTTGTATCATGAATTTTGGCCTCATGTACCACAAGGTATACTAATGACTCCTCTAAGGATCCTATATAAAATTATCTCAAGAACCATCTATCTAAAATCATTTAGTAGTGCCATGAAAAACAATTCCCTAAAATTACCCACCCGTAACTTCAAGCCATATTTGTGGGCTACTATATATTTGTACACTTACTTGACTAGAATATGGTGTTATTTCATGTGTGATATTAATTTACCATTGTCTAAAACTAATATAAAACAAAATCCAAAATAAATAAAATGGTACCTAAAACAAGATGCCAATCTAGATAAAACCAAGATACTAATGACCTTTTTAATCCAAATCCATTCATGATTGGTGGACCTTTAAATCAAGAACAAACTCATGATGATGATAATGATATATTTTCCAAACAAATTTAATGTAATGATGACACCATTAATTTTTTTTAAATAGAACAAGGTAGATCCCAAGTAGATCAATTCATATTTTAAAATAAAGATGACATCCTTGTCAAACTTATATAAATAGGTGCCAAAATTCTAGCAAATTTTAATCCTAACAGCCTATATAACATTTTAAGTTGAAATTATGAAATCCAACCAAACCAATAACATAATAATTCCAATGATATTATTGACCAAAACAAATTAAATATATAATCCACTACTCAAAACCCTAATCCAAATGTTTCTCTGTCAATACTGGCAAGGAAAAACCAGCTCTAACAAAATAAAATCCTCAAGACCAAAATAAAATTATGTTTGACCAACTTCAAAAATTAATTAAATATTTTTAAAAAATATCCTCCCATATAATTCCTTCAACATCAAAACATTCCAATCGCAATCAATCATTTAATACCAATAAAAGCCCCAACTTTATTCTACCCCCATCATCACTACTCAAGGGCGCATCATTTGCACAAAAATGGCATGATATCAAAGATTATCTTCAAATACTATAGGAAGGAAACCATAATAATAAGAAATACAAATTTTATGAGTTGTTCCCATATCCTTCTTAGATATAAATGCTACAAGTACCCTTTCCCCCTTACTTTGAACCACCTAATTTTGAAAAATATAGGGGAAAGGGTGATCCTAGAGAACATATAAAATAAATATGCATGTCTTTCCAAGAGGTTGAATACAGTGATAATCACTAAATCATTTTAGTCCCTCAGAGTCTATGGGGGAAATATTTGGAATGGTTTTTACATCTTTCTAATGGATCCATCATAACCTTTGTAGATCTATCAAAAATATTTGTCAAACACTTCTCCTATAATTTTGAACATGAAATTATAATGATGGACTTATGTAACTCTAAAAAAAGTAGCAGAAAAAGTTTATCTTAATTCTTACAAAGATGTAAAATATTTATTTAGCAAATTACCTTGGTTAATCACAGATAAATAGTTGATCAATATCTTCATTGCCAACCTTAATGAAGAAATGACCTTTCATCTACAAGTTCACTATGCTGCTACCTCTAAATAAATATTTAAAAAATGAGTTTAGATCAAGAAAGCCCTTTTTTATAAAGGATTGGTGAAACTTTTCCATAAGGATAAAAAATAATCATAAAAATCCAAATTCTTTAAAAAAACAAAAATGTTTTCGATGATGGATTTACTAATTCAAAACAAATTTAGGCAATCCAAAGCACTTCCAACATTACCTTTCCTAGTGGATAACCTAAAAAAGAGATCAAAATAAGGAACTATAATCCTATTGGGTAATCATCATAAGTTATATTTCATTGACTGGTCACTACAAACATGATCATTTTTACAAAATCTAAGACCTTTGATGAAATCAAACCAAAACCCAAATATTAAAAAGAGACATTCAATACTATGAGTTCCACAAAATAAAATGACATTCAACCAATTGGTACATGAATCTAAAAATTTATGTTCAATATCTAATTGATAGAGGATATATTTCAAGGATATATAAAAGACCCATTTCTAAAACAGGATCAAATCCATCCAAAATTTAATCAAGGTCAAAACTCTTGAATCAATAATGTCAATTATAAAATAATTTCCCATTCATACAATGTAGTTTTTGGTCATATTAAATGTATATATAATTGTACCACAACCATTAAATTCAAATCCCTATATTATGCCATCATAACTAGGCATAAACAATCACTATCCAAAGGCCTCCTTTAAATAACCCTGAAAGACAATACAACCTTATCAAACATATTGATAAAAATCCTAAATAAATATCCATCTTAGATATTCTTATAACATCCATTGTTCATAATTAAGTCTTGTAAAAATTCCTCCAAGAGTCAAAAGTCCCCAATGGCATTGATGTATCACAATTTTAAGCACTCTTTAGATACCTATCTTCAAGTAATCATCTCATCTTTAACCAAAATGGCATTCCTCCTATTGGCCCATCACATTATCTGCCCTTGTATAACAAGGCCTTCATCACCCAACATAAAGTGAAAATGGTGATTTTAGGCAATGGATTGGGCTTAATCATCTACACCTTGAAAATAATCAAACATATTAGTTTTTATAAAGCAACATTGGATCCAAATATTATAACCATAAAAGTGTATAATAATGTTTAAATGGAATTGAGAGGCACCATAAATCATCCTATAATTATTGGGCTTATCACAAATCTAACATTTCTTTATGTCATTGATAATTGACCTACCTTAAAACATATTTCTCAGTCATTATGGATTCATGCTATGCAATCCATTTCATCCACCTTCCATAAATGCATAAAAAATTTGTATTCAAGAATGAAAGTGACTATACCTAGTGATCCTCAACCTTTAAAACATTGAAAAATGTTGGAGGTGTGTTGTTGTAAAACTAACTATTGTCCCATAATTGAAAATCCTTTTAAAACAAATGGATCCACCATACCCAAACTGATAAATTCTACATCCTACATACATCCAGATGACCTCCCATCTACATCCAAAAACCTATCTTCAATATCTTCTTTCAATATACTTGACAAAAGTTGTGGTTAATATGAAATCCAATATTATTTCCATGTGGTTAAATTCCCCATTTATCCTCAAATTTTTTGAATGAACAACATGAATAATAAGATAGAATTGATCTCATATCAATTTTGCACAACTACTTTTATCAAATCAAGTTTTCTTACAAATGAGAAAATTAAATGCTCGAATGACTTTTGGCTATGTGATGACACACTAGCATTTGTTTTTATAAAATTAATGAGTATTATATAGCAAACAAGATGTGTCAAATCATGATCTACAAAGGAAAAGGACTAGGCCTTCATGAATATGTGATATGATAACCTATACACATTCATGTAAATCAAGAATCTTAAGGCATTGGATATAAATCCCTTGGTGATTAGTATGTGGATTTTAGTGACACTTCCATGATCTCTAAGGAAGCTTCTTCTGACATTGAACATCATTTCTCTCATAGCCTGTATGAAGATAATTTTTCCATCAATATATTAAATGATGCCACTTTTCTCACCATTAACTTTGACCTCCAATACCTTTAACTTTTTACCTGGGACCAATAAGATCACATACCAATTAATTTATTTCAAAATTATGAAGCTATCTTTGAGTTCATGGGATTTTGAGATGGCATCCCACCAGGGGATCCACAAAACATTTTTGAAATCAATCTAAACATATCAACATATTGTGGGGAGTGGGAAGACTTCTTTAGTCATAATTCTAAAATTTGAAAAAAAAAGTAAAAAATAAAAAAATAAAATTCCCCTAGTAAAAATATCTTTGAGGAACTACCAAATTAAAAAAAATAAAAGAAAGAGAATAAATTTGATTCCATTGGTGAAAATATTTTTGAGGCACTACTATATGAGTAACTAAACCATCCCCCTATGCCAACATAGTTATAGGATAGCTCTAAATTACTTGTTGAGGAAATTATTGGTGTCAACATTGAAATGGAAGAGAATACTAAGATCATTAAACTTGGATCTAATCTTATTTCTAAGGAAAAATAAACCTTTTTCACTCTTCTAACATAAATTTTAGACATATTTATTTTGTCATATATTGATATGTCAGGATTATATTCATCCCTTATGGTTCACCACTTTGGTGTACATGAATATGATAAAAAGGTCAAATAAAAACTAAGAAATATTCATCCTAAGGTCTCCCTTATTTTCAAATAATAAATAAAAAATATCTTGTATGTTGGGTTATATTACCAATAGACTATTCTAAAGGGTTATCCAACATCGTTCTTATCATCAAGAAACCATCAACTATCTGAGTGTGCACAAACTTTTGTGACATCAATAAGGCATGTCCAAAATACAATTTTCCTTTACCCAATAATAAAATTATCATTTAATCAACATCATGACATGAAATTTTATCTCTCATGTATGGTTTTTCAAGACATAATCAAATTAAAACTACAAGTGAGGAACAACACAAAACACTATTCACTACACCCTGGGGAACTTTTTGTTACCAAGTCATATCTTTTGACTTGAAAAATTTGGTGCAACCTATCAAAGAGCCATGACTATTATATTCCATGATATTCTTCATGGTATCATCAATGATTTACATGGATGACATATTCAATAAATTAAAAAGTAGAGTACAACATCTTTCCATTTTATGAAGAATTTTTGAAAGATAGAGAGAATACGAGGTTCACTTGACTCCTAAAAAGTGTATCTTTGTTGTCACATTAGGAAAAATGATGGGATTTATCATATATATGAAATGTATTAATTAAATAAACAATAATATAGTATTTATTACTACAAGGTGGAAAACTCTTAAAGAGTTATAATTATTTATTTATTATCAAATTTTAATTAAATTATTTTATCAAGATGGATGGACCCATTATTTTTACAATACTCCTCCCTTGATTTTTTATTATAAATATAGTTTTAACCCTATTTTGAAACCAACCTAGAGAATATGAAATATTAATCATATTCAATGTCGAAGAGTTTTCTGAAAGTTTGTCTGAGAAGAAGTGAGGGGTTGAAAAACATGTATTGGGTACAAAGGAGTTTTGCAATTATTGAATAATTCATCATTGTGGGTTTTTTTTACCTCTACAAGATTTTCCCAAATTAAATATTGATGCAATGGTTCATTAATACATGTGCTTCACTCTCATATTCTTTATTAATCAATACATCTCTAGATCTCTTGTGTGTGTATTACATATATGTTCTACACAGATTTTATCATGGTTTCAGATCTTGTGTGGGGTGTAGTTGATTAAGCAAGCTATTATCAATTTACATTATTAATTGATATATATTCAACTTCAAATAATTTTTTAATTAGTTTCAAGTCTGGTTTGACCTGGTATGATGAGGGAGAGAGAAAAATTTTATTTGGCATTGTGTTACATGTTATCTACCTTTCAGCAACCAAAACTTAATTTAAAAGCTTCAACAAGCATTCCAATTTTTTTCAAGAAACTAGTGATCAATTTTTCAATATTTTTTTTCCCTAAGAGTCATTGTATGACAAAGTGTGCCATGTTTAGGAAGGAAATCTCAAAATATTTTTTTACAGTCATTTTCTATCATGTTTGTTGTTGGAAGAAGTCAAACCTTGATTGTTTAAACCTCCTAGAAGCATATATATATATATATATATATATATATATATATATATATATATATATATATATATATATATATATATATATATATATATATATCCTAAGGGGCTTTATAAATATTTTGGCACTTTTTTTAAACTTGTTGAGGTGCCATATCTATCTTGGGTGAGTGAAAAATATGCATTCTATATGAAAAATTTGATTTTGAGATTGTATTCTACCTTGTCAAGAGATTTAAGGGGGATTGCCAAAGTTTCAATCCAATCCTAAGTTTGTACAGGGAGATCTAAGATGTTAAAATTATACATGAGTGTCATTCTTCTCTCTATTGCATGTTATAGGTAAGTCTAATTTCTATAGTTTAGAAAAAGTATTTAAAAAATAATTTACTTCTTAAATCTTTTTCAACCCCTGGGTCCCACTTTGGGAGATAGAAATTTATCAAAAGTTAAAAACTTTTATTTTTTTCACTGTTTAAAAATTCATGCATGATTTATATTTGTTTTTTTAAATCAAATAAAAGAAGGTTATAAATAATTTTTTTCATATGTATTGTTAACAAGTCTATTAGATGAGTTGGCAATTATACTTTTGCTAAATCTTACAAAGAGTAGATCAAGAGTTCAAAACATGTAACCTCTTTTTTGTTTGGTCAAATTTAGTTGAATTGAATTCTATTTGTTGGTTTGTGTGTCAACTTTTTATGCATTTAAAACCCTCGTTGACCTATCAAACTTGTTTTGACTCTCAGCCTAGTGAATGTTTTTACAAACATAGTCATGTAACTAGTTGATCCTTAGGTTTTGGCACCTTTTAGGCACATATACATGGTCCATTTTGTGTTTTAGAACCTTATATTATATTTTTTACAATTTTTTAATAATAGTGTCAAGGTAGTTGTTCTAAGTATGACTCTTTTGACACCTAGTTAGTGAAACCCTATTTCAATTTTTTATATTATTTGGAATCTAAATTGTGAAATTAATCATAGTTGCATGTGTAATTCACTTTATTTTTGAAAATAGTTTTAAAAAATGTTTAAAAAAGGTTAATTTGTTCTTACATTAGTGTATTTTTACAACACTTGTGACACCCTATTTTATCATAATATTTTGTAATTTTATTACTTTGTCTAGCATTAAATTGAAAAATTATTGTATATTTACACTTGCAATTTTTTTTACTTTCAAATAAAGTTAAAATTCACACTAAAAAGGGTTTATTTTGGGTATTTATTTACTATCCTGTTTAAAAGAAAGCTATGAATTCACCTCATTTTTCCTTAAATAAAACCCAAATTCTTAATGAAAATAACTTTAATATATGTAAAATTCATGTTAAAGTTGAATTTATGGCCTAAAAGTTATGGAATATTATCATTGGGATTGAAAAAACCCTTCTGGATGACATGTGACCCCTAAGCTTACCAAACCATGTCTATTATATTATGAAATGTTAAATATGAATTCCTTCTCCACATTGGTAATCAAGAGTCTCCTAGTGATGCTTATAAACTCTTTGATTCCATTCATGTGGGCACTCTTCTCTCAAAAATCATTAATTTAATCCTTGAATTGTTGATTACACCAATGAAAGGTGATGAAAAAGTTGTTAATTTTTTTTCTAAAATTAAGAACTTTAAAGCTTAGTTATATGGATGTGATTTTAATTTGATTTAAGAAAAATTACTTTATTTTATAATTTATTTAAATATTCGTTAAAAAATTTATAAAAAAATTCAATTTTGAATTCTAAGTATCAAATTAAGCAAAATATCCCTGTCTTACCACCTTGTTTGCTATCTTGATTCAAGAAGAGAAAGTAATGACCAATTTTGATTCTAAAGAGAATTTCACTTAGGCACTTCTCACCTTAAATTATATTTATAATAAAAATAAGAACCAAAAACCTAACCTTAATTCGGCTAAAGTCAAAAATGGGAACAAGAAATCTGCTCATAAGAATCATAAACCTAAGTTTAATAGAAATTGTAATTTATGTGGTAAATTTGGTCATAGAATAGAAACCTGTTATAAAAATAATGATAGAATTAATAATCAACCTTATAAAAATAACAAAGGGAAGAAATATAATCAAAATAAGTAGAATAATCAAAACCTTAATCAAAATAATAATTAAGATCAAAATGTTATTACTTTATATGTTGCTTTATTTACTTTAAATGAAAATGAGTGGATTTTAGATTGTGGTGCATCACACCATATGACTTTCCTATATAACAATTTGTTTGATTCTAGAGATATATCTGAAAACATTTACTTAGAAGATAACTCTTTCTTAGAAGTAACTAAATAGGGAAAAGATAAATTTTCAAATGTTGTTATAAATGATGTTTTTTATGTACCTAAGATTAAAAATAACTTGTCATCTTGTTCACAACTTACTAATGATAATTTAATTGTAACATTTTTTACAGATATTTTGTCTATTATAAATCAATCTAGATCTTTTATTATTGAAGGTGTTCAAAAAAATGGTTTATATATTTTTTCTCCTTCTACATGTTTTATTTCATCGCATAATGAGAATGAATCTTAATTATGACATGAAAGATTTAAGACATGTTAATTTTATAATTTTGCATGATATGTTTTCAAATAATCTTTTTTTTTGACTTATTTCTATTCCCTCTCATCATGAAACTTATGAGGGTTGTTTATTTGGTAAGCAACATACTAACCCCTTTCACAAGAATAATTATATGAATTTCTTACATATTTTGGAATTGATTCATAGTGATGTTGTAGGACCTCTTGAAATTGTATCTCTTAATGGTTATTTTTATACATTGATGATTACATGAAAATAATCTAGTCTTTTTTTATTAAAAATAAATATGATGTTTTGTCTAAATTCAAAGAATTTAAAGCTAGTTTTGAAAATGCATCTAATTTTTCTAATAAGAGATTAAGAACTGATAATGGTGGTAAATATGTTAGTAAAGAGTTTGATTATTTTTCATTGATTTTGGTATATAAATGGAACTAAAAACTCCCTATTCCCCTTAGCAAAATGGTATTGTTAGAAGTAAACACCACACCATCATAAAAATGACCTGAATGATGTTGCAATATGCAAATGTTCCTAAGTTCTTATGGGTTGAAGTCATGAATATTGTTGTGCATATTCTAAATAGAGTCCCCACTAAATATTTTCATCTTTATACCCTTTTAGAATTATGGATTAAAAATAAACCTAATGTGACTCATCTCAAGATCTTTGATAAACCTGCTTCTATCTTTGTTCCTAAAGTCAAAATAAAAAAGCTCCATCCCACTTCCTATTATTGCATTTTTGTAGGTTGTGTAGGTAAGATAAAAGGTTTAAAAGTTTATTATCCTTATAAACAATAGATCATTTATAATATTAATGTTCTTACTCTTGAAAAGTCTTTTTGTAAGCCCTATAATGAATCTCCTCAGTGTTCTTTTATTAATGAACCTGACTCTCATGTTTCTCCTTATGATGAATGGATGCCCTTGAGGAATTTATCTATTTTTGGATAACGTAGAGTTTGAGTAACCCTCCAAGTTTCATGTTTAATATAAAATACCTAAAGGGGCAGATCCCTAATCCAATCTTCTAATGTTGTAACCTTAATAAATTAATTGGAAGTCAACATTCTTATCATGTTTTAATGACTATGTATGAATTTGAACCTCAATATTTTGATGAATCCACTCAAGATGATAGATGTAATGTTACTATGCAATATGAATATAATTCCTTAATTAAAAATAAAACTTTGGATCTTATCCCTCTTCAACCAAAAAGACATATTGTCAATTATAGGTGGATTTATAATATTAAATATAATTCAATTGGTAAAATTAATAAATTTAAAGATAGATTAATTTCTCATGAATTTACTCAAAAAACTTAGGATTGACTATGTTGAAACCTTTGATCCTATAGTAAAAATGAGTACTATGAGATTACTTATTGCTCTTACATCCCAAAATAGATGGTTGCAGAGAGTTGTAGAATCAGTTACAGGGCAACTGACGTTGGTTTGATCAACCGACATCGGTCAGATAGTAGTGAAGAAGTAACCGGCATCGGTTACCAGTCAGCCGACATCGGTCAAGGAGGTGCCAGCATTGGCAGCCTGTGCGTGAACACGCAGATTGCATGTTATTTCTAGAGAGTCTATTCTTAGACTATCAGTTTGCATGTTAAAGGCTAGTTATAGTCTTGAGTTGCGCATCTAATTATTGTAATTAAGATAGTCTAATTATTGTAAGCATGAGATTTATATATGGACTCATGGGTTGTATTGTAAACTTGTAGCTAGAGAGTAAGAGAGCAAATAAGCTCCTTTTGAGAGAGGAGAGCAATGGTGTGTTCCTCCTAGTGCCACAGTACCAAGGTGACTGTTGGTTTGGAGAATTAGAAGGATTCTTCGTATTTGTATGATCTTGGTCAGTAGGTGAGCATGGCTTCTTTTGGAGATCTACAATGGTGAGTAAGGTCTAGTGATTTATAGGTAGTAGTAGAGAGCAGGAGATCTACTTAGAGTATAGTTGTGTACTTGATGTACTGGCAGTGTGTTACTGACTGGTTGGAGAGGTGACAATCAATTCTGTATTGGAGTTGATTGTTGGGACTGAGAGAGAGAGGGAAGAAGGTCTTGAGGTGTGGCGAGCCTTTGAGGTGGAAGAAGAAGTGGCATCTTATTTATTGTATATTCTTTTGTGTGATTATTAATACAATTGTGTATTGTCTCTCATATTCCTGTGTTGTTTCATATTTCTAGTTACTTATTGATTCTGGTTAAATTTTGTGTTTAGTTGCTAATACAAGAAGTAATCATATGTGCTCTAATTGGTGGAGCAAGATCCTGACAAGTTGTATCAAAGCATATTTATTATTCTAGGTTCCTGACAAGTGGTATCAAAGCCTTGGTTGTAGGTTTAAGAGCTGATACCATCAAGTGGTATCAGAGCTTTTTGTTGGGTTGACTAACAGATGGTTTAGATCTGGTAGTGTTTTTGATTATAGGTCACTCGCAAAGGTTTCAAATTGAGTGGGAGTATAGCAATGGCAGAAGATAGTAAGCTACGAATGGAGAAATTGAATAGCACGAATGGTCTGATTGATGGAAAGAAAGAGCAAGAAAAAGGAGATTGTTGGTCGGTAGAAGATTAGTGTGTAGAAGCAGATGTTGTAGGTGATGTTGCACAGGTTGCTCTGGATAAAGTAGAATCTTTGTTTATATATTCTTTTACCTCTTTCCATGCAGCCCAAAATAGAGCATCTTTTCATGGGTATGTCTTTAGAGACTTTGGAGAGATTTATTTAGGGGTTAGAGAGCCTTGTTAGATTATTGACGAAGGAGAAGTGAAGCTGAAATTGTAGGTGGATAACACACAGGTAGTGAAGGATGCCATGCAGGTACTAGTCTTGGAGATGAGTCTAATTTCTTTAAGAAATTTGGGTGATGAGAGATGCACTATAACTCTCACAGCATATACACTTGAATTAGATGGTGGTAAGAAAGTAGGTATCCTTTATCTATCTACTTCTATTACTGATTCACCTTTTGTTATAGAGATGTGGCTTTGTAGGCTTGGTCACATATGTAGGAGGGGAATGCATGTTCTTAAGCAGAAGATAGATGTTTTTGACAAGCTAAAGAACTGGAAAGCCTTGGTGTTCATGGAGGAGATGATGAACAGAGATCATGTGAGGGAACTAAATTATTCTGAGTAGAGTTGTGTTGATTTGAACAGGCTTTTGATCCATGGAGAGCTCACGGGTAAAAAGTTATCACTCACAGGCAAACACACGTATCAACATCGGTTAGATAGTAACCGACGTCGGCATCAAGAAGACTGACATTGGTCATGAAGGAACTGACATCGATAGAAGGGATACCGGTGTCAGCCAAGGAAATGACGTCGATAGTTAGGGTCAGTATAGGGAACCAACATCGGTTAGGAGTAGACTGGGAGATGGCTGAGATCGGTCACTAGAATGGATATTGGATAGACAACAAGCTGTCAACAAGTTTCAAATGCCTATATGGAGGTCAAAAAGGGTAAGTGAACCTCATATTCATTATTCACCTTATTGTTGGTCAAGAACCAGGAAGACGTGAAGAGGCAATGCAGGTAGAATATAGATACATTGGGAGCTTGGCATGGATGAGGAGTGTGAGTCCTTGGAGAAGAATCAAATAGGTATTTGTTGGTGGAGTTGTCAGCTAGAAGTAAGCACTGAGAGATGAAATGGGTTCCCAAGTTAAATAAGAGAGTGGATGGATATGTGAGATGGAAGGCCAAGGTATATGGTCTTAAGGAAGCTACAGGTATAGAGCTGATAGGTGGTACCAGGTAGATGACAAAGAAGAGCTTTTATTAATGTCAGTATAACTATTGTGTTTATCTTACCAGGTGGATGATGGTCGCAACATTATCTTGTTATTGTATGTGGAGGATGAGCTTGGAGCAGGTTTGTATATACAGGAATTTGCTGAGCTAAAGGTGAGGTTAGTTTAGAGGTGTGTCATGAAGAATTTAGAGCAGCAAAATTCTTTGACATAAGAGACATGGAGATTTTATCTCCAGTGGGAGCTGATGTGAAGACGGTGTTGGTGAGGTTCATGATGAGGGATGTAGAATTAGAAAGCACACCAAGGGCTGGACAGTTCAAGCTTAGCTTAGAACAGAGTTCAAAATCACATGAAGTCTAGTGTAGACCTGAGTTTTCCCAAGCAGAGGGGGTTGTCAAAAAGTATGGAGCCAATTCGAAGGAGTACTAGAGGGCAGTTCAGTAGATTCTTAGGTATCTAAGAGGGATCAGCAGCAGGGATTTTTGTTATGCAGGGTCAAGGTCTTCACTACATTGATATGTAGGTTCGGATGTGGTAGGTTACTTGAATGACAGGTGTAGCATCATAGGTTGTGTGGTGGTTGGTCTTCAAGATTGATCTTGAAGAGGAATACAAGATAGAAAATAATTTAGATGGTGTACAGATACAAGTATAGGTGCAGCTATTTATCTCCAAGTGGGAGATTATTAGGTTGTGGAGCTAAAAGCTTCACCAAGATGTAAACAAGAGGAGTTACGGAGGTTGCAAAGAGTTGTAGAATCAATTGCAGGGCAACTGGCATCAGTCTGATCCATAGACATTGATCAGATAGTAGTGAAGAAGTAACCAGCGTTGGTTACCAGTTGGTCGACATCAGTCAGGGAGGTGCCGGCGTCGGTAGCCTATGTGTGAACATGTAGATTGCATGTTGTTTCCAGAGAGTCTATTCTTAGACTGTCAGTTTGCATGTTAAAGGCTAGTTGTAGTCTTGAGTTGTGCATCTAATTATTGTAATTAAGATAGTCTAATTATTGTAAGCATGAGATCTATATATGGACTCATGGGCTGCATTGTAAACTTGTAGCTAGAGAGTAAGAGATCAAATAAGCTCCTTCTGAGAGAGAAAAGCAATGGTGCGTTCCTCCTAGTGCCACAGTACCAAGGTGGGTGCTAGTTTGGAGAATCAGAAGGATTCTTCGTATTTGTATGATCTTGGTCAGCAAGTGAGCATGACTTCTTTTGGAGATCTACAATGGTGAGTAAGGTCTAGTGATTTGTAGGTAGCAGTAGAGAGCAGGAGATCTACTTGGAATATGGTTGTGTACTTGACGTACTGGCAGCGTGTTACTGACTGGTTGGAGAGGTGAAGATCAATTCTATATTAAAATTGATTGTTGGAACTGAGAGAGAGAGGGAAGAAGGTCTTGAGGTGTGGCGAGCCTTTGAGGTGGAAGAAGAAGTGGCATCTTCTTTATTGTATATACTTCTGTGTAATTATTAATACAATTGTGTATTGTCTCTCATATTCCTGTGTTGTTTCATATTTCTAGTTACTTATTGATTCTAGTTAAATTCCATGTTTAGTTGCTAATACAAGAAGCAATCATATGTGCTCTAATTGGTGGAGCAAGATCCTGACAAGTGGTATTAGAGCATGTTTATTGTTCAAGGTTCCTGACAAGTGGTATCAAAGCCTTGGTTGTAGGTTCAAGAGCTAATACCATAAAGTGGTATCAGAGCCTTTGATTGGGTTGACTAATAGGTGGTTCAGATCTGGTAGTGTTTTTTATTACAAGTCACTCATAGAGGTTTTAGATTGAGTGAGAGTATAGCAATGGCAGAAGATAGTAAGCTACGAATGGAGAAATTGAATAGCATGAATGGTCTAATTAATGGAAAGAAAGAGCAAAAAAAGGAGATTGTTGGTTGGTAGAAGATCAGCATGTAGAAGCAAATGTTACAGGTGATGTTGCACAAGTTGCTTTGGATAAAGTAGAATCTTTGTTTATAGATTCTTTTGCCTCTTTCCATGCAGCTCGAAATAAAGCATCTTTTCATGGGTATGTCTTTGGAGACTTTGGAGAGATTTATTTAGGGGTTGGAGAGCCTTGTCAGATTATTGATGAAGGGGAAGTGAAGCTGAAATTGCAGGTGGATAACACACAGGTAGTGAAGGAAGTCATGCAGGTACCAGTCTTGGAGATGAGTCTAATTTCTTCAAGAAATTTGGGTGATGAGAGATGCATTGTAACTCTCACAACAGATACATTTGAATTAGATGGTCGTAAGAAAGTAGGTATCCTTTATCTATCTACTTATATTACTGATTCACCTTTTGTTACATAGATGTGGCTTTGTAGGCTTGGTCACATATGTAGGAGGGGAATGCATGTTCTTAAGTGGAAGACAGATATTTTTGACAAGCTAAAAAACTAGAAAGCCTTGGTATTCATGGAGGAGATGATGAATAGAGATCAGGTGAGGGAACTAAATTATTTTGAGTAGAGCTATGTTGATTTGAACAGGCTTTTTATCCATGGAGAGCTCGTGGGTAAAAATTTGTCATTCACAAGCGAACATAGGTACCGGCATTAGTCAGATAGTAACCGACATCGGCATCAAGAAGATTGACGTCGGTCATGAAGGAACTGATGTCGGCAGAAGGGATACCACCATTGGCCAGGGAAATGATGTCAGCAGTCAGAGTCAGTGTAGGGAACTGACATCGATTGGGAGTAGACTGGGAGATGGTCAAGATCGGTCACTAAAACAGATATTGGGCAGACAGCAAGCTGTCAACAAGTCTCAAATGCCCATATGGAGGTTAGAAAGGGTAAGTGAACCTCATATTCATTGTTCACCTTCTTTATATTGCTTATTGATGGTCAAGAACCAGGAAGACGTGAAGAGGCAATGTAGGTAAAATCTAGATATAGTGAGAGCTTGGCATGGATGAGGAGTGTGAGTCCTTGGAGAAAAAACAAATAGGTATTTGTTGGTGGATTTGTCAGTTGGAAGTAAATACTGAGAGAAAAAATGGATTTCCAAGTTAAAGAAGAGAGTGGATGGATATGTGAGATGGAAGGCCAAGGTATATGGTCTTGAGGAAGCTACAGGTATAGAGCTGATAGGTGGTACTAGGTAGATGACAAAATAGAGCTTTTGTCAATGTCAATATAACTATTGTGTTTATCTTACCAGGTGGATGATGGTCGCAACATTATCTTGTTACTGTATGTGGAGGATGAGCTTGGAGCAAGTTTGTACATACAGGGATTTACTGAGCTAAAGGTAAGGTTAGTTCAGAGGTGTGTCATGAAGAATTTAGAGCAGCAAAATTCTTTGACATAAGAGACATGGATATTTTATCTCTAGTGGGAGCTAATGTGAAGACGGTGTTGGTGGGGTTCATGATGCAGGATGCAAAATTGCAAAGCACACCAAGGGCTGGATAGTTCAAGCTTAGCTTAGAACAGAGTTTGAAATCACATGAGGTCTAATGTAGACCTGAGTTTTCCCAAGCAGTGGGGGTTGTCAGAAAGTATGGAGCCAATTTGGGGAAGGAGTACTGGAGGGCAGTTCAGTAGATTCTCAGGTATCTGAGATGGATCAGCAGCAGAGATTCTTGTTATGTAGGGTCAAGGTCTTCACTACATAGATATGTAGGTTCGAATATGGCAGGTTACTTGAATGACAGGTGTAGCATCACAGGTTGTGTGGTGGTTGGTCTTCAAGATTGATCTTAAAAAGGAATACAAGCTAGGGAATAATTTAGATGGTGTACAGGTATAGGTACAGGTGCAACTGTTTATCTCCAAGTGGGAGATTGTTAGGTTGTGGAACTAAAAGCTTCACCAGGATGCAAACAAGAGGAGTTATAGAGGTTACAAAGGTTGTTGAGATTTATAAAATCAGTTGCAGGCCAACCGACGTCAGTCTGATCAACCGACATCAGTCAGATAGTAGTGAAGAAGTAACCAGTGTCGGTTACCAGTCAGTCAACATCGGTCGGGGAGGTGCTGGTGTCGGTATCCTATGTGTGAACATGCATATTACATGTTGTTTCTGAAGAGTCTATTCTTAGACTATCAGTTTGCATGTTTAAGGCTAGTTGTAGTCTTCAGTTGCGCATCTAATTATTGTAATTAAGATAGTTTAAGTATTGTAAGCATGAGATCTAAATATTGACTCATGGGCTATATTGTAAACTTGTAGCTAGAGAGTAAGAGAGAAAATAAGCTCCTTCTGAGAGAGGAGAGCAATGGTGTGTTCCTCCTAGTGCCATAGTACCAAGGTGGGTGCTAGTTTGGAGAATCAGAAAGATTCTTCATATTTGTATGATCTTGGTCAGCAGGTGAGCATGGCTTCTTTTGGAGATCTACAATGGTGAGTAAGGTGTAGTGATTTGTAGGTAGCAGCAAAGAGCAAGAGATCTACTTGGAGTACAGTTGTGTACTTGACGTACTGGCAGCGTGTTACTGACTGGTTGGAGAGGTGAACATCAATTCTGTATTAAAGTTGATTGTTGGGACCGAGAGAGAGAGGGAAGAAGGTCTTGAGGTGTGGTGAGCCTTTGAGGTGGAAGAAGAAGTGGCATCTTCTTTATTGTATATTCTTCTGTGTGATTATTAATATAATTGTGTATTATCTCTCATATTCTTGTGTTGTTTCATATTTCTAGTTACTTATTGATTCTAGTTAAATTCCATGTTTAGTTGCTAATATAAGAAGTAATCATATGTGCTCTAATTGGTGGAGCAAGATCTTGACAAGTGGTATCAGAGCATGTTTATTATTCTAGGTTCCTGACAAGTGGTATCAGAGCCTTGGTTGTAGGTTTAAGAGCTAATACCATAAAGTGGTATCAGAGCTTTTTGTTGGGTTGACTAACAGGTGGTTCAGATCTGGTAGTGTTTTTGATTACAGGTCACTCGCAGAGGTTTTAAATTGAGTGGGAGTATAGCAATGGCAGAAGATAGTAAGCTACGAATGGAGAAGCTAAATAGCACGAATGGTCTGATTGATGGAAAGAAAGAGCAGAAAAAAGGAGATTGTTGGTCAGTAGAAGATTAGTGTGTAGAAGCAGATGTTGCAGGTGATGTTGTACAAGTTGCTCTGGATAAAGTAGAATCTTTGTTTACAGATTCTTTTGCCTCTTTCCATGTAGCCCAAAATAGAGCATCTTTTCATGGGTATGTCTTTGGAGACTTTGGAGAGATTTATCTAGGGGTTGGAGAGCCTTGTCAGATTATTGATGAAGGGGAAGTGAAGCTAAAATTGTAGGCAGATAACACACAGTTAGTGAAGGAAGTCATGCAGGTACCAGTCTTGGAGATGAGTCTAATTTCTTCAAGGAATTTGGGTGATGAGAGATGCACTGTAACTCTCACAGCATATACACTTGAACTAGATGGTGGTAAGAAAGTAGGTATCCTTTATCTATCTACTTATATTACTGATTCACTTTTTGTTACAGAGATTTGGCTTTGTAGGCTTGGTCACATATGTAACAGGGGAATGCATGTTCTTAAGCAGAAGATAGATGTTTTTGACAAGCTAAAGAACTAGAAAGCCTTGGTGTTCATGGAGGAGATGATAGACAGAGATCAAGTGAGGGAACTAAATTATTTTGAGAAGAGTTGTGTTGATTTGAACAGGCTTTTGATCCATGGAGAGCTCGTGGGTAAAAAGTTATCACTCACAGGCAAACACAGGTATTGGCATCGGTCAGATAGTAACCAATGTCAGCATTAGGAAGACCGATGTCGGTCATGAAGGAACCAACGTCGGTAGAAGGGATACCAATGTCAGCCAAGGAAATGACGTCGATAGTCAGGGTCAGTGTAGGGAACTGACATCAGTCGGGAGCAGACTGGGAAATGGCTGAGATCAGTCACTTTAACGGATATTGGGTAGATAGCAAGCTATCAACAAGTCTCAAATGCCCATATGGAGGTCAGAAAGGGTAAGTGAACCTCATATTCATTGTTCACCTTATTTATATTACTTATTGATGGTCAAGAACTAGGAAGACATGAAGAGGCAATGCAGGTAGAATCCAGATACAGTGAGAGCTTGGCATGGATGAGGAGTGTGAGTCTTTGGAGAAAAACCAAATAGGTATTTGTGGGTGGAGTTGTCAGCTAGAAGTAAGCACTGAGAGATGAAATGGATTCCCAAGTTAAAGAAGAGAGTGGATGGATATGTGAGATGGAAGGCCAAGGTATATGGTCTTGAGGAAGCTGCAGGTATAGAGCTGATAGGTGGTACCAGGTAGATGACAAAGCAGAGCTTTTGTCAATGTCAGTATAACTATTGTGTTTATCTTACCAGGTGGATGATGGTCGCAACATTATCTTGTTACTGTATGTGGAGGATGAGCTTGGAGCAGGTTTGTACATACAAGGATTTGTTGAGCTAAAGGTAAGGTTAGTTCAGAGGTGTGTCATGAAGAATTTGGAGCAGCAAAATTCTTTGACATAAGAGACATGGAGATTTTATCTCTAGTGGGAGCTGATGTGAAGACGGTGTTGGTAGGGTTCATGATGTAGGATGCAAAATTGGAAAGCACACCAAGGGCTAGACAGTTCAAGCTTAGCTTATAACAGAGTTCGAAATCACATGAGGTCTAGTGTAGACCTAAGTTTTCCCAAGTAGTGGGGGTTGTCAGAAAGTATGGAGCCAATTCGGGGAAGGAGTACTGGAGGGCAGTTCAGTAGATTCTCAGGTATCTAAGAGGGATCAGCAGTAGGGATTCTTGTTATGCAGGGTCAAGGTCTTCACTACATAGATATGTAGGTTTGTATGTGGCAGGTTACTTGAATGACAGGTGTAGCATCACAGGTTGTGTTGTGGTTAGTCTTTAGGATTGATCTTGAAGAGGAATACAAGCCAGTAAAAATATTTAGATGGTGTATAGGTACAGGTATAGGTGCAACTATTTATCTCCAAGTGGGAGATTGTTAGGTTGTGGAGCTAAAATCTTCACCAAGATGCAAACAAGAGGAGTTACGAAGGTTACAGAGGTTGTAGAGAGTTGTAGAATCAGTTGTAGGGCAACCAGTGTTAGTCTGATCAACTGACATCAGTCAGATAGCAGTGAAGAAGTAATCGGCATCAATTACCAGTCGGCTGACATCGGTCAGGGAGGTGCCAGTGTCGGTAGCTTGTGTGTGTACAAGCAGATTACATGTTGTTTTTGGAGAGTCTATTCTTAGACTGTCAGTTTGCATGTTAAAGGCTAGTTGTAGTCTTGAGTTGCGCATCTAATTATTTTAATTAAGATAGTCTAATTATTGTAAGCAAGAGATCTATATATGGACTCATGGTCTGTATTGTAAACTTGTAGCTAGAGAGTAAGAGAGCAAATAAGCTCCTTCTGAGAGAGGAAAGCAATGGTGCATTCCTCCTAGTGCCACAGTACCAAGGTGGGTGCTAGTTTAGAGAATCAGAAGGATTCTTCATATTTGTATGATCTTGGTCAGCAAGTGAGCATGACTTCTTTTGGAGATCTACAATGGTGAGTAAGGTCTAGTGATTTACAGGTAGCAGTAGAGAGTAGGAGATCTACTTGGAATACGGTTGTGTACTTGATGTACTGGCAGCGTGTTACTGACTGGTTGGAGAGGTGAACATCAATTTTGTATTGTAGTTGATTGTTGGGACCGAGAGAGAGAGGGAAGAAGGTCTTGAGGTGTGGTGAGCCTTTGAGGTGGAAGAAAAAGTGGCATCTTCTTTATTATATATTCTTCTGTGTGATTATTAATACAATTGTGTATTGTCTCTCATATTCCTGTGTTGTTTCATATTTCTAGTTACTTATTGATTCTAATTAAATTATGTGTTTAGTTGCTAATACAAAAAGTAATCATATGTGCTCTAATTGGTGGAGCAAGATCTTGACAAGTGGTATCAGAGCATGTTTATTGTTTTAGGTTCTTGACAGACCGCACCCCAAGAAGATCTCGTAGATGAATGAACTTACTCTCAGTGAAAGGTTTGGTGAAGATGTCTACAACATACTATGAAGACTGGCAAAATATCAAGTCAATGACCTAACTATGAATAAGCTCCTGAATGAAATGCATGTGAATCTCTATGTGCTTGGTCTGTTGGTGCTAAACCAGATTCCTAAAAATCTGAATGGTACTCTATTTGTCACAATAAATGATGGTGGGCTGCCTGATAAGAATGCCAAACTCAGAAAGAATCTCCTAAAGCCAAATAGCCTCAGTAGCTACATTAATAGCTCCCATGTACTCTGCCTCCATGGATGATATAGCAATAGCATTTTGTTTCTTGCTAGACCAACTGATAGGACTTGAACCTAGTGTTTCTCTATGTTTTTGCTATTTATATTTAGAAGAAGGAAGAAACTAAAGATAATGGTCGGGGGTTAGATGATACCCAGATTAAGTTGTGCACCGTATCCAGACATTGTAGGAACTCCTCTTTGGTTGTGGAGGAAGACACCCGTAGATAAGAAAAAGACTCAAACATAGAAAATGTTAGAGAGATATATGGTGGACTGCCAAGTGATATGCTCAATTTTGAAAGTGTAAAAGCTACCTCAAGGAATGATAATCCACTATTTGACAAAAAGAGTGTATGAAAAGAAATGGTGAAAGACTAAGAAAGAGAAAGTAGACAACATGTACATGTATTCTACAGTTGGTCTATCATAGTCACCAACATTGGTAGTCCTACCAGCATCGATTGGTCAATGTTACCATCATCGGTAGGGCAATGGGCCTTGGATGGGTCTGAGGGTTATGTCTGAGGTCGACAGAAGGAGTTTGGGGGTTTAAATGTCTATGCACGGTTGCAGGGAGATGAATAAGGTCTGTAGAAGGGCAAAGGTAGAGGATAGGATGTCAAAAAGTGTAAGGGTAAGAGGAAGGCTTTTCAGCCTCTCCAGGGAGAAGTCAGGTTAGGTCTGGTTGATAGTACTTAGAAATAGCAAATAGACTAATTACTAATGTATTCTAAATTATTGAGATAAGATAGAAGAATACTTAACTCTTAATCGGTAAAGAACTAGAGGTGTTTAAATGCTAATTCCTATTGTGGCTGCCATCGAGTCCTCATGCAATGTTTCCAATCCAATGTCTAGAGTGATTTATGTAGAGTTTTTGTAGCCTGGAGAGCATTATTTGAAGTTTGATGCTTGGTCTTAGAGTTCCGTCAATGTCCAAGAGTTCATAGGTGTGTGTGTGTGAGAGAGAGAGAGAGAGTCAAGGGAGGTTGAAGAGTCTAAGAGTCTATTCTAAGAGATTCTAGGCTTAACTCAGCATTTGAAGTTAGTTTATGTAACTGACGTCAGTGATGCCACCAGTGTCCGCTGACAATTGACCTACTTCGGTAGCTGAAGAATGAGTAAATTGGCTAAGAAGCTCGTTCTCCATCTCCCAAGTGCATTTGCCATTGGAGAACGGTCAAATGATGGGGTTTATTAAGCATGAGAGTTAGTTAGGAGGTTGGGATGGAGTAAGAATAGGTCTTAGGTAGTTAAGGTTAGATGACCTAGTCTCAGGGTGAGTCATAGGAAGAGAAATGGTCCAAGGGTGAGGTGTCCAAGGTGAGGTGTCCAAGGTGAGGTGTCTAGGGTGATGTCATTGATTTAAAATAAGTAGTTTATTTTAAATTAATAAAGTGTGTAAGTGGTTAGAAGGGGATCAAGGAGGAGTAGACACAATATTGGTGTCTACATTTGCCCCTTTTGTCTTGTTGGTTGTTCTAGATGAATTACAAGACAAAAATAGGAGTTGTTGCCCCAGGTATGGGATAAGGTGTAGGTTGCCCTAGATATGGTGATGAGGTATTCCCCTTCAAAGCGAGAGTCAAGGGAAGGTAACCTGATATCGGGTGCCGATTTGATAGGCATTGGATGGTATGGTGAAGTTGGAGTGTGAACGCTGTAATAGTTGAGATTGTGCATATACCACTTCACGTGAGAGTCAAGTCAAATTATCATGAGCAAGGTCAAGGAGTGCTAAAATTGAAATAATCAGTCCCCAAATTTTAGTTGTGGCTGATTGGGTTATTTGATCCAAGCTGTAGCTCCAATGGTCATCGTGTTCCAAGTATCTCAGGCTTAGGAAGTGCTTCTAGAAAACATGAAAATGTCACAAGTAATGGGGATCAACTTAGGCGCAATCCAATACTTGTGAGGGTCATAATGTGGGGTGCATACAATTTGCTAACCATTTGTGAGGTAACATATATGCAATCAAAACAACTAAGGCAAAGTTGTCTCAGAAGTGGTCATGGTCAAAGGAGATAGGCGTGATCTCCATGGTCATTGGTCAAGTCGGGTTGGGTAGAGATATGAGTGATCTCAAATGTTTGTTTATTGTGGTCAAGGAGATGTATGTAATCTCCAATGTGCCCCATGAGAAGTCTAAGATGACTTCTACAGTGTCAAGGCTGGTTGTTTGGTCATGATTTTGGATTATATTTAGTCATGGTTAAAGGTTAAATGGTTTGTCCATTAGGTAGATGAACAAACAAATGGCCAACGTCATTAGGGAGACGACGAGCGAATGGCTGAGCTAACCCCAAAAGACCCATGTCAATTGAGTGTTGCCTACATAGCCCCTATTTAAGGGCCTCAAGCCAATGTAGTTCTCCCCAAAAGGAAGGAAGATGGTCAAAGAGGTTGTCGGTTGGTTTGGTTATGTTATAAATGATGAGGGTATGATGATGTTACAGCCTTTTCCATACTATGTGATGGTGTATTCTATAACATTAGTTATGTGGTTTTTCATACCTAGCAATTTTCCATATTGGTGATGGTGTATGCCAAAAATGAAATGAGTATGATGATGTTACAACCTTTTCCATATTATGTGATGGTGTATTCTGTAACATTAGTTATGTGGTTTTTCATCCCTAGCAATTTGCCATATTGGTGATGGTATATGCCAAAAATGAAATGAGTATGATGATGTTACAGCCTTTTCCATATTATGTGATGGTTTATTCTGTAACATTGGTTATGTGGTTTTTCATCCCTAGCAATTTTCCATATTAGTGATGGTGTATGCTAAAAATGAAATGAGTATGTTTATGCTTCAGAAAATAATGGTTTATGCTTGACATAAATTGTGTTTGGTTTATAGTTTCCATGTGTATTGTTTTCCATAGAAACCAGTGTGAATGGGCTAGGATAATTGCATGATGTTGTGTTATTGGTTGGAAAAAGATTTGGTTTGGTTGTATGTGACAAAGATGTATAAGAAGTGAAAGGCGTGTTGCTCTTTCATTGACAAGGACTATAGTGATAGCATAGATAGGGGTTTTTGCACACAAAAGCCCCGTTCATGCATTACGTCATTGATCATAAGTTTGTTAGAGAAGTAGTCAAATCACTTGACGCTAAGTAAGCTCGAAATCCCTTGAGTATGTTGGGGTGATAGGTATGTTTAGGTGATATGTCAGGATAGCGTAACCCTTTTTAGCAGGGATAACTTTGCCCCTTTTATAGGTGACCCTGAGAATGACTATATGCAAGTCCATGACTTAATAGTTTGTCAGTTAGTTTATATATATATATATATATATATGGTAGACTAATCAATGCGGGAAGTCTACTTGGGGATGTTGTTTTGTGTTGTGGTCATAATGAAGCTAATCAATGTGAGAAGATTGTGGAAGGGTGCTATATATGTAGCAAAATTTAGGCATAGCCATCCTTCAAGAGAGTGGTCTATAGTTTGCTTTGTATGTTTGAATGTCTTTGAATAGCTATCTTTCAAGGGAGTAGTCTACTAATTATAACAATTATGCAGCTGTCCTTCGAGGGAGCAGTCTACATTTATAGTTTATGACCTTTGGTAGGCATCCCAATTTTATTATTATTATTATTATTATTATTATTATTATTATTATTATTATTATTATTATTATTATTATTATATATATTGGTTTTGATTGGACTTTTTGTCATGGACTATACTATAGAGGTTTAAGGGTTCCCTTTTATTAAGACAAAGCATTCATGCTTAACAAAAGGGTGACTAATGTTTGTAGGAAAAAGGGTTGAAAGGAATAGGAATGAGGATGACAGGGGTTGCTCAAGGGACGAGCTCAAGTTAAACATTAAGTGAATGATTACTTGATTAACAATAGAATGGTCACAGATGTAAGGCATTAAGGGGCTCAAGTTTTGGCCAGCCTTCAAAATAAGACAGACGATAAGTCCCTGATCTATGCTTGTGCATCATGATGTAAGGTTCGAGTCAATTAGGAGCAAACTTGCCCTATTTTCTTCTTTCTATATTGGTCACATGTTGGTTTTCTATAAGGACGAGATCTCTGATTTTAAAATCTCACTCTCTCAGAGTTTTGTTGTAGGCATGTTTTGGTTGATGTTGGTCGTGAAGCTGGTTGGTATGTTGTTGGCATTTGGTACAATGCTAAACATAGTTGTTGCAGTCTTGATTAGGAGTGGGCCAATAATAGCCCAGGTGGAGGATGCACTTGGCAACCATATTACCACTAAAGTGCCCCCCACAAATACCATCATGGACTTGTTTGATGGCATGGGAAGTCTCAATGGTTGTTAGACATTGGAGAAGGAGGCCATCGAGACCTTGTTTGTAGAGAAGACCCCCTAGCATGGTGTAGCGAGCAGTATTCTTGATAAAAGCCTATTGTTTATTGCTAGAGAGATTAGGTGGTATGATATAATATGTCAAGTAATTGACAAGTCATTTATACCAAACGTCATGTGGACTAGAGAGGTTAGGAGGAATTTCCCCAAGAGATATTGGTTGAGATGAGGCCAAGATAGAAATCTGGGGTTGTGTTGGTTGAGAGGTCTTGACGAATAATGGATATGTCAAAGAGGTAGAAATATGGTCTTTTCCTTTATTCTTCATAGTTTGGGGCCTGGTGGCCACATTAATTGTGTTGATTTTGAACAAAGGTGGTTGAGGGACCATAGTCTTATGTTGGGTTCCCGATTTAGGTGAAGAGGTTTGGGATATTGTTGGTGTTTTGTCAAAAAAATGGTCAGAAGAAGCCTCAATGTGAGGGGTGTCCTTTTTCAGATGTTGGTGAATGATAACTTTAAGGGCACAATAATGCTCAGCATCATGTCCAACTGTGTGATGATACCAATAGATTTTAGAGTCGTCGAACCAAGATGGTTTTGGTCTAAGAGGTTGGTATGGTTTAACGGGTGGGAGAGTGATGCTAGAAGATTGCAACAATTGGCATAACATTGAAGCATAAGAACCCACTAATGGCTTTGTGTGCATTGTGGTAGGTGTTGACAACTTTTGTTTAGGAGTTGTAGGAAGAGTGTGTTGTACCACCTTTTTAGTTGGTGGTGTGGTCATATGTGTAGATGGTAGATGTGTCAAATTTGTTGGAGGAAGTATGTTTTTGATGGGTTGAAAGAGTAATGGAGGCAATTTTTTGTTGTTATGTGTTGAAATAGGAAGCACTCCTATTAAGGTGGATAGGTGTGGTCCCAAAATAGAGGGCAATGATGAAGGTGGGGGAGTAATTCTCTGACGTGGTTTAGTAGCCTTTTTTAGTTTAGTGCGAGGACTACTATTGTGAGGAGCGAGGTTCAAATCTACCTTCACTGAATCTTCCTCAGTTGAAGTGGGTGAGGTGGCAAGTTCCTCTCTTGGTGGAAAAGGTGTTGTAGAATGTGGCTCTTTATTTAGAAAGAGCGTAGGGATGATCATGGCTTTCTCGTGTGGTCAAGGAGCAGAAAAAGTATGATTCCCCCTTGATGATAGTAAGGATGAGGGTGAGGTAGCCGGTGTTGGTGTCGTCAAAGCATCCTCCAATATGGGAGAGGTGAAGGTAGACTCTCCCACATGTGAAAGGAAGGTGGATGGAGGACTATCCTCCATCGATGGTGGACAAATAAGAGAACAAGGCTCTTCTAACTATGGTGGAAAAATAAGAGAAGAAGGCTCTTCTACCTGTGGTGGACAAATAGGAGAAGAAGGCTCTTCTACTTGTGGTGGACAAATAGGTTGACTAACCTCTTCAGACTATGGGAGAGGTTGATTAGGAATGAAAGGAGAAACCATGTCGACCGTGCATATATTGCACTCTTAAAGGTCATTAGCCATGGTCTGAATGTTATTCTAACTTGGGGGATGGTTGGGAAAAGGTTGTCTAAAGATATCTATGTTTTGGTTAGCTGACACATTTGGGTTATCCAAAATAAGATCTCCTTTGTCCAACATGTCTTGAATAATGTTTTTGAAGGTTTTACAATTGTCTGTGTCATGACCCTTGACACGATGATATTTACAAAAGTCATTTTCCCTATACCATGTAGGGATGGCTTTTGAGGGGTTAAATTGGGGTGGTCAAATTTGAGGGAGGTTGAGGACTCCCTGCTTGACTAGTTTATCTAACACGGAAGTGTATGATTCTCTTATTGGAGTGTATTGACACTGTATATACCATTGTTGGAATTGTCTTGTGATGTATTCTGATGTGGAAAGTTGAGATTGGTTAGTTGTGGTAGAAGATTTTGCTGATCCCTTGGATTTAGAGTGGGAAGAAGAAGGTTTGGATGAAGAAGGGGCATTAGATTTTGCATTGGTATTTTTACTACGCAATTTGACTCTATCCTCTTCGACTCTGTAGAGTTCAAGCTTTCAGGTCATAGTGAAAGCTTCATGAAATGTGCAAAAAGTTTGAATTCGTAAAGTGGATGAGATGTGATTGGCACATGCTCTTGAAAAGAGCTCAATGAGCTCAGGTTGAGGTAATGAAAATGAGAGTTGGTTGATCAAACCTCTCCAATGGGCAATGAAGTCAGCGATTGATTCATCGTCGAATTGTCTAATAGAATATAGGTCTGTGATGGAGACCTTTTTAGTGATGTTGATTGAGAAATGGTCAAGGAATAGTTGAGCTAGTTGAGTGAAAGAAAAGAGAGAATGACTGGTAATGAAGCTATACCAATCAAGGGCAGTGCCAAAAAGTGATATGGGGAATGTGCGAATTAGTAACGCATCATCGTGTGCTATAAGGTAGCAAGCGTGTCTAAATGATCATACATGTTGTTGTGGGTCCTCTTTACTCTAAAATCAAGTAAATTTTGGGAGTTCCCACTAGTTAGGGTATGGTCGAATAGGCATCGAAGGGTGGATGGGTTCGTTATAGATTTGTTCCTATGAAAGAACATTGCTTGAACCTGAAATAGATGTCTCAAGGTGAGACATCTTATCCATCAGCATCTTAATTAGATCTGCTAATGGATTGGCAAGTGGAGCACCCCCTAAATTGTAAGGTACCTAGAAGGTGTTGGGAGGGGCGTATGACGTACTTGGTTACATTTGTATAGGCGCAACATATTGGTAGTTCATCATAGGGACTAATGTTGAGGCTAAAGGGGCTTGTGCCATGAAGTTGGGGGGCACAAATTGATTGGATGTCGAACTTGGTTGAATTGTTTGTGGTTGAGGGGGTACAAAAACCCCGATGGAGGCAGGTCCAAAAATGGAAGGGGAGGCCAAATGTTGAATATTAGCAATGATTGAGTTATTGGTTGAGGTAATGGCTTGAGTGATTATGGGTTGTGTTAGGTTATGGAGCTAAAAGCTTCACTGATGCAGACATGGAGGAGGTTGTTGAGAGGTTGTTGAGTTGTAGAGCAACCAATGTCAGTCTGATCAATCGACATCAATCATATACAGTGAGAAGAGAAACTGACATCAGTCAGGTATCGATCGATGTTAATCATCTCTAGCCAGATAAGGATCAACATCGGTCACATGTGCAGTTTTGAATTATGAGTTTCACGAACAATTTGTTAATGAACCGGTTGTTTGCATGTAAAAAGCTAATTTTAGTCTTGGAGCTATGGATCTAATTATTGTAATTGGATGTCTAATTATTGTTTGCATGAGATCTATATAAGAGACTCATGGGTTGTATTATAATTTGTGCTAGTTAGAGTTGAGCTTGGTTAGCTCCTTTAGGGTGAAAAGAACAAGGGTAGCTCCTCCTTGTTCCACAGGCGTGCCGAGTGTGTATGATCAGGTAGATCTGTAGGATAGCAAGATCTGGTAGAAGATCCACTGGGGTACTAGTTTGGAGAATCATAAAGACTTGGTGAGGCAAGGATAAGGGTTCTTCAGGGTGTAGAGAGATTTACATGGTAAGTAAGATCATTGATTTGTAGGTGTGTGTGTGTGCATGGTCTAGGTTTGTAGGTGTTGCAAAACCAAGTTGATTTACAGGTGGTAGCAAGATCAAGGAGATTAGCAACACAACAAGTAGCAATATCAGGGGAGATCTACTTGGAGTACGGTGTGTACTCATTCGTGGAGTATGTGGAGTACTTGTGTACTGGCAGTAGTGATACTGACTGGTTAGAGGTGAACACCAACTCTGTGTTTGAGTTGTGTGTTGGGACCGTAATTGAGAGAGTGAACTCTTAAAGGTGAATTATTGTACACTTGGTGTGGGAAGCCTGTAAGGTGTGGAAGAGTGTGGCATCTCTTCATTGTAATTTCTTTCTGAAAGAGTATTAATACAATTGGGTATTGTCTCTCATATTCTATGTTATTTTTGAATTCTAGTTACTTGTTACTTCTGGTTAAATTCTACATTTAGTTGCTTGTACATGGTAATCAATTATGCCTCCTAGGTCATATCAATTGGTATCAGAGATAAGGTTATAGGGAGTATATTTGTGTTTGATTATAGGTCACTCTCAAGGGTTTCTAATTGAGTGGGAGTATAGCAATGGTAGAAGGAAGTATGGAGGAATTCAAAAGCAAGAATAGTCAATTACGGTGTTATGGAAAGAAAGCGCAGGTAAAGAAATATTGTTGGTTGGTAGTAGATCAGCATGAAAAAACTGAAGAAGTAGATGTTATAGGTGTTATTGCATAGGATGCTCTGGTATGTTCCTTGGATAAAGTAGAATCTTGTGTTATAGATTATGTTGCCTCTTTCCACGCAGCCCAAAATAGAGTATTTTTCTATGTTAAAGTCCTTGAAGACTTTAGAAAGATTTATTTAGGGGCTGGTGTGCCTTGTCAAAGTTTTGGCAAAGGGAAAGTGCGGCTTAAATTATAGATGGCCAACACATGGGTGTTGAAGGAGGTCATGTAGGTCCCAGTCTTAAAGATGTGGCTAATTTCTTTAGGAAAGTTGGGTAATGAGAGGTGCACAAAAACTCTCACAATGGATGAACTTGAATTAGCAGGTGGCAAGAAAGTAGGTATCATTTATCTATCTACTTATATTACTAATTCTTCTTTTGTTGCAAGGATGTGGCTTTGTAGGCTTGGTCACATGAGCAAGAAAGAGATGCATGTTCTTAAGAGGAAGTCAGATGTTTTTGACAGACTTAAGAACTGGAAAGCCTTGGTGTTCATGGAGGAGATGATGGACAGAGATCAGTGGAGAAGGTTGAGTAACTCTGAGTAGGAAAGTTTAGATAGGGTTTTGATTCAAAGAGATCTTGCGAGTAAAAATTCATCACTCACAGGAAAACACAAGTACCGACATCGGTCAAGAGGAACTAGCATTGAACAGATAGTGCCGATGTCAGTCATGTGCAGACTAGAGCCAGTGGTGTCAAGTAGGGTAAGATCGACGTCGATCAGGGATCCAACATCGGTGATAGGTAGACACTGACATCGGTCATGAAACTAGCATCAACAGTCAGGATAGTTGCATGGAACTGACGTCGGTTGGATGCAGACTGTGTTGTGATTGAGGTTGGTCACTGGAATAGATTTTGGGCAGACAACAAGCTATCAAGGAGTCTCAAACACTCATATGGAGGACTGAAAGGGTAAGTAAGCTTCAAATTCATTATTCCTCTTCTTTATACTCATTGCTCACTGTAGAGCAAGAAGGATCTAAGAAATAGTGGGAGCATGGCATGAATGAGTAATTTGATTCTTAGGATGCTGAACCAAATGAGAGATTTGGTAGGGTTGCCAGCTGGTATGAAAGCATTAAAAGACAAATGGATTCCTTAGTTAAAGAATAGAGAGAATGGACACATGAGATAGAAGGCCAGGTCATATGGTCTTGAGCAAGCTACAAGATAGTGGTAGAGCTTTCGCAGGTGGATGACAAAGCACAAATTTAGTCAATGTCATTGTAACCATTGTGTTTGTCTTACTAGGTTGGATGATGGTTACGATATTATCCTATTATTATATGTGGATGATGTGCTTGTTGTAGGTGCATACATATAGGGATTTACTTAGCTAAAGGTAAGGTTGGTTCAGTAGTTTGTCATGAAGGATTTGAGAGAAACAAAATTCTTTGGCATGAGTAATCCTAGAGACAGGGAAGATCACAAGTTGATGTTGTCATAGGATGATTATGTGAAGGTAGTGTAGGATGCAGTACGGTAAGCACACCTATGGATGGACAATTCTTAGAATAAGGTCCCCAATCACATGATGAGGTTGAGTACATGTGTACTCCCTGATATTGCCCCAGTAGTGGGAGTTATCAGCAGGTTTGTAGCCAATTCGGAAAGGAAGCACTGGAAAGCAGTTTAGTGGGTTCTCAAGTATCTGAGAGGGACCAGTAGTAGGTTGACATGCTATGTAGGGTCAGGCACTTCTCTACATGGATTTGTAGATGCGGATATGGTAGGTTACTTGGATGACAAGTGTTGCACCATAGGATGTGTGGTGGTTGGTCTTTAGGATTGACCTTGAAGAGGGATACAAACCAGAAAACAAATTAGATGGTGTACATGTATAGGTACAGTGCAGTTGTTTATCTCTAAGTGGAAGATTGTTAAGTTGTGGAGCTAAAAGTTTTAGTAATGCAGACATGGAGGAGGTTGTTGAGAGCTTGTTGAGTTATAGAGCAACTGACGTCAGTCTGATCAACTGACATCAGTCATATATAGTGAGAAGAGCAACTGACATCAGTCAGGTATCAGCGAACATTGATCATCTCTAGCCAGATAGGGACTAATGTCGGTCGCCTGTGCAGTTTCAAACTGTGAGTTTCACAAATAGTTTGTTAATGAACTCGTTGTTTGCATGTAAAAGGTTTATTTTAGTCTTGGAGCTAAAGATCTAATTATCGTAATTAGATGTCTAATTATTGTTTGCATGAGATCTATATAAGATACTCATGGGCTGTATTGTAATTTGTGCTAGTTAGAGTTGAGCTTGGTTAGCTCCTTCAGGGTGAAGAGAGCAACGGTAGCTCTTCCTAGTTCCACAGGGGTGCCAAGTGTGTATGATTAGGTAGATCTATGGGATAGCAAGATCTGGTAGAAGATCCATCGAGGTACTAGTTTGGAGAATCATAAGGACTTGGTGAGGCAGGAACAAGGGTTCTTCAAGGTGTAGAGAGATCTACATGGTAAGTAAGATCGTTGATTTACAAGTGTGTGTGTGTGTGTGTGCATGGTCTAGGTTTGTAGGTGTTGGAAAACCAAGTTGATCTGTAGGTGGCAGCAAGATCAGGGAGATCAGCAACACAATAGGTAGCAATATCAGGGGAGATCTACTTAGAGTATGGTGTGTACTCAATCATGGAGTACATGGAGTAGTTGTGTACTAGTAGTACTGATACTGACTGGTGGTACTGGCAGTAGTGATACTAACTGGTTGGAGGTGAACACCAACTCTATGTTTGAGTTGTGTAGAGAGATCTTCAGGGTGTAGAGAGATCTACATGGTAAGTAAGATCATTGATTTACAGGTGTGTGTGTGTGTGTGCATGGTCTAGGTTTGTAGGTGTTGCAAAACCAAGTTGATCTACAGATGGTAGCAAGATCAGGGAGATTAGCAACACAATAGGTAGCAATATTAGAGGAGACCTACTTAGAGTACGGTGTGTACTCGATCGTGGAGTACGTGGAGTACTTGTGTACTAGTAGTAGTAATACTGACTGGTTGGAGGTGAACACCAACTCTGTGTTTGAGTTGTGTGTTGGGACCGTAATTGAGAGAGTGAACTCTTGAAGGTGAATTATTGTACACTTGGTGTGGGAAGCCTGTAGAGTGTGGAAGAGTGTGGCATCTCTTCATTGTAATTTCTTTTTGAAAGAGTATTAATATAATTAGGTATTGTCTCTCATATTCTGTGGTATTTTTGAATTCTAGTTACTTGTTATTTCTGATTAAATTTTGCATTTAGTTGCTTGTAAATGGTAATCAATTGTGCTTCTTAAGTCCTATCAATTGGTATCAGAGCTAAGGTTGTAGGGAGCAAGTTTGTATTGATTACAGGTCACTCTCAGGGGTTTTTGATTGAGTGGGAGTATAATAATGGCAGAATGAAGTATAGAGGAATTCAAAAGCAAGAATAGTCAATTATGGTGTTATGAAAAGAAAGAGCAGGTAAATAAATATTGTTGGTTGGTAGTAGATCAGCATGAAGGAATTGAAAAAGTAGATGTTGCAGGTGTTGTTACACAGGATGCTCTGGTATGTTCCTTGGATAAATTAGAATCTTATGTTATAGATTTTGTTGCCTCTTTCCATGCTGCCTAAAATAGAGTATTTTTCCATGTTAAGGTCCTTGAAGACTTTGGAAAGATTTATTTAGGGGTTAGTGTGCCTTGTCAAAGTTTTGGCAAAGGGGAAGTGTGGCTGAAATTGTAGACAGCCAACACATGGGTGTTGAAAGAGGTCATGCAGGTCCCAGTTTTGAAGATGTGGTTTATTTATTCAAGAAAGGTTGGTGATGAGAGATGCACAAAAACTCTCACAGTAGATGCATTTGAATTAGCAAGTGGTAATAAATTAGGTATCCTTTATCTATCTACTTATATTACTAATTCTTCTTTTGTTGCAAAGACGTGGCTTTGTAGGATTGGTCACATGAGCAAGAAGGAGATGCATATTCTCAAGATGAAGTCAGATGTCTTTGACAGACTTAAGAACTGGAAAGCCTTGGTGTTCATGGAGAAGATGATGGATAGAGATTAGTGGAGAAGGCTGAGTAACTCTGAGCAGGAAAGTTTAGACAGGGTTTCGATCCAAAGAGAGCTTGTGGGTAAAAATTCATCACTCACAAGAGAACATAGGTACCGGCATCGGTTAGGAGGAATCAGTGTCGAACAGACAGGTGCTAATGTCAGTCATGTGCAGACCAGAGCTGGTGGTGTTGAGCATGATAAGATCGACGTCTGTCAGGGAACTGACGTCAGTGACAGGTAGAAACTGACGTTAGTCAGAAAACTAGCATTGGCAGTCAGGATAGTCGCATGGAACTAATGTCGATTGGATGTAGACTGTGTTGTGACTGAGGTCGGTCACTCTAATGGATTTTTAGCAGACAGTAAGCTATCAAAGAGTCTCAAACACCCATATGGAGGACTGAAAGGGTAAGTAAGCCTCAAATTCATTATTCCTCTTCTTTATACTTGTTGCTCACTACAGAGCAAGAAAGATCCAGAAAATAGTGGGAGCATGGCATGAATGAGAAATTTGATTCCTAGGATGCATAACCAAAAGGTAAATTTGCTAGGGTTGCCAACCGGTATGAAAGCACTGAAAGATGAATGGATTCCTTGGTTAAAGAATAGAGAGAATAGACACGTGATATGAAAGCTCAGGTCATATGGTCTTGAGCAAGCTATAGGACAGTGGTAAAGGTTTTATAGGTGGATGACAAAGCATGGCTTTAGTCAATGTCATTATAACCATTGTGTTTGTCTTACCAGGTTGGATGATGGTCACAACATTATCCTATTACTGTATGTGGATGATGTGCTTGTTGCAGGTGCATATATACATGGATTTGTTAAACTAAAGATAAAGTTAGTTCAGTGGTTTGCCATGAAGGATTTGAGAGCAGCGAAATTCTTTGGCATGAGTAATCCTAGAGACAGGAAAGATCACAAGTTGATGTTGTCAAAAGATGATTGTGTGAAGGTAGTGCAAGATGCAGTACGAGAAGCACACCTATGGATGGATAGTTCTCAGAATAGGGTCCCCAATCACATGATGAGGTTAAGTACATGTGTACTCCCTGATATTGCCCCAATAGTGGGAGTTGTCAGCAAGTTTGTAGCCAATCTGAGAAGGAAGCACTGGAAAGTGGTTCAGTGGGTTCTCAAGTATCTGAAAGGGACCAGCAGCAGGTCGACATGCTATGCAGGGTCAGGCACTTTTCTACATGGGTTTGTAAATGTGGATATGGTAGGTTACTTAGATGACAGGTGTTGCACCATAAGATGTGTGGTGGTTGGTCTTCAAGATTGATTTTGAAGAGGGATACAAGCCAGGAAACAAATTAGATGGTGTATAGGTACAAGTACAATGCAGCTATTTATCTTTAAGTGGGAGATTGTTAGGTTGTGGATCTAAAAGCTTCACTGATGTAGACATGGAGGAGGTTGTTGAGAGGTTGCTAAGTTGTAGAGCAATCGACGTCAATCTTATCAACCGACATCGATCATATATAGTGAGAAGAGAAACCAACATCGGTCAAGTATCGATTGACGTCAGTCATCTCCAGCTAGACAGGGACCGATGTCGGTCACCTATGTGGTTCTAAACTATGAGTTTCATGAACCATTTGTTAACAAACCAGTTGTTTGTATGTAAAAAGCTAATTTTAGTCTTGGAGCTGTAGATCTAATTATTGTAGTTAGATGTCTAATTATTCTTTGCATGAGATCTATATAAAAGACTCATGGGCTGTATTGTAATTTGTGCTATTTAGAGTTGAGCTTGGTTAGCTCCTTCAAGGTGAAGAGAGCAAGGGTAACTCCTCCTAGTTCCACAGGAGTGTCGAGTGTGTATGATTAGATAGATCTATGGGATAGCAAGATCTGGTAGAAGATCCATCAGGGTAATGTTTGGAGGATCATAAGGACTTGGTGAGGCAAGGACAAGGGTTCTTTAGGGTGTAGAGAGATCTACATGGTAAGTAAGATCATTGATTTGCAGGTCTGTGTGTGCGTGGTCTAGGTTTGCAGGTGTTACAAAACCAAGTTGATCTATAGGTGGCAGTAAGATCAGGGAGATCAGTAACACAATAGGTAGCAATATTAGGGGAGATCTACTTGGAGTACAGTGTGTACTCAATCATGGAGTATGTGGAGTTCTTGTGTACTAGCAGTAGTGATACTAACTGGTTGGAGGTGAACATTAACTCTATGTTTGAGTTGTGTGTTGGGACCATAATTGAGAGAGTGAACTCTTGAAGGTGAATTACTGTACACTTGGTGTGGAAAGCCTATAAGGTGTGGAAGAGTGTGGCGTCTTTTCATTGTAATTTCTTTTTAAAAGAGTATTAATACAATTAGGTATTGTCCCTCATATTCTGTGTTATTTCTGAATTTTAGTTACTTGTTACTTCTGATTAAATTCTGCATTTAGTTGCTTGTACATGGTAATCAATTGTGCTTCTTAGGTCCTATCAATTGGTATCAAAGCTAAGGTTGTAGAGAGCAGGTTTGTGTTTGATTACAGGTCACTCTCAGGGGTTTTTGATTGAGTGGGAGTATAGCAATGGCAGAAGGAAGTATGGAGGAATTCAAAAGCAAGAATAGTCAATTATGATGTTATGGAAAGAAAGAGTAGGTAAAGAAATATTGTTGGTTGGTAGTAGATCAGCATGAAGGAACTAAAGAAGTAGATGTTGCGGGTGTTATTGCACAGGATGCTTTGATATGTTCCTTGGATAAAGTAGAATCTTGTGTTATAGATTTTGTTGCCTCTTTCCATGCAGCCCAAAATAGAGTATTTTTCCATGTTAAGGTCCTTGAAGACTTTGGAAAGATTTATTTAGGGGTTGGTGTGCCTTGTCAAAGTTTTGACAAAGGGAAAGTGTGGCTAAAATTGCAAACGGCCAACACATGGGTGTTGAAGGAGGTCATGTAGGTCCTAGTCTTGAAGATGTGGCTAATTTCTTCAAAAAAGTTGGGTGACGAGAGATGCACAAAAATTTTCACAGTGGATGCACTTGAAATAAAGGTGGTAAGAAAGTAGATATCCTTTATCTATCTACTTATATTACTGATTCTTCTTCTATTGTAAAGACATGGTCACATGAGCAAGAAGGAGATGCATATTCTTAAGAGAAAGTCAGATGTCTTTGACAAACTTTAGAACTGAAAAGCCTTGGTGTTCATGGAGGAGATGATGGACAGAGATCAATGGAAAAGGCTGAGTAACTCTGAGTAGGGTAGTTTGGATAGGGTTTTGATTCAAAGAGATCACATGGGTAAAAAGTCATCACTCACAGGAGAACATAGGTACCGACATCAGTCAGGAGGAATCAGTGTCAAACAGATAGGTGTCGATGTCAGTCATGGTAGATTAGAGCTGGTGGTGTCGAGCAGGGTAAGACTGACGTCGGTCAGGGAACTGACATCAGTGACAGGTAGACACTGATGTTGGTCAAGAAATCGGTGTTGGTAGTCAGGACAGTCACATGAAACTAACGTCGATCGGATGCAGACTGTGTTGTGACTGAGGTCAGTCACTGGAATGGATTTTAGACAGATAGCAAGCTGTCAAGGAGTCTCAAACACCCATATGGAGGATTGAAAGGGTAAGTAAGCCTCAAATTCATTATTCCTCTTCTTTATACTTGTTGCTCACTATAGAGCAGGAAGGATCTAAAAAATAATGAGAGCATGACATGAATGAGAAATTTGATTCCTAGGATGCAGAACCAAATGGTAGATTTGGTAGGATTGCCAGCTGGTATGAAAGCACTAAAAGATGAATGGATTCCTTGGTTAAAGAATATAGAGAATGGATACGTGAGATGGAAGGCCAGGTCATATGGTCTTGAGCAAGCTGCAAGATAGTGGTACAGGTTTGACAGGTGGATGACAAAGCATGGCTTTAGTCAATGTCATTGTAATCATTGTGTTTGTCTTATCAGGTTGGATGATGGTCGCAACATTATCCTGTTATTGTATGTGGATGATGTGCTTGTTGCAGGTGCATATATACAGGGATTTATTGAGCTAAAGGTAAGGTTAGTTTAGTGGTTTGCCATGAAGGATTTTAGAGCAGCAAAATTCTTTGGCATGAGTAATCCTAGAAATAGGGAAGATCATAAGTTGATGTTGTCACAGGATTATTGTGTGAAGGTAGTGTAGGATGTAGTATGGCAAGCACACCTATGGATGGACAGTTCTCAGAATAGGGTCCCCAATCACATGATGAGGTTGAGTACATGTGTACTCCCTGATATTACCCCAGTAGTGGGAGTTGTCAGTAGCTTTTTAGCCAAACCGAGAAGTAAGCATTAGAAAGTGGTTCAGTGGGTTCTCAAGTATCTGAGAGGGACCAGCAGCAGGTCGACATGCTATGCAGGGTCAGGCACTTCTCTACATGCATTTTTAGATGTGGATATGGTAGGTTACTTGGATGATAGGTGATGCACCACAAGATGTGTGGTGGTTGGTCTTCAGGATTGATCTTGAAGAGGGATACAAGCTAGGAAATAAATTAGATGGTGTACAAGTATAGGTACAGTGGAACTATTTATCTCCAAGTAAGAGATTGTTAGGTTGTGGAGCTAAAAGCTTCACTAATGTAGACATGGAGGAGGTTATTGAGAGGTTGCTGAGTTGCAGAGAAACTGAGGTCAGTCTGATCAACTAACGTCGGTCATATATAGTGAGAAGAGCAACTGACATCGGTCAGGTATCAGCTGATGTCAGTCATCTCCAGCCAAATAAGGACCGACGTCAGTCACCTGTGTGGTTTTGAACTTTGAGTTTCATGAATAGTTTGTTAACGAACCGATTGTTTGCATGTAAAAAGCTAATTTTAGTCTTAGAGCTGCGGATCTAATTACTGTAATTAGATGTCTAATTATTATTTGCATGAGATCTATATAAGAGACTCATGGGCTGTATTATAATTTGTGCTAGTTAGTGTTGAGCTTGGTTAGCTCCTTCAGGGTGAAGAGAGCAAAGGTAGCTCCTCCTAGTTCCATAAGAGTGTTGAGTGTGTATGATCAGGTAGATCTATGGGATAGCAAGATCTGGTAGAAGATCCATCGGGGTAATGGTTTGGAGAATCATAAAGACTTGGTGAGGCAAGAATAAGGGTTCTTTAGGGTGTAGAGAGATCTACATGGTAAGTAAGATCATTGATTTTTAGGTGTGTGTGTGTGTGTGTGGTCTAAATTTGCAGGTGTTGCAAAACCAAGTTGATATTCAAGTGGCAGTAAGATCAGGGAGATCAGCAACACAACAAGTAACAATATCAGGGGAGATCTACTTGGAGTATGGTGTGTACTCAATTGTGGAGTACGTGGAGTACTTGTGTACTAGCAGTATTGATACTGACTGGTTAGAGGTGAACACCAACTCTATGTTTGAGTTGTGTGTTGGGACCGTAATTGAGAGAGTGAACTCTTGAAGGTGAATTACTGTACACTTGGTGTGGGAAGCCTATAAGGTGTGGAAAAGTGTGGCATCTTTTCATTGTAATTTCTTTTTGAAAGAGTATTAATACAATTCGGTATTGTTTCTCATATTCTATGTTATTTCTAAATTCTAGTTACTTGTTACTTCTGGTTAAATTCTGCATGTAGTTGCTTGTACATGGTAATCAATTGTGCTTTCTAGGTCCTATCAATTGGTATCAGAGCTAAGGTTGCAGGAGTAGGTTTGTATTTGATTATAGGTCACTCTCAGGGGTTTCTGATTGAGTGAGAATATAGCAATGGCAGAAAAAAGTATGGAAGAATTCAAAAGCAAAAATAGTCAATTACGGTGTTATGGAAAGAAAGAGCAGGTAAAGAAATATTGTTGATTAGTAGTAGATCAGCATGAAGGAACTGAAGAAGCAGATGTTGTAGGTGTTGTTGCACAAGATGCTCTGGTATGTTCCTTGAATAAAGTCAAATCTTATGTTATAGATTCTGTTGCCTCTTTCCATGCAGCTCGAAATAGAGTATTTTTCCATGTTAAGGTCCTTGAAGACTTTGGAAAGATTTATTTAGGGGCTGGTGTGCCTTGTCAAAGTTTTGGCAAAGGGGAATTGTGGCTGAAATTGCAGATGGACAACACATAGGTGTTGAAGGAGGTCATGCAGGTCTTAGTCTTGAAGATGTGGCTAATTTCTTCAAAAAATTTGGGTGATGAGAGATGTACAGAAACTCTCACAGTGGATGCACTTGAATTAGTAGGTGGTAAGAAAGTAGGTATCCTTTATCTATTTACTTATATTATTGATTCTTCTTCTATTGTAAAGACGTGGCTTTATAGGCTTGGTCACATGAGTAAGAAGGAGATGCATGTTATTAAGAGGAAGTCAGATGTCTTTGACAGACATGAGAATTGGAAAGCCTTGGTGTTCATGGAGGAGATGATGGATAGAGATCAGTGGAGAAGGCTGAGTAACTCTAAGCAGGGTAGTTTGGACAGGGTTTTGATCCAAAGAGATCTTGCAAGTAAAAAGTCATCACTCACAAGAGAACACAGGTACCGGCATTGGTTAGGAGGAACCGGTGTCAAACAGATAGGTGCCGATGTCGGTCATGTGCAGACCAGAGCCGGTGGTGTCAGGCAGGGTAAGACTGACATCAATCAGGGAACTAACATTAGTGACAGGTAGACACCGATGTCAGTCAAGAAATTGGCATCAATAGTTAGAACAGTCACATGAAATGGTCGTCAGTCAGATGCAGACTGTGTTGTGACTGAGGTCGGTCACTGGAATGGATTTTGGGTAGATAGCAAGCTGTCAAGGAGTCTCAAATGCCCATATGGAGGACTAAAAGGGTAAGTAAGATTCAAATTTTTTATTCCTCTTATTTATACTTATTGCTCACTGCAGAGCAGGAAGGATCTAGGAAATAGTGGGAGCATGGCATGAATGAGGAATTTGATTCCTAGGATGCAGAACCAAATGGGAGATTTGGTAGGGTTGCCAACCGGTATGAAAGCACTAAAAGACGAATAGATTCCTTAGTTAAAGAATAGAGATAATGGACACGTGAGATGGAAGGCTAGGTCATATGGTCTTCAACAAGCTACAGGATAGTGGTACAGGTTTGATAGGTGGATGACAAAGCACGGCTTTAGTCAATGTCATTGTAACCATTATGTTTATCCTACCAGGTTGGATGATGGTCGGGACATTATCTTATTACTGTATGTGGATGATGTGCTTGTTGCAGGTGCATACATATAGGGATTTGTTGAGCTAAAGGTAAGGTTAGTTTAGTGGTTTGCCATGAAGGATTTGGGAGTAGTGAAATTCTTTGGCATGAGTAATCCTAGATACAGGGAAGATCACAAGTTGATGTTGTCACAGGATGATTGTGTGAAGGTAGTGTAGAATGCAATACGGCAAGCGCACCTATGGATGGACAATTCTCAGAATAGGGTACCCAATCACATGATGAGGTTGAGTACATGTGTACTACCTGATATTGCCCTAGTATTGGGAGTTGTCAACAGGTTTGTAGCCAATCCAGGAAGGAAGCACTGGAAAGTAGTTTAATGGGTTCTCAAGTATCTGAGAGGGACCAGCAATAGGTCAACATGTTATGCAAGGTCAGGCACTTCTCTACATGGATTTGTAGATGTGGATATGACAGATTACTTAGATGACAGGTGTTACACCATAGGATGTGTGGTGGTTGGTCTTCAGGATTGATCTTGAAGACGGATGCAAGCCATGAAACAAATTAGATGGTGTACAAGTACAAGTACAGTGCAGCTATTTATCTCCAAGTGAGAGATTGTTAGGTTATGGAGCTAAAAACTTCACTGATGTAGACATGGAGGAGGTTATTGAGAGGTTGCTAAGTTGCAGAGCAACCGACATCAATCTGATCAACTAATGTTGGTCATATAAAATGAGAAGAGCAATCGAAATCGATCAGGTATCAGTTGGCGTCGGTCATCTTCAAACAAATAGGGATTGACATTAGTCACTTGTGCGGTTCCAAACTACAACCTTCACGAATAGTTTGTTAACGAACCAGTTGTTTGCATGTAAAAGGCTAATTTTAGTCTTAGAGCTGCGAATCTAATTATTGTAATTAGATGTCTAATTATTATTTGCATGAGATCTATATAAGAGACTCATGGGTTGTATTGTAATTTGTGCTAGTTAGAGTTGAGCTTGGTTAACTCCTTCAGGGTGAAGAGAGCAATGGTAGCTCCTCCTAGTCCCACAGGGGTGCCGAGTGTGTATGATTAGGTAGATCTGCGGGATAGCAAGATCTGGTAGAAGATCCATCAGGGTACTGGTTTGGAGAATCATAAGGCTTGGTGAGGCAGGAACAAGGGTTCTTCAGGGTGTAGAGAGATCTACATGGTAAGTAAGATCATTGATTTACAAGTGTGTGTATGTGTGTGTGTGCATGGTCTAGGTTTGGAGGTGTTGGAAAACCAAGTTGATCTGCAGGTGGCAGCAAGATCAGGGAGATTAGCAACACAATAGGTAGCAATATCAGGGGAGATCTACTTAGAGTACAGTGTGTACTCAGTCATGGAGTACATGGAGTAGTTGTGTACTAGCAGTACTGATATTGACTAGTGGTACTGGCAGTAGTGATACTATCTAGTTGGAGGTGAACACCAACTCTATGTTTGAGTTGTGTGTTGGGACCGTAATTGAGAGAGTGAACTCTTGAAGGTGAATTACTATACACTTAGTGTGGGAAGCCTGTAAGGTGTGGAAGAGTGTGGCGTCTCTTCATTGTGATTTCTTTTTGGAAGAGTATTAATACAATTGGGTATTGTCTCTCATATTATGTATTATTTTCAAATTCTAGTTACTTGTTACTTTTGGTTAAATTTTGTATGTAATTGCTTGTACATGGTAATCAATTGTGCTTCCTAGGTCGTATCAATTGGTATTAGAGCTAAGATTGCAGGGAGCAAATTTGTGTTTGATTACAGGGCACTCTCAAGGGTTTCTGATTGAGTGGGAGTATAGCAATGGCAGAAGGAAGTATGGAGGAATTCAAAAGCAAGAATAGTCAATTATGGTGTTATGGAAAGAAAGAGCAGGTAAGAAAATATTGTTGGTTGGTAGTGGATCAACATGAAGGAACTGAAGAAGCAAATGTTGCAAGTGTTGTTGCACAAGATGCTCTAGTATGTTCCTTGGATAAAGTAGAATCTTGTGTTATAGATTCTATTGCCTCTTTCCATGCAGCCTGAAATAGAGTATTTTTCCATGTTAAGGTCCTTGAAGACTTTGCAAAGATTTATTTAGGGGCTGGTGTGCCTTTTCAAAGTTTTGGCAAAAGGGAAGTGCGGCTGAAATTGTAGATGGCAAACACATGGGTGTTAAAGGAGGTCATGCAGGTCCCAATCTTGAAGATGTGGCTAATTTCTTCAGAAAAGTTGGGTGATGAGAGATGCACAAAAACTCTCACAGTGGATGCACTTGAATTAGCAGGTGGTAAGAAAGTAGGTATCCTTTATCTATCTACTTATATTACTGATTCTTCTTCTGTTGCAAAGATGTGGCTTTGTAGGCTTGGTCACATGAGCAAGAAGGAGATGCATGTTCTTAAGAGGAAGTCAGATGTCTTTGACAAACTTAAGAACTGGAAAGCCTTGGTGTTCATGGAGGAGATGATGGATAGAGATCAGTGGAGAAGGTTGAGTAACTCTGAGTAGGGTAGTTTGGATAGGGTTTTGATCTAAAGAGAGCTTGTAGATAAAAAGTCATCACTCACAAGAGAACACAGGTATCGACATCGGTCAGGAGGAACCGGCATCAAACAGATAGGTGTCGATGTCGGTCACGTGCAGACCAGAGCCGGTGGTGTCAGGTAGGGTAAGACCAATGTTGGTTAGGGAACTGATGTCAGTGATAGGTAAACATTGATGTCGATTAGGAAACTAGCATTGGCAGTCAAGACAGTCGCATGGAACTGATGTTGGTCAGATGCAGACTGTGTTGTGATTGAGGTCGGTCACTAGAATGGATTTTGGGTGGATAGCAAGCTGTCAAGGAGTCTCAAATGCCCTTATGGAGGACTGAAATGGTAAGTAAGCCTCAAATTAATTATTTTTCTTCTTTATACTCATTGCTCACTGCAGAGTAGGAAGGATCTAGGAAATAGTGGGAGCATGGCATGAATGAGGAATTTGATTCCTAGGATGTAGAACCAAACGGGAGATTTGGTAAGGTTGCCAGCCGGTATGAAAGCATTGAAAGAGGAAATGATTCCTTGGTTAAAGAATAGAGAGAATGTACATATGAGATGAAAGGCTAGGTCATATGGTCTTGAGCAAGCTACATGATAGTGGTACAGATTTGACAGGTGGATGACAAAGCATGGCTTTAGTTAATGTCATTGTAACCATTATGTTTATCTTACTAGGTTAGATGATGGTCATGACATTATCTTGTTACTGTATGTAGATGATGTGCTTATTGCAAGTGCATACATATAGGGATTTGCTGAGCTAAAGGTAAGGTTAGTTCAGTGGTTTGCCATGAAGGATTTGGAAGCAGTGAAATTCTTTGGCATGAGTAATCCTAGAGACAAGGAAGATCACAAGTTAATGTTTTTACAAAATGATTGTGTGAAGGTAGTGTAGGATGTAGTATGACAAGTGCACCTATGGATGGACAATTCTCAGAATAGGGTCCCCAATCACATGATGAGGTTGAGTACATGTGTACTCCCTGATATTGCCCCAGTAGTGGGAGTTGTCAGCAAGTTTGTAGCCAATCCAGGAAGGAAGCACTGGAAAGTGGTTTAGTGGGTTCTCAAGTATTTGAGAGGGACCAGCAGCAAGTTGACATGTTATGTAGGGTCAGGCACTTCTTTACATGGGTTTGTAGATGTAGATATGGTAGGTTACTTGGATGACAGGTGTTACACCATAGGATGTGTGGTGGTTGGTCTTTAGGATTGATCTTGAAGAGGGATACAAGTTAGGAAACAAATTAGATGGTGTATAGGTACAGGTACAGTGTAGCTATTTATCTCCAAGTGAGATATTGTTAGGTTATGGAGCTAAAAGCTTCACTAATGTAGGCATGGAGGAGGTTGTTGAGAGGTTGTTGAGTTGCAGAGCAACCAACGTCAGTTTGATCAACTGACGTTAGTCATATACAGTGAGAAGAGCAACTAACATCGATCAGGTATCGGTCGACGTTGGTCATCTCTAGCTAGATAGGGACCGACATCGATCGCCTATGTGGTTTCAAACTATGAGTTTCATGAACAGTTTGTTAACGAACTGGTTGTTTGCATGTAAAAGGATAATTTTAGTCTTGCAGCTGCAAATCTAATTATTGTAATTGGATGTCTAATTATTGTTTGCATGAGATCTATATAAGAGACTCATGGGCTATATTGTAATTTGTGCTAGTTAGAGTTGAGCTTGGTTAGCTCCTTCAGGGTGAAGAGAGCAAGGGTAGCTCCTCCTAGTTCCATAGGGGTGCCGAGTGTGTATGATCAGGTAGATCTACGGGATAGCAAGATCTGGTAGAAGATCCATCAAGGTACTGGTTTGGAGAATCATAAGGAGTTGGTGAGGCAAGGACAAGGGTTATTCAGGGTGTAAAGAGATCTACATGGTAAGTAAGATCATTTATTTGCAGGTGTGTGTGTGTGTGTGGTCTAGGTTTGTAGGTGTTGCAAAACCAAGTTGATTTGCAGGTGGCAGCAAGATCAGGGAGATTAGCAACACAATAGGTAATAATATCAGGGGAGATCTACTTGGAGTACGGTGTGTACTTGGTCATGGAGTATGTGGAGTACTTGTGTACTGGTAGTAGTGATACTAACTAGTTGGAGGTGAACACCAACTCTATGTTTGAGTTGTGTGTTGGGACTGTAATTGAGAGAGTGAACTCTTGAAGGTGAATTACTGTACACTTTGTGTGGGAAGCCTGTAAGGTGTAGGAGAGTGTGGCATCTCTTCATTGTAATTTTTTTCTGAAAGAGTATTAATACAATTGGGTATTGTCTCTCATATTTTGTGTTATTTCCAAATTCTAGTTACTTGTTACTTCTGGTTAAACTCTGCATTTAGTTGCTTGTACATGGTAATCAATTATGCTTCCTAGGTCCTATCAATTGGTATCAGAGCTAAGGTTGCAAGGAGCAGGTTTGTGTTTGATTATAGGTCACTCTTAGGGGTTTCTAATTGAGTGAGAGTATAGCAATGGCAGAAGGAAGTATGGAAGAAAGCAAAAGCAAGAATAGTCAATTACAGTGTTATGGAAAGAAAGAGCAGGTAAAGAAATATTGTTGGTTGGTAGTAGATTAGCATGAAGGAACTGAAAAAGCAGATGTTGTAGGTGTTGTTGCATAAGATGCTCTGGTATGTTCCTTGGATAAAGTAGAATCTTGTGTTATAGATTATGTTGCCTCTTTCCATGTAGCCCAAAATAAAGTGTTTTTCCATGTTAAGGTCCTTGAAGACTTTGGAAAGATTTATTTAGGGGCTGGTGTGCCTTGTCAAAGTTTTGGCAAAGGGGAAGTGCAGCTAAAATTGCAGATAGCCAGCACATGGGTGCTAAAGGAGGTCATGCAGGTCCCAGTCTTGAAGATGTGGCTAATTTCTTCAAAAAAGTTGGGTGATGAGAGATGCATATAAACTCTCATAGTGGATGCACTTAAATTAGGAGGTGGTAAGAAATTAGGTATCCTTTATCTATCTACTTATATTACTAATTCTTCTTTTTTTGCAAAGACATGGCTTTGTAGGCTTGGTCACATGAGCAAGAAGGAGATGGATGTTCTTAAGAGGAAGTCAGATGTCTTTGACAGACTTAAGAACTAGAAAGCCTTGGTGTTCATGGAGGAGATGATGGACAAAGATCAGTGGAGAAGGCTAAGTAACTCTGAGCAGGGCAATTTGGATAGGGTTTTGATCTAAAGAGAGCTCATGAGTAAAAATTCATCACTCATAAGAAAATAAAGGTACCGATGTCAGTCAAGGGTAATCAATGTCAAACATATAGGTGCTGATGTCAGTCATGTGTAGACCAGAGCTGGTGGTGTCGAGCAAGGTAAGACCAACATCAGTCAGGGAACTGACATCAACAATAGGTAGACACTGATGTTAGTCAGAAAACCAACGTTGGTAGTCAGGATAGTCGCATGGAACTGATGTCGATCAGATGCAGACTGTGTTGTGACTGAGGTCAGTCACTGGAATGGATTTTGGGCAGATAGCAAGCTATCAAGGAGTCTCAAATGCCTATATGGACGACTGAAATGGTAAGTAAGCCCATATGGAGGATTGATCTTGAAGAGGGATACAAGTCAGGAAACAAATTAGATGGTGTACAAGTATAGGTATAGTGTAGCTATTTATTTCCAAGTGGGAGATTGTTAGGTTGTGGAGCTAAAAGTTTCACTGATGCAGACATGGAGGAGGTTGTTGAGAGCTTGCTGAGTTGTAGAGCAACCAATGTCAGTCTGATCAATCGATGTTGGTCATATACAGTGAGAAGAGCAACTGACATCGGTTAGGTATCGACCAACATCAGTCATCTCCAACCAGATAGGGACTGATGTTAGTCGCCTGTGCGGTTTTGAACTACAAGTTTCACGAACAATTTATTAATGAACTGATTGTTTGCATGTAAAAGGCTTATTTTAGTCTTGGAGCTATGGATCTAATTATTGTAATTGGATGTCTAATTATTGTTTGCATGAGATCTATATAAGAGACTCATAGGTTGTATTGTAATTTGTGATAGTTAGAGTTGAGCTTGGTTAGCTCCTTCAGGGTGAAGAGAGCAAGGGTAGCTCCTCCTAGTTCCACAAGGGTGCTGAGTGTGTATGATCAAGTAGATCTGTGAGATAGTAAGATCTGGTAGAAGATCCACTAAGGTACTAGTTTAGAGAATCATAAGGACTTGGTGAGGCAAGGATAAGGGTTCTTCAAGGTGTAAAGAGATCTACATGGTAAGTAAGATCATTGATTTGCAAGTGTGTGTGTGTGCATTGTCTAGGTCTGCAGGTGTTGCAAAACTAAGTTGATCTGTAGGTGGCAACAAGATTAGGGAGATTAGCAACACAATAGGTAGCAATATCAAGGGAGATCTACTTAGAGTATGGTGTGTACTCGATCATGGAGTATGTGGAGTACTTATGTACTGGTAGTAGTGATACTGACTGGTGGTACTGGTAGTAGTGATACTGACTGGTTGGAGGTGAACACTAACTCTGTATTTGAGTTGTGTGTTGGGACCGTAATTGAGAGAGTGAACTCTTGAAGGTGAATTACTGTACACTTGGTGTGGGAAGCCTATAAAGTGTGGAGAGTGTGGTGTGTCTTCATTGTAATTTCTTTCTGAAAGAGTATTAATATAATTGGGTATTGTCTCTCATATTTTGTGTTATTTCCAAATTCTAATTACTTGTTACTTCTGGTTAAATTTTGTATTTAGTTGCTTGTACATGGTAATTAATTGTGTTTTCTAGGTCCTATCAGGTTGGGTAGCAGACACTATTGATATCATTTTCACTTCAACCAAAGAAGTTGGCATCCCATAAACAAGGTTACCTGAAGAGTCTCACGTTTGGCTTCTTGCAAGATAGTGTTGGAGAGCGTTGATGTTATGGTCAAGGAATCTCTCAAAGTCTTGATCCCCTTTGGGAATAATTGAAGGTTGATTTGGGGTTGGTTGGATAGGAGTATGCTTAGTATCTAAATTATACTCCATTTAGGTACTTGATATGAAAGGCGAAGGTGGAAATCGTTGTTGACTTACATGGTCAACAAGAGATTTGGCTTGACTATGTGCCAAAACCATTCAAGATGAAAGGGTTCAAGTTTCAAAAACTATATGTTTCAGTTTCAAAAAACCAAAAGTTGTGTTTAACAGCAAGAAAGTCAGGTTTTAAGCTTACTATTTTGAAATAAAATTTGTTGACAGTGACCGACATCGGTGAAAAAACTGATGTCGGTGAAGATGGGCTATCGATGTCAGTGGAAAAATTGATGTCGGTGAATATGGGTTGCCGACGTCGATGGAAAAACTGATGTCGGTTTCTGTGTATTTCTAGAAACTCAAAAAACTAAAAGTTTTTAGAAGAAAAGAGAAATTTTGAGTTGTTTTAGAGCTTCGAATGATGCATCCTTACCAGCTCAAAAAATTAGATAAAAATAGCAACAAAAGATGATGGCAAGCAACCTCTAAACGTTAAATTCCTAAGAATAAATTTTAGAGTCATGGTGGCTTATGCCTTAGAAGAATATGTTTGGGAATTGGGCTTTTAGAACAAGTCCTAAAGAGGATGTCTATGGTTGGTTTCAGGTTATGTTTTGGTGCTCAAAAATCTATGTTAGGTTCCATACGTATCCTAGTGCTAGGGGCTTGTTCCCTTCACTTTACGAACCCAGAGCTGAGTTGGGCCACTTAGCCAATATATACTTCGCCTATAGTTTATACTCTGCTAGAGAATAGAGTGGGTCCTCCCCTTGGTAGTGAAGTCCAAGTAGGATTGCCAGGAAGGGTAAGGTATCCGCTAGGTGATGAAATCTTAGTCGGGCCTTGTCTCAGGTATGTTTAGATGTTTGATTGTGAATGTGGTCTAGTTGTGTAACATATGTGCACTATGATTTATTTATAATGCATTTTAATTACTAAATGAGCTAAATATGCATTCAAGTAAGAATGAAATGCAATTATTTTAACCTAAATTGAAATGTTTTGTTCACATGCAAACAAGTGAAAAGAGGTTAAGAGCATGAATTTTCACTACTCTAAAAAAGAAATAACAAGAAGAAAAAGAAAGACATTCTTTTTAACTTGTGCTTATGATTTATTTTTAAAAATAAAAAGATAGAAGGAGGATGTAAGAGGAGAATATTTCCTAATGCATCTATATGAAATTTTTGCTTTTAGAAGAATGAACCCAAGGAAAACTCTAGGGGTCCCACTGGGCATGCCAGAATGTTTCTCTATGTTTTTGCTATTTATATTCAGAATAAAGAAGAAACTAAAGATAATGGTCAGGGGTTAGATGATACCCAGATTAAGTTGTGCACCGTATCCAAACATTGTAGGAGCTCCTCTTTGGCTGTGGAGGAAGACACCTGTAGATAAGAAAAAGACTCAAACATAGAAAATGTTAGAGAGATATATGGTGGACTGCCAAGCGATATGCTCGGTCCCGAAAGCGTAAAAGCTACCTCAGGGGATGATAGTCCACTATTTGACAAAAAGAGTGTTTGTATGAAAAGAAATATTGAAAGACTAAGAAAGAGAAAGTAGACAATGCGTACCTATATTTTGTAGTCGGTCTATCACAGTCGCCAATGTCGATAGTCCTGCCAGCGTTGGTTGGTCAATGTTGCCATCGTCGGTTAGGCTGCTGACATTGGTAGGGGCAATGGGCCTTGGATGGGTCTAAGGGTTATGTCTGAGGTCAACAAAAAGAGTCTAGGGGTTTAAAGGTCTGTGCAGGGTTGTAGGGAGACGAATAAGGTCTGTAGAAGGGCAAAGGTAGAGGATAGGTTGTCAAAAAGGGTAAGGGTAAGAGGAAGGCTTTTCAGCCTCTCCAGGGAGAAATCAGGTCAGGTCTAGTTGATAGTATTTAGAAATAACAAATGGACTAATTACCAATGTATTCTAAATTATTGAGATAAGACAGAAGAATACTTAGCTCTTAATCGATAAAGAACCAGAGGTGTTTGAACGCTAATTCCTGTTGTGGCTGCCGTCAAGTCCTCGTGTAATGTTTCCAATCCAATGTCTGGAGTGATTTCTACAAAAAATTTCTAGCCTGGAGAGCATTAGTTAAAGTCTGATGCTTGGTCTCAGAGTGTTATCAATGTCCAAGAGTTTGAAGGCAAGAGAGAGAGAGTCAGGGGAGGTTGAAGAGTTTGTGAGTCCGTTCTAAGAGATTCTAGGCTTAACTCAATGTTTGAAGTCAGTTTATGTAACTGACATCAGCGACTGAAGAATGAGTAAATGGGCTAAGAAGCCCATTCTCCATCCACCAAGTGCATTTACCATTGGAGAATGGTCAAATGATAGGGTTTATTAAGCACGAGAGTTAGTTAGGAGGTTGGGATGGAGTAAGAATAGGTCTTAGGTAGTTAAGGTTAGATGACCTAGTCTCCAGGTGAGTCATAGGGAGAGAAATGGTCCAAGGGCGAGGTGTCCAAGGTGAGGTGTCCAAGGTGAGGTGTCTAGGGTGATGTCATTAATTTAAAATAAGTAGTTTATTTTAAATTAATAAAGTTTGTAAGTGGTTAGAAGGGGACCAAGGAGGAGTAGACACAATATTGGTGTCTACACCTAGAGAGAAATTATAACTAGAAGAGGATTTGTGAGTTTGTGAATCACCAACCTAGTCTGATTCTGTATATCTAACCAAGTCAACCTCTATGCCAAATTTGTAATGAATCCCATATCTATGTGAACCTTGTATGTAATGCAAGATCCTCTTAGTTGCTTTCCAATGCAGCTCATGGGGTTCTTGCATGAATCTGGAGACAAGTCCCATTGTATATGAAATGCCAAGCCTAATGTGAGTCAAGTAGATGAGACTACCAACAAGTTGTTAATATCGAGTGGCATCAACTAATGGTGAAGAAAAATTAGTCCCAAGCTTGACTCCTAATAGAAAGGGAGTCAGAGATGGCTTGCAATTAGCCATGTGAAACTGAGCCAATGAGTCAAGAGCATACTTAGGCTGTGCAAGAGAAATCCTTGAATTTGACTGTGAGATCTCAATGCCAAGGAAGTAGTGCAACAAACCCAAGCCTATCATGTCAAATATATCTTGAAGAGATGCCTTCACCACAGTAATAGCTGATGAAGAACTCCCAATGATCAAAAGATCATCAACATATAGAACCAAAATCAAGAACAAATCATCCTGCCACAAGAAGTAGACATTGGGATCAGAATGGCACCTAGTGAAACCCGTTGTGAGAAGGAAGGAATCCATCTTGGCATACCAAGTTTGAGGGGCCTATTTGAGGCCATAGATAGATTTCTTAAGTCTGCATACTAAGGAAGAATCCTGAACAAATCCTGGTAGCTGCTCCATGTAGATCTCCTCCTCTAGGTCTTTGTGAAGAAAGGCACTCTTCACATCCATTTGATGCACATCCTAACCATGTGTTATGGCAATAGCCAAGGTGAATCAGATAGAAGTCATCTTTGCAACAGGTGAAAAGGTATATGAGTAGTCAATTCCTACCACTTGTGAGAAACCCTTGGTGACCAATCACACCTTATACTTATCAATCAACCCATCTACTACAAACTTGGTCTGATATATCCACCTACATCAAATCATATTTCTTCCCTTAGGAAGTAAAGTCAAATCTCAAGTGTGATTTTTGATTAAGGAAGAATATTCTTCCTCCATAGTATTATCCCACTCAGGACCCCCGATGCCTCTCGAAAATTCTGTAGATCTGAAGCTGAAGTAAAGAAGGCATGTGGATCTCTCTAAAAATCCCCCTAGTACGTCTGTCATCTATCAGATCTCCTGCCCAAGTGCCAGCACTCTCAAGTGTCTGTATGGCCCAAAGTGGCTCGAAAGTGGGCAAGTCAAGTGCTAACTCCTCATCCTCTAACTGACTAGAGGTGCATGACTCTACATCACTGTCCTCACTGTCTAAACTTGAAGAAGAAGAAGATGACTCTGGCTCAAGAACCTACTATGGCTGATCTAAATCTGATGAGGAATCATCATGAAGAAGTAGATCTGATGAGGGAGAAGAAGTGTCAAGTGTTGAGTCTCTAGGACTCTCCTGAAAATGGACACTTCTCTCGATGAACAACTCATGAGTGACTGGATCTAGAAGGTGATATCCCTTAATACCATCTGGATATCCTACAAAGATGTAAGGCTTAGACTGACATTCCATAGCTTTGCATTTCTTCTTTAGAATGTGGGCCATGGCTGGGGATCCAAAAACTCTAAGGTGCTCAACATCAGGTTTCCTTTTATGCCAAGCTTCAAAGGGTGTTATCCCTTTCAAATCTTTGTGAGGAACCCTATTTTGAATGTAGCAAGCACAATTGATAGCTTCAACCCAGTACTATGGTGCTATGGATTTTGAGTGAATCATACAACTACCCATCTCTTTCAAGAACCTATTTTTGCATTCTACAACCCCATTCTATAAAGGACTGTAAGTGATTGTGTACCGCAAATCAATCCCCTCTATGGTCTAAAACTACTCAAATCTAATGCTGACATACTCCCCTCCATTATCAATTCAAAGAACCTTGATGTATTTCTCACTCTGTTTCTCAACAAGAGCCTTGAAGTCTAAAAAAATTTCAAACACTTCAGACTTTTGTTTGAGAAAATATATCCAAGTGTACCTAGAGAAATCATCAATGAAAGTGAGGATGTACTTGGCCCTTGTGAAAGATGTTTTGGGAAAGGGTCCCGATACATCACTGTGGACTAACTCCAAAGGTTGTGAAGCCCTCCAAGCTTTGCCTTTATCAAATTTTACTTCAGGATGCTTCCTAAGGGAACACACTTCGCAAAGTCCTTTTTTGAATTAGACACGAGGCAAGCCAATGACCATGTCATGTTTGCAAAGTTGTTCAAGGTAGAGGTAGTTAAGGTGGCCAAACAGCTCATGCCATAATTTGCTAACTCCATCTGCATGAGTTAGCAATGCTGTTGGAGAAGAATCTAATGCAAAATGTGAGGAGTATAACCTAGCTTGGTGATCTGCCCTACCCACTGCCACTATAGTATCACTATGCAACTCTTTAATAGACATTGAATCTGGTGAAAACTCAAGTCTCATGCCCTGACCAATGTGAGTGATTTGGTACACTGATAGGAGATTGGTTGAAAGATAAGGAACACTTAGAACATTATTGAATGTTCCTCCTTCCATTTCAATTGACCCTCTCTCTGTAACAAAAATTGATGTGTCATCACCCAAACTAATTAAAGTCATGCTATAAGGCTCTAAAGATGAAAACTCAACTAGTGAAGAGCCCATGTGGTGAGAAGCACCTGATTCGATGACCCATGAAGATGTGGAAGTTGTTGTAGCTATAAGGGCCTTGCCCTTTTCTTTCTCCTTACCCTTGCCTTTTGCCTTAGTAGAATCTTGGGTAGATGGACTCAAGAACACCTATGTTGTTCTTCTCTAGAAGATGAGTTAGGTGATCTATTTGTTTCTTCATGCATTTGTGTTCATCATGCCCTATCTTTTTACAATAGGCACACTTGACCTTCTCCTTCTTAGGTTTAGCATTGGAAGAGGAAGTCTCAGTGTTGTTTTTGGCAGGATTGGTGTTTTCTTTCTTCTTCTCCTGGTCCTTGTTCTTTTTCTTCTTCTCCTTTGTTGAAGTCTTATCCTTACCATTTATAGCTATCAAGGCTTGGAATTGAGTAGACTTCATTGTGCCCATCTGAATTAGCTTATCTTGCTCCCGAGTCAAGTCAGCAATGAATGAATCCAAAGAATGCATTTTTCATGTAGTGCCAAGGGCACTTTTTATGGCATGGAAAGTGGAGACAAAGACTGAATAGCTTAGACCTAACTTTGTGAGAATAGAAAGAATAATTTGATCATCTTTCTTCTCTATCCTGCACTCTTTCAATTGCAATTTAAGGGCCTTAAACTTAGTGAAAAAGTCATGTAGGGTGTCAAAGTTGCTAAGACTTAGAATTATGAGTTCGTTTTCGAGCTCATGACCTCTCATCTCATCAAGCTTCCCAAACAACTTTTCTAAGGTGTCCCATATGTCATTAGGAGTTTGGGAGGATTCTAAGTGGAAGAGGAGTTCTGGAGATATAGACAAGCTCAGTAATCCAAATGCTTCATCACTATGATTGTACCACTTGACCTTTTCAACATCAGTGTTGGGTTCTACTTCAGTACCCATGGTGATCCTATACAACCCTTTACTTATAAGAATGATTGACATTTTAACCTTCCATTCATGATAGTTGAAGGGTGTTAGGGGTTTAAGTTGATAAGAATCCATTTTTAGCTGAATTTAGGTGAAGTGTTGATTGCAAGTTGTGAATTTTATGCAGAAAGGAGAATGAAAGTGAAGATTTGCAAGTTGTGAAAAGCAATCACACCCGCTTGAAATATTGAGCCCCCCCTAAATATGCAAGTGCATACTCAAAATACGTCAAACTCAGCCGAAAATGCGTCTTAGATCAATCAGTGCAAGACTAAAGCAAATAGGATGTCGGACTCAGTCAAAAATGCATCCCAGGAGACCCAATTTTTCGGCACTTTATAAACTAGTGAATTTTTTAAAAATAACAAGTTTACGCTATGGAAATTTTAATTACAAGCACTTTTTCAAAAAATGGCACCTAAAATTGAGCTATCGTTTGCAAGATATTAAAGTTACAATTTTCTCATAAACTAGTGTTTTTACAAAAAAAATACTAAAACATTAAAAAAATACCTGTTATGGGGAGAGAAAGTGGCCTTCCAACCACTCATTGGATTTGGCATAGAATAAAGAATCCAAAGGAGGTATTTTTGAGGGGGGATTAGCCTCCTGCCAACTCGGGCCTCACCCTTCGTCTTCGTAAGTCGAAGATACAAGTTTTAATTCAAACCCCCAAAAATTACCAAACTGTCTAAAAAATTTAATATTCAGTCAAATTGACTAATTTTTGTTTTAACAAGTCAATTTTCCACTAAAAAAATAAAGCAAAGACAGTTTGGATAGAATGGCAAGTATCCGTGGGTGCCACATGGGACGCCAAGTAGGAAGGGGCGTCCAAAAGCAAATAGTCAGAATTTATCTTGTACAAAAGACAAAAAAAAGACCTACTGGAGGGAATCATACGGCCTGTCTGAGGGAAGAAATGAAGCTCAAAAAACTAGGCGCAAAAGCTGGAAGGAATCAGTAGATACAACAGGAAGTGGCTTCCAAAAAAGAAGGCGCAAATCTGATTTTTTTGCAAAAAACAAAAAAAATAGCCCTGTCATACGGCCTAAGGCGCCTCGCTGGAAGGATGCAGTTGCAAACAAGAAAATGTTGAAGGCATTGCAGAAGGAAGGCGACTTGATGGAAGAGAGTTACTACTGCGCCTTGCTAGAGACTGTGGCATGGCAGAACTCTCACAAAAAAAAGCACAGTCCTTCAAGTTTCTGCAGCCCTAAGCCATACGACTTGCTTAGTTGGAACTGTTGTTGGAGGGCGCATTGTTTGGACTAATTAGCAGGTGAAGTGGGCAGCACCTGAAGTGGTAGGCACCTAGTCTGGGCTGGAAATCTTCACCCTTTTTACCAGAACAACAAACAAAATGCAGATTTTTGCAAAATAACAAAAAAAAATCCTCCACCTTACTGAAGCCACAACAGACCAATCAAGATGTCCAAAGGCCAAAGATACCATAAATGATATTAACATAATTTTTTTTAATTTTAGACCAAATCTAGAATAAAAAAATAAAGAGAACTCCACTCCTCTTGATTTCAAAATAAGCTAAAAGCATAATCACACACAAGATTACCGGGAAAGCTCTGATACCATATTGGAGTTGTTGCCAGAATCCAGATAATGCAAGTGCAATGGAGATGTGATCACACAAGATGAACAAGTACACACCACATAGATGCCAAAGCAATTTGAAAATAACACAATAAGAGAAATTGCACAAGACAAAATGAAGAAAACTAAAATCTAATTAGCATGAGATGGCCAAAGTGAGGAATACAAATAGGAGAGTACGTAACTCCTCCACAAAAGGTGAACAAGGCAGCCAAAGATAGAATGTAACTCCTCCATGAAAGGTGGTGACAAGGTGCTAAGAATAGAGAAGTAACTCCCATCAAGGGAGTTACTTATGACACCTATGACACATCTATGACACACACCTCCACATAAGCTAGCCTATCCCACAAATGTAGGAAAACTCCATGTATGCACAAGAAATACAATTTCCCTAATTAATAAATAGGAAAAAATAAAAACCTACACTAATATATACTTATAAACTTTACCATAAAATGGGATCCACCAACAAGGTCCAAGATGAAACTAACCCTTGGAATTTTAAAACAAATCCAACAAAAAAAGTGTGTACAACCCTCTTTTCCTCAAATAAGTATATTGCATAGCATTTATTGAATACTAACAAATCAACTATCTAATTGAATCCCTCAAAGGATATAGTGGTCATCTTGTATTCTCCTCCTCCTATTGTACCCAAATATTTAATTCGTTAAAAATTTTAAAGTTTGGTTCCCACATAGAGAAATTGAAAATTTTGAGTTCTTATAGAACCCAAAAGTTTAACTTTGTCTAAATCCAAAATTTTAATTTCCATGTGATTTTCTTGTTCTAATGATCATCTTTATCCAAATTCTCAAACTCAAAAACTTCATAGCTTTTGTATAACTTTCAAATAGATGTGTAAATTTGGCATAGGGTGGCCATGCCTCTTGGGCATGGTGGATGCAATTCTCTTCCTCACCCAAAATTGAAAATTTTCAAAAAAAAATGGTTTCCATGTGATTTTATCATCTCAAGGATAACATTTTCCAAATTTTAAATTTCCAAAACTTGATATATATTGTGTAAAATCTAAATGAAACTCTAGCATGGCACTAGCACCCCCTCAAGTACGTAGTAAGAAAGATTCTTCTCACATTTTTTAGGTATTCCCAGTCTCATATTTTTGTATTCATTTAATTAAAATTTATCCTTGTGAGATATGATGCATGTTTCACTTAATAAGTTTTCATTTCATAGAAAATGGAACTTTGGCTTGGTACTAGCACAACCTCAAGTACACAATAGGAATGTTTTTCATCTTTACATTTTTGAGGTCCTCCAAGTCTCAAAAATTGGGATTAATTTCAAAAAAAATTATCCTTTTAAGTCCATATATATTTTACATTGAATGTACATGCATTTTAAGGAAACTAAAACTCTGGCATATGGTCAGTTAGGCCTCACAAGTGCAACAAGCATGATTTTCCTTCGTGCATTATTTATGTCTCTGAACTGAAAAAATATTGGATTCATATTAAAAATGGTTCTCCTTATATTTCCCTCTACATGTTTCACTAAAAAATACATTTCAAAGAAAAAATAATTTTTGGGCAAATTTCATTGGTCCTCATGGGTGCACCAAGCAGTATTCTCCTCCTTACATTTTTTAGGTCTTCCAAGCAAAAAATTATGGGATTCATTTTTAAAAATATGACACTTTTAATTATCATTGCATGTTTCACTAAACAAATTATACTTTTAGAGAAACAAAAACTTGGTGTTGGTTTGATTGGGCCTCATAGGCACAACAGGAATCATTTTTCTATTTTATCATATCTTTCACATTTGGACTCTATTTCATTTTTTATTCAAAGTGTTGGAAAGATATTATTTCAAAGATCACTTTTGTATAATGTTTTAAATTACCCAAATTGAAATATTTTGTGTAAAAACCAAATGACTATTCTAAACTTTGGCACGGGGCGACCGTGCCTCATGGGCATGCCAATCATGATTCTCGACAACCCAAAAATTAAACTTTTTCAAAATCCAAAAATGTTGGTTCTTGTGTGTTGTGCTCGTCCAAGCGATCATCTTTAGTCAAAGTTTTAAAATAAATAACTTGATATATTTTATTTAAAATCCAAGTGAAAATATAAAATAAGTATGCCCTAGGAGTCAAACTAGCTAGACCTCATGGGCATGCCAAGGGCACTAGGCTTGATAGGGTTAAAAAATGAAGCAAAATATAAAGGCAAAAATTCAAATTCTTATTTTTTCCAAATTTTTTACTTTTAAACAAAATTTTGGATCTCATTTGAAGCATTGGAAATCTCTTACAATGATTGATCTAGTGGTGTGACATATTTTATCCTCATAGACCAATTTTGATAGGAATACAAAGAAAGAAAAATGTGATTCCAACAATACCTCATGGGTGTGTTAGGTATGATTTCTCCATTTTATCATATATTTCACATCCAAACTCCATTTTTTATCTCATTAAAATAATTGTAAATATTTTTCAATGATAAATCTAATGACATGAAATAATTGATCCTCAAAGACTTTTCTATATGGGTTCACTTCTCAACTTTCAATCAAAGGTTCCTTTACATGACCTAGTTTAAATTATTTATGTGTGGCACATACATGGTGGGACTATGAATAAGTGTTCATACTATCTCTAAACTTTACTACCCAATGGATAAATCTTGGTGATCCCACTAGGCGATTTATAATTTTGTGGGTCTATGGTAAGTCAAGGTATTATCTTTTTATATTATTTAAGCCACTTTATTAAAATGTGAAAGATGAAGTAAATTTAGAATAAGAATCTCAGAAATATCAGTTATAATATAATAATTTAGTCCCATCCTTATATGTGTTATAAATAGGAGATATGTTTGTTATACAAGGGATTATTCTTTATTTTAACCTTAGAAGAGGGTTTTGTATAACTTTATGTGATGTATGTACTTTTTTTGGATTTGTTAATGGAATACTAGTAATTATGTGAGATTAATATTAGGATTTGTAGGTTTTAGTATTATTTATTTTTAAAATTTGTATTTTTTTCCATGGATAAATAATCCATTAAATTTTAAAGTTTTCCTTCACATATGTAAAACTTTTATTTTCCAAACTTTTTGTTGTGAATCTTGGTAAATGTATTTTGTTCCATATACATGCAATTTGATTCAAGAGGACACCTTGTGTTTATATAAAAAATATATTTCCCATTCCATATGTTACTCCTGATTTCATTTTCATGTTAGAGGAATAATTTTCCATTCATTTTTACCCAATCCAAATTATCCATTGTGGGTTTCTCACCTTCACAGTCGCCTTCTCCTATTCTCCTTAAATTTTTAGCTTTCTCCATTTTCCCCTTTTCATTTATTTTTTGTTTTTTTTTTTTTTTAAATTAATTAAAAAAAAGGAAAAAAAAACATATTATATGATGGATATAACAAAAATCAAATCACCTCTCCCATGGTGATTTATTTAATTTTTTAATTTATGCCACTTCCCACTAGGCAAGTCAATGAAATAATAAAAAATAGCGGTGACATAAAACATTATAACACCTTCATATGTATTTTTAAGTATATCAATGGGTATGTAATATGAAATCACTAGAGATCTTATAGCTAACTAATATATAGGAGAATATAAAAACTAATATGCTTAGATACTCCTAGACTTGTACCTTAGAAAAGAGTGTGATCTTGAATCCAAATTTGGTGTGCCTAGTAGGGATTTTTATATAATTGTAAAGATATGGTGATGACTATGTTTTCAAAGTAAAAAATGTGTAGAGGGATGATAAAATGATAGATATACTTGAGACTTTTGTCTTAATAAATTATAATCATGAATGAGAGACATCTATATAGACTGCACTAGTTTCTATATGAGTAATAGAACTTACATTATGATATAAAATTACACTTTCAACCAATGCCCTATATTTATATGAATCACTTAGATATGGATTTAATTATAAGTAGGTAATATATAATGTGGGAAATTTTAAGGAAAACTTGATTGATTCCCTAGGGTCACAATCTTGAACACACAAGTTGAATTCCTAAAGGCACATTGACTAGGAAGGATCCAAGAGGTGGATAACATAGTAATAATAGGTATGAACCTATAGCTATAATAACATGAAGTAGATAATAGATTAGGTATGATATAAAATATCCAAGAGGTGAGGTATAATATGAAAGACCCAAGAGGCTAGGTACAATAGGAGAGATATAAGAGGCAAGGTATAGTAGGAAATATCCAATAGATGATGTAAAGCAGGAAAGATCCAAGATTTGAGATGTAGTATGAAATAACTAAGAGGTGAGATAAATAAGGAAATAACCTATAAACATCGTGAAGTGGGAAGGATCTAAGAGTCATGCTAAATAAGAGATCTTTACTAACTTGTTGCAACATAAAGTAGGCTAAGATGAAAAATTCAAATAAGAGTGATGATATGGTAGTGCAAATAGTTCCAACATAAGAGATTATGATACATGAATAACTAGATATAATAAATGAAAAATGTATCTTAAGAATATTATTTTATTATAAACTCAACATTTTTAAGTTTTTTGAGTATTTCTTGAAATTATATTTTTGCATCTTTTATGGCTAATGAAATCTTGGTTAACACTTATTTTTGAATTTGAAATGTTAAGGAAAGATAGGGATCATAAGATAGCCTCAAGTTTGAGGAAGGTTGATAGTAGGAATTTTAAGATGTCCTTGAAGTGTTAACCTAGGTAAGGGTGGGCATCACATGGAGCCCCAAAGTTTTAACTGAGATAAGGGTGAGTATCATAAGATGGATCCAATTCTAGGGTAAGGTTATGTAATGATGAACTGTATTTTATGTTCATTTATAAGTTGATATATTTGTTACCTTTGTTGTCATTTTATTGATGAAATTTTTTGATGTTAATTAGCATGGCATATAGAGTGATTTTATTATTTGAAAATTGGATATCATAACTTTTCTTAACAACATTGGCTTGGTCAATAGCATTAAAAAACATCTTGAATGCCACCAACTACATTGAGTTATTTTAATCTTTCATAAACATCATCAAACTATAAAATGGTGTTTAAATTTATAACTTTCCTTGAACATAATTACCCTTAACAATGATGTTGATATTTTATAAAAAAATTGAATGTCATTGGTTAGGATGAGAACATTATGATTTTTTGATTTTTTGACTGGGATCACATAAAGTATTCTTTGTGGGTTTCATTTTGTGTAATCCAATATTTTTTTAAATGATTTAACTTGATTATTCCAAGGGAGGATTATCAAGAGTATTATAAGTTGTGTTATCATTTTCATCATGGATAGTGTCAAAGTAAGATTTTTTTGGTTCTTATGAGATGTGGACCATGTTATATTTGCTATTGAAATTATTCATGTGTGTGATTATATGTTTTTTATTAGTTGAAGGGGGAATGCTTGGATGAATTTTGTATTAAATTCTTTAGGTTTTTGTTGTTAATTCTATTGTTCTTTAGAAACTATGAGATATTCTTGTAATAATTCTTTTATGATAGCATCATGGTCAAAATTTGTGCCTAACATGAATTTATAGGCTAATATTTTGAGATCTCAATAATTTTCATGGGAATGGATCAAATGAAAATTCCATAAACATAATTTTTAAGTGTTTTAATAGTGGGAAAAAGGATTTTTAGGATCTATGTTAGAAGATAGACATATTGGAATCCTTTACTTGAGATCCTAGAGAATAATGGAAGGTAGATTGGGTTTGTAGTTCTTAGGTTAAGTTGAATCCTTGACTTAGATGATGGAAGAGGTTTATCTTGAGGTGATTAAGTAGTGATGATGATGGTTTCCATTTTAAGAGACTATTTTTTAGTTATTTGAGGTTTCTCAAATTTATTCATGATTTATTATTATCATTTTTATTATTTAAAAGATTATTCTAAGGTTTTCAGAGATACAAATGTCATTTGCATTAGAAAATTGGTCCTAAAGTAGTGATAAGTATTTTGGAGAGATTCTCCTTGTTCATCTTATGGTCTAATTTTTATAATAAGGATTTCCATATCTTAATGAATTCGTGGGAAGTTTGATGAGAAATTTTTTTGCATCGATGAAATTTCTTTAATTTTTTCAAAAATATCATGATTTTTGAAAATCTTTAACTAGAACATTAACCAGATCTTGTAGTTTTAAAATTGAGTTGGGTGTGAGTTGGTTATATCATCATAAATTCCTAGTTAGGGGTTTTTCCCTAATTGGTTTGGTAGGCACATAAGTGTTTTTTTAATTTTGTTAATTTTATATATTTTCATAAGCATTAAGTTTTAAGGTTGAGTCAATGGACTCTTCATAAGTGATAATGGGAGAAACACCTCCAATTTACATGGAGATAATGTAAGGAACTAAGGGTTCATTTGGTAATGTTTGAAGTAATTTATTACATCTTTAAGGGTGTTAGATATTATTATTATTATCATTGATAATTAAATGATATGGGAACTTTATAAATGGTCCCCAAACTATTTTTTGTGGTTTATTTTCCATTTTCAAAAGTTGAGTTTCTAGGTTCACTAGCCATAGATGACAATGCAAACATAGTATTTTCATCATAATAATAGTCAAAAAAATTAATTTAATTCTATTTAATCCTTTTTATCTTCATCTCATAGTTTTAATATAACATTTTATTATTAGGAAGTGGATTCATCAACCACTTGTTCTTGCTTGGAGTTGATAAAATGGATGACTAGTATCTTGCGAAGAGATAGTATTCTTGTGTGTTGAAATAAAAACATGTGTAGGAATTTGTAAGCCCTAAAAATAAACTTAAATAATATGCATCCCTTAACTTATAACATTTTTATTTATATTATCATAATCAAAATACATCTCATTTTTAAAAAACATACAATCCCTAGAAATAATTGTGGATTTACTAGCAAGATTATTAAACTTATATGATTTACTTTCATCATTATATCCTTTAAAAATATGAGAAAAACTCTTAAGATATAATTTATTTCTATTATTATCTATAACCTATACAAAATATAAATAACCAAATACCTTTAGATGAACTATATTTTGTTTTCTACCATGCCAAGCTATATAAAGTGTCTTATCTTTGATTACCATTGTAAGACTCATGCTAACAATATAAGCTACTATTTTTACCGCTTTAGATTGTTTAACTCTAAATTGATATATGTGGGTATAGGGTTAAGAATGTATATAATATTAATCATAAGGGTGATAAACTAATATATAGTAGGTCAATTAATATAAAATTAAGATAAACACTATTTTCAATTTATACAACTGAAATTACTAAAAATAATAAATTACAACTATTGAAAGATATTTAAAAAAATAAGAAATAATGGTTCTTGTTTTAATATGCACAAATGGATATAGACTATAAATAGATGTAAATTATGTAGGATCAGTCTTCTAGATCGGTTGTCATATTCTATAGATTGTGCTTTTGTGGCCATAAATATTACTATCAATGCTAGTATATGACTATGATGTAGGTGTCTAGTATAAAATAATGAATGGATATGTATGTAACCAATTTCATTATTCTGAGCTTTTTTTCCTTTCTATTGATGTATTTAGATTTCGGATATAGGATGTTTCTCTTAACTGGTTGATCATACCAAAGCTCTTCACCCTTATTCATCCTTGAAATGATTTTGTTGAAAAATGGATTAGTGTGCTCACATTGTTGAGGTAACCCAAAATTCCATTTATCAATTGTTTTTGCCTACATATCCAATACTCCAATGAGGTATTTAGACTTATGTAGTTATCCCCTATGTGTGGGAAGTGTGTGTGCAAGGGTAAAATATACTATATGAAGATGCATGTAGTGATCTAGCTTGTAATTTGACAAATACCTCTCATGGGATAATATTTTTATGTTTCAAACCTTTAATATGACTACTCCTATTCTAAATATGAAAATAGGGACAATTAGAGTAAAATAGATTACTTGTAAAGTTAATTGATTTAGCTTTAGTATGTTTTTGCTTGGTACTTTATCTATGAGTAATGAAAAGGCTTATACTTGTATTTATACCACACCTTTTAAAAATATCTCATGGTAGGGTTCATTAAGACAATTAGGCCAACCCATGGGTTTTGATAATTTTTTAATTTGGATGAATTTTTGCTACTAAACACTAGATAAGCATCTAGACACTACTATCAATATTAGTTTCCCTCTATGGTTGGTAGTGTCTAGAGGTTTAGAAAATAGGTATGGATATGAAATTGATAGTGAATGATGTTTATATGATTGTAAGATTTCTATGCAATACAGTATACATAGGTCATCAATGATATAGATCAGACTAAGAGATAATCATTTAGGCATAGTGAGATGGAGAATGTAAGCCTTTCAACAATAGGGAGGTCTATAACTGAAGGGTAGATCCCTAATTTATATTTATCAAATGTACAAGACAAAGATGTTATAAATATTTATTTTTAGTATCTACATTCCCCCCCCCTTTAATCTAGTAATGTATAAGGATGAAATTACTAGGTTAAAGGAAAAAATGTGTACTTAGGTATGCATAACACACCTCACCTTTACTTAATCCCAATTTTAGTGATTTTTTGGTGTATGACGTATAACCAAAAGCATGTTACAATATAAATTAATGCACATAATATATTATTTAAAATAATTTAAATGCTTGAAAAGAAATAGAGAAAGGAAGGCATACACATGTGTGTCGATGTAACCATGTTTCCTCTTGATGATTTTACTTGTTTAATATGCTTACTTATGAAGCATTGGGGTTGGAAAATTTTAATACCTTAACCTTGAAAATTTGAAAAGGGAGAATAGAATGTATTATGCCCCCAATATAGTAAAAATATGAGTCGTGACACAACCATTAAAATCATATATATCAATCACACAACTCAAGTGTGAATATATATAATCAGGTAAGGGTGAGTGATTTAATCAAATTAACCTATAAATATAGTGATATTGGATGATTTAATCACTCTATTATATAAATATGGTTATGTTGAATGATTTAATCACTTCAACCTATAAAATGAATCCATTGTTGTAGTAAAAAAGGGTTGATAAAATTACATCCTAGTGTAATGGTACATCTTGAATAGTGTTATAATTGGTAATTTTTCTAATTTTTGGTGCAATAACATGACATATGCACCTCTAATATTTTTGAGCTAGAGTAAATGTGTGTCATAAATCTAAAAAAATGTGTTTCAAATCTATTCAAGATTGGTGCAATGCATAGGATTATGACCCAAGTATATATCTAAGTCATGGAATTGAACTGGAGTTTGTGAAAATGTAGAGGTCATGTCTTTATGGAATGCCCCCACTAAAATTTAGAGATCCTGAGTAAGTGTATAAGTGTGTGGGTCATTGTTGTATGACATGTCCCCACTACAATATAGAACCTATGAAAATTTATAAGTGTGGAGATCGTGCCTTTATGACATGCCCCCACTGCAATCTAGAAAACTATGAAAATGTGGATGCCGTGCCTTTTATGACATGCCCCCACTAAAATTCCCTCCATTTTGAGGTAAGGTAAATATAAATTGGTAGATACCTTACCTCAAAAGGATAATGTATTTGTATAACCTATGTATGGATCATGTATCATATAGGGATAACATGTCAAAGTTTATATATCAATTAGGATTGTAGAATGTGATCACATAAAATCCTAAGATACATGATATAGATCATGTAAATGTCTAGAAGATAATAGTACAAGCTCAAAAAGTAATCAATCACACACACACACACAAGAGCCTTCAATGTAATGCAAAAGAATGGTCCTATGAGACCACATATAAGGGGCATGTTAAATTTCCACACAATCAAAATGATTGACATATTTAAATGTCTAATCAACATGGTATGATTTATTCAAATGTCCAAACAACATATAATGGAATAGGGACCAAAAACCAAGGAAAATATGTAAATGTTCCATAATTGATATAATATCAAGCAATGTAATACACTTAAAGAAGTGATAATGTGAATAAACTAAGTATAATAAACTAGTATATGCATATTATACTAGTCCTTGCATATATGTGCTAGTAAAAAATATTATATAGCATAGCAAATCAAGTACACTATGAAAGATATGAGCATGGATAAAGACATGTGTAAGTGTTAGCATATAAGTTCAAACATGATAATGTAGAAATTATCATAAAGGATATGTAACTTGTATCAATCATGATCAAAGAAGCAGAGTCCCCCAACATATTATATGATGTGAGTAGAGGAAAGGTCCAACATCTTGAATTGCATAGATCATGTGTCTGGGTATGCATGTATCACACTCAAAGATGCATGAAATATATGTGTATATAGGAATGAAATGATATGCAATCTACTAACATAAATAAAATAACATAGATGCCAAAGAGCTAGTAAAATATAGGAATGTTGAATATTTTTGAATTATTTGAATGTTTTTGTATTTTTATTACGTATGTATGTATTTTTATGTTTTCAACCTCAGGTTGGATCATTTTCATTGTTTGTATCTTGGTTGGATAGATTAAAATGGTGCATGGAATGTTATTCCTCATGATTTACATGTGAATTAGAAGGATAATTACCATCATTTAGGATATGGATCAATTTTACATCATGGGAAAAAGAAATACCTTGTTGATTTGGGTCAATTTTAGCTTCCATCTAGTATAACCAAATATGGATATTGATATTTTTATAGCATAATGCAAACCTTTATTTTAATAACTTTAAAAGCATAAGTAATTGGTATTATTATGTTACCTAAAGAGTATTTCTAACCTCCCTTATTTTTTAGGTATTTTAGGTCAAGTCCAAGTTTTTTTAAATGTTTTACATTGCAAGTGATTTTTTGTACGTGTGAGATCCACATGGTTATGCCAAAAATAAGCATTGCCAATTAATAATGTGATTGTTAATTATTATTGGCATGGAAAATTTTTCTTTTTTTCAACTTGAGATGTCTGTTTGGGATGTGTATCTTGGATTGGTACCATATTGAGTAATATTTGTAAATTTCCCAAATGAATGTGAGGAATTTTACACATTTTCTCAAGGTGTTAATTTGGTAATTCATGTTCCTCATTTATATGTGGAAAAACTTTTATATTTGGAAGGAGAGATTTTAAGTTCATTTGGATACTTGAGTATGAATGAATCATACCTATGAACATCCAAGTATAAATACGTAAACTATTATTATTTTTTATTTAATTCTCTTTCCCTTAATGGGGAGAGAAGACATATACTAAATATGAATTTTAATTCCAAAATGAGGGTCTAAATCCTAAGGTTTATGATGTAATTTTAAATCTAATAGCATAGTCTTAAATAGGTTCAACATCACATTTTTTAAATTATGGAAATGTTCTAATGTAATTATAGGCACCTTTTGTATATTGAAATCCAAAAATAATACATCCTCCAATTGTGAAAAATTGGTTAAGGAAACCTTCGGTAAGCTATAGAACCAATTGTGAGCTTCATCGATAATACTCATATGAAAGTATTTTATTAATTTTTTTGTTTGTATCCCTATTGACCAAAAGAATGTACATATTTAATCATGTGATAAAATGTATATTTGTGATGATAAAATAGAGGCAAATATGGTAATTCAAAACCTTATGGATAAGTATATTCAAGTATACATTGTGCAAGAAGTTGATTTTTGAATGAGGTAATATTAGCATTAACTTTATGTAAAGTCATTTGCATTTTAAGTATAGATACTTGTATTTTAATATCTCCAATAGCACACATTGTAAATATGAGATAATCATTAATAATAGTGGTTTTTGGGATAGATATGATTAATTTTTCTAATCCAACACCTCTTTTAAATTTAGGTATAATATTATTATCATTCTCATGAATAATAAGTGAAAGTTTGAAATCCCTAAATTTAGGAAACTTTGGTATTGGTATTATATCTTTAAATTTTGGAACCATCGGTATTTAATTTTGAGATATTGGAACTATTTATATTTGTATATCATTTGAAGACTTATCTACCTTTGGTAATGACATGGTAATTTTAAATTGATGTAGTTTTGGTAAAGGTACATTCTTTGGTATCCCATATAATAGTCTTGGAATATTTGGTAATTTCACATTATTTAGAGATATGATAATTTTATTTAATTATGAATTATTTTGGTTGTAAGTAAGCCATGATATCCTTGTGAATATTGAAAAAATTGTCATGATCAAAGGATGGAAGTTTGAGTTCTTATCATGAACTATGAGTGCATTATTTAGAAAATTAGGAACCTTTGGTAATTGTAGTGTTTTTCTTGGATCAAAATTTCCATCATTTCATGTTTTTAAAGAGGCCATGATATACATATGAAAATTTCATGATTAAATAAAGGAATATTTTTCCCATGTATGTCCATATTTATTTTAGGAGGGTGAGGGACATGTTGACCATAATGTGATACAACACATTCTATATTTTTAATAGTATGGACCACAAAACCCAACATAGGTTGTCAACACTTGGTGGGAGTAATATGGTGACTATTACAATCTTTAGAGGGGGTATTTATCAATGGAGTAATCAAAACATGCTTGATTTTGGTCACCTGGCAATGTTTGAATTTTTTTATGCTTAATAGATATGGATTTATAAATATACACCTCTTATTGTTCATAGGTTACACTTGATCATACAAAAACACCCTTCATTTTATCTTTGGTAAAATATAGAATGAGATAGATCTAAAATAAAATATGAAACCCCAAGAAGCTACGAAACCCTTTATAAAATAAAGGTTATATAAGAGGACTCAAGGGTTAGGTTCATCAAATTTTTAACCATAGATTGATATATGTGGTGATAAGGCTCAGAGTATAAATGAGCTTAAGCAAAAGTGTGATGATATAATCTATAATAGGCCAATTAATAAGAAAATTAGATAAATAATATTATAAATTTATAAAATTAAAACTACTTAAAATAGTAAATTATAAATATTAAAATATATTACTATAAATAATAAACAAAATTAATTAGTTGGTTTATTGTGCACAAGTAGTTTTTGAATAGAAACAATTATAAAATATATAGGATCAGTACTCTAGATTAGTCATCAGATTCTAAAAAATATACTTTTATGGCTACAAACACTATCATCATATCTAGACACTACCATTAATGCTAATTTCTAATTGTTCTAGGATTTTTTCACCTTTATGTTGATGTATTCAAATTTGGGATATAGGTTTTTGCTCTTCTTTGATTGATCAAACTCTAGCTCTTCATCGTCATTCACCCTTGGAATGAGTTTACTAAAAATGGGTTAGTGGGATTATGGTGTTAAACTACCCTAAAGACCCCTCTATCAATGGTTTTTGCCTACACATCTAATTATCTAAGGAGGGCCTCAAAATTATATAGTTATCCCCTATGTGTGGTAAAGTGTGTGCATAATGGTGCAATATACTATATTAAGATGTATACGATGATCTAACTTGTAATTTTAAAATTAAAACTCAAGGTTACTCTTTGAATGCTTCAAACTTCTAATATGATTGATCATATGCTTAATATGAAAATAAGGACAAATAGGGTAGAATAGAGTGCTTATGTAGTTGATTGATTTAGTTTTATTAGGTGTTTTCTTGGTCTTTTCTAGATGAGGAATGAGAAGGATTAGAATTTAATTTATACCACATATTTTGAAATTTTCTCATGGTAGGGTTCAATAATAAATTAGGTTGACCCATGGGTTTTAATAATTTTTTAATTTTGATTAATTTTCGCTATTGGACACTAGAATAAGGATCTAGACACAACCGTTAGTAATAGTGTCCCTCTATGACTGGTAGTGTCCAGAGAGATAAAAAATAGGTATGGATCTAAAAATAACATTGAATGATGTTTATTCATAGTGTAAAATACCTTGATAAATATAATGATATGGATTGGAATAATATATAAACATTTTACCACATTGAGATGGTAAATTTGGCCCTTTCAGCAACATGGAAGTCTATAACTAAAAGGTAAAGCCTTAATTAATATTTGTCAAATGAACAACATTGAGATGATATAAATATTCATTTTTAGTATATTAATATCTAAAAAACACATTTATAAGTGATTATTCTCCAACATATTACTATCTAACTCCATGATGGAACTATTCTTTCTTTTTGCTACACCATTCTATTATGGTGTGTAAGGAGTTGTTAACCACCTTTTGATTCCATGTGAAGAACAAAAATCATGAAATTAATTAGAATAAAATTCATATCCTCTTTTTTTATTAGGTAATTTATGGAATCCAAACATTATTTTTTATCCAAACCTTTGAAATTTTTAAAAAATTAAAAAGCTCCACATTTTTCTTTCAACAAAAATACCCACATACACCTTGTAGCATGATTTGCGAAGGAAATGATATAAAAATACTTATAAAATAAATTGGTCCACATAAATATGAAATAAATTAATCAAATCATATGATTACTCTCCACTTTATGATATTTAAATACTCTTGATGATGTTTCCTAATAATATATAACTTGCATGCAATAACTTTCTTTGAATCTAGCTTGGGAAGAACTCTTGCCATACCTTTTATGTCAAGGATATGTAAGGTATTAAAATTTATAATACCATATATTTAATGACAAAAAAATTTAACATATTAAATGGTGGAGAAACAATTATTGAACCTTAATGGAAACTCTGTACATATAGAAAGCAACACACTGAACTGTGCACTTGACTTTTCAAGGTCTAGTGGAGATAACCAATGTAATGGAATATGATGGGTAGAATAAATGAATTAATATGAGGTTATACATGGTAATAAATTAAATATAATGTGAAATAATAAAATTTTATGTTTATTTACTTGGCAAGGAAGAATATGAAGGGGTCTTACTAACGTGACTATGGGCCTAGATTGTTCGTCTACGGATTCAAGATAATTAAGGATAATATTTGGGATATGTATGGATAAAAATACTTTAATTCTAAGTTAATAATAAATATAAATTTTAATTACACTTTTTTTAATATGAAAAAGCACTTTATGAAATGGACTTACTCTATGGGGATAGGGACACTTAGTAAGTGCCATTCAATGGTAAAATAAGGTTGGTTATAAATATGTAATCATAAATCATGTTCTTAATGTGTTTTAATGGGGTTTATTTCTATTTATAAAGTTTTTATCAAATATTATTCTTGTTCTCATCTTTACAAGGCTTTGTTTAAAGGTTTTTTGGGTACTTGTGTACGTTTTGATAAGGTTTTTGCAACTAAAATAAAATTTAAATTGCTTGTTGAAATGAAAGTAAATTTTAAATTTTTGAAGGAAAGATGAAATTAAATTAAATTATTTGTTTTTATTTTTTATGTTTTCAATGATATTTTGATTCATGTAACATTAAAATTTAAATCTATACTAACGGTTCATAGGTTAATGCTTTATTAGGTGTTTTCTTGGTCTTTTCTAGATGAGGAATGAGAAGGATTAAACTTATATTTATACCACATATTTTGAAATTTCTCATGGTAGGTTAAATAATATAATTATTTTGACCCATGGCTTTTAATAATTTTTTAATTTTGATTAATTTTATCTATTGGACACTAGAATAAGGATCTAGACACAACCGTTAGTAATAGTGTCCTTATTTGTCTAGTAGTGTCCAGAGAGATAGAAAATAGGTATAGATCTGAAAATAACATTGAATGATGTTTATTTATAGTGTAAAATAAATTTAAAATTATAATCATAAGGATTTTAATAATATATAAACATTTCACCACATTGAGATGGTAAATTTGGCCCTTTCGGCAACATGAAAGTCTATAACTAAAAGGTAGAGCCTTAATTAATATTTATCAAATGTAAAAGATTGAGATGATATAAATATTCATTTTTAGTATCTTCATATCCAAAAAACACATTTATAATTGATTACCATCCAACATATTACTATATAACTCCATGATGGAACTATTTTTTCTTTTTGCTACACCATTCTATTATGGTGTGTAAGGAGTTGTTAACCACCTTTTGATTCCATGTGAAGAACAAAACTCATGAAATTAATTAGAATAAAATTCATATCCTATTTTTTTTATTAGGTAATTTATGTAATCCAAACATTATTTTTTATCCAAACCTTTGAAATTTTTAAAAAATTAAAAAACTCCACATTTTTCTTTCAACAAAAATACCTAATAAACCTTGTAGCATGATTTACAAAGGAAATGATATAAAAATACTTATAAAATAAATTGGTCCACATAAATATGAAATAAATTAATCCAAACATATGCTTACTCTCCATTTTATGATAGTTAAATACTCTTGATGATGTTTCCTAATAATATATAACTTGCATGCAACAACTTTCTTTGAATCTAGCTTGGGAAGAACTCTTACCATACCTTTTATGTCAAGTATATGTAAGGTATTAAAATTTATAATACCATATATTTAACGACAAAAAAATTTAACATATTCAATGGTGGAGAAACAATTACCTTTCTTCATCATATTGAACCTTAATGGAAACTATGTATATATAGAAAGCAACACACTGACCTGTGCACTCAAAATTTCAAGGTCTAGTGGAGATAACCAATGTAATGTAATATGATGGGTAGCATAAATGAATTAATCTGAGGTTACACATGGTAATAAAGGAAATATAATTTTAAAGACTCAAATTTTAGTTTTATTTACTTGGCAAGGAAGAATACGAAGGGGTCTTACTAACGTGACTATGGGCCTAGATTGTTCATCTAGGGATTCAAGATAATTAAGGATAATATTTGGGATATGTATGGATAAAAATACTTTAATTATGAGTTAATAATAAATATCAATTTTAATTACACTTGTTGGAATAGGAACAAGCACTTTATGAAATGGACTTACTCTATGGGGATAGGGACGCTTAATAAGTGTCATTCAATGGTAAAATAAGGTTGGTTATAAACGTGTAATCATAAATCATGTTATTAATGTGTTTTAATGGGGTTTATTTATATTTTTAAAGTTTTTATCAAAGATTATTCTTATGCTCATCTTGACAAGGCTTTGTTTAAAGGTTGTTTAGGTACTTGTGTATGTTTTGATAAGGTTTTTGCAACTAAAATAAAATCTAAATTGCTTGTTGAAATTAAAGTAAATTTAAAATTTTTGAAGGAAATATGAAATTAAATTAAATTAAATTTTGTTATTTTTTATCTTGTCAATGATATTTTGATGCATGCAACCTTAAAATTTTAATCTAGACTAACGGTTCATAGGTTAATGTTTAACCTTCACTAGATGCAAGCTTTTGCCTATATGCAAGTTAAATGAATTTTTTTCGTATTTTAAAATTATAAATTAATTAAAATATAATTAAATTAAGTATTTTATAAAATTCAAACAAAACAATCTCAATTCCAAACCTTAGGGAGAACAATCTCCAAGTATCTAGAAATTATTTTGCATGCTCAAGCTAGAAACTAGTGTTTAATGATTTAAGTGATTACACACTAAAATAAATGATTTGATATTTAATAAAGGTGAAATTATACTTATTATTTTATAATTTAAATAAAACATTCTTATTTCATGCAAATAAATGAAATTAGATCACATTTATTTTATCTAGGTTTTTCTAGAGTTTTTTAGGTGTATGTGTGTTTGTTTGCTTGTGAATATAAGCTTGTTAAAAGACTAAAAATGATTTAATTTTAAAATAGAAATGGTTTTTTGCCTAAATATTACCTATTATTTGTTAATATGTAGATGCAAATAATAATCTAAGATATTATTTTTGGTGTAGGAGAGAGGAGAGAGAAATATTTATTTTCATATCTATGACTTTGTGGAATGAAAAATAATACAAAATTATCTAATATAATAAATTAATAATACATTTAAAATCAAAAACCCCCAACCTGATCAAGGTGAGACCAGCTGGAAGCAAAGATTTGTTGTAGTAAAAGTTATCCTTAGGTATGCTAGCTTCTTGATTTCTCAGTCACAACACTTAGAAATATTTGACAAAAGGATGAAAGTGGAATAATGAAATAAGGACATAATATTTTAAAATAATAATATGTAAATATTTTATGGGTTGATTTGTATATAGTAAAGATATGGTTGTTGATTCATATGAATTCTCATTTACAAAAACTATGTAGAATAACTTTGAATATGACCAAAGGTGGAGTAAAAGATTTTCAAAAACTAAAATCAAGTAGTTTGGGGTTATATATATATTTAATACACCAATTATCAATTCAAAATTTAGATCTAAATTTCATATAAAATTGGGATACTTTTAGGAGGAGCATGGAGCTTACAAGAGTGAGTTTAACTATTAGTTAACTAAAAGTTGAACTTAAGAAAGTTTGGGAGTGATCCAAACAAGAGTGTAAGTGATCTATCAATTCATGAGGTGGAATAAAGGTATAAAATTGAAATAAACATGAATAAAAACATGAAAACATGTAAAAAAATCAAGTTAAGGAGGTTTAAATAACACATAGATAAGTGTGACATAGCCACCCCTATTTTTAGGGAGTGGTTACGCAACCTACACTATATGTAACATAACTACCATATCAAATAATAGAACCACCTTATATTAATAAATAATCACCTTATCTATAATAGTTACATCATGATAGTTTGTGAAACCACCATGTTTGTTTCACCACTTTCAAGGTGGCTATGTATAGATCGAGTTGATTCCATTACTGGGAAGGGAGGTTTATTCCTCTATGTAGGGTTTTTAAAATAATTTCAAATAAGTTTCAAAAACTAATAAAAATAAATTTTTAAGGGTTTAATAAGGATGTAGAGAGAGTAAAAACTAAAATTTTATAGATAACCCACTTGAGATTAGTTCAAAGATCATGACATCATCATTGGACATCATATCAAAAATATCACACTATATGATTTTTGGGTGAATACATATTTTCTCCTTAGGAGGATGCCTTATCATGAATTAAAAATGTGTGGTCCTAAGTAGTGTCATGCATAAGGTAAATAAAGGGTTATAAATGTTACCTTAATTACCTTAGTGGCATAGTGAAACTAGTTGATACCCTGTGTAACTTGTAGATAAAACATAGGAATCAAATGTAATTTAACAAAAAAGTGGAAGATGCTCTATGTAATCAAATCATAGATGAGGTTAATTAAAATTTATGTGGGGATTATTGTACTACCTAAACCATCCCATCAAGGGACTCATACCATTGTATTTTTTTTTTTTTTAAGCTTTGAGACACACTTTCCCTTTATGGAGGTTTATTGTATTGGATATTTAATTATACAAACTTGACATTTATTATAATATATAAAGACATTTTGGTTTATTTTAGTGACTTTCCACAAAGTTTTATGTGTTTAATTTTCATGTATGCTTTTTATATTACTCATTTTAGATGATTAGGCATGCGATGATATGCCATGTATCTCAATGTTTAGATAAAATGCTATGGAAAATGCTAATATATGTGAAAATAAAATGTATTAAAATGATGTAATGTGTTGAACATGTATGGAATTGTGAATGCATGAATAATTATTTTGCAAGTGATGAACCAGTTACTTCATTTACATAACATATAATTATGTCAATAGAATGTAAATTCTCTAATTTTTTACAAAATTGTTAGGAACACAAAATAAAGTGATAGTAAATATGAAAACACAAACCTAGGACCTTGTGATCTCAATAAAATACATAAAAAAAACTATAATGCTTTATAAATTCAAATAAACTTAATGCAAACCTTCATTAAAGTTTGTCTTTTTTGGGATGTGGCTCAGATGTAGTTTATGATAGCCTTTATAAATTCTAATTGTAGTTAAACACTCCATTAAAGTTATGGACCATATTTATTTGATCAAAGAATAGAATATTGATTCACAAAGAGGCTTGATGATTTGATATCACTTTGTTGTCTAAATTAATCATGTTGAATTGCATTGAAAAAAGGTGTATTTATACAAATGTGGATCAAGGAGGACCCTTCATTTTTAAACCAAGATTAATGTTTACCAAAAAATCCTTAAGAGTGCACATGGATCAAGCACAAGGATCAATTATGTGAGCCCTTAATCTCAATTATGATAAAGGGTGGAGGATGATCTTTGTGGATGAATATAATCCCTTCATCATGTTTTCAAGATGATGGGTAGAGGATGCCCCTTGTAAATATCAAAGATAAATGAATGTGGGCCCTTCATCTTGTTTTTAGTATGAAGGGTGGAGCATCCTCTCTAATAAATCACATGGATATCAAAGGTGGGCCCTTCATCTCAATCAAGATGAGGGGTGGAGAATAATTCCCTTTTATTGCTAAATCTTTGAATAATTGGTGTGATCACAAGGGTATTTTCTTAGGATCTCAATATTCATTTTGCATGAATATGTTCTTTAGAGGGAGACAAGAGTAAAATTAGTAATTAGAAAAGTAATTAATTAATTATCTCAAAGACCTATTTAATTAATATAATGTAATGAATTAATTATTATACTAAAATTGAGAAGGAAAATGTGATTGAATAGAGAAGATAAAATTGTTGAATTGATCAGAGAAGAGAGAATTGAATAGATGAATTAACCAAAAAGATAATTGAACAAAGAAGTTGATAATTGAATAGATAACACTAATTAAATAGAGAAATTGATAATTGAATAGAGAACTTGACAATTAAACAAATCTAATACATTGAGTTTGTTGTACTTTAGGATTCCCAAAAGTGAGTTCAAATGAATATATTATATGAACATATGACTTCAGACCAGATTTGTGTGAAATTATGGGAAGTCATTCCATTTTGTAATTTGACATGGAGGTGATAAAATTGGAGCATCTACATTTTCCCCTGTTTAAGAAGGTGTTCAAAGATATAGATGAACTAATGCCTTTTCAAAAAATAAAAAGTCATAAAAGTGATCATAGAGGAAAATTTGATGGATATTATTTTTTATGAATATTGATTAAAAAAAATACTAGCAAATAGGTTCAAATATGCCCCAAAGTGATGCGTGGTAAGTCCTAAATGCCCCCTTGATGGGATAGTCAGAAATATTTGGCTGATTTAACCCTCAAAATGATGATATAATTATATATAAATGATAGATGGGGAAGAAAAATTAAGGAAAATGGTGAAAATGGGACAAAACAGAGCCATCAACATGAAAAATATGGCTCCAAACAAGAAAAATAAAGCAATGGGGAAAATTATTTCAAATAAAAGGTTACATATTCACCCTAGAGTAGAAAAATAATTCAATTTCACCCTCCTATTTGAAATTATACCTTTATAACTTTTCGCATGAGTAACCTATACAAAATGCCTCATTGAGCATGACCTATAGCATTTCTAAACCGAGTTCAAGATTTTAGACAACCACAAGGTATGGAGCCACGAATATTTACCTTTATTTTCTTATTACTTTCATGTATTATTAGAATTCTTTCTATTTAAAGTTGATCAAACATGAAATTGTTGTATTCAAATCGATAAATTTGTCTATGCAAATTCAAAAATGGTGATTTGACCACTATATTAGCAAAATTATCCTTGGTTTTAATGAATTCATCCATGAAAATGTTGAAATCACCATTAAACAAAATGTCATAAATCCATTTACCAAACAATGATTTTAGTCAAACTAATTGATGAATTGGTTCATCTGAACATCTATTTTGCCCCTACAAACAACAAAAACATAAAAAACTTTAGAGTTAGTCAAATTATGAAATTGAATAGAAGATTGGTGAAAATTCCAAGCCATCAGTGAAATCATCACTATTTTAGTGAAATAGTTTAGATTCTTTCAATTATAGGAATGGTGATTTTGAATTGAGAAAATGATGAAAAATACCAATTCATTGACAAAATCATCAAGATTTCAACAAAATGGTTGAGACCTTGTTCAGTGGTAAATTCAACACATAAATGGTGAAATTGACCTATCAAATGATGGATTCACATCAAAAATATTGAAATCATCATAATATAATGGTAGACCACAATATGAACAAATAAAGACATAGAAAATGATATTTGAGACTGACAAAACTAGATGTCATGATGTTGTTAGACAAGTGATATGATTAGATCATTGAAATATGATTTAGAAAAGTAGAAATAAATAACTAACCAAAGTGATTTGGATTGGATTATAGGAGAAATTGGGAGTGCTTATAGCTAGAGAGTGATAGTTGAAAGTTATACAGTAGTCTGACATATAGATGGGTGATGTGTCAGCATTTTTTGATGTGATTGGTCTACTACACATAGCAAGGATGCCAGCTATTAGAGTAGATCAAGATTTATTGAGTCATTTAGTTGAGAGTTGGAGGTCAAATACATTGACATTTTGGTTTCTTATATGGGATATCAAAGTCACATTAGAGGATGTCTAGTATACATTATGAGTTCATATCATAGGTCATCCCCTATACTAGTTAGCCTTGAGGGATAGAAAGGAAGTCTTGGAGGAAATGATTAGATAGTTAGACATTGATATGGTATGGGTTTATATGTGGACATAAATGAGATAGATCTAGTTATGTACATTCTATGAGATTAGGAAATGGAGGATGATGTCCCTACACCTATGGTGTTTTATTGAGTTGTGTTTGTCCTCATGGTTGTTATTAGTGACATTTTACTACCTGATAAGAGTAATCAGTTATTTCATATGGGAATGGGAGGAGTAGTGAGGGACATGCTAAAAAATATAGTTTTCTTTACCTAGGGATAGAGATATTGGCATAGCTATACCATGATCTACATTATGTGGTTCATCATGGTGGATAGAGTATCCGCCCATCTGCATTGCTTTAGGTGTGGGCATGGGAGTATGTAGCCATTGAACATCTAGTTGGTAGGTAAAAATAGAGGGTGTGATATGATCCCATAGCATATGGATGGTAACATATTAGGATAAGACATAAGATTCACCTAGGATAGCTCTAGTACTATAGACAAGATATTGATGAGATGACCAAGGTTGATGTGACATAGAGGCCCTATCAAGACATATAGTTCTAGTGGATAGAGGATGCATAGTAGATGATTTACATGACCACTTCTTATCAAATTATGGGTCAACAATATTATACCATTTAGAGGTACATATCAAATATATTATTGTATCAATTTGTTCTATGACAAGATGTACCACAAAGGCTATAAAAGCTTGCATATCCTATGAGAGAGACATCAATAGAGACTAGCCCCAAACTAAGTGGAGGCCACAATGAGCTTTGGATTAGTACCCCCAGTTGGTTAGGTATACACAAGTGGGATACTAGATGTAGGAGTGATAGAGGCTTATGTGGTATGGTGGGCTCAACATTACCCATTAAGACTGACCATTTTATAAGATAGAGAGGATACATAGGGTAAGAGAGTTCTCATAGCTAGAGTAGTGGAGAGGAGAGTGGAGGAGGAGGGAGAGGAGGGAGATGATGAGCTAGAGGATATTGAGATAGTGGAGGGAGATGACATAGAGTTTTAATTTGTAAAAGAAGAGGTGGAGGTTGAATCAAATAAGGATATGATGGAGGTAGACATAACAAGGGTTGCTCAAGGTAGACAATCAATAATAGATATCATAAAAGCCAGTTCTTCTAGACCTTTAAAATTAATAAAGACTTAAGCACTCATGGATAGGTCGAGATAGTAGATCAGTGCCATAGTTAATGATCTTATAATATTATAGGAAAAATTAAACCATTAATCACATTATTTATCCATATCTCATGTAAAAATTATTTCCAATTAGGCAGAGATGTCTTGATTAGGTGAAGAGATAGATAGGATGAACCATATTCAAATACAATAGACTATCGAAAGAGATACCTTGAGATCAAAGAGGGGGAACTATATCAGAGAGGGAATCTATGGTATAGGGACATGCCTAGGTGGTATCATAGAGAGACAAACTTAATAGAGTGGGATTCAGCATGGGTTGAGAGGGATAGGTTATACGCTACTATGGCCAGATTGTAGCTTGATAAGGATGAGGCTAGAGATGTAGCCATAGAGAGAGGCATTATATCTATTTGTGATAGGATAATTTAAGCTAATAATTAGGATATTTATAACTATTTAGCAAGTGGGTAAAATAAATAGTAGGCATAACTTCTTTCCTCCTCATTTAGCAACTTTGTGTTATAAATTGAGGGCTTTTAGAAGAGAAAAGAATCCAAAAATTGCATCCAGGATCTATTGTTTTTTTTGTGTATACATCCAAGATCCAAAAAATCTACCCATGTTACCTTTAAATGCTATAGTATTTTTATGCTATCCAATTTCATTCAGCTTGTCATTGGCTTCCACTTTACATCATACAGGTATTTTTCTCTTATTTTTAGCATTTATTTTCTCCACTAAATCTTTCTATCTCAATCAGATCACTTGAACATTATCCATTACCTTTATAACCCATATTTAACCTTTTTCCCACTTACCACTCCACCCTCAACTCTATTTCAATTCCATAGAGTCTTGGTTGGTCTAGCAAGAAAATTATGAGATGATCTAGGTGGAGGGGGGTGATACGGTTCTCTCATGTCTTAGGAGCAAGGAGTGTTTGATGATGGGGTGATAATAGGTTTGAGGGTGGGTGATAATGGTTTCAAGGTTTCACCTTTATTTTGGTATTAGATCCCTAGATAGTGCCAAAAGGTGGCTCTATCTAGGTTAAGTTGTGAGGCAAATTTTAGACTTTGAACTGAGAAAAGGGCTTGTAAATGGGTTTGGTTTCAGTAACGGTTGACCTTGGAAACTTTTAAGAAATTGAAATGGAGTTGGGGGTGGAGTTTAAATTAGGAAAAAGTTTAAAAATGGATTCTATAAGTAATGGATAATGTGTAGGTGATCTGATTGAGATAGAAAGATTTAGTGGAGAAAGAAAATGCTGAACATAAGAGAAAAACACATGTATGATGCAAAGTGGAAACCAATGACAAGTTAAATGAAATTGGATAGAATAACATCAATCCAACCTTAAAAATTCATGTATATAGATTTTCAATAAATTGGATGCCTACAAAAATAAAATAAGAGATCCTGGATGTATTTTTCGGATTCTTTTATCTTCCAAGAGCCCTCAATTTATAGCACAAAGTTGCTAAGTGAGGAGGAATGAAGTTGTTAAGTTGGTATGGGATAAATATGTTAATTAAAATAAATGATAAGCTATAAGGTTTTCATGGGAAAGTTTTCATTTTTTCTCATGCATGTCTTACCAATAGCTGGAAGTTCTTGTGGTAAGTCTGGAGACATAACTGTCAATGATCAGGCTAACCATCGATGGTTAGGCTGACCATCGATGATCCTACTCCTAAGTTTAAAAGGGTTAAAATGGGTCTTAAGTTGATGTTTAAAAATGTTTTAAAAAATGTCCTAGTTGTGTTAATGAATGTCAAAGTATATAAACGTGTTTTTAAGGGTAGTTAACTAGGTGAATAGTTAACTAAGGGTTGATAATAGGTTTAAGGTAGCTTGACATTGAAAACTGGTCAAGGGGATGTTTTTGAGTGTCTACACTTTTCCCCTTTTTTTGTGTGGATTTAGGTCAATAATTCATAGAACAAAAATGAACTATTGATTAATTTGGTCAAGGTATGATTACCCAAGTATGGGAGGAGGGTATTCCCCCTCAAACTAGGAGGTGATGAGGTGAAATTAAAATAAGGTCATGGTTTGATAGAAGGTAAAATGGAGGTCACAAGGGTGGTAACAAAAAGTTGTGGGTATTTTAAATGTAACTACGTGCACAAAATGTGACTAAGTGAAAGAGTTAAAATCATGAAAAGACTAAAGTTTCCAATGTTGATAATAATAAGTTTGGGTTCAAGGATAAGTGATAAGGTAACCGGTCCCCAACATTGGTCATAACTAATTAGGTCACACATATCAAGTATCCTAGATAAGGTCAGTATTTACTCAGGTATCCAAGGTAGGAAGTGCTCCCAATAAATACATAAATGGTTGGGTCATGCACAAGGTGGTGTATAATGTGAAAGTTCAACATGGGAAAATTAGTCAAGGCAGTCATCATGACCAAAGCAAGGTCATCACAAAATATATGAATAGGTTGGTTTCAAAAAGGTGTCAATGTTAATTTGAATATTAAAATAGGTTGGGTGGTTGGTTGGGTAGGGAGTGGCTGAGCTAGCTCCTGATGCACTAGCAAGAGGACATTTCCTACATAGTCCCATGGATAATGGATCCAACATGGACTTCAGGTCTAATATAGTTCTTACTGGTTAGGGGAGAGGGTTACTCTTGAATAGGTCAAGGTGTGGAAAGAAATGGGTTGCCCCACCTTAAACTACTACAAGGCTTGGTTTAAGGAAAAATGGTGGAAATTTTTGTAGACACCAAACTATCAATGGTTATGTTAATCATCAATAGTGAGGTTAATTTTCACCAATTAGGTAACCATCGATGGTTAACCCTAATTATAGATAGTTATCCTAACCATTGACAGTTATCTAACCATTGACTGTTGGGTTAAAAAACCCTAAAACTATGGTAAAAAGGCAAATGGTCAATGTTGTGTCCTCACTCAAAACTTATCTATTTATCAGTTTGTGTTGTTCGAGCATTTTGTACAAAGGTTTGCTGAGGTGGAGAGAGTAAATTGTTGTTTTTGAGTGAGAGAGTGATATAATAGAGCTAAGATAGATGTTGGAGATTATACAGTTAGGTGGTTGGATATGGAGTGAAATGTTGTCATCAATCATGAAATGAGGTAGGGTCCAATCTTAAATTAATTTGTAATAAGATATACAAAATGTGTGTTAATGCATGTGAGTGGGAAATTATTCAGATAGAATATGCCTTAGGGTTTGGAGGTTTTATGATAGGGTATGGGAATGTAGGTATAATATTAGAGTGGTAAGGTGTAAGGAGGTGTGTATAGGTAATTTAGGAATGGTGGGAAGGGAGTTTTAAGGAAGATTAGGGTGTTGTAGAGGGGGTTGGGGAGTCAAGGCTCACCACCGATGGTCATTAAAAATGCCCCAATGAGACTATTGATGGTTGAGGGATCCATCAACGGTCGATGAAGGGGGGATTTTGGGTGAAAAAAAGATGGGTAAGAAGGGTGGAATGGAGTGGTTTGGTATTGTTTTTTATTTAAAGGTGGTTACTTTGTTTAGAAGGGGGTGAGTGTTCGTTTGGGTTTGATTAATAGATTGATTTGATATTATATGTTATTATATTTGTGTTATGTTATAAATGGTTTTAAATGGTGGTTTTATAGAATTTGCTCTTGCACTAATTTTTATAAATAATGGTTAGTTATGTTGTAAATTTGATGAATGGTAGATTGTTAATAGGTTCTTTTGAAGGTAGGTCATTTTGTGAATAATATAGAGAATGTATTAATGATCAGGATAAAAGAATGGTTGGAGTGTTTTGAGGAATGGTTGAGATTTGTTTAGGTTAATAAGATGTAGAGAATAGTATTTGTTTAGAGATAAGATGTAGGTAATTTTTTCATTGATATAATATGCATCCAAAAAAAGATGCAGGGTAGGATAGGATGATCATAGAGGTAAATAATTGATTAGGGGTTAAAATGATATTAGGTTGTAGATTGGTATAGAAATGTTTGAAAGGTATTTTGAAGCTTTGTATAGATAGTCTGCATTAAACTAGAGATGAGAGGTAGGTAGGTGTTTAAATAACCATTTAGAAAGAGATGAAGGGTAGGATTGAAGGGATAAGAGTAATTAGTACCAATTAGGGGACAGGTGCATGAAATCTATGAAGGGTTAAAATTGTTATTTGTACTAGTGAGATATAGGAATAGGAAAGAGGTAGATGAAATATTGATAAGGTGTATACTAGTGATCGCTAGTCATCATATCTTGGGAAATGTAGAGAGGAATATGTTGAGTACCTCATGTTTGATATGATTGTTTGGTAGGCTTGAGATACAATCCATTTATGGGATCGATTACCTAAGATCTTTGTAGAGGTACAAGATGTTATGGCTGTAGAGGATTAGTGACATATGGAGGTTGTTGGGTTTGGAGTGATGCACCACTACTAGTGCCTTCCTAGAGATCTTGTGATGATAGTTGCCCTCATCAAGAGATGGGACTCCTCAAATAATGAATTTATGTTATCAATGGGAGATATGAACATCCTACTAGAGGATGTGCATAGGATCACCTGATTACCCATCCAAGGGGATATGATATATCATATAGAGAGTGAGGAGATTGACGAGTGTATGGATATGTTGTATGGGGTAGATAGAGTGCATGCATAGTTTCACTTTAGTGGATTCAACATTATGCCTCTATATGAGAGGGCTTAGGGAGAGAGACACTTATTGATAATGATTCAGCTAGCGGTGAGGTGTTATGCTTTACCAAATTCTGTTAGAGGGAGGTTTCCTTGCATTATACTAGGGGTACTTGTGGAGTTGGTACTTGGGAGGAATATATTTGGATGGGCCTAGGTTTTATTAGTTCAAATATATAGAGAGTTATAGGGCTTCAAAGTACATAGGCATTATGGCCTTAGTGTGGGGCTCATACTCCATTTCTAGGCATATGAGAACATACGGGTGTTGAGACAATTGGGCTTGCCTATAGAGGGTTACTTGTCGACAAACTACAGAGTCATATTTTTTCAATGGAGGAGGGATGGGGTGATGACAAAGGCCGGTGGTGGTGTGAGGGATATTGATTAGTTTTGAGATGCCTTGGAGGGCTTGATACTTAGAGATATTGTTTGGAAGCCATACATGACTTGGCCTGTGTGGGTTGGGTATAGGTACCATACATATTCACTACAAAGCTAGAAATGGGTATATGGAAAACAATATGGCAAGATAGAGTACATCCCATATGATAGAGTGTGGAGATAGTTTGAACTCATGTAGGGTATTCCACTTGATTTTACATAGTACAGGAGGGAGGATGTAATGTTTTTATTACCAAAGTCGTAGCCATAATAGGAGGAGTTGGATCATGAGGAGCTACTTAACAAAGTGATAGATAACACAGGTATCAAAATTAATTATCTTGCATGGTTTTAGGGTAGATATGTAGTAGTTGATTTTGGTTGGGGTGATGGGGGTCAAAAATCATACAAATTGATCTAGCACAGGGACTGGCATAGGGTAATCCTCAGGCAGTGGTTGCTACCCTAGCCTAGATTATAGCATTATAGGGGTAGGTAGCCACATTATAGGGATATATTATGGTACTATAGGGATAGGTAGGGGCTATGATGATAAAAATGGACCAAGCATGAGCCAAAGTCATTACTTTATAAGGATAGGTAGTTAGTCATAGGGTCAGATAGGCACATTACAAGGGCATATTGGTGTTGGTGTGGTAGCAGTAGTAGTAGGAGGGCCCACAAATTTAGTGTCATAGGTATGTTATTTAGCCATTGTATAGGATATTCATTATTATGAGGTGATGGTATTTGATCAGTTTCCCCATGCCATGAGATTTACTAAGTACAAAGTTACATGGGTGGTAGGGTCATGCTTAGTACCCTAGGTTAGTGGGTTATGATAGTGGGTCAGATAGGGGTCCCAAGGGGGCCACTAATAGGTATAGGTATAGATGAGACCAGTGGTAGTGGTACTCCAGGTGTAGGCCCATGATTATATTGTATATTTTTTATAGGTGTATATGTGTTTTTTAATACCAGCCTACATTATGAATATGTGAGATGTATATGAGCAAGATATATGTATATGATGTATGACATGAGTTAGATGTTTATATTGATTATGTTTTCATATTTTATGAGATGACTACATATATGTTTATGATGTGATGATTAGGATTGATGTTGGTGAGTGACTGAGATGTTTTTTAGATTTTAGAGATGATGATTGTTTATGAGATCATAATTATGATGATTATTTAGATTTTTATTCTTAGTATAGGCATGTGATGACTTATGGTTTGATGATGATGCAATTTGGATTATATGGATATATTTTAATGTGTGTTTAATGCTTATGATGAACATGCTTTGTTATTTAAATGTGCGAATGTGATGTAACTTTTGAAAGAAAATGGTTGGTATAATGTGTTTATTATGAGATATTATGAATTATGGATTACATTCTACTTTAATAATGTTATGGTGAGTATAGATAAGATTTAACACTGTAATGAAAACACATAAAGTAAGTGTAGGTAAAAAACTAAATGTGAGAAAAAGAATGATGAGAGACAACATCCTCATGAACCAATATAAGAGAGAGTAAGAAAAAGACATGTTGGGTTCATTGGCTTGGATCCTATTAAACCCAAGTTGGATTGATCTTAATAAAAATAGACCTTTCATATGCTTCACATTAGTGCATTTTTAATGAAAAGGCATCATCATAAATGCAGGGTGCCAAGTGATCTCATAGTATTTTGATTTATAGAAGGTATACAAGAAAAGGGGATGATAGGTAAATGGAGGGAAAAGGGATGATGTAGGAACCTAATGTGGATTTAATGACCCTTTTGATAGGTGACTTGAGAACTAGAATAGACAAGTCCATGTCTTTACAAGGTGTAGACTGATTGATACGGGAAGTCTATAAATATTTTTTTTTATGAGAGAGCTGATTATGACCCTTTTATGGGATAAATCTCTTTTAATGGGGGTTAGTTATTGTTTGATTTTATGAAAAGGGTGAATTTGATCAATGCAAGAAGCTTCAAATGCTTTGATTGAGCCTATTTCTACGTGTATGAATAGATTATTTTTGACATTTTGGCTTAGCCATCCTTCAAGGGAGTGGTCTAAGTCTAAATACGAAGAAGTGTTTGATATTTATCCTTTGAGGGATCAATCTATCTATTTTTGACTTTATTTGGCAATCATCCTTCGAGGGAGTAGTCTGTACTTAAGAAAATGGACACAAATAATATTTTATATCCCATGTAGAATATTTGAATGTTGTTTTAGACATGGACCCGTCTATCCAAGCTTAGAGGTTGACCTTTATAGGGCTAATATTTTTAGCACAAAAGGTGGTTGCAAGGTAATGGAAAGTGGTTTTGAGAAAAAGTGACCATGGGATTCCATCTGGTTAGAGATGAAAAGTATCCATGAGAACCATACCATGGGTAGAGCCATGTACCCATGTTTAAGATTGGGATAAAATTTATGATGGATAATCACATGGGTAAGTTGTAATCAAATGTCCCCAAGAGGAATAGGGTAATAGGGTAAGGGAGGTGAGAATATCATAAACCAAGGGATGAGCTTAAGTTAGACAACAAGGTTTATCAAATCTTCCTTAATAGTAGAAAGAACACATATGCAAAGCATTGAGAGGTGTAGGTTCTGGTTTGCCTTTAAGAGAGGACAAATGATAAGCTCTTGATCCATACTTATTGGTGTTGATATAGGGTCCAAGCCAATTGAAATCAAATTTGCCTTTATTAATTTTCTCCATATTTGTTAAATGTTAGTTTTTTTTAGGATGAGGTCTCCAATATTAAACTCCCATTCTTTTATATTTTTGTTATAAGCATGAGTGATACACTTTTGGTAGACACGAATATAGTTAAGGGTAGCAAGGTGATGCTCATCGAGAAACTCAAGGTGTACGAGGAATTTTTGATGATAATCATCATCAAAAATTATATCTTGCAAGGATATATAAAGAGAGGGAATTTGGACTTCAAAAGGTAAGACAACCTCTACACTAAAGACCAGGGAAAAAATCATAGCACCCAAGGAGGTTTGAATGCTAGTGTGATAGGCCCATAAAGCAAATAAGATGTGCAGGTACCAATCTTGACCTAAAGCACTTACAACTTTGGTTAGCATCTTGATGAGGGTTTTGTTATAGGATTCTACCTGTCCATTTGCATGTGGATGATAAGGTGAGGAATGGCTGAGCTTGATGCCAAAAGCATCATAGAGAGCTTGAACTTTCTTGTTTTTGAAGGATTTGTCATTATCAACTATTACTTTGTGAGGGACACCAAAATGATAGATGATGTGGTGATAGATGAAATCAATAATTTTTTTGGCTTTGATCAAGATAAGGGGAATAGATTCCACCCATTTAGTAATATATTTGGTAGAGATGATGATAAATTAGTGTCATTGAGATGAGTGAGGATTGATTTTTCCAATGAGATCAAGCCCCCATTTCAAGAAGGGCCAATAATATTTGGATACTTGAAGTCTATGAGTAGGCACGTGATGTAAGTTAGCATGTTGTGAGCATTTGACACACTTATTTACATATTCACAGTATTCTTGATTGATGGTAGTCCAATAATAGCCAAGGCATAGGATTCTTTTAGTGACAATGAGGCTAATATAGTGTCCCCCACAGACTCTGTCATGAGTTTCCTTGATAGCATGGGAAATCTCATGACTCCATAGATAATGGATAAGAAGGCCATCAAAGCCACATTTATAAAGGATTCCTCCTAGTATACTATAATGAGAGGTACCCTAAATAAAAGACTTCTAGGAATTCTTTGAGAGGTCAGGTGGAATGATGCCAAGGTTAAGGTAGTTGAAATTTTGGTCATACCAAACATTTGAAAGAGATGCCTCCATGCTACAAATGGTAAGAAGGTCTAAAATGATATATGAAGGCCTGATGAAGTGATGGATGGTGATAAATAGTTTAGATTCAGTGGGTTGAGAGGGAATTTAAGATGCAAGGGAGGCCATTATATCTATGAATTTTTTAGTAGATCAGGGTACTAACTAGATTTGGTAACATTCAAAAGATGTTAAGAGTTTGTCAATGAGAAGTTTATACTTTTACAAAATATCATTTTTACATTGATAAGACCCATTGACTTGGCTGATCATGAGTTGTGAATCACCAAAGATAGAAATGATTTTGATTTCCAAGGTGAGAGTAGTTTAGAGACCGATGACCAAAGCTTCATATTCCACCATGTTGTTAGTACATTTAAAATCAAGTTTAAAGGAAAGTGGAAGAGGTTTTCCATGAAAGGGAATGAGAATTATGCCCACACCCCCACCATGTTGTCATTTAGAGCCATCAAAAAACATGGTCATTTGGTAAGGGGTTTCTTCTTGAGAAAGAGTCATAATAGACTCATTTGGAAAGGTCAATAGAATGGGTTGGTTATCTAGGAGGGGAAATTCAGCCAATTGGTTAGCAATGACCTACCCTTTAATGGATTTTTATTAAAAAAACTTAAGATTGAACTTAGATAGAAGCATGAGCCACTTAGCCATACGCTAATTTTGGTTTGGCTTGGAGTGCATATACTTTAGTGGGTTGGTGTTGGTAATAAAGTATGTTTTGTGATTGAGAAGGTAATGACAGAGTTTAGAGGTGACAAAAATGAGGGTGAGATAAAGTTTTTTAAGATGGATATATCATGTCTCATACTATAAAAGCATGTGGCTAATATAATAGATAGCTTTCTCTTTGTTTTTTTCATCTCGATGAGCTAGCATTGCACCTAAAGAGTGATCAGTGGTAGATATGTAAAGGTAGAAAGTTTGGTCATCCCTAGGTGGGATAAGAACTAATGGAGAAATCAGGTACTCCTTGAGGAAATTAAAGGCTTATTGAAAATAGTTGGTCCATCTAAAGGAGGTGTCTTTATTTAGGATATGGTGAAAGGGTTGGCATCCATCTGATAGTTGGGAGATAAAGTGATGGATAGATTAGATTTTTCCTTATAGATTGTGAAGTTATTTAAGGTTTGTTAGAATAGGCATTTCTAGGATGGCCTTGACCTTAGTAGGATCAATTTCAATTTCATAGAGGGAAATGATAAATCCAAAGAGATTCCCATAGAGAATCCCAAAATTACATTTTTGGGTATTGAGTTGGACATGGAATTGGATTAGTCGATCAAACATGATAGAAAGAATAGCTAGATGATCCTTGCAGTGTTTGGATTTCTTAAGGAGATCATCCACATAATCTTCTACAATATTATGGATAAGATCATGGAAGATATAGGTCATGGCTCATTGATAAGTCACTCATACATTTTTTAAACCAAAAGGCATGACCTAATAGCAGAAGGTTCCCCAAGGAGTAATGAAGGTGGTTTTGTGATGATCTGAGGGGGCAATCAGGATCTGATTATATCCTAAAAATCTATCCATAAGAGATAACATCTTATGTCCCATGGTAATATCAAATAATTGGTTTATGTTGAGTAAAGGAAAGTCATCTTTGGGGTATGCAAGTTTAAGGTTACAAAAATCCACACAAAGGTAAAGTCCTCTAGTGGGTTTGGTAATGGGAACAATAATAGAGACCCATTGTGGATAGTCAATGGGTTTAATGAAGTTTATAGATAGAAGATGTTGAAGTTCTTCTTTGATGAGAAGAGCTATGAAAGGGTGCATTTTGTGAAGCTTTTACCATACTGACTTAGCCTTAGGATGGGTAATGATGTTATGGAGAGTGATGGATGGGTCAATCCTGGGCATATCCTAATAAAACCACATGAATGTGATGCTATGGTCTTGAAGGAAGGTGGGATAATCATGTTGATCATCTGAGCTTAAGGATTGGCCAAGTTCAATGATACAAATATCCTCCTAGGTCCCCAAGTTAACATCGATAGTTGATTCATTGATCATGGTTTGGTTTTTAAGAGGAAAATATTTATGGATAGAATAATCTCCTACACAAAGATAGGTGAGGATTGTATCATCATGTTGACATTGAATGGTATGAATGGTGGGTGAATCATGGTCGATCATCTTAAGATGGATGAGAGGAAAGGTTTCAATTTTTCCACCTTATTGATAGGTTAGTTGGCCTAAACTAATGGTATTAATAAAAAATTTGGATGGGATGATGTCAGAGTCTTTGAATTGGGAAGATGAACTAGGTGAGTATGGAATCTCTTCTATGAAGGTAGTAGTAGGTTTTGGTGAGGTGGGCTCTTCGGGTGGTTTAAACCTAAGCCCATATAACTCATGAGGTTTCTAAGTTTTGATAACATGTAATTCATGAGGTCCTTATTCGTAAAGGCCTATACCAAATCCTTTCCAATCATAGCAATGAAGATAGGTTTTATCAAAGGTTGTATTACTTAGATAGAATAAATCAAATGTGAAAGGTTGAATATATGGAGTGGTAATAGGAGTGAGAAGTGGTCAATCAAGTCCCCTATAGACAAAATTTGTTTGATTCTTAGGAAGTCTAAAGGGGATAATGGTTCCTATGTTGGGGTCATAAGAAGGTTCATTTTGAAGGTTCCCATATTCATATGGAGTGGGAAAAGCATGTAAAGCTAAAATTTGATATTCCCCAAGGGAGAGATATTGGAAAGTTTATGCCAAGGAATCCTTAATGGGAATCTAAGAAGAGGAGATAGAAGCATTGTGGGTCATGGTTGGTGGTGCAGTTGTGTTAATGGGGTTGGTTAATTTTGTGGGAGATGAATGTGGAAGAAGGACATCATTAGGCCTATAGGTCATGTTTTAAGATGTAAAAGAACTAAGATCAACCTTGATGGCTATAACCTATCCTTCATTTTTGAATGTGACACAATGGTGTAAAGTAAAGGGGATACAACTCATAGATCAGATCCAAGGGTGTCCAAGTAGAATTTTATATTGAAACTCACCCTCTACAACATAAAATATCTCAGGAATAGTGTGAGGCCCCAAGTGTATTTGAAGGACAATGGTCCCTAAGGTAGTAGTCATTGTGGCATTAAAGGAGCAAATAACCATTATGCTTTTAGCCATGATTTTATTTGTTAAATATAGTTAATCAAAAGCATGGGAGGAGATTATGTTGATGTCGGTGACACCATCGATCATTACCCTTTTGATGCAGGTGTGATTAATGTATGTAATGATAAAGAGAGGGGGTCAAATTCCTTGGAATGGGTTGGAGGTATATCAAAATCCTATAAGGTGATGATGGTGGAATGTCAGAGGGATCGAATGAAGGATGAAATAGGTTAAGGGTAATTTGGTTAAACCTCTATGGATTATAGAGCCTCTATCAGCACTTGATGGTGATGATGTGATGTGTTGATTAACTCATAAAGATTCATCTTGATCGACACTTGGTGGAGTTATTGTTGACCAAATTTTACCTCAGTATAATTTATTCAACCATTTTTATGGAGAGCCAAACAATAGTTACAATAATAGGTCATTTTAGAGGTCCAAAATTATAAGTCAAGGAGGCTAAATTATTTTAGCTCCATTATAGTGTATGTCAGGTTCTCCACAAGTCAAGTCTTGGCCACTTTGAAAACCTGAGTTACTCCTCAAGACCAAGTCAAGTTCTCTAAATGAATTGACTTATAAAAATTGATAGGACCTAAGTTCCCCAAAGCTCTGACACAACTTGTCATAATTAAGAGCACACATGATTACCAATGTATAAGCAACTTACTTGCAGAAATAACTAGAAGAACAAATAACTATCAATGAGAAAACACACAGAATATGAGAGGCAACACACAATTGTATTCAACTCATTACAAAGGAAATTATAATAAAGAGATCACACTCTTCTTCCACCTCTATGAGGCTTCCTCCTCAAGGGCTCCAAGTAATCTTCCCACCTAAGTAATCTTCTCTCATAGGTCACAACTAACAACTAACACAAGTTATTGTTCACCTCATTGTACGTCTAGTACAACCAAGTACGAATCGGTACTCTAAGTAGATCTCACCATGATCCTACTCCTGATGTATTGCTGTCACCTTGATCTTGCTCCCCCGTTGATTCTATTCTGACCCTTGCATACACACATCTCTATAGACTAACCTGATCTTACTTATCACATGTAGATCTCCTCCATGATCCTGCAACACCCTGCATATCAAACCTGATCTTACATACATGGGGAATCCTTCTTGATTCCACCATGGGAAGAACTCTCCAAGCTCCACACTTGGGTTTTGCAAATTCTCCACTTAACAATACAGCCCATGAGTCTATTATATAGATCTCATGCATACACTAATTAGACTTTTGACTCAAGACTCGAACTGGTCTTCATCATGCAAACTTTGCATTCACTTAACTGACTATTCATCAATAGCAGTTCTAACCACCACAAGTTATTGACGTCAGTCCCTGCCTTCCTAGAGGTGATCGATGCCGGCCAATCTCCTGTTGATGCTGATTTCCCTTGCATTGTCCCCTAATCGATGTCGGTTTTGGCCTGTCAACATCGATGACTGTCAAGCTCTGAAAACCTCCCTATTTGCCTTAAGTGAAGCTTTTAGCTCCACACCCTAATAATCTCCCACTTGGAGATAAACAGTTGCACCTGTACCAATACCAGTACTTTGTCTAATCTGCATCTTGTCTTGTATTCCTCTTCAAGCTCCCACTTGAAGACAACCCACCACACTCCTTGTGGTGTTAATCTTGTGCCTAAATTTCTTCATCCTTAGCTTACCTTCTTTTGCCATTGCTATACTCCCACTCAATCAGAAACCCCTGTGAGTAACATGTAATCAACAAACCACTAACTAGATTTGGCCATTTGTTAGTCAAACTCACTCTGAGAACATCCAACCTCACTCTGATACCATTTGATGGATATCAAGCTTTTAACCTACAACCAAGGCTCTGATACCATTTGATAGGACATAAGTTCCCCAAAGCTCTGACACAACTTGTCAGAATTAAGAGCACACATGATTACCAATGTATAAGCAACTTACTTGCAAAAATAACTAGAAGAACAAATAACTATCAATGAGAAAACACACAAAATATGAGAGGCAACACACAATTGTATTCAACTCATTACAAAGGAAATTATAATAAAGAGATCACACTCTTCTTCCACCTCTGTGAGGCTTCCTCCTCAAGGGCTCCAAGTAATCTTCCCACCTAAGTAATCTTCTCTCATAGGTCACAACTAATAACTAACACAAGCTGTTGTTCACCTCATTGTATGTCTAATACAACCGAGTACAAATCAGTACTCCAAGTAGATCTCACCATGATCTTGCTTCTGATGTATTGCTGTCACCTTGATCTTGTTCCCTCGCTGATCCTATTCTGACCCTCGCATACACACATCCCTATAGACCAACCTAATCTTAATTATCACATGTAGATCTCCTCCATGATCCTGCAACACCTTGCATATCAAACCTGATCTTACATACATGGGGAATCCTACTTGATTCCACCATGGGAAGAACTCTCCAAGCTCCACACTTGGGTTCTACAAATTCTCCACTTAACAATACAGCCCATGAGTCTATTATATAGATCTCATGCATACACTAATTAGACTTGCAGATCAAGACTCAAACTGGTCTTCATCATGCAAACTTTGCATTTACTTAACTAACTATTCATCAATAGCAGTTATGACCTCCACAGGTGACCGACATCGGTCCCTACCTTCCTGGAGGTGATCGACACCAGTCGATCTCCTATCGATGTTAGTTTCCCTTGCACTGTCCTTTGACTAACATTAGTTTTGGCCTGTCGACGTCGGTGACTGTCAAGCTCTAAAAACCTCCCTATTTGCCTTAGGTGAAGCTTTTAGCTCCACACCCTAACAATCTCCCACTTGGAGATAAATAGCTGCACCTGTACCAATACCAGTACTCTGTCTAATCTACATCTTGGCTTGTATTCCTCTTCAATCTCCCACTTGAAGACAACCCACCACACTCCTTGTGGTGTTAATTCTATGCCTAAATTTCTTCATCCTCAGCTTACCTTCTTTTACCATTGTTATACTCCCACTCAATCAGAAACCCCTATGAGTCACCTGTAATCAACAAACCACTAACCAGATCTGGCCATCTGTTAGTCAAACTCACTCTGAGAACATTCAACCTCGCTCTGATACCATTTGATGGATATCAAGCTCTGAACCTACAACCAAGGCTCTGATACCATTTGATAGGACTTAAGTTCCCCAAATCTCTGACACAACTTGTCATAATTAAGAGCACACATGATTACCAATGTATAAGCAACTTACTTGCAAAAATAACTAGAAGAACAAATAATTATCAATGAGAAAACGCATAGAATATGAGAGGCAACACACAATTGTATTCAACTCATTACAAAAGAAATTACAATAAAGAGATCACACTCTTCTTCCACCTCTGTGAGGCTTCCTCCTCAAGGGCTCCAAGTAATCTTCCCACCTGAGTAATCTTCTCTCATAGGTCACAACTAACAACTAACACAAGCTATTGTTCACCTCATTGTATGTCTAATACAACTGAGTACAAACTGGTACTCTAAGTAGATCTCACCATGATCTTGCTCCTGATGTATTACTGTCACCTTGATCTTGCTCCCCCACCGATCCTATTTTGACCCTCGCATACACACATCCCTGTAGACCAACCTGATCTTACTTATCACATGTAGATCTCCTCCATGATCCTGCAACACCCTGCATATCAAACCTGATCTTACATACATGGGGAATCCTACTTGATTCCACCATGGGAAGAACTCTCCAAGCTCCACACTTGGATTCTACAAATTCTCCACTTAACAATACAGCCCATGAGTCTATTATATAGATCTCATGCATACACTAATTAGACTTGCAGATCAAGACTCGAACTGGTCTTCATCATGCAAACTCTGCATTCACTTAATTGACTATTCATCAACAGCAGTTCTGACCACCAAAGGTGATCGACGTTAGTCCCTACCTTCCTGGAGGTGATTGACGCCGGTCAATCTCCTGCCGATGCTAGTTTCCCTTACACTATCCCCTGACCGACTTCGATTTTGGCTTGCCGACGTCGGTGACTGTCAAGCTCCAAAAACATCCCTGTTTGCCTTAGGTAAAGATTTTAGCTCCACACCCTAACAAAAATTTCATGAGTAGAAGTAATCTGGGTTTATGAACCTAAATTACTCCTTCCAATGCTTTGTGGGTTTTCAATGATTCATGACTTCAAGTTTTCTGAGTAAGTATTAAATTACTTTATAAGTAGTGAGAAATGAGAGGTTCAAAGTGAGTAAGTTATAGGGCTTAGAAAACTTGAAATGGTCTTGATAATACCTCTCAGAAGTGGCCCTTCATAACTTTTTTGAAGGGCCTTTCTTGCCTTGTTCCCCACCAAGTGTTCCTTCAAACTTTTTTGAAGGGCACTTTTTTTCTAAGTGACCCTTAAAAAAAATTCCTAGTGGAACTTTTCTTCCCAAGTGTCCCTTTGAAATTCTTTAAAGGGTAATTTATTATCCAAGTGACCTGTTGATGATTAAAATTTCACTATTTCTAACACCAACAATGGGAAGTTTTAGGAATGTGGGACTTGCAACCTGAAACAACCTCCAGATTTTAAAAAAGATGGTTCTTCTTTATATCAAGGGTATAATGGAAAAAGGGATAGGAATTAAACAGAAACATAAGTGCAACTAAATAAACTCTAGCTATGGCAATGCACCTAAATTTAATTTGACCCTTAAGCACAGTGAAGCTATATGTAAGATTTAATTACATTAAATAGTGAACAAGGCATGATTAATGTAAAAGATAAAAAACAATAGAAACAGAGGCTCACAACTTAGACTAATTTTGTAGTGACATAGAAAACATCAACAAAGGCACAAAACTCAGTTTCCTTATTAATTCTCCAGTCACATAAAAGGCACAGAAACATGCACAACTACATAAACTTTCTAACTCAAGAAAATAAAACAAAGGCAAATGATATTCCTGATCATAGCTAAAAAAGTCTAAAAACTCTTGACAATAATCTCTTGCAAAAAATTCTCTCTATCTTCTGATGATCCTTTTGGTGATCTCTGCACCCATATTTATAACATTGGATTAGCTCTGGATTGTCTACACATTCTCAATCTAACAGCCTAACTGAACTCTAACTGAATTGGAAGTGTCTAACACATGATATTTCTTAGATCTAAAACATTTTGTCTTCCTCCAATTTCATTGGCTGACATAGATACCCAAGATGCTTCCCACTTTTAAATGGGAGAGAACACTTGGCCGATTCCTTCTCTCTACTTGAAAACCTTCTTATTATTTAAGAATAACTAAAAAATGACACTTGGCATGCTTCACAACACTTATCGAAGGCACACGGCACTTTTCACGTAACTTATAATCTTTTTGTGTCTTTGCTCAGGAGTGTTCTGCCTTTGACATCTATCGCAGTCCGCTTCTTCAAAACCTTAAGAACTTATAGAAAATGGGACCCACAGCATTTCTCACCCTAGTAACTTCAAAAAGGGGACATGGATAGGTGGCACTTTCTATGCATCTTTAACCAGGGACATGTGGCAGTCTCCACTGCTTTTATCTACCCTTTGAGAATTCTGTGGAAGGTGAAACTTGTATGTTTTTGTGTCGCTCTGTCTATACTATAGAAACATTTGGGCCTCATTTCATATTTACATGGATGGCAACACTTGGTAACTTTTGCTTGCCTCAAAAATAGAAACTGGAACCCATCACAATCTTTACTTATCAATGAAACAAAATGAAGATAATTTGGATGTTGACACATGGCATCTTCCACTTTCTTCAGCTTAGGATATGTGGCATCTTTTGTTGCTTTTTATAAAAGCATATTGAAACCTTCTGTGGTTGCCACTTAGTGCCTTCCACTTGATTCTGAGAAAATCTTTCTTGAAAAGAAGCTTTTGAGACATATAAGAAACATGAGATGCAGATGCCGACACTTGTTGTGTTCCACTAAGTTACTATGAGACACGTGGCACATCCCAACCAACTTCTAAAAATTATGAAAAGTACCTCGGCTAATGACACTTGGTAACTTCCACATGATTTTGAAACTTAGACAAAATTGAGTTGAAAAGAAATTCGAGCCCATGCTCTGAGTCAAAACTTCACCGTCTCAAACCAAAGTGTGCAGGGACAAAATTTTGGATCACGCAACTGAAAATCAAAATAAAATGTAGAGTATTTTTTAATCTATAGTTATTGGCAACCCCAAGAGCTTTTGAGCCTACTCAAAAAGAATCCAAAACTCCCACATGATCAAAATGTGATAAAAAATCATAGCTTCAGTAGGGCTGTCTGATAGGTAGACCACTCATCATCAGATAGTCCCTGCTTATTTTGTAATTCATGAAAGGCTAAATTAATATTGATAATATCTTTGTGTGAAAAAATATACAAAATCTAAACTATAGCCTTCAATCTAAATTTGAGTTGGGAAATAGGAATAAAAATGGCTTCTACTTCAGGTATTGATGAATCATCCTTTAAATCCTAAAAAATTGCTTGATCATCCTGCCTGGCCAACAACAAAGGTTTAATTTCTTCAATCATCAACACAATTTTGTCATCAGGAAAAGGAGAAGGAAGACCTAATTACACTAGATCTTTGATGTGTTGTTTCATTTCATTGATTCCTTCTTTCATCACATCTAGAAGTTCTCTATAATTGATTGTTGCAAAGTTGTAATTGAGAACCTCATTCACTCATTTAGCAGTGACCATTCTGTCATTAATCCCTACTACTGACAATGTTCTATCAGTTGCATCATATAGCTTTTGTAGCAGCATTTGGGAGTCCAACACTCTCTTAGAGACAATGGACAAAGTGTCTTCTATTGAAGTCTACACCTTTTCACATATTTTTTGTGCATTTATCAAAAAGGTTAAAGAAGGTCTGAGCTAAGTAATTTCCTAAGAGATTCTTTTCCATATTGATTCATAAAGATCCTTTACCAGATTTAACACCCCTACATTCTTTGGCCTATTATCTAATTCAAGTGTCAATTATTTTGCCCTTTGTCGCTCAGCTTGAAGTTGGGCCTGAATAGTCATGGTATTACTCTGCTCATTTAATAGCTTCTATTGAAGTTGAGTAACCTGTAGCAGGCTTTCCTCACATTTTTCCTAGAATGCTACTTTTTCCTACCTTAAGGTTGTCACTGCATCCTTTACCTACATTAGCCCTACTTTCAAAGAATCATTTTGGGCCTGGATAGCCTGGTGAGTCTGAAGAGAAATAGTATCTTGTAACTATTTATTAAGACTCTCTATTTCAATATTCTTAGTATTGATCTCTATGGTCAAACTACTACAGTTTGCCTTCTCTTTGGCTAGATCAGCCTCCATCTTCTATCTAACTATCTTTGATCCTTTAGTCAACTCTATTGTGTGTTGAATGATGTCTCTATTATATCCATGAAGATCTTCATAGCGTCAGGCTATGACTCTGTCATGTCTTTTACACAAGTTAATTAGTCTTTCTCTTTCCTCTTGAGTTGCAAAATTTCCAATTTTTAATTTTCTCCCTTCAGTCACCTCTATTTCAGAATAATCTACTTTATTTACCTGGAACCTTTTCTTCTCTAGGCCTACATCTTTTGGATCAACTAGGTTTTCTAAAGTGATTAAGCCTTTAGGAAGCTTATTATTATTTAATTGTATAATTTGATCCCCATATGCCTCTTTAATTTTTGGTTGCAATTGATCAGCAAATTCCCCTGATTGTTGCAAGAATGAGAGTACCTGAGAATCATTCTCAAATACTTGCCAATTCTCATCGTTGTCTAGGATAGTTGGACTTACTATAACCTTTACTGACTCATTGTTAACTAATAGGCTAGTTTCTAGATCAAACTACGAGCCAATCTGTGCCATCCTATCAGCTTCAAAATTTTGGGTTCTTAGAATTACTTCAATATTAAAAGATTCAAAATCTTCTATTAAGTCCCAAATTCTGTGTCTATATGATCTCATCCTTACATTCTTGGCTATTGCCTTTTCCCTAATTTGCTTCACCACTAATTCTGAATCTCCTTTTACTATTAAACTCTTAATTCCCTTTTTCTTGGCTAAAATGAGCCCATGAACTAAGGATTCATATTCAGCATCATTAATGGTACAAGCAAATTGGAAATGAATAGCTCTCAAAATTTTCTCCCCATTTGGAGCAACAAGACAAATTCCTGCTCCAGCACCACTTTTACTTCTAGCCCCATCAAAATTTAAGGTCCAAATTTCTAAATCCTTTTCAAATTCTTGAGTAGTTGGTGTTTCTTCTCTTAAAACATTTGGGATTTCATGGTCCTCATCAAAAATGACATAAGTGCCTAGACCAGTAGAGTCATAATTTCCATATGGATCACTATGCATCATAGCTAACAAATGGTTATTTTCCTCTTCTTGGTCATGTTCAGTCCAGTCACCCAACTCTTCAAGAAAAACCCTTTCTTCTTTTTTCAACATAGCATGATCTGCTTCTAATTTTGATGTTGGTTCATTGGTGATGTGATCCTTTGATAGTGGTTCAGATATAATTTTCATCTTTGAACCATACTTGGTTCTTAGGATGAGGTGAGACCAATCAAGGGACATATTTTGGCTATAAAATCTCTGGATAAACATAAACCAAAAATAGGAGGTATATCTATGAATACTACATCTTGATTGACAATTATATTGGGACAAGTATATAATTGTAATGGGAGTTGTTTAATTCTCCCTATTGTTTGTACTTATTTGCCATCTAGCTACATAACTCCTTTAGTAAATGGTTCATACTTTATTTTTAAAGCATCAGCTATTTGCTTAGGCATTATTGTAGTACTAGCCCCTGAATCTATTAACGTATTATGCAAGAGTTTCTTTCCAACTATCAGAGTCAAATAGAAAGGCTCTGGTTTGAATTTACTTACCTCTGCTACATTGTTCACAAAGGTTGTTGTCTTCAGAGGAACTGTGTCCTTGAGTTTTTATTTATTAGCAAGTCCTTCTTTGGTGCCATTATGTTTAGGCATTACTTGGCCTTGTAGAGCTTCTTGTAATAGTGTCCTTTGTTCAAGAATAGCTAATATGTCCAAAATTGATACTTGTGTTGGAGTCCTCTTTAGTTGTTCGACCACATTCATTGGTCTTAATGCTTGAGTTCTTTGAAAATAAGGATATCTTGCTTTTTCTTAAACTTTTGCAGGAATCACTTGGTTCTATGCTGGCTGAGGCACTTCTTGTCTGATAGCTATATTTCATTGACCTTGAAATGGAGGATTCTCCATAACTTGACTATTTGCAACTTCAGGTTGTTCCATCATTCTTCTCTTTGATCTAGTATAGTAATCTGATTGCACAACTAGTTTCTTGGAAGCAGAAGCTTCATTCAATAATACTAATTCTTCATCTTCAACCCATGAAAATAAAGCATGTTTAGGGGCTATTTCTTCTTCTTGTTGCAAAGACATCCCTTACATCTAAGCCATTAGGACCAAATTTGGCATACTAGGAAACTATTAAGTTTGTGTATCTAAAGTACTGGCAAATTGTCCATCCATTCTTCTTTGCTCTACTACCTTTTGTTGTAGATTACCCATGGGGTAATCTCTAGGTGTATGAGCATTATTACAAGGAAAACACCAGGCATTGGTGCCATCTACATAATTATTATACCCTTGAATAATCTCCCTATTTGGATTGTGGGGAACAGTCTTTGAGGGTGTCGAGACTACAACTAATTGGTTTGTTGGCTAAGGGTTATTTTGCCTTTGAGAACCCTAATATTGGTTTGGCTGTGATGAAAATCTATTTCCTTGATAGCCTTGATATTAGGGTCTAGGGTAAGGATTTTGTTATCTCTTTATGTTAATCAACTCATTGGAAAATGTCCTTAAGATGTTCTTGATATCATCCATCTCAGATGACTGGGCAGGGACAAGTTCTTTAACAGGTGGTTGAGGATATTTATACATAGACATAGGTGGGGCTATGGATTTAGGGGCTTCTTGAGGTAATGGCAAGGTAATTTCTAGAAACATGGGCATGGGAGGCCTTGAGGGCAACTTTATAGCATCTATTAAATTATTTTTAGCTCTAACCACATAGTCATAAGCCTCTGGCAGAGTTTGACCTCCAAGTGACTGAATCGTAACAAATATATTTGAATTTAAAGCCTTAAGATAAAACACTATAGCCATACCTAGTAATGGTCTAGTTGTAGTAGGAATCCTTTCCCAAGTCTTTTGAAATCTAGAATTGAAGTCAGTCATTGCTTCTTGTGGTGCTCTTTGAATAGTAATCAATTGTTGCAACAGAGAAGACTTATCACCTTTTTCTTCAAATCTTTCAAAGAAAATATCTCCAAGTTGATCCCATGTAGATATTGTGTTTGGAGTCAAGGATCGATACCATTCTAGAGCCTTTCCTTTAAAAGAAGCTGCTAATAATCTTATAGACACATTATGTTGTGTGAACACATGTATAGCACAGACATCAGATACATCTTGAAGATGCTCTTCAGGTGTTTTGAAATCTTTCCCACTGAATTTGGGCTGAGCCTTCAAGGCATTTACTGGAATAGGGTCCCAAGTGGCTGGTGGTATTGGTAGAATAAAAAGAATGCCAGTGTTCCAACTTGCATAATTCCTTGGGGGTATAGGATCTCCCATACTTACTCTTGGTATTGGTATAAACTGATTGACTCTTAGTCTCAGACTAGTTATCAAAGGTGGAAAAAGAATACTTGGATTTACAATAGATTGAGATCTTGTCACTGATCCATAGCTTTGATTCCTTGTAGCTCTCTAGTTCATACGGTCTTAAAGAAACTTCAAGATGGTATCCCATTGGGAATGCCAAAAACTATTGATGATTAAAATTTTGCTATTTCTAACACCAACAAAGGGAAGTTTTAGGAATGTGGGACTTGCAACCTGAAATAACCTCTAGATTTTAAAGAAGCTTGGTTTTCTTTATATCAAGGGTATAACGGGAAAAGGGATAGGAATTAAACAGAAACACAAGTGCAACTAAAGAAACTCTAACTATGGCAATGCGCCTAAATTTAATTCGACCCTTAAGCACAGTGAAGCTATATGTAAGATTCAATTACATTAAAGAGCAAACAAGGCATGATTAATGTAAAAGATAAAAAATAATAGAAATAGAGGCTCACAACTTAGACTAATTTTGTAGTGACATAGAAAACATCAACAAAGGCACAAAACTCAATTTTCTTATTAATTCTCCAGTCACATAAAAGACATAGAAACATGCACAGTTACATAAACTTTCTAACTCAAGAAAATAGAAACAAGACAAATGATATTCCTGATCACAGCTAAAAAAATCTAAAAACTCTTGACAATTCTCTCTATCTTCTGATGATCCTTTTGGTGATCTCCGCACCCCTATTTATAGCATTAGATTAGCTCTAGATTATCTATGTGTTCCCAATCTAACAGCCTAACTAAACTCTAACTGAACTGGAAGTGTCTAACACAGGATATTTCTTAGATCTAAAATGTTCTGTCTTCCTACAATTTCATTAGCTGACATAGATACCCAAGACGCTTCCCACTTTTAAATGGGAGAGGACACTTGGTTGATTCCTTCTCTCTACTTGAAAACCTTATTATTTAGGAAGCACCAGAAAATGACACTTGGCATGTTCTGCAGCACTTACCGAAGGCACACACCACTTTTCATGTAACTTATACTCTTTTTGTGTCTTTGCTTAGGAGTGTTCCACCTTTGACATCTATCATAGTCCACTTCTTCAAAACCTTAACAACTTATATAAAATGGGACCCACAACATTTCTCACCCTAGAAACTTCAAAACGGGGACATGGATAGTTGGCACTTTTTGCGCATCTTTAGCCAAGGACATGTGGCAGTCTCCACTACTTTTAGCTACCCTTTGAGAATTTTGCAGAAGGTGACACTTGTCAATTTCTGCATCACTCTATCTATACTATAGAAACATTTGGGCCTCATTTCATATTTACATGGATGGCAACACTTGGCAGCTTCCACTTGCCTCAGAAATAGAAATCGGGACCCATCACAGTCTTTACTTATTAATGAAACAAAATGAAGATAATTCATATGTTGACACATGGCATCTTCCACTTTCTTCAGCTCAAGATATGTGGCATCTTCCATTGATTTTTAGAAAATCATATTGAAACCTTCCATGGTTGCCACCTAGTGCCTTCCACTTGATTCTGAGAAAAGCTTTATTGAAAAGAAACTTTTGAGATGTATAAGAAACATGAGATGTAGATGCTGACACTTGTTGCATTCTGCTGAGTTACTATGAGACACATGGCATTTCCTGACTAACTTCTAGAAATTATAAAAAGTACCTTGGTCGATGACACTTAACAGCTTTCGTGTGATTTTGACACTTAGACAAAATTGAGGTGAAAAGAAATTTGAGCCTGCACTCTAAGTCAAAACTTCACCATCTCGAACCAAAGTGTGCAGGGAAAAAATTGTGGATCACACAACTGAAAATCAAAATAAAATGTAGAGTATTTTTTACTCTACATGACCCTTTGAAAAATTTCTTGAAGGGCACATTTTTCCCAAGTGTCCCTTCAGACTTTTCTGAAGGGCACTTTTATTTCTAAGTGACCCTTTGAAAAAGTTCCTGAAGGGCACTTTTCTTCCTAAGTGACCCTTTAGACTTTTTTGAAGGGCACTTTTCTTCCCAAGTGTCCCTTCAAACTTTTCTGAAGGGCACTTTGTCTTTGGAAATGCCCTTCAAAAAGGTTACAAAGGGCCATTTCCTTTGGAAATGCCCTTCAAAAAATTTTGAATGGACCTTATGCCTTCTCCGAGTGTCCTTCAAAAATTTTCTAAAGGACACTTTCCCAAGTGTCCTTCAATAAAAGTTCTTGAAGAAACTAGTCATTGCCTTTCAGGTAAAATCCCTGAAAGAATTCCTTTGAACAAATTGTTTGAAGGAATTACTTCAGTAAAATTGCTTGAAACATAAACCCAACCTGATGGATCCCCATGACATGATATAATATGTCAAGTTTAATACAACCCACTATCCATTGGGGTGTAAAGATGACATGCCATAGGACGTTAAATTCAGGGTGGCCAACTAGCCATTGGGGTGCAAAGATGATATGTCATAGAATGTCAAATTTAGGGTGGCCAACTAGCCATTGGGATTCAAATATGACATGTCATATTTGAATCCCAATAGCTAGTTGTCATAAGACATCAAATTCATGCCTAAAGTCTTTAAGCAATAAGTAAAGCCATTTAGAGAACCTGATAGGTTCTTAAGCAAAGCAAAATCAAGTTTTTTTTAAAGGGTTAAAAACTTTATTAAACTTAAAATATCATATTACAAAAACTTCCAAACAGCCCAAAAGACAATCAAACCAAGAAAAATAGCCTCAAACCTCAACTCCACCAATATCTCTAGCAAGAATGGGTTCTAGTTCCTGACGTAAATCACCAGGAAATTGTTCCCATTCATCTGCCTTGCGGCCTTTTCCCTCTTTTGATGCCCATTTCACCAAACAAACAACCACCCTATTCCACTCCCATGGAATGTGGGCATAGGATATTGAATACATGCAAGAACTCACCTGTAAAATCTGCTGCACTATCATGGCCAAGTACCAGCTCACATCAAAAAAATTCCTTTCCAGGATCAAGTTAATCAGGACCTAAGAATCAGCTTCACAGATCATCCTCCTCCAACCCAAAGCATAAGCTCTCCTCAGAGCATATAGGATAGCTAAACCTTCCATCTTATTAAACATTTACACTCCCTGATATGCAGAGAAAATAAAAACCATAGATCTCAAAAAATCTCTAGCAATCCCCCCAATCCCAGCCGCCCCTGGGTTGCCCCTGGATGACCCATCCGTATTAATTTTCAAAAGCCTAGCAGGTGGAGGCATCCACTTCCCTAACCATTGAACTTTTCTCTGCCCTGTGTACCATGTCTGACACAAGCCAAGATCAGAGATAACTCCCTTATGCCAAATTGTTCTAGCACCTCAGCGTCTCCTTTCTTCAATATCAACATAACCTCGCTCTTTGCTTCAATAGATTCCTAGATCATTCCCTTAATTCTACTCTAGACCTACTGAGTCACTAATCTTTCTTCCTTAAAAATCCTCTAGTTTCTTTCTAGCCAAACTTGCCAGAGCAGGAACACAGGGCCAGGGTACCACGCATCCTGCAAGAAGGAAGTCAAAGAAGGGGGACGGCCCACTCTAGACCAAAAATCTACCAAAGAGACAACGTGGATGTATTGACACTGCCACGCGTCCCACCATAAATGCCACAAATGAAGAGTGAAGGGACAGCGAAAGAAAATGTGAGAGGAATCTTCCTCCTCTCTATTACAGAGCACACACCTTGAAAGACTAGCTGATCCTCACTTTCAAATATTGTCCCATGTCAAACATCTATTCCACACTAAAGTCCATGTAAAATAGTTACACTTCAGCCATGAGAAACCATTCCAAAATTTCTTCCACCACTAAACTTCCCCTCTATCCTCATACTACTGGGAAATCAACTCCTGATAGCCATAGGACACCGTATACTTCCCCTTGGGGTTTAGGGACTAGACTAACACATCATTGTCTATAAGTGCGTTGAAACTACGTCAAGACAGAATATTCTACAGGTCTGCACACTCTGCCTCCAAACCAAGAATCAGCCATTCTTTTGGGGACTCCCATCTGGCAACCGCCACCTGCCCCTAAAAGGAAAGGGATTTAAAGTCGCATACCCTTTTCCAGCTAGATTCACAAAACCTTTGGGCTAGAGTACTTAGCTAAGGATATTGGCAAATTATAGGAGGGAAACCATCCCACAAGTCATGCCAAAACTAGACCTCCACCCCACTCTTGCATATCTAGAAAAGACCCCTCTTAATCAGCGTGGCTCCTTTCTTGAGAGTCACCCAAATCACCAATCCTTTACCAACCAAATCATGCCATGGAATATCCCTTTGAGGAATCCCAAAAAAATACTTGTGGGACAACACTCTAGCCCATAGCTAATCTTACTCCATGCACCAATGCCAGTATAGTTTGGTAGCAAAAGTAATACCAAATAACACAAACTATCGTAATCCCAACCTGCCAAACCTCTTTGGGCTGCAAACTGCCTCCCACTTAATTAAGCTCCACTTGGTCAAAGATAAATTCCTAGCCCATAAAAACTATCTTGTTAAGGATTCCAAGTCCTTAAAAGCTCATCGGTGCCACCTGGACCATACACCTATAGATAGTGAGAGCCTGCACCACTGATTGAATTAGTTGAACCCAACCCATAAAGGATAACCAACGGTGGGTCCAATGATTCACCTTGTCCTAGAATTTGTCTAGGATCACCCGCCATGACTCCTTAGCCAGCTGACTAGTAGAGATAGGAATCCTGAGATAAAACAGTGGGAGACTCCCAATTTGGAACCTCAAGATAAAAGCCACTTTCACTGTATGGCTAGAGGAGTGTTAAAGAAAAAAATAGATGATTTGCCCTCATTAATTACCTATCCAGAGGCATCAAGGTAAACATCTAGGCTCTTGCATATGTTAGATGCCTCCCTAATAGTAGCCCTGGCCATCAAAGCCACATCGTCCACAAATTGGAGATGGGATTGTACAGGGATTTTCCCTCCCCATTGCCAACCCTAAATAGCATCATCATCCACATTTCTTTTGATCAATCAACCCAAGCCTTCTGCTAACAGAAGAAATAAGTAAGGAGAGAGAGGCTCACCTTGCCTCAATCCATGAGAAGCCCCAAATAGATTAGAGTGCTCACCATTGATCAAAACTAAAAAGGAGGTCGAGTTCACACAACTCAAAACCCAATGAATCCAATCCTCTACAAAACCAAAAGCACCCAAGACCTTCTGGAGGAAGGACCACTAAACTCTATCATAGGCCTTTGACATATCCATCTTGATAAACATCTCCTTCTGATTGGACTGGGCCATGGAATGTATAGTCTCAGTAGCCATCACCACCCCATCCAAAATTTGTCTACCCTCCACAAAGCCACCTTCCTCCTCTGAGATAAGCATAGGCAGCCACTTTTTTAACCTCTCAGCGATCAGCTTAGAAATAATTTTATAAGCAACATTGCAGAGAGAAATGGGCCTAAAAAGACTCAGCCTATTAGCCCCAGCACCCTTAGGAATGAGGGCCAAGAAGGTGGAGTTCAAAGCTCGAAGCATTTGCTTGTTCCTCTGGGATTCTTAAACAATAGCTAGGAGGTCAAATTTAATAATTTCCCAAAATTCTTGGAAGAACTCAATTGAGAAGCCATCTAGACTAGGCACCTTTCCTTTCTACATCATAAAGACTATCCTCCTTAACTCCTCCAAGGATATATCCCTCATCAAATGCTCATTCATATCCCTGGTCACCAAAGAGGGAATACAAGATAGGATCTAGATCTCTTTAGCTGATTCTTCCTATGCTTCCTCCTTGAATAACGAAGCAAAATACTACACTGCCTCATTATTGGTACCCTGCATAGAAGAAATAGTCTCCCCACTATCCAACACCAAAGAAGTAATCCCCATGCCATGATGTCTAGCTCAAACCAAATTGAAGAAGGCTGTGTTCTTATCCCCTTCTCTAAGCCATTTAATCCGGGCCTTTTGTTTCCAAAATATTTCCTCTCTTAGTTCCTATTCTTCCAAAGCTTTTAAGGCCCTGGCTTCCTCCCTCAACAAAACCTCAGTCATTCCCACATCCCAAATGGTTTTGGTAATGACATTCAGCGCCATCTATGCCTCATTTTTCTTTTGGAAAATGTTTCCAAAACTTTGTCAATTCCATTTTTTAAGCTGGTACTTGATGAATTATAGAAGCTTAATAAAAGTATACATTGCTATTCTTACAGCAGACCTACCCCTCCTCCACTAATCTGCCACTCGTCCAAATAGGTTTGGGTCCCTAAACCACATAAGCTAAAAATTGAAAGGCACCTTCAGAGGCTCATGGGTAGAAGAAATGACCAATTATATTGGCAAATGGTCCGAGCCCCTCCAATCAAGAATCTCAAGGCAGGAAGACCACAAACCCCCCACCTAGTAACAGGAGGTCATGAATCTATCTATATGCTCTACAATGCACCTATCCCCCACTCTTCGATTGTTCTAGGTAAAGCATCCATTAACCAGCTTGATATCCACTAAATTGAGTGCCTCAATATTATCCTAAAGAAAAAGAGAAGGTTCCAGCTATGCATTACCTCCTCTCTTCTCTTTTAAATCCAAAATAGCATCAAAGCTCCTGCCACAATCCAAGGCAAATAGGGAAATAATTGACAAAGAAAGTGGATGTTTTTCCAAACAAGAAGTTTACCTTAGAAATTTGTAAGGGCATAAACATTGGAAAAAAGGATGGATTCACCCGACTCAAGACATGAAGCCACCATAGATAAAGAGGATTTAAAGGAAATCCAAGACACAGGTTGGATCTTATGCGGATTCTAGAAACAAGCCACACCCCCCAAAGATCCATGAGCTCCAATGCACTACCATGAACCATACCTCCATAACTTGGGTGTGATATTCCTCATATCATCCACAAAAACCTTAGTTTCTTGAAGAAAGAGAATATCAGGTACTTGACATCTAACTAATTCCCTAACAACCTTTTGTCTAGGATTGCTATTCAGTCCCCTTACATTCCATGAGATAATGATCATTTTGGAGGAGTTAAGAAGTGTGAGTCTAAGGTCTTAACCACACCATACTCCACCAAGGTCTCCCCAATCATCTTGAGTCTATCCGTGTCCTTCTTGCACCCCACTTTAGCACTTTTTTCTAACGTCCCCTTCTTTCCCTCCCTTTGGAGAATACCCAGGTGAGGAGAAGATTTTCCTTTCATATCTACTTCTGTCCCCACAACCCTTGTCAAAGGTATAGGTCCTTTCCATTCTATTCCAGGTCCCTATCTATTGCCTCCCCCCCAATTCCTCTATCTACCCCTCAATAGCCATTGGTAAGGCCAACTCTTCTTGAAGAACCACCAAAAGATTCACTGAATTAATCTCTGGTACTAAACCTCCCACGAGTTGCTCCCCACTCATTAATCTCATATTTAATTCTTGTTGGCCCAATTCATCCAAGATTTCAAACCTGTTAAAAGAGTCATCATCCTACCTCTCCCTAAGGGTCCTCTTCTGGCCCCTGTTATGGCTTTGAGCTTTTAACTGTACAAAACCTTCAGCATCCCTACTCTCCCTAACGCCCAATTTCTTCCCTTTATCAGTGTTGGGAATGATGCTAGGTGATGGTTGGGGATGTTGCTCCATTGGCTTAGCCTTTAGACATCTACGCACTAAGTGTCCATACTCATGGCAAAGGTGACACCTGAAGGGAAGGGTCTCATAGTCCAATTGTTGCACCCAAGAGTATGAACCTGCACTCATCTCCAGCACATCAGGCAATGGTTTGCTCAAATCAATTTCCATAAAAATTCAAGAAAAAGTCATGACTTTCTTGCCTAAAGTCTGAGTTGAAGACCCCACTGACCATCCAAGCATTAAAGATAACATCAAGAGAACATCCTCACGATAGAATTCAATAGGAAGTTCGAGGAGCCTAACCCATACCAGAACCTGAGCTGGTAATTCCTCAGAAGGATCAAACCTAGCATGCCAAGGTTTAACAAAAAGTCTAACTTGATCGTAAAAGTATGGCCATCCCTCAAAAACCTTATTGCGGTCAGCCAGGCATACAAACATGACCATGAAGTAGTTATTTTCCAATAACGTGACCTCTATTTCTCCCTCTGGCTCCCACACTCTCTTAGCCCAACCCTCTAAAAATTGAAGAGAAACTTTTAGAACCAAAAACTTGTAATACAAAGAATGCTTGGAATAATATTCCACATCCTCTGAAATCATATCAAAAGGAATTACTAGTTTAGGTCATTCCTTACATTTCTCCAAATGTCCATTAATCTTCATAATCCTAGATCTCCTGGGAAAGCTCTAATCCATTGCTCCTAAATTTTGGGAAGAAAACTCCTGACCTACTATTTTACCTTGCTGCTCCTATCTGTTCATGCCCACAATTGCACTAAAACTTTTGCCAAACATGGTTTTTAAAGGCTCTTGTTGAGCCATGATCATCCCCTCCTTGGTCCAGCGTGACCCTGCAATGCCTCTACCCAATGCCTCAGCCCTTCATAACTCCCTTGCTCCCCCAAACTACACCTATGCACACAAACCCACAACTTTGAATAGGCTAGGGCACAGCTACCCTAGCTTGGCCACGACTTGCACACGCTGCAGCCTATCATTCTCCCTTCCACCAATTCATCCCTCAAAGCAAAATTAGGTTTTTAAAAGAGCTTTGCTTATGAATTTTATAATCAAAATCAATCAAAAAACTTGAAAGGGTAGATATAAGCAAATCAATTTTTCAAACAAGCTTTGCTTATGACTTTTACAATTAGAAGTAATCAAAGAACCTGAAGAAGCAAGTAAGAAGTAAAGTCACTTGGAAAACCCAAATGGGTCTATAGTGCAAAATGTGAGAGCTTTCAAGAAGAATCTAAGGTTCACTGTAGCAATCCAAGCCATTTCTTATGGAGGGTCATCTCACCATTGATTTTTTAGTGATTTTGGTCATTTCAAGAGGGCAAATCAAAAAAGACAAACTCTAACTAAATGAGAGAATAGTTGGAATTAGTTTCACCAAGATGGTGACTACAAACCATTTTGGAGGCTTTTATTTTGGCACCCAAGATCTCTCTTTTCTCTCCCTCTTTCACTATAAATAGGACCCTTGAGATCTTGTTTTATCATCCACAAATAATACGATAAACCCCTGATGGAATGTTTTGCCATTTTCTTGCCTTTGAGCAAAGAAGCATAAGTTTGTTTTCTTTCTAAGTTCTAGACATTTTCCTAGGCATGCAAGAGACATAAAGTGATAATAAGTGATGGTTTATCCTTTTTTTCTCTATCTTTCATGTTTTCTAGCAAAGAGTTGATCTAACAGGTCATGTAGAGTGTATTCTAGCTATATGAGATTTTGCACTTGTGTAACCTTTTTTTGGACTATACAGGTTGTCTTTTTTAGTTATTTACCTTGTGTGATCTCATTCATTTTATCTCTACATTGAAATACGTATGTTGGAATCTTCTAGAGCTTGAGTTATAGACTATATTCTATTGTATTATGGATAAGTATAGGGCATACATGTGGATACTAATTCTTGGTGTATCACCATTTTAGACTAGGCTTTTCATGTATGCAAACCTCTGACCCTTTTCACTCATAAAAACTAGTTCAATAATTTTATTGCACAAAAATATAATATAGAGAGCTATCCATTTCAACCTAGAGGTTCATTTCCACTTATAGGCACACCCACAAGGCTGGAAATGTCCAAAAATTGCCCAAATTTGGAGGAGGCCTGAACAACCCTCTTCTAGGGTACAAGATTTAGAAACAATAGTTATGGCATGCTCGATGGGACCCAAATTATTACTAATTCAAGGTGAATTTTGGTCTTGATAGGCCTAAATTAGTATAAATACCCCTAACCCAGCATTTGGTGACTCTAAAAGGGTGTGAATCCCTGGTCCTAGACTAAGTTTTATAAATTATCCTACATGGTCCTCACAATGTCCTTAATATTTTCTAAGCCAGCCCCTTTAGTTGAAGCTTTTCCTAAAGAACAACACCCTAAACCACTCCTAACCCTATTAAATCCTTAGCAAGGAGTTTTTGGGGAAGAATAAGAAGAGGTTGAAGAAGTTCAAGGAGAGGAGGAACTTGAAGAAGAATAAGAAATAAAAGATCATAGAAGAAGAAGAGAAATGGGGGAAAGAGGAAAGATAGATAGATGTCAACCCTTCCCTTATTTTAATACCCAAAATTGAATAGATATTTTTGCATATAACCCCATCCTTCCAAATACTACCAAAAATCTTCCTAGTTTCAATGGAGAAGATCTTATTACCCCATCTAAACATATTAGAGACATCTCTAATTTTTGTAGTTTACATAATGTTAATAGGGCCAACATAGCCATTAAGCTACTTGTTATGTCTTTAAAAGGCAAATTACTTGACTGGTATATAATTTTGGAGGGGGTTTACATTACAAGTTGGGATGGTCTTAGAGACCTATTGGTGACAAGATTCAAAAATAAAAGTGATCATGCTTCCCCAATACATCAGTTGAATGTGATAATAAGAGGTCCAAATGAATCCATAGGAGATTTAAATGAGATATTTCAAAGAACATGGTATAGGCTACCATAAATAATGAGACCTCATCCTATCTTTGTGTTCCTAACGTACCTCAAAAGGATTGCTACTGATGTTGTTATGTTGCAGTCAATGGGAGGATTCACTCTTCCAGGTGCATATGATCTAGTAATTGAGTCTGAGAATAGCTTGATTTAAGATAGAAGACTCCCTCCAAGAGTTTCCATTCCTTTATTATCCCATAATTTAGTTGAATTTCTAATCATGTCATAGGTTCCCAATGTTAATGTGAAGCCAAGAGCCTTTCCTAAGAAGGTGGATAACATTGTGCACAAGGATGAAGAAATTAGATCATTGAGAGCTCAACTCATGTAAGCTCAATATCAAGCAATTGTTCCTCCTAATGCACAATACTATCCTAAACAAGGATATAGAGCTCCATCCTAATATAATTATCAAGGGAGAGGATAAAATTATCAAGGTTACAGTAGGTAGCCCAATGCATATAATCCAAATTCTACTCCTATAAAGGTTGTTGTTCTAGTTCATGCACATCTAGTGTAAGGAGAAGATCATGTAAACCAATGGGGCCAACTTCAAGGTTAGTTTACACATGATGATGGAGGAACTATCTATTCTTTGACTACATAAGAGGAAGCTACTTCTTACATGATAGTAGAAGAAGCATGTCCCAACCAAAGGGATAATTATGGAGAAGGTAGTAGCCCAAGTGTGGGGATGATGAGCTTTCAAGAAAAGGATGATTTTGTGTTGACTCAAGGCATGTCAATTACAACTAATACAAGTTCCAAGAAGAGAGCCTTGGTAGAATGCCAAGAGACATGAATAGTTCTAAATGATGCCTCTCTAAGGCCACAAAATTCCAATCAAAGTGTTGCACCTTCTACAAGCCATGTACCTCAACAAAATTAGAATGTAAATGTAGCTGCCAAGATTTCAACATAATAGGCAACAACTCCTTTATTACCATTAAAAATGTAGGAGAAAGTGAATAATCCATCTCTAAATATTATGGACTCATTAAAAACCACTAAAACAAGCATATCCCTTTGGTAGGTTCTACATATACCTAGTCAAAAGGAGATTTTATAAGAGCAGTTAGTAAGCATATAGGTGGCTCCTCAATCTTCAAGGCATCATAGTGTGGCTCTCATGAATTCTCCAAATCATCTTTTGGATCCTTCTACTAGAGCTAAAAATCCTCCACCCTTCTACCTCATAATCATTGTAGGAGATAAGTTGGTCCATAATTATATTGTGGATAATGGAGCAAGCACTACTGTTATGCCTAAAGTAGTGGCTGATAAGCTAGGTTTGAACTATAAGCCACATAGTAAAGGTGTGTTTTAGCTGGATGGAACTCTAACAAAGATGGTAGGATTGGTCAAAGGTCTAAAAGTGTTTTTACATGGCTTCCCAAGCTTCCTTATTATGCAATATATTGTGGTGGTGGACCTTCTAGCACACTTTGTTATATGCTTGTCTAGGGACTTTACAGCCAAGATAGGAGGATACCTTTCTATTGATTGGTCCTTTTTAGATTTCAAGAGAAGGTATGAAACCAAGGTAACCATAAGGACTCAGCCCTTAACAAGGTTCTACATTGAGCCATACTTAGAGATAATGACAAATAAAAACTACGTAAATGGAAAGGATGAAGAAGCAGTCCTAAATAGCGAAACATCTTCTCCTCTTGAAGGTATTTTCGACCTCTATCTTGAAAATTATAGAAATAAAACACATGGCCTTGACCCTTAAACTTTCATTGAGGAAACTGATTTGGGAGTTTACTACGTGCATGACGAAAATGTCCCAATTCCTTCACTCACCAATGAAGATCATGAGCTTCATGGCATATGGGAAATGTTCTTTGATGGTTCAAGGATCAAAGTAGGTGCAGGAGCTGGTGTCATTGTGGTTTTCCCATCAAATAATAGTTACTACTCTTCTTATAAGTTTCACTTCAGCTGCACTTACAACATGGCATAATATGAAGTCTTAGTTCATGGTCTCCAATGGGCAAAGAAGAGAGGAATCAAGCTTTTAAAAGTCTATGGAGATAGTGAGATAGTCATTCATCAAGTGAGAATTCAAGTTAAAGCTAAGAACCCCTTTCTCAAGTCCTAAAATCATAGGGTATGAGATCTACTTGAGGATTTTGATGCCTTTAACATTTAGCCCATACCAAGAGACTTGAACAAGTATGTTGATAGACTAGCTACAATAGGAGCATGTTTTGACTTAACTACGAATGTTGAACAAGAGAAAGATAAATATCATATCAATATCATTGTGAGACCTTCCATTCTAGATAATAAAGTGTCATGGAAAGTTTTTGAAAGTGATGAACACATTACACACTTCTTACAAAATGAGGCAGGCTTCTCTTCAAGAAATCAAAAGAAGTTATATGATCATTATGAAGAGCAGATTATACAACTAAAGACAAATAAAATACCCAAGGGGATAATTCCCTTGGAGAATGTCTTCAATGAGGATGATCAAAATAAAAACCAAAGAATGAGCATGTCAACAAATGAAGAGAACTATGAGAGAGTTCTAGTTTTCAAGGACAAACTTTTGAATATTGGCAAGGCTTGTTCTCAGCTAGAGAGGCAAGCATTTATTGTATTATGCAAAGAGTTTCATGACATCTTTGTTTGGTAATATAAGAACTTGAAAGGGTTTGACCTAAGTCTAGCTCATCACACCATTGAGTTAGATCATGGAGCTAAACTGATAAGAGAAAAGCAAGGGCCTATCAACCCCAAGGTAGAATAATTCATGAAGAAAGAGCTAACCAAATTGATTGAGTCAAGGATTATCTTTCCTATCAAGCACTCAACTTGGGTATCCAACCTTATGCTAGTTTGAAAGAAGAATGGAGAAATCAGAACTTGTGTGGATTTTCATGATCTAAACAAAGTGTCTCTCAAGGATCATTACCCACTCCCTTCGATGGAACAAATTCTACAAGTTGTTTGAGGTTCTCAACATTTCTCACTTCTTCATGGTTATTCAGGTTATAATCAAATATTGGTAAATGAATGGGATCAATTCAAGATATCCTTCACTACTAAGTGGGGGACCTTTGCCTACAAGAAGATGCCATTTGGTTTATCCAATGTTGGAGTTACATTTCAAAGGGTAATGGACATGGCTTTCAAAGGTTTGATCAATAATTTTTTTCTTTTTTACCTTGATGATATAACCATTTTTTCAAAGGATGTTGCTAATCATATGGTATATTTAAGTCAAGTGTTTGAGAAGTGTAGAGAGTATGGCATATCCTTAAATCTAAAGAAGTGTATCTTCATTATCCATGAAGGTAAGCTTTTAGGTCATGTTATTTCAAAAGAAGGCTTATCTATTAACCCCAAAAGGATTGAAGTTATTTTAGGCATTTCTTTTCCTCAAAAAAAAATGGATGCAAAGTTTCTTGGGAAAAATAACTTTGTAAGGAGGTTTATCCCAAACTTTGCAACTATGTTAAAGCCTATCACATCCATGCTAAAAAAGAACCAAGTTTTTACTTAAACAAAGGAAGGTAAAGGTATATTTGAGGAAATTAAGTAAGAAATTGTAGCCTCTCCTACTCTCTTAAATCTAAATTTTTATAAAGATTTTATTCTTTATACTTTTGATAACCTTGACACTATCTTAGTTATGCTTATGCAAAACAATGATGAAGATGTTGAACAGCCAATTGCTTTCTTCAGCCAAGGCTTAGAAGACTACAAAGTGAGATATTCTTTTATTCAAAAGCAAAATTTAACTATCATTATAGGTCTAAAAAATTTTAGACATATGGTTTCTAATAATATGATCCATGTCATGGTCTCCCATCCTAGCACCAAGGAGTTTCTCCTAAGCAAGGATCTCAATGAGAAGAGAGCTAGATGAATCATGAAGGTGATGGAATATGACATTGACATCAAGGTAACTAGCCTAATAAGAGGAAGAGGTTTATGTGAGCACTTAACATCCTACTTTCAAGAGCTAAAAGAGCAAGCCTTGGTGAATCAAGTTCAAGACTAGCCAGTTGATCAAATGCAAAATCAAAGTTAGACACAAGACATCATGAGTTTTCTTCAAAATGGTGAGTGTCCCAATGGCTTGAACAAATCTCAAATAAGGTATTTTAGGCTACAAGATATTCCTTATTGTCCTATGGATGACATTCTCTTTAATAAGGATGTGAGCAATGTGTTGCTAAGATGCATTAACAATGACCAATTTGATATGCTTCTAGAAAAGTTCCATGATGGTGCAAATTATGGTCACATATCTCTTAGAACAATAGCTACAAATATAATGAGAGCTAGTTACTATTGGTCTAGTCTTTTTAAGGATTATTATCATTGGGCTAAGGTTTATCCTCAATGTGCTTTCTTTGTTGGCAAACAAAAGCTTGTTACCCTTTCATTGAATCCTATCCAAGTGGACCAGCATTTCATGCAATGGGGCCTTGACTTCATTATCATGATCAACCCTCCATAAAGTGCTAGACACAAATGGATATTGACTGCTACAAACTACTTCACAAGATGGGTAGAGGTTATTACTTTGAAGGAAGAAAATTAAAATTCCATATTGGAGTTATATGACAACATTATAACAAGGTTTGGAGCTCCTCATATCATCATCTTAGATAATGCACTTGCTTTCATAAGTGTTAAAACTTCTGATTAGGTAGTAAAGATTAGAGTTCATTTGAGTACCTCATCTAACTACTACCCTCAAGGTAATGGATTGGATAAGTCTACTAATAATAACCTCATCAAGATCATCAAGAGGATGTTGGAAACAAATCAAAGAGCATGGAATAGCAAGTTCAAGATAGCCTTATGGGCAAATAGATTCACTCATAAGAAGTCAATTAGCAATTCTCCCATTGTACTTGTCTATGGGAGAGAAACTAGGCCATCCATATCATAAGATATCCCTACCTTGGAACTTGTATAATAGCTAGAATTACTTGAAAACACTCCCATAGAGGTTATATTGATATAATTGATGTAGCTACAAGAGGTAAGAGATAATGCACATAAAGCTTTGGAACACCATCAAGTTCTCATGAATAAATACTTTGACAAAAGGGCAAGGGCAAGAGTGTTCAAAAAGGTGACTTGGTCTTGAAATGGGATGAAGATAGAGCAAAACTAGGAAAATATACAAAGTTTGATACTTTGTGGAGTGTTCCTTACATCATCGGCAAGTGCAAGCAAAGAAACTCCTTTTAGCTGTCCAAAATGGATGGAGAAGAGCTGCCTATTCCAATGAATGGAATCTATTTGAAGCCTTGCTTTTGATCCTTGTTGGCCATGTCTTGTATATAATTTGTTTTGGTGTATTTCCTTTTTTGTGTTTGTTTTCCCTAAGTTATTTATATCATAGGTGTGTTTTCCTTCACTTTGTTTTGTGTGCATCTCTACCTAGTGTGTGTAATAAACCTAGCTAGTGTGTTTTTGAACCAAAGCTTTTTCAGTTCTCTTTGAAGTGCTTATATGTGTGACTCCATGCCAAGTGGAAGGATTTAGGTCACTATTTTTTGACATAGAAGGCATGCCTCCCCTTAAAATCACCAAGAATGTTGACCAAATTCACCTTAGTATAATTTATTCAACCATTTTCATGGAGAACCAAATAGTAGTTGTAAGAACATGTCATTTCAAAGGTCCTAAATTGCAAGTCAAGGAGGCTAAAGTTTTTTTGCTCTATTTTAGTGTATGTCAGGTTCTCCACAAGTCAAGTCTTGGCCCCTTTGAAAACCTGAGTTACTCCTCAAGACCAAGTCAGGTTCTCCAAATGACTTGACTTATAAAAATTTCATGAGTGGAAGTACTTTGGGTTTACAAACTTGAATTACTCCTTCCATTACTTTGCAGGTTTCAATGATGCATAACTTTGGGTTTTCCAAGGATCAAGTCTTAAATTGATTTATAAGTAGTGAGCAATGAGAGATCTGAAGTGAGTAAGTAATAGGACTTAGAAAACCTAAAATGGTCTTGATAATGCCTCTTGGAAGTGGCCCTTTAGAACTTTTTTGAAGGGCCTTTCTTGCCTTGTTCCCCCCAAGTGTCCCTTCAAACTTTTACAAAGGGCACTTTATTTTCCCAAGTGTCCCTTCAAACTTTTCCAAAGGGCACTTTTCTTTCTAAGTGACCCTTTGAAAAAGTTCCTAAAAAGTGTCCCTTCAAACTTTTTTAAAGGGCACTTTATTATCCAATTGACCCTTCAAAAAAGTTCTTGAAGGGCACTTTTTTTCCCAAGTATCCCTTCAAACTTTTTTGAAGGGAATTTTTCTTTCTAAGTGACCCTTCGAAAAATTTCTCAAAGGGCACTTTTATTCCCAAGTGTCCCTTCAAACTTTTTTGAAGGGTACTTTGTTGTCCAAGTGACCATTCAAAAAAGTTTTCAAAGGGAAATTTTCTTTCCAAGTGTCCCTTTGGACTTTTCCAAATGGCACTTTGTTGTCCAAGTGACCCTTTAGAAAAGTTTTGAAGGGCACTTTTCTTCCCAAGTGTCCCTTCAAACTTTTTTGAAGGCCACTTTGTTGTCCAAGTGACCCTTCAAAAAAAATTTAAAGGGCACTTTTCTTCCAAAGTGACCCTTTGAATTTTTTTGAAGGGTACTTTGTCTTTGGAAATGCCCTTTGAAAAAGTTACAAAGGGCCATTTCCTTTGGAAATGCCCTTCAAAAAAATTTGAAGGGACCCTGTGCCTTCTCCAAGTGTACTTCAAAACTTTTCCAAAGGACACTTTCCCAAGTGTCCTTCAGTAAATGTTATTGAAGGAACTAGCCATCACCTTTCAAGTAAAATCCCAAAAAGAATTCATTTGGACAGATTACTTGAAGGAATTACTTTGGGAAAATTTCCTAAAACATAAACCCAACTTGATGGATCCCCATGATGTGCCACAATATTTCAATTTTAATACAACCCACTAGCTATTGGGGTGTAAAGATGACCTACCATAAGACATTAACTTTAGGGTAGCCAACTAGTTGTTGGGGTGCAAATATGATGTGCCACAAGACATCAAATTTATGGTGGATAACTAGTCATTAGGATTCAAAGATGACATGATGTAACACATCAAATTCATGCCTAAAGTCTTCAAACAAGGAGTAAATCCATTTAGAGAACTCGACAAAGTATTAAGCAAAGCAAAATGAGGTTTTCAAAAGAGCTTTGCTTATGAATTTTATAAGAAAAAGTAATCAAAAAACCCAAAAGGGTAAAGATAGTGCAAATCAGGTTTTCAAACAAGTTTTACTTATAACTTTTACAAGTAGAAGTAATCAAAGAACCTAAAGAATCAAGTAAGAAGTCCCTTCAAAAATTTGAATGGGTCTATAGTACAAAACATGGGAGATTTTAAGAAGAATCTAAGTTTTTTAGTAGTGATCCAAGCCATTTATTATGAAGGGTCATCTCACCATTGATTTTTCAGTGATCCTAGTCATTTCAAGAGGGTAAATCAAAGAGAAGGATAAATTCTAACTAAATGAGAGAATAGTTGGAATCAGTTTCACCAAGATGGTGATTACAAACCATTTTGGAGGCTTCTATTTTGGTTCCCAAGATCTCTCTCTTCTCTCCCTCTTTTTCTATTAATAAGACACTTAGGCTCTTATTTTATCATCCATAGATAGTATGGTGAAGCCCTGCTATAATGTTTTTCCATTTTCTTGCCTTTGAGTAAAGAAGCATAAGTCTATTTTCTTTCTAAGTTCTAGACATTTGCCTAGGCATGCAAGAGACATAGAGTGACAGCAAGTGATGTTTTCTCCTTTTTTCTCTATCCTTCATGTTTTTGAGTAAAGAGTTGATCTAACAGGTCATGTAGAGTGTATTCTAGCTATATGAGATTTTGCACATGTATAACCCTTTTTTTGGACTATACAGGTTTTCTTTTCTAGTTATTTACCTTGTGTGATCTCATTCATTTTATCTCTACATTGAAATACTTATGTTGGAATATTCTAGAGCTTGAGTTATAGACTATATTCTATTGTATTGTGGATAAGTATAGGGCATACATGTGGATAGTAATTCTTGGTGTATCACCATTTTAGACTAGGCTTTTCATTTATGCAAACCTCAGACTCTTTTCACTCATAAAAACTAGTTCAATAGTTTTATTGCATAAAAATCTAATCTAGAGAGTTATCCCTTTCAACTTAGAGGTTCATTTCCACTTATAGGCACACCTATAGGCCTGTAAATGTCCCAAAATTGCCCAAATTTGGAGGAGGCCTGAATAGCCCTCTTCTAGGGTACAATATTTAGAGAAAATAGTTTTGGCATGTCTAATGGGACCCAAATTATTACTATGTCAAGGTGAATGCTAGTCTTGATAGGCCTAAAATAGTATAAATTACCCTAACCTAGCATTTGGTGACTCTAAAAGGGTGTGAATCCCTGGTCCTAGACTAAGTTTTATACATTATCCTACATGGTCCTCACAAGGTCCTTAATATTTTCTAAACAAACCCCTTTAGTTGAAGCTTTTCCTAAATAACAACACCCTAAACCACTCCTAACCCTATTAAATCCTTAGCAAGGAGGTATTGGGGAAGAATCAGAAGAGGTTGAAGAAGTTTAAGGAGAGGAGGAACTTGAAGAAGAAGAAGAAGAAATAGATGATCATAGAAGAAGAAGAGAAATGGGGGGAAGAGGAGAGATAGATAGATGTCAACCCTTCCCTACTTTTAATACCCAAAATTGAATAGAACTTCCTGCATATGACCCATCCCTCCAAATACTACCAAAAATATTCCTAGTTTCAATGGAGAAGGTCTTATTACCCCATCTAAACATATAAGATACATCTCTAATTTCTATAGTTTCCACAATGTTAATAGGGCCAACATAGCCATTAAGATACTTTCTATGTCTTTAAAAGGTAAAGCACTTGACTGGTATAGAATGTTGGAGGGGGGTTGCATTACAAGTTAGGATGGTTTTAGAGACCTCTTGGTGACAAGATTCAAAAATAAGAGTGATGATGCTTCCCTAATACATCAGTTGAATGTAATAAGAAGAGGTCCAAATGAATCCATAGGATATTTCAATGAGATATTTCAACAAACATGGTATAGGCTACCACCAATCATGAGACCTCCTCCTAACTTTGTGTTCCCAACATACCTCAAAAGGATTGGTACTGATGTTGTTATGTTCTAGTCAATGGGAGGATTCACTCTTCCAGGTGAATATGATCTAGTAATTGAGGCTGAGAATAGCTTGATTTAGGATGGAAGACTCCCTCCATGAGTTTCCATGCCTTTATTATCCCACAATTTACTTGAAGCTCTAAGCATGTCACAGGTTCCCAATGCTAATGTGAAGCCAAGATCCTTAAGAAGGTGGATAACATTGTGGACAAGGATGAATAAATTAGACTATATTCTATTATATTGTGCATAAGTATAGGGCATACATGTGGATACTAATTCTTGGTATATCACCATTTTAGGCTAGGCTTTTCATTTATGCAAATTTTTGACTCTTTTCACTCATACAAACTGGTTCAGTAATTTTATTGCACAAAAATCTAATATAGAGAGCTATCCCTTTTAACCTAGAGGTTCATTTCCACTTATAGGCACACCCACAGGCATGGAAATGTCCCAATGTTACCCAAATCTAGAGGAGGCCTAAATAGCCCTCTTCTAGGGTGAAATATTTGGAGACAATAGTTATTTCAACATGGTTCATTTAATGGATTTAGAAGGGATAGATGGTAGGGCACCAATGATGGACACCTTGGGCTTTAGTGATGGCATAGGTGAAGGTATTAGTGTTGGATATTGGTTGGAAGGTTGGGAGTTTAAAGGATATGTCCATGGGATAGATAGATTAGCTCTTCCTTTACCTCTTTATTGAACTTGAGATCGGGTAATCATGTGGATGGTATGGACAATGGGCTCGGTTGGAATATATGATTGCTTAATTTCTCCCCCCCCCCACTTTTAGATAAAAGTGGGGAAGCAGGTGTAAGCTGGGATGGTAGTTTAATTAGTTGGGTTGGCAATTGGGCTAGTAAGGGAGGTGAAAGTGGTTCATCTAATAATAGATCATCATCATCATATAATAAATGAATCAGAGATTGGATAGATTTAAAGTTCTCTATGTCATTTCCTTTGAATCTTATGGTATGCATAGATCTAAGTATCATTAAACCAAGAGGGTTTGGTATTAAAGGGGGTAAATGACTTAATAGGTGTAAGTTTAATGGAGGATGTTTGTAACAACCTCTATAAAATAACTGAGTAGGATTCATTTAGAGGTGTTTTTGGTGTTTAAATGTTTTTCAAGGAAATAGGAACCTTCTTAGGCATGATCTTGACCTTAAAAAGGATAGGTGGTTGAGCAAATTTGGTAGATGGTTTGGTTTGGGTCAGCCTAGCTATCATTGGGTTATTGGTAGATGGTTTTAAAGTAAAGGATGAGGGGTTGATAATAGGTGGGAAAATGGAAGGGGATAAACTAGTTATGAACAATCAAGAAGTCAATGGCTTAGATGATGGAAGGGTAGGCATAGAAAAGGGTGTTGGTTTAATTGAAGTGGAATATGTTACTAGGATGGTAGAAGGGTGGGGTCATAGAATAGATGGTAAATGAGAAGGAGGTGGCATAGGTCAAGCTCAAGGACAAGGTTTAGGCAATTGTACCCTTAAATCCATCTTCATTGGTGGTTTATTAGGTGTACTAAAGGGGGTTAGGTCTAATTTGATGTTCAGATGGGTGATTCTATGTGTGGGATGGATACCTAGAGTCTTGGTTGGTCTATCAAGAAAATTACGAGATGATTTGGGTGGAGGGGGTGACATAATTCTCTCATGTCTTAGGAGCAAAGAATGTTTGATGATGGGGTGATAGTATGTTTGAGGGTGGATGCCAATGAGGTTGAGGTTTTATCTCTATTTTGGTATGGGATCCTTAGATGATGCTAAATGGTGGCTCTATGTAGGTTAGGTTGTGAGGCAAATTCTAGACTTTTCACTAATTGAGAAAAGGGCTTGTAAATGGGTTTGGTTCCTTGATCAGTCATTTCAAATGTTAAGCCCTTAAGTGAGGAAGAAGGTAGGGTTCCTTCATCTTTACTTGAGCTAGAAGGTTTTAAATTCCCTAGTTGGGTAGATGAGGTAATGGTTGCTTGTGGGGTGATTAGAGGAATAGATGGTTCTTTGGTTAGGGGTGTAGGTATGGTCCCAATTTCTTCCTTCGCTAGGGTATCCAAATGAAAAGAGGAGGGTTCTACCATTCCATTTGGTGGGGTAGAAGAAGAGGTGGCTCAATGAATGGCTACTTTCATGAAAGGAGAATCAGACATGGGTATGGTTTGATCAAGTGAAGACATAAGGGCTATAGATTCTTCTATTTGGGTCTCCAAAGGGATAAGAGGTGAACATGCTTCTTCCATAGGTGAGGTTGGTGAAGAAGCAATAGAAATGTTGGGTTCATCCACCATGGGATTATTTATGATGATGTTGATTATGTGTGCCTCATGGGATGATGATGGTTCAAATTGGTTTTTATGGGGTTGCATAGGTGGAGCATGGTTAGGAAAAGGTTTGAAAAAAATATTGAGGGAATGATTAGGAGGGGCATTGGGGTTGTCAAACAATAATTCACCATTTTCAATCAAGTTTTAGACAAGGCTTTTAAAAGTGTTACATTGATTTATGTCATGTCCAATAACCTGATGAAAAGCACAATGGTAATTTTCATTATACCACCCAAGCACGGTGTGAAAGGGGTCAATTTTTTGAGGTGGCTTGATTGGTGTAAGTTGAATAAGGTTAGATTTGAGTAGTTTTTCTAGTAAAGAGGCATAAAATTCTCTTATAGGTGTGAATTATTTAGGGGGAGCCCAATTTTGATGTTGGTTTGGTGGGTAAGAAGGGTTAGAAGGAGTAGTTTGATGTGATGGGTTAATGTTTGAAGGCGGTACAATTTTTAAGACAACCATGTTTACAAATGTTTTGGATTTGGTATTGGGTTGGTTGGTTCTCTTGGTGGAAGAGGGATCATTGGGTTTGAAATTAGAATTATTATTTCATAATTTTAGTTTACCCTCGTCTATGGCATGATTTTCAAGTTTGTGTGTCATCATGAATGTTTCATCAAAGGTTCTAAATGTTTACATGTGAAGGGTGGGAGCAATGTGTTTTACGCATCCCTTAGATAAAATATTGATGTGTTATACTTAGGGTAGTGAGAAGGATAATTGATTGATGATACCTCTCCATCATGCGATGAAGTTAGTGATTAACTCATCATCAAATTTCTTGATAAAATAGAGGTTGATTATGGAGGCCTTCTTGGATATGTTCACCAAAAAATGTTTTAAGAATATTTGGGTGAGTTGGGAGAATGAAAAGATAGAGTACCTAAAAAGGGCACTATACCAATCTAAGGTAGGTCCTAATAAAGACATAGGGAAAGTTTAGATGAGGAGGGCATCATCATATGTGATCAAGTAATAATAATGGTGGAACACCCTCAAATGTTGCTCAGGATCCTCCTTACCCTGAAACTTATAGAATTTAGGGAGCTCCCATTGAGGAGGATAAGCATGAATTGGGATAGATGGGTTGATAGGTTCATTGTAGATTTGGTCATAGTCTAAAAGGTTATAGTACCTAGAGATAGATGACTCAAGATGGGTCATCTTATCTATGAGCATCCTTATCAAGTTAGGTTGGGGTTGGGTAGCTACATAATTTGGTGGTAAGTTTTGTTGAGGTTGGGTTATAGCTATGAATTCATATGTGGTAGGAGGTACAAAAGTAGTCACATATTGGTATGTGGTAACTTGAGGTTGGGATAGTTCCCAAACAAGACTGATAGGCATTAAGGTTTGAGTGGAAGGTGTAATATATCCCTGTGGGTTGGGAATATATTGATAGGATGTTGTGGGGGCTTGTAGAGGAGCTGATAATAGTTGGTTTAAGGTTACATTTGGGTTGGTTGATGGGGGAATGGTTTGGGTTGGTAATGTTAAAGTACTTATGGGTTGTTGATAGGTAGTTACCCTAGTGCTAATGGGGGGGATTGTTTGTGGTATGGATAGCACCAAGCTTTGAAAGGGGGTTGAGGTTGGTATACTAGTTAAGCTAGAAGGAATGGTAAAAATGCATGTGGAAGACACCTCATTGGTAGAAGTGGTATAAGTGACAAAGGGTATATTTGATCTAATATTAGAGGTATTGGTTGGGGTAACAGGTGTCTAGGTGGTGGTGGTAGATGAACCAATGGTAGAAAAAAAATCTTGGCTAACATAAGGTTGGGTTGATGTAACACCAATCATGAGGTGGTGTGGCATACCATAGGATGGATCTGTGGGAGGAACCAAAGCCATCAAGGTATGGTAGGCTAACGTATTAAGATAGTGTTGCAAAGCCACCAAATTATTGTCCAAAAAGGTGGAAAAGTTTGGATCACCCTCAAGAATCATTAGAGGCATGGTAGGTGGGGGAGAATGGTGTAGTAAAGCATGGGGTGATTTATCAACATCCAAGGTGTAATCCATGGATGAAGATGAAGAGGAAGATGGTGGTTGGTTGTTCTAATTTCTAACTTATTGTCTAGTTAAAACCATATGAGAAATTATAAATGGATAATGAACCTCTCACCTCAAATAATGAGAAAATAAAGAAAATCACAAAATAAACAAAGAACATACTAAAATCACAATTAATCCTAGGATTCATTTTAAATCACTTTTGGCTTATGCCTTAAAGAGTATGAAAGGGGAAATTGGCTTGCAATTCAAGTTCTAAAAGAGTCATCTAAGGATGGTTTTAGGTTAAATTTTGGTGCTAAAATAATCTACACTAGATCAAGTACATGGCCTAGTACTAGGGGCTTGTTCCCTGCACTTCATGAATTCGAAGCTGAGTCGAGATACTTAGCTAATAGATACCATTTGTCTAGAGTTTATACTCTACTACATAATGGATTAGGTCCTTCCTTTGGTGATGAAATCCAAGTGGGATTGCCAAGTAGGGTAAGGTGATCTAAAGGGTGATGAAATCCCAATGGGCCTTGTCTTAATTAAGTTTTGATGTTTATTTTATGCAAGTGGTTTGGTAGTGTAACATAAGTGTCTTACACTTAATTCAAAATGATTTTAGTTAATCTAGGTGCATTAATCAGGGAAGATAATGAAAGCACTCAATTTTAACCAAAATAAATTTTTGATGTCTTTACATGCAAACAAGGTATATCTACAATGCACTTAATACAAGATGACAATGCAACCTATCCCTAAGATGAAAACTTTTTTTGTTTCTTTTTTATTCTTAGAAAAGAAAATAAATTTATATCTTGTATAATTTAGAAGTAACAAAAATTCAAGAACATGAATTTTCACTAATGCAACTATATGCCTAAAAAGAACTAATGAACCCAAAGGGGTCCCACCGAGTGTGTTATAATGTTTCCTACTATTTCTTACTCTATTTCTAACTTTAAAAAAAAGGAGAGAAATAATAGATAAGGGGTGTGTCCCTAGTTAAACATTGCACTTATTGATGACCAAATAAAGTGGGAGATCCTTTTTGGCAAGGAAGGACTACCTGTAATAAGATCACACTAAACCAACATGTTTTTTAGATGAGTATGAAGGGTGGACTACATAAAAACACGTTAGATATAAGAAGCAAAATCTCCCTTGGATGGTTATCAATCCACTCCCCTAATGATAAATATGTTATAACAATAGAAATAAAAGATAATAAATTAATAAGAACATAAATGCTTATGTAAGAAATAAATAATGTACTTCTTCAAAAAAAGTATAACATGGTGGGTCAATACCATGCACAAGTGGATCAAGGTCAGGTCTAGAGGATGTGAGCATGGTCTGTAGATAGGCCAAAAATAGAGATAGGGTTTGTGTGGGTGTGAAAGGGGAGGAAATAACAATCTATTATTTTCCTTGATAGTGACCATCAGTGGTTAGGTTGACTAGCAATGGTTATCCTGACTGGCAATGATTAGGTAATCGATGATGGTTGATGTAACTAACGACGATTGAAATGACTAGTGATGGTTAACTATGAAAATTTATATGGAATTAAAATTGAGTGTCAAGTGGGAAAAAGTTTAAATATGGGTTTTATAGGTAAGTGATAATGTGCAGGTGATCTGATCGAGATAGAAAGATTTAGTGGAGAAATTAAATGCTAAAAACAAGAGAAAAATACCTATATGATGCAAAGTGGAAGCCAATGACAAGCTGAAAGAAATTGGATAGCATAATAGTACTATATCCTTCAAAATTCATGTGCACAAAATTTTGAGATCTTGGATGTTTACACAAATTAAACAAGAGAGCTTGGATGCAATTTTTAGATCCTTTTCTCTTCCAAGAGCCTAAGTGAGGAAGGAAGTTGTTAAGTTGGTCTAAGATAAAGATGTCAATTCAAAGAGATGGTAAGTTGTAAGGTTTGTATGGGAAAGTTTTCATTTTTTCCCATGTATGTCTTGCCTATATCTAGAAGTTCTTGTGGTAAGTTTGGAGCCTTGACCATCAATAGTCAGGTTAACTGTCAATGATTAGGCTGATCATCAATGGTTGTACTCCTAATTTTAAAAAGGTTAAAATGAGTCCTAAGTTGATGTTTTAAAAAAATTAACAAAATTTCCTAGGTGTTTTAATGAATTTCAAATTATAGAAATGTGTTTTTAAGGGTGAGTTAACTAAGTGAATAGTTAACTAAGGGTTGAGAATAGGTATAAGGTATCTTGACATCAAAAACTAGTCAAGGGGATGTTTTTGAGTGTCTACAATATTGTAGGACATTATATGATTTATTAGTACCTAAATATTCTAGGAGACCTACATTTTTAGAGTACATGTCATAACAATCATCATACTCTGGATCATCTTAATCACATAGGTACTCTATTATAGCCAAATCAGTGACACAACCTACACCGTGATCATCTACCATAGGTCCTATAGCATCACCACCGCTATTACCAGATGGGAGAGGAGAGAGCTCAAAATAGGTAGATTATATAGATAGATCCATTAGAGATAAACATATTTAAATTTGACTATATTTGATACATTCAACTTATATTTTGATTTATGATACATATATTATGTATATATGATCTACTTAAATGATATAAGTTGTACTTGTACTCTCCCTTTTTGATATACATGCCTCATTTGATGTATTTGGACATTGATCACATTGATATATATGTGAGATGTTATGATAGTCTATGTTATCTCATGTGATGCTTTATTTCATTTGCTTATGTCACTTGCTCATAGATTAGAATGATTTACTTGATCTTGATGTTAGACACTTGCTTAGAGTACTTGACATGATAAATAGACTTTATGATCATGATGTTAGCTAGATTAGATGATTTGATTAGATAGATAGAGATGTACTTAATTATTGCATTGATATGTGAACCATTTTGAAACTTGATTTTATATTGTACATGATAGTATGCATCGTAATCTAGGAAGGATCATGATAACATTCAGTTGTCAAAATGCATAAAATTTTAAATTCAAAATACAAATGTATACAACTTAAAACAAGATATGGATAATCAAGATTTTGAATGTACAACATAATGCACCTCAATCTAATTTAGATACAAGTGTTCATCACTCAAAATCATGATATTAATAATCAAGATGTAAGTGAGAAACATAATGTACTAAAGTTAAGGCCACTAAGTAACAAAATAATGCATCAATAAGTAAATAAACAATCAGTGAAATTTATCTCAAATACATTTAATCACATCTAAACATATTTATTAATAAACCAAGAGTCATGCAAGAATAAAAATGTAACAAGTTAAGGCACTTGAGAAATGAGTAATCATTCCATTTAGAAACACACAAATGAAAGCAAGTAAACATTCCATTCAAAAAATTAGTGTGTGCAATAATAATTCATTACTCTTTGATACCAAGGGTATGAAAAAATGATCATGGCCAAGAGGCGGGATAGAATAATAAGGAAGGGGTGGCTAAGTTGACTCAAAATGCCCCAAGAAAGTGGATGCTACCTATACAATCCCATGAATATTGGATCCAACATGGACTTCGGGACAAATGTAGTTCTACCAATGATTTGGGGTTGAATAAAAATTGATGACAAGTGAATAATATAGATTATAGATGAAAAATAGGAACATGAACTCACAAAATAGTGAGAGCATATAGTTAAATAGACTTTCCAAAGCAGTAAGAGATGCTCATAAAACATTAAGTGCATGGGACAAGGGATGGTTGAGCTAACCTCAGAAAATTGAGCATTACATAAATAGTTTGATTAGACCTCAAGCCATTGTGTATAATCAAGAACAAGAACATGAATAATTTGAGATAGAATGGTTATGCTCACAAAATGGTGAAAGCATGAAATTTAACTTACAAAATAGCAAGAGTATGAAATGTTAGTCCCACTTTGTGAAACATCTTATTTATGAGGAGATGAAAATTACAAATTAAATATGATAAAATGTGACACCTAAATACAATATAATAAAAACTAAAAACTAATCATTTATGACATACTAGAGATGGGTACCTTGTGTGAAAAAACACCACTGTTTAGGATTTTTGCACTTTTGAATGATTAGGATTTTTGAGATATTTGAAATTTTTAGGGATTTTTGGATATGTGATATGAAAAAAGGCACTTTGACTAAATAATGTATAGGAAATGACAAATGTATAAATTCCTATCAAAGGAAAAGGTAATCATGGGTGTGATTTCTTAATAAGGATAGGAGACATGAACAAAGGGAGTGATCAGACATGAACAATTTTGTGGATACCACTCAACACCAATGTATATAGGATATAACTTCTTCATTTAAAAAATTAACTTTGGTGTCAATGGGTTGTATGGTTTAATATGAATAAGAATTTTCTAGGGACTCAAGGGAACAATACAAGTCTTACAAGCCAATATATCAAAACTTTCCATAATCAGAACATTGTTCTGAAAAATAGAGACAAAAAAAAGATGTTGCACTTATGATCTTCACTACTATTGAATTCTAGTTGGATTCATTTATTGAATTTGATTTGTAATCAAAATTGGGTCTTAATAGGATAGAATGTGTGGAAGAATGCTAGAATGTCCCCAAGCATGGGTGAATAGGAATAGGAAAGAGATAATGGAATAAAAATACCCCCAAGTACGAACATTTAGAGACCAAAGTGTGATAACCTTAAGCATTAAAATGCTTAAGATTCATAATATTCATTGGTTCATCAAATTCATCACCATCCTTAGTATTCAATATGTATGTAATAGACCCATATTTAGTTATAATAACAAAGGTGCCTAACCAATTTGCTTCAAACTTACCTTTCTTTTCCCATTCAGCGTTGGTGTTTCTTTGATTCTTCTTAAGAACAAGATCACCAAGCTCAAACTCTAGAGACATGATTCTTTTTTTATAACCCTGATATAGCCAATTTTGATAATACTTTAGGTGATTGAGGATGTCTAGCCATTTTTGATTGAGAAGGTCTAGCTCAGCTAATCTACCCACTCTATAGTCTTCATCTAAAATATCCTATAAGTAAATTCAAAAATAAGGTAGCTCGATCTCAATGTTAATAATGGATTCTAAACCATATACTAGAGAATAGGGTGTTGCACCTATAGAGGTGCAAACATTAGTATGATATGCCCACAAGGCTGGGAAATTTTTCAAATGTCAATAGTGACCATTAGTAGTATCAATATTCTTTAGAATTTTGACCAATGTCTTATTATAAGCTTCAACTTGACCATTGCCTTGATGGTAAAATGTCATATAGAACTTATTATTGATGTGAAATTTAGAATAAAGAGCAGTGATATCTTTATTTTTTAATGATCCACCATTATGAAATATAATGGTGGATGTAATGCCATAGTAAAAGATGATATGATTCAAAATGAAATTTAAAATCTACTTAATGGTGATATAATTAAGAAGGATTACCTATACCCACTTTATGAAATACTTGGTTGCAGTAAGAATGTGCTTATGACCATTAGAATAAGTAGGGTTAATCTTATGAATGAGACCAATTCTCTAAGTGGAAAAAGGCCAAGGAGTCATAGTTGGTCAAAGTGCCTATGCCAAAGCATGGATAAGATCACCATGTTGTTGACATGGTATATATTTCTTAACATATGCACATACATATACTTCAATGGTAGGCTAATATTAACCAATAAAGAGGAACTTTTTTGTTAGGGCCATACCATAGGCCCCACAAATCCTTTTATGGACTTCCCTAAGTGCTAATTTAGATTCTCCTATATTTATATAACAAAGTAGAGTTACAGCATAGACTCTATGATATAATGAGATACCAACTATAGTCTATCAATAATTATTTTGGATAAATTATTTAGTTTGTTTACAGGATAGGTTACGTGGAAGGATGTGATCATGGAGATAAGAGAAGATGTAATGGTACCAAGGGGAATTGGGACCAACAAATGACACATATCATCTCTGAATGTGAATAATTGTAAACTAGAACAAGAAGACACTCAATGATAAATTCATATTCTAAAATAGAAGATGAAAGTGAAATCATTGATCTAATAATAGACATAGCATTAACTTATTTATTGTTGGATCATAGGATCTACTTGAACTAAATGGTTTTAAACTTGACTTTTAGAGCATCCACCATAGTTTTGTAAGGTACCCACTTTTCATCCTTTCTTTGATATTGATTAATGACTTGATTTATGATAATCTAAGAGTAACCATACACTTTTAAATGTTGAATGTACCATTTCATATCAAGACACAATCCCACAACCAAAACTTCATATTCAGTGCTATTATTTGTGAATGGAAAACCAATGTGAAAATCTTTAGGAATGAGATTGCCTTATGGTGTGATGAACAATAATCCTGCTCATGAACCATGTGACATGAAAGAACCATCAAAATATATCTTCCATTCTTTATCTTTGGCTAGAGTCATAAAAGACTCATTAGGAAAATGTACTATGATAGGAACATAATCTTGATGAAAATATATTGATGAATTTGTAGACACCAAAAACGTGTCTGCACCTTGGTCGTCTTCACCCTTAACCCCCTTGGTCTATGTCCTAACCCTTGTCCTAGTCCCCTCCTTTTTTTAAATTAAAATAAATAAACATTTTAATTTATTTCCCCTTTCCACCTCACCCATGCCACCTTGGATCCCCCCCACCTCTCTCCTAGCTTTTATTTTCCAAATCTCCCCTTTATCCTTCCTCTCGCATCCATTTATGTCTTCCTCGACTGTTTTTCCACGGCCCCTTGACCCGGCAGCATGCAAGAACATATAGAGGCTAATTTTAGCCTCTGTGCCCATTCTACCTTCACTGACGTCGGTCATTATTCGACTGACGTTGGCGGTTCTGCCAGCGTCGACATAATTCAAAATGTTTTCTTGCAACCATTCTCCCCCCCCACAAAAAGAACTCTTGGGATGCTTTGGCATTCGTATTCTCCTTTCTCTCCACCTTGTACAGTAATAGCAGCAGGTACAGGCACTCTACATCAGTCATTTCTTCTTACAACAAGGCTTTCGTAGCTCCAACAATAGGCTCCTCCATTCTTCAATCAACAAGCAGGAGGTAAGCAATTTCATTGTTTCATTTGATTTCATTTATCTATCCTATCCACTGTCTACCACTTGCCTTGTCCTTCCCTGAGAGGCTGAAAAGCCTTCTCACACCCCTGTCTCCCATCCATCTTTCTTTTGCCCTGTCACCCTTTCAGTCCAGTCCCAGACAACATTCTCAATCCCTTAGACCCAAGACAAGTCCCTCAGACCTCCAAGCAATCCCTCAGACCTCTAAATAGACCTCCCTGACCCCCAAACAAGACCACAGTCCATTCTGTAGCCCAAAAACTGACTTGTGACCTGATAAGACTCATCCCTGACCACTACCCCGATCGACCTCGGCCAGTACCCCTACCGATGTTGGCATCATAACCGACATCAGCGACCCTCCTGATTGACACCGGAAATATCACCGACGTCGACGACTGTGTAAAGGCAGATAGCTTCTAAACAGGTATGCATTTGTCTTAAGTTCTTCCTTTCTGTCTTTTATCATTTATCACTTTCTGTTTCTAATCAACATTCTATTTTTAATAGTGGACTGACATCCTCCAAGAAGCCTTTGTGCTTCTAGGAACAAGCTCTTGCTTGGCAATCCACCCTTTTGTCATCTAATGTTTTTTGTGTTTAGTGTCTTTTCTCTTTCAGGTGTCATTTCTCCACAACCAAAGAGGAGTTCTCACAACATTTTAATTTTGGTGTGCATGTCTACAATCTGGGTACATACAAACCCTCGTCCATTTTCTTTAAGTTTCTCATTTCTCTATATTTTGAATGTAGAAAGCGAATCTAGCGTAGAAACATTCTAGCACGCTCGGTGGGACCCTAGGGTCTCCCTTGGGTTTCTTTCCTTCTTTTCATATAGGGTGCATTAGGATCCTCCCTTTTTACCTCTTTCTTCTCTTTTAAACGACATCATAAGCAAGAATAAAAAGAACTTTTCTTTTCTTATCTTGCATTTCTAGACTAGTCAAAAATCATATCCTTCAACCCTTTCTCAACTTGTTTTTCATCCAAAATTAACATTTCGATTTGGGGCTTAAAACACTTTGCATTCCATTTCTGCTTGTGCTTGCATTTCTTAGTCCACACTTAGTAATTAACAAAATGCATATTGAATTAATTGTAGATCACTTGATGTTACACAACCTAAACCACATGCACAAATCAAACATCAAACTCACCTGAGACAAGGCCGGACTGGGATTTCATCCCCCAGCGGATACCTTACCCATCTTAGTGATCCTACTTGGATTTCATCACCAAGGGGAAAGCCCACTCTGTTCTCTGGCAGAGTCTAATCTCTAGGGAAAGTATGTTTTGGCTAAGCGAGACCAGTTTATCACTGGGCTCGTGAAGTGAGGGGAGCTTGCTCCTTAGCACCAGGCCATGTACGGAACCTAACCCAGACTTCTTGTGCACCTAAACATAACCTAAAACCATCCATAGACTACCTCTTCTAGGACCTGACTCAAAAGCCAATCTTCCTACACACATTTATAAGGCATAAGCCACCATGATCCTAATAAATTTATAGGGATTTAACGCTTAGGATTTGCTTGTGCTCTTCATCTTTTCTGTTCTTATCTGCTTGTTTGAGCTTGTGAGGATGACCTTTCTTGTCTTTAATGGTTCTGACTCATAGTCAAGCCAAGGCTCTAGTCAACCACGTGAGGCATCAATCGCTTCCATCTACTCCGTCCATAACCAGTCCTATAATGGAGTTCCACTCAGAGACTGAAAGAACTCTTACTCGCCCAACCCCGCCCCAGACTCCTATTGTCCCAAAAGGGGACCAAGATTTTGCACGATTCTTGGACCTCAACGTCAAAGCCTTGTAGCACTATCTCGCACATAGCCAAATGCGAGACTCCTTAGGCAATCTGATTTACAGAATGCTGACCTCCCTTGTTGTGACTACGACCGTATCGACAGTGTCCATAGTTTAACCTTTAGACACCCAAGCTATCACCTCAACCAATGACCAGACCTTGACCAACCTTCCAAGTGTGGCTTCTCCCTCCATCTTTAGGCCCACTTCCACCGGGGTTTTGGCCCCCTATCAACCTCAGCCCACTCAACCGCTCTCTACTCCCTTCCAAAATCTAGTCGTCTCTATTCCGCCTACCCTTGCTCTTATCAACACCAGGGTGGCTTCCTATCCATTGGCCCCTATTACCACGATCTAACCTCTCATGGCAACATCAGGCCTAGCTATGCCTTCTACCCAACCACCCTTAGTCTTCTCTTCTATCCCTATGACTAGTTATCCCTACGTTTCACCCTTACAGGCATAACCAACTACGTCGTATGCCTCCTCTAGCCTCTTCTAAGCACCCTACAATCTAGGGGGCACTCCACCCACCAATCCGTCAGCAGATATCATCAAAATGCTGATGGACAAGATGTCTAGCCTAGAGACCTCCGTTTCTGGCTCACGCAATGCTCTCTCATACGAGCAAATTTGCAATGAGCCCATTCATCCTTTTGTCCTGATCAGGCCATATCCCAACCAGTGGGAACTTCCTAAGTTTTCTCGCTTTTAAAGCAAGGAAGACCCACAACAACACTTATGGGCATTCAGACATGCCTGTTACCTTATTGCCTATGATGATGCATTACTTTTATGCACGTTTCCTATGTCTCTCTCTGATGCTGCGCTTGATTGGTACAGCTCTCTTGCCAGCCATTCCCTCTTCACATTCACACAATTGGCCCAGCTCTTTCTTGATCACTTCTCCATCAATATCACCAAGAAGGTCTTGATTATAGACCTCTATTCTATCCCCCAATTTGAAGACGAATCTATAGCTGACTTTGTTGCTGGATGGAGAGGCCTCATCAATCAACTCTCTTTTTCCTTACCCCAGCTCAAACTCATTGAAATTTTCTCCCAAGCCTGCGCCAGACATATTTCTTCCACCTTACAGGTTCAGACCTTCCGCACCTTCGACGAAGCCTTCACGATGGCCCGCAAACTTGAATTACATGCCATTGAGGAGAATAAAGTCATGTTTCAGAGTAAGAATCCCAACTCTAAGACCAATGACTCCTCTTCTTCTAAACCTTCATCATCCAATCCTAAGTCTAAAGCTTCAGCTAACGCTATGGTCGTTAGACCTTCATCCTCTTCGCCTTCAACTAATCAGCCTGAGCCATCCACATCTCAGAGTGCCACCTGCCAATTCCAATAGAGATACATACAATGACAGTATACTCCTCTCAGAGAATCATACGCATCTGTGCTGGAAAAACTTGTTAAACAAGGGGTTCTCAATCTCCCCTAGATCTGACCACCTCCATAATTTGACCCATCACATGCCATCCCTGTGTGGTATAGGGAAAATGACTTCTGCAACTACCACCGTGTTAAAGGACATGACACAAAAAATTACAAAACCTTTAAAAACATAATCCAAGACATGCTTGAAAAGGGTGACCTCATCCTAGACAATCCCAATGCACCCCCTAATCAGGGCATTGACATCTTCAAGCAACCATTCCCCAATCATCCACTGACCCAAAACAATGTCTGGACCTTAATTGATGACACTCATGAACACAACATTCGAACAGTCAATACAGTCTCACCCTTCATCCCCGACCAATCTCAAGAGGTTAGTCCATCTATCAGTCTATCACGTGTGGATGAACCTCTTTCCCTGGTTAGTTCTCCGTCGACCTCTCTCATCTTGGAGGATGCCTCAACATTATCGGCACCACCGATCTCACCATCCTCCTTCCTGCTGCCTATGGAGGACTCAACCCTTCCTACTCCTCGATCGCAAGTGGAGGGCACCATCATCCCTGCCCTTTACCCGCTTGAGGAGCCTCATTCTCCAGTTTCTTCTCCACCTAGGGAAGAACCTGCCTCTCCTTTGTCTCTAACCAAAGATGAATCTATCATGACTTCATCATGCCATGGGTCTGAGACTGCCACACCCATTTCATCTTTGGCCCCACAACCATCAACATCTTCTCAAGGACCCAAACCTCATCCAACATCTTCTCAACCATTTTCTTGACTAGTGGAGAAAATTGGACTTCTCCATTCAAGGAAAGTGGAGCATCAGGGATTGTGGGAGTGTCTTAAAGCTCTTCAACATGCCCGTGCCCTCTTGTCTCATGCTGCCAATCCTCCCAAGGCAAAATCTCCTAAGACTCTCAGCAAAGACCAGACTCCCGCTTCTAAACCCACATCTACCCCATCTAAACCTATCAAGTCACTTGGCATTCGCCCTGTCTCTACCCTCACTCACCCGTAAGTGAAGGTGGACTTAGACCAGACCTCGACCAATAGTAGTCTTCTAACCAAGTCGAAGAAGACTGCTAGACCACAGAAGCGAATGCCTCCTCCCCTGTCACCATTGCCTTCCATTTTGGGCCCCCATCCTTCGACCGTGACCAGAGTCCTTCCCACTCTGACCTCTAATCAAAACTAGTTGCCTCCTTTGCTTCCTCTACCTACCTCTAGCCTACCCTCTCCTAAAAAGGTGGTACCTCTCACGAAGAAAGTGTCATCTCTGTCTGTCACCGCACCACTAACCCAAAAGGTGGTACAGAAGCCTCCTCCAACTTCTCCTAAGCAAAAGTCACCGACATTGCACACATCAACCAGCACGAACCCTTTAGTGGGCTCATACTCATTGATATTGCACTGACTTTTGTAGACTTCCAGCATAACCCTTCCACCCATCAAGCCTTTCCAACCTCTCGGGTCCAAGCCCTCTTAGTTTGACAACATGAAGATTTGCTTATACCATCGTACGCTAGGACACAATATCGAGACTTACTATGCCCTCAAGGCCATCATTCACTGCTATATGGAGAAGGACACTCTTCTCTTTGAGGACACTCTTGACCAAACCTCGACACCTTCCCATCCAACCTCTTCAACCACATCAACATCTCACCAATAGGCCATGACCCCTTCTTCACCTCCTATCTTTGAAATCAATGCTATCCATATAACCACTAGGTCGTAAAAGGACAAGGCGAAAGAAAAAGCTACCATTCCTTAGACCTACTGTTTCATCAAGCCACCTCTAGCACCCAAGCCTAAAATTTATATCCTTGGTGCATCTCAGCCTTCTTCTTCCTCTTTTGGGCCGATTCATGACTCCATGTTGAAATAGCTTCACCAGATGCCTATGAAGATGTCCCTTTATGACCTCATCCAAACCTCACCTCAGCATCGTCAAGCCCTCATCCGAGCCTTGTAGGCAGTGGAGGTCCAACCCAAGGACCCCCAACCACTCGTTGCCCTCATCCATTCTTTATCTCCTGTTGCCTCCGTCACATTCAGTGATTTTCAGATTCCCACATCCAACATGGAAGATTAGGACATTGCCCTCTTCATCATTGCCTATGTTGATCGAACATGCATTAAACATGTTATGATCGATAGAGGTGCCAACATCAACATTATCTCCACCCATGCCTTTGATTAGTTGGCTCTTCCCAAGAATTGCGTCTCCAAAACTGATGCAATCTTGCGCTCTTTCAATGACACCACCACCATGACCATTGGCACAATCATTCTTCACATTCACCTTGGTCCACGCATAGTCCCAGAGCTCTTCTATATCATCGAAGGAGAGTTTCAATACAACATGTTGCTGGGCTGACCTTGGATTCGTGCCATGGCCTGTGTCCCCTCCACCCTGCACCGTTGTGTGAAATTTGAGCACGACGGCCAAGTCCACACCATTCTTGCTAACCCATCACCCTTCAAAACTTGTAACACAACCTACCATCCAAATGACATCCTCATTCCTATCAAGCCATCAACTCCAACACCGCCTCCATCTGCAAAAGCTTCGACTAGTTTGCAACCGACGGTCGCCCTTACCCCTCCTCTTCAAGTGACGACCAAAGACCCTTGGAAGACATCTTCCAATGACTTTCACTTGGGGAATATCGCTTGCTGGCTTTAGACATGTTCCAAACTCCACAAGAGTATAGACGCCTTCACCACAGCCCCAGTTACGACCATCGGATCGGGATGGTCGTGCCTTATGGTCCTCCTCACCTCCGAACCAATCTTGTCTATGGGGGGCTCAATCAAGCTCCTACTAATGGCAACCCTCTCTCTGCACCCCAACCATTCACATCAGACTTCTCATTTCTTGGCAACCCCACCTTTGCACACACTTATCTTTACAGGTGTGCATGGAAGGGTTTTGGTTTCAGATGCTATGAGCAAGGCTCCCATCAACCTATTGAGCCTCTCAACGATGATGATGCCAAGAAATAGTATGGCCTGGGATATCACGACCCCACTCAGGCCCCTTTAGACCTTTATCCTAAGCCACCCATTGACCAATCTCCTCTAAGCTCACCCATTACTCCTCCACCTATGGAGTCAGTGGTTTCCATCCCTCCTAGTTTTTTTTCCATAAACACCATATGCCTGGAACCCCTGACCTATCAACTAAATGGGGTGTCCAAGTCCTTCCCTCTCATTTATCCCAGCATGATAGAGGATGAGTCAGCGACCATTCACACTGTCCACTACATTAACGACGACGCCATTCTATCCTACATGGGCACTGACGACTCTTTCATCCAGCGCTCCCTCCCTTCAGAGACCTAGGTTATGTTAAATGAATCAACCATTGACATCAACCTCTCTTCTTATGATGTTCCTCACGTCTTAAAGATTGGCCAATCTTTAGATGCTCAGGAGCAGCTAGACTACACCCAGTTCCTCTCAGACCATAGCAAGGCCTTTGCTTGGACTTACAGTGACATGCTTGGCATTGACCCCACCATTGTTACCCATAACATTGTCACCAAACCAGAGGCTAAGCCTGTTAGGCAAAAGCTTCGAAAGATGCATCCTCACATTGTGCTCCTTGTCAAAGAGGAGCTTCAGCACCTTCTTTCTGTCTCCTTCATCCAGCCCATTGATTATCTACAGTGGGTCTCTAACATCATTCCAGTCACCAAAGCAACTGGGGGGATCGAGATTTGCACAAACTATCACAACCTTAACCTAGCTTGTCCCAAAGATGACTTCCCTCTTCCTAACATTGACCAGCTTGTTGATCTCACAACTGGTCATGAGATGCTATCTCTCATGGATGGGTTTTTAGGATACAACCAGATCTTTTGCATCAGAAGATCAGCATAAGACTACCTTTATCACCCCATGGGGGACTTTCTGCTATCGAGTCATGCCTTTCAGCTTGAAGAACGCAGGTGCCACTTATCAGCATGCCATGACTTATATTTTCCATGATCTCCTCCATAAAATCATGGAGGACTATGTGGACGACCTTCTCAGCAAGTCCAAGCTTTGCCGTGACCATTTGACCATTCTCGAGATCATCTTCTCTCACCTTCTTCAATACAATGTCCACTTTAACCCCAAGAAATGCATCTTTGGGGTCCTCTCAAGCAAGCTCCTTAGCTTCATCATTTCCTTTTGTGGCATCAAGATAGATCCCGCCAAGATCTATGCTATCTTCGAGATGCCACCCCTAACCAATCTCAAGTAGCTTTACAGTTTACAAGGGAAGCTCCAGTCCATTCGTCATTTCATCTCATAGCTTTCTGACCGCTGCCAACCTTTTCATCATCTCCTTAAGAAGGACGTCTCCTTTAAATGGGATAAGGACTGTCAAGAGGCTTTTAAAGCCCTCAAACGCTATCTGGTCTCTCCACTAGTACTCATTCCACCTAAAGACAACCAACCCTTCTACCTTAACATCTCTGCCACCAACCATTCGTTAGGTGTCATGATCGCGCACCGAGACGAGCATCACCATGAGCAAGTGATTTACTATATCAACTAAACACTGGTTGACTATGAAACTCGATATACTCATACTAAGAAACTCTATTTGGCATTAGTCTTTGCCGCTACCAAGCTCCACCATTATCTTCTCAACCACAAGACCTTTGTCATCACTCACATCGACCCTCTCAAGTATATGCACTCCAAGCCATATTAGAATCAACATATGGCTCGGTGGCTCATGCTGCTTGCTGAGTTTGACCTCGAATTCATCCAGCAAAAATCTATCAAGGGGCAAACCATCACTAACCAACTGGTGGATGCCCCTCTTCCCGACAATCAACCTTCACAGTGCGAGTTTCTTGACAAATCTATCACCGTGCTTTCCACCGATGACACCATCTATCAAATGACCATGTTCTTCGATGGCTCCAAATGTCAACTCGGTGGGGGTGCGGGAGTCATTCTCATCCCACTCGAAGGTGAGTCCAGGCCTCTGTCTTTCAAGCTTGACTTTGATTATACCAATAATATGGCCGAATATGAGGCCTTAATTTTGGGACTTCAGACCACCGCCCTTTCTCTCAGCATCAAGTCTATCAACATCTTCGGTGACTCGCAGCTTGTCGTCAATCAGGTCAATAGTTCATACCTCTACAAAAATGAAGTTTTGCAAAGGTATAAAAACTATTCTGACCTTCTTTTGGCATCTTTCAACCATTACCTCTTGCAGACTATTCCTCGATCCACGAATAAGTTTGCTGACACCATGGTTTCTCTTGCTTCGCATATCCCATCTTCATCATTGTCATCTCAACTTTTTGTCATGGTGCATCATGTACTGTTGCCTTCATACATCTCTCCTCACATCAATTATATCAACACTATCAATTCTAGTCCACGAGATGATTGGTATAAGCAACTTGTGGACTACTTGTCTCTTTCTGTCATTCCTCCCAACCTCTCTAGCAATGCGTGGCGAGCTTTCATCAAGTGCATAGCTCGCTATACCATGCTAGGGGGTCTTTTCTATAAGCGAGGCTTCGATGGCCTCCTTCTTCATTGTCTAACCTCCACTGAAGCCTCTCATGCCATAAAACAAGTCCATGACGGGATTTGTGGTGGACACTTCAGTGGGAACTCGGTTGCCAAGCACATCCTTTGCCTGGGTTATTATTGGCCCACTCTTCATCAAGACTGTAGCGACTATGTTCGGCATTGCATCAAGTGTTAGTAGCATGCTAACTTGCTTCATCTCCCTAGCCATGCCTTATAAGTCACTCAGAATTTTTGGCTTTTTTCTCAGTGGGGCTTAGATCTCATCGGTGAGATTAACCCTCACTCGTCCCTCCGTCATTAGTCCATCATCACCGCCATTGAATATTTCACCTAGTGGGTGGAAGCCATTCCTCTCGTCTCCACAAAAGCTGATAAAATTGTTGACTTCATCAGCAGCCACATCATCTATCATTTCAGTGTCCCTCACAAAATCATCACTGACAATGGCAAGTCCTTCAAAAACAAGATCGTCTAAAAGCTATGCGACTCATTCGGCATTAAGCTCAGCTTCTCTTCGCCTTACTACCCACAAGCAAATGGGTAGGCTGAGGCTTCCAAAAAAAATTTGACTAAAATTCTCATGAAGGTAGTCAATGACACAGGGAGGGATTAGCACATTCACATTCCTTTCGCTTTGTGGGCCTACCGCACTAGCATCCGAACCTCTACGGGTGCTACCCCTTTCTCTCTAGTGTATGAAACAGAGGATGTCCTACCTCTTGAAGTACAGATCCTATCTCTTCGCATCTCTTTGCATGACATTCTATCCAATGATGACTTTCATCAAGATCACTTAGCTCAACTTGAGTTACTTGACGAGCATCGTCTTGCTGCTCTCAATCATCTCCATGTCTATCATAATTGCATAAAGCGAGCCTATGACAAAAATCTGTGAGAATGAGATTTCAACATCAAAGACCTTGTCCTCAAAGAGAATCAACACGTGACCAATATGGAGTGAAGTAAACAAGGCAAATTCACCCCTAATTGGCTCGAACCTTTCATCATCATGCACAAGTATGGGTCAGGGACTTATCATCTATCCTCTCTCGACAGACGGCCAGAACCTGAGCCTCTTAATGCATTGCATCTGCGACCATTCTTCTGTTAGTTGAGTACTCATCCACTTGACATTTAACTTGAGCTCGTCCCTTGAGCAATCCCCATCCTTCTAATCCTCATTCCTTTCAACCCTATTCCCCTCAACAAATCCTCTATAAACCCTTTTATGATGCATGGATGCTTTGTCCTAATAAAAGGGAGCCCTTGAACTTCTATAGTCTAGTCCATGACTCCAAATTCTGTCAAAAAAAAACAAGATGTCAAAATATCTAAGGTCACCCAATCAAATCAAAAAGTAGAATGCTCCCTCGAAGGATAGCTGTACTATCATTGTTATAGCTAATAGACTGCTCCCTCAAAGGACAGCTATTCAAAGCCCTTATATATAAAGCAAAATATAGACCATTCCCTCGAAGGATGGCTATGATTAACTCTTGCTACAAATAGCAATCTTTCTTAGAAGCTTCCCGCATTGATCAGCTTCGCAAATGACCACCAAGTAAATGACATCTCTATGTAGACTTCCCGCATTGATCAGTCTGCACCAAAAAAAAAATCATGGACTTGGCTTGTAGTTGTCTTAGGGTCTCCTATAAAAAGGGGCAAGGTTATCTCTACTCTAAAATGGGTTACCCTATCCTCCTCCTATCACCTGCTCAAGGGACTTCGAGCTCACTTTAATGTCAAAGTGATTCGATTGCCTCTCTAACACAACATATGGTCAACGACATCATGCATGAATGGGGCTATTGGTTCTAACAACCCCTATCTATGCTGTCATTCTGGTCCTTGTCAATGAAAGAGCAATATGCCTTTCACTTTTTCTACACTTTGGTCACATTCAACTTCATCACTTGTCAAACCTAATCAACTCAACTCAACTCTTTTTTCAAGCCACTCCCATAGCCTATTCACATAGTTTCTATGAACACCAATACACATGGAAACTATCGACCAGACACAATTTATGTTAAGCATAAACCAATACTTGTTGAAGCATAAATAAACCTCAATTCATTTTTAGCATACGTCCATCACGACTATGGACAATTGCTAGGAACAAAAGACCCCTCAACCAATGTTGTAGAATACACCATTTGGAAAAGGCTGTAACATCTTTTTCTCCTCATCATTCCAAACCAATCATCGACCTCTTGTCCCATAATTCAAACTACATTGGTCTGAGGCCTTATGACTGGGGCTATGTAGGCAGCACTCAATTGACACGACATCTTCTGGGGTTAACTCGGCCATTCCATTTGTTCATCTCTCAGATGGACAAACCCCTTTTCTCCTTCACCACTTGACCTTGAACTTGACCAAGACCAGTCTATCGACCACTTTGACCACCTGTCTACCACTCGGACCCTTCCTTCAAACTACATTGATCTGAGGCCCTATGACTGGGGCTATGTAGGCAGCACTCAGTTGACATGACCTCTTTTGGAGTTAGCTCTGCCATCCTATTTGTTCATCTCTCAGATGGACAAACCCCTTTTCTCCTTCACCACTCGGACCCTTCCCTCGAACTACATTGGTCTGAGGCCCTATGACCGGGGCTATGTAGGCAGCACTCAGATGACATGATGTCCTCTGAGATTAGCTCGACCACCCTCATTTTTTCATCTCTCTGATGGACAAACCTTCTCTTCTTTGACCATGACCTTGACCTCGACCAAGTCCAATCCATCCCTTTGACCCTTCCTCCCTTTTAGGGAGAACTACATTGGCCTGAGGCCCTTCGATAAGGGCTATGTAGGCAGCACTCAATTTTTTGAGGATAGCTCAGCCATTCTTTTGTCCATCCATTTGCTCATTCGTCTCTCTCAAGACGTTGACCTTTCATCTTCCATCATGACCAATCAACCAGCCCTACCCATGTCAAATTCATTTCTGACTCTTCATGGGGCACATTTGAGATCATCTATCTCGACCCATCTCGACCAATGACCATTGGAGATCATGCCTATCTCCTCCGACCATGACCACTTCCAAGACAATGTTGCCTTGGTTGTTTTTGCATGTATGCTACCCCACGACTGGTTAGCAAATTGTTTGTAGACCATATTTTTGTGACCTTCACAAGTATAGGATCGCAAGCTGGTTAATCCACACCACTTGTGATGTTTTCATGTTTCCAAGAGCACTTCCTGAGCCCGGGATACCTGGAACACGATGACCATTGGAGCTTTAGCTTAGATTGAATAACCCAATCAGTAGATGACTAAATGTTGGGGCCCAATTATTTCAATTTTGGCACTCCTTGACCCTCAACCTGCAATAATTTGACCTGACCATCCCGTGAAGTGGTATACGCGTAATCACAACTATTGCAGCATTTTCACCACCCTCTCTCTATCCATCTCTCTGTCAAAATGACACTCAATCTCAGGTTCCCTTCTCCCAACTCTCACTTTGAGGGGGGAACACCTCATCCCATTCTTGGGGCAACCAACTCCTATTTTTGTCTTGCAGTTCGTCGAGAATAACCAACAAGACAAAAAGGGGCAAATGTAGACACTGAAAATGTGTCTGCACCTTGGTTGTCTTCACCCTTAACCCCCTTGGTCTATGTCCTAACCCTTGTCCTAGTCCCCTCCTTTTTTTAAATTAAAATAAATAAACATTTTAATTTATTCCCCCTTTCCACCTCACCCATGCCACCTTGGATCCCCTCCTTGGATCCCCCCCACCTCTCTCCTAGCTTTTATTGTCCAAATCTCCCCTTTATCCTTCCTCCCATGTCCATTTATGTCTTCCTCAACCATTTTCCCATGGCCCCTTGACCCAGTAGCGTGCAAGAATGGATAGAGGCTAATTTTAGCCTCTGTGCCCATTCTGCCTTCGTCGACATCGATCATTATTCGGCCGACGTCGGCGGTTCTATCGGCGTCGACATCCTTCAAAACATTTTCCTACAACCATTCTCCCCCCCATGAACAGAACTCTTGGGACACTTTGGCATTCATATTCTCCTTTCTCTCCACCTCATACAGCAATAGCAGCAAGTATAGGCACTCTACATCAATCATTTCTTCTTGCAACAGGGCTTCCACAACTCCAACAACAGGCTCCTCCATTCTTCAATCAACAAGCAGGAGGTAAGCAATTTCATTATTTCATTTGATTTCATTTATCTATCATATCCACTGTCTACCACTTGCCTTGTCCTTCCCTGAGAGGTTGAAAAGCCTTCTCAGACCCCTGTCTCCCGTCCATCTTCCTTTTGCCCTATCACCCTTTTAGTCCAATCCCAAACAACATTCTCAATCCCTTAGACCCAAGACAAGTCCCTCAGACCTCCAAGCAATCCCTTAGATCTCTAAATAGACCTCCCTGACCCTCAGACAAGACCACAGTCCATTCTGTAGCCCAAAAACTGACCTGTGACCTAACAAGACTCATCCCTGACCACTGCCCTGACCGACCTCGGCCAGTACCCCTATTGACATCAGCATCATAACCAACATCGGTGACCTTCCTGATCAACGCCAAAAATATCACCGACGTCGGCGACTGTGTAAAGGCAGATAGCTCCTAAATAGGTACGCATTTGTCTTAAGTTCTTCCTTTCTATCTTTTATCATTTATCACTTTCTATTTCTGATCAGCATTCTATTTTTAACAGTGGACTAACATCCTCCAAGAAGCATTTGTGCTTCTAGGACCAAGCTCTTGCTTGGCAGTCCACCCTTTTGTCATCTAACATTTTTCGTGTTTAGTGTCTTTTCTCTTTTAGGTGTCATTCCTCCACAATCAAAGAGGAGTTCTCACAATGTCTAAATTCTGGTGCACACGTCTACAATTTGGGTACGTACAAACCCTCATCCATTTTATTTAAGTTTTTCATTTCTCTATCTTTTGAATGTATAAAGTGAATCTAGCGTAGAAACAAAAAAAATTTGAGAAGGACAATGAACAATTCATGTTCCTTTACAATGGGGGATGTACCAAGCTTTATTATCTTCATATTATTAGGTGTACTAATGTTGACTGATATTGTGTCTTACATAATAAGAGAGGATCCATTATATGAAATACAATAAAAATAAGGTAAGTGATCATTAGACTCAAAATTTAAACTTTTAGATGGACCCATGTAGGAAGAATTAGAATTATTTCCATCAGGTAATAGCCAATGAGCTACCAAGTAAGGATTCTCTAAAATAATTTGCTCAAACTCATCATTATCTTTAGGATTGATATTATAACTTTAGGATAGATGAGGACTTGTGGAATCTTGGGATTCTAATAAGGGAGTGCAAACTTCCTCTCCAGTGGTGCCTAAAATAGGTTTTCACCAAAGGACACGTCTTTATATTTTATTTTTCCCTGATATAAAAGTGCCTCAAAAAGGTGTTCACTTAAAGATATCAATGTTTCATTTTTATTTATACTTATTAATTTCACTTTCTCCCCAAATTAGGTTGTAGGATCTAAATTGAATACAAAAACCTATTTGTGGTCACCTATTGGTAAACTGTCTCTCAGACCCATGAACTCTGATAGTACCTCTTCATTTTCAAATTCATCAAGAGTGATATCATTGTTATCTTATTAGTCCCAATACACAATTTTATTATATTTTAAGATGAGGGGAATGGTATAAATTTATTAAATAATAAGAACATAATGGGTGTCTAATAGGTTAGTATTGGTGAGCTCATCATAAATACTATAAAAGGATTTTGTGCCATTACTATGAACATTATCATATAGTGCATAGATTAAACCACTTTTAGGATGTTTGGGGGATTTTTGGAAGTATATATACTACTATTTGGTTTGAATCAGTGCCCTTAAAATAATCCTTAAATTTCACTTATCATTCATGAAGCATTCATTCAAACACATACATCAGGCAATGCATAAACAAGCATCCACATAAGCATATAACATATGAACATAAGATATATGTGGGAAACACTAAAGGTATATAAAACCAACTAAAACACATATTTTATTACATTAATATAATTAATTAATCAATATTTAGTGAATAACCAACCCCACAATAAGCATCAACCCCTCACTAGTCAAGCACCAACTCAACTAGTCCTTTAGCAAACTCCAACTTGCAAGGAAATACAAACACCCTAGGTGACTCAATACCAAATAAGCCACCTAGAACCTTTGATCAAATTTGGACACCTATATTTCACTAAAATTATTATGATCACCTTCTTTTTCTCTCCATACTCTTCTATCTCTCTCAAATAGCCTATTAGGCCTCTTCGCTCAACTAGCCCTCTTCTTGATAGATTTAGGTCATATCAATTTGATCATCACCTATAGAATAATTTTTATTAATTCATGAAATATTAAAAACAAATATTTTATGGTATTCATACCCTATACCTATTTTTCAAACTTCTATTTCATTTGTTCATCCCTTCAATATTCTAACTAGTCAAATTAGACCTATTATACATTCTTTTTATACTTGACTCTTGATCTCACCCACCTTGGTCAGAAAAAAACCTCTCCATACTTGGATTACCCTTTTAATATATCAAATAATGTGTTTCACAATTTAAAAAATCATTACATAGGTCGATCACCACTCATAAGGATCAAAACCACCATTAGGCCTATTAGAGACCTAATACAATTGAGCCTTCTCAAAACACATGTTTCACCTTGACCACCTTGGAACGTCTTGAGACTCCATAAATGGATTAAAAACTTCATAAAAAATTAAATTATATCCCTTATAATCTCACCTTAGGTATCCAACACCATTTATCCCATTTCTCTCCTTGAACCACACCATTAGGCCTACTCACAATTAGCCCTTCTCACTACCAAAAAGTCTACTTTGACTATCTAAAGTGTACACTCATATTTTCCACATAAAAATATCAAAAAATTGTATTAATATAAACTAAATGAATTAATTTTCATCACCATGCCCATTATACTTCACCATATAGTGCAAAATACTTCAAACAGACCACTTCTATATGTTCACTAAGAACTACAAACATGCTTCAAAACCTAGTCAAGAACCTTTGACTTTTCATACCTTCATATTAGTTTATCATGAATAAAAATAAATAAAATTAACCTATGAGACATATTTAAAAACTCAATTTTAATTTTATTCTTCAAATCTATGCATAATGACTCAGGAACATCATTCTCACTAACACATAGAAAATTGCTTGAATGCTCCAAAACACAGTCATGAAAACCAAGACTTAGAACACCTATCTAAACACTTTTATGAACTTAAAATTGGTTTATGTTATCATTAATAATCCTTATAATATATATATATATATATATATATATATATATATATATATATATATATTATAATTTCCAATATTTATATTGGTCTTGCAAACCAATCTTATGTCTTCACCCTACACAGACCTCATTATGTTAGACAAGTCATTTTGAGAGCAACTTTTTGATTATATATAAGCATATCCAAAAACTATATTCAAAGTGGATATGTGTTAAATTTATTTAATAACAACCCCATTTACTTTTATCCACCCCTAATCCACTTTAACCCATCTCTAATCTCATTTTCACTTATGTTTGGTTTTCTCATAGTCTTCTTCACTAGGCCTTTTTAGTGATAGGCCAACTTCCATGACCGGTTTAGCATATTTTAAGACTTTAAACTACTTATAATCTTATATTATCATAAAATAAAAGTATCACACATCATCCTCCAAATATTTTCATGCTTTGACCTGGTCAACCCTGCTTGCTACATCAAAAATCTAAGAAATAAGGGGTTTATTGTAGCTTCCACTCACTCTTCTGACAAACCAATACCACTTAGAGGTACCTAGGATAGTTTAATACAACCTAAAATCATAATAATATGTCAACCAAATCATTATAAGCACTTTTAAATCATATCTTGCATATCGGGTCACTATTAGGATTTTAGAGAGGGTTTAGACTATCTTCCATTCTTAACAATAATTCATAAATCTTAGGACCTCAACACATAAAAAAATTCCAAGAAATTTAATATAGTAACCTTACCTAACTACCATAAAATTATTGGATCCTCATGCAAATTTTTCATGTGCCAAATATCATAAGAAAATGTTTTTTGGGTCTGCAATATTTTATTCTATGCACATAGAAAACTTTAAAACTACTTTTCATACTTTCTCCTTTAGTCTAGGACCTCAGACTTTGTCAACACAATTTTAAAAACCTCTCACACCTCTAAAAATTCTCTCATGATCTTTGTCACCTTGGAAACTAAATTTGACCCCTCATTAGGCCACACTATGTCTCTTTGTACATTAGGCCTTGAACTGTCAGTCACACTTAAACTTTAAACACACCTTGAAACCTCTTGTATTATTCTCAAAACCACATTATCATGTTATAAAACATCATAAAATTCTCACAAACTTCCAATATTATTCTCACAAGCCTCAGACTGCTCACCTCAACGTGGTATCAAGCCTATGTCTTCTCACTAGGTCTCTTCATGTAAATACTAAGCCAAAAACTAACCTAGAAACCTCGTCTAAAATATTATATACTTTATACATATGTTTACACAATGTCAAAAATCTTCTCACATTCTCTACCAATGATTTTCATCCTTCATAGATCTTGATGACATCTCAAGACTCCTCATTAGGTCAAGCAGAGTCTAAGACTAGTTTAATTACATGTTTAAGCTTAAGACCTTACCCCTAAAGGTTTACCTTGAAACATTCATGAGTGTTTCAAAACTTCATATGTAATCTTGTATATCCTTAAACATAAAATCATACCTATGTGTATCCGTTATACTAGACCACCATCATCATACACATGCTCATGATGTGATAATGCTACTTAAGACTAGTGCTCAAAAGTATGCTTACCTTGTATCTTGATCTTGACCTTGACATGTTATCAACCTCATAAAAATTACCAGGTTTCCTTCAAATTATCTCTCAACATAGATACAATAGGTTTCCTTCAAATTCTTTCTTGTCATAAAACTCCTTGTCACATACCACTTCACCATGAATAACATCAACTTTTATTTTGACATTAATGATACCCATCTTGACCTTGACATCAATGACAACATTTATGCCATAACACCAAAAATAGGAACATACTTAAACAATCTCCCCCTTTGTCATTATGGAGAACACTTAAACAAAGTTGATCATTCTCATCTCCCCAAGTTGGATCTCTTCAAACTGACCTTTCTCCCAAACTATAACTTTTTCCCCCTTTGACATTAATGAAAAAGGGTCAACTCTTGACAACTAGATCTTTGGACCTAGAACAACACACCTTTTCTCTCCAAACAACATCATTCTCTCTCTCTTTGTCAACAACTCAACATAGATCAGGCTCACAACCAACTGCTACATATCTTCTAGGAAAACATACCTACTCTTGTAGCATAATTAGCTCCCCTTATCTCCATGAGATATTCAGACACAATAATGAAAGTGACTTGGTTTGATCAAGTCATCATACAAATTATTTGTAATCCAACTCTTGCAATCACACCTCTAATAGAGTATTGACTAAACTTTGGATCTAAAAAAAAGAATACAAACCTCCCCCTAAGACCAAGAATCCATCATGGTTCTACTCACTAGATAAGTGCCTCCATGAATCCTAATAGAGTCACCTCTTCTCTCTTGGGTACTAAAATAACATAAAATCATGAGATTCCTAGATCTCCATATCCTTACTAGACTAAAATTTCTTCATGATCCTCTTAGGCTTGAATTCTTCAATCTCTATTTGAACAATATTCTAACTTGGTCTATTTTTCTTGACTTCTTCATCCACAATTTGAGATGATAGGGATAATTCTTGGCACTCCTTAACATCTAAACTATGTTCCACCATGTCAAGTATTCCACTTGGACTAGCATACTGTCATCATTCACCTTAGCTACCTTTGGTCTCCAGTCATCATTTTGTCTTCTTTCTTTCACTCTAGGGGCCTCAATCTTCTTGTTTTGACTTGAGAATTCATGCTTATATAACATTAAAATATGACCAACCTTTTGATAATTGAAACACATTCTTCCTCTTTATGGAAACACACCATTACCCATACCTCTTGACTAATGGCTCTCCTCATATTTCCATCCATATTCATTCTTGGAGGGTCTTCTATAATTCCTTGTTCTATGACCAAATTGGTTACATGAATAATAATAATAACCATTAAAATGATTAGCATACCTTGTATTATTGGGTTTTTTATAGGATTATTCTTCATTCTACTATCACCATCATTATTTGATTGACCATTGACCTTCTTTATCACATTAGTGTTCTTCTTTTGGTCTCTATTAAACCAAGATCTATTTTATCATTAGCAATCTTTTGACTACTCAAGATGTTGTCTAGATCATTGGTACTCTTTTAAAACTTCATAAAGGACTTTACCTTGATGTCTAATCTAGCTTAGCTCTCAAATAATCCACTTTAATTACATACCTTACACATTATTCTTCTTTAGCCTTTAGTCTTGTAGTCACAATCTCAATTTGAGTCTCCACCTGTTTGACTATTTCCTCTTATTCCTTAGAATTGTTACTCAATTTAAATTCAAAAAAAATAATTTACTCCTCATAATATTTGACAAGATGCCTTATTCTTCTTCTTCACCATATTTAGTTCTTTTAGAGTATTCATCATCTCAACCTCAAGGTCTACCTCATTTTCTTCTTCATTTGAATCACCAATAGTACCTCCAAACCACATGGACTCTTCTTTATTTGAACATCTTACCTGCTCAGACATGAAGATAAATTCATAATATTAATATCAAAACATTTATGATAACTCTTATAATCACTTATCTCACTCTCATTAGATGAACTACAATCTTCCTTGGCGTAAAAGCTTTTTTTACTCTTGAAAAAAAATCTTGTCATCATACCTTCTAAAGCTTTTCTTGATTTTATCAAAGCTATGAGACTTCTTGTCATTATAATGAAATTCATCATGCTCTTTATCATTCTTTTTATTATTCCTATGAGGGTGCTTATTATCAATTGCACGAACAATTTGTTAATGAACCAGTTGTTTGCATGTTAAGAGCCAATTATAGACTTGAAGCTACAAATATAATTATTGTAATTAGATGTCTAATTATTGTTTGCATGAGATCTATATAATAAACTCATGGGTTGTATTTTAATTTGTGTTAGAGAGTAAGAGAGCAAATATTAGCTCCTTCTGTGTGTGAAGAGAGCAAGGTGTGTTCCTCCTAGTTCCACAGTGCCAAGTGTGGGTGTTGGTTTGGAGAATCAGAAGGATTCTTTATGTACATAGGATCTTGGTCAGTAGGTGTGCAAGGCCACGTTTGGAGATCTGCATGGTAAGTAAGATCATTAATCTGTAGGTGTATGTGTGTATAAAGTCTAAGGTTTGCAGGTGTGCAGAACCAAGTTGATCTGTAGGTGGTAGCAGAATCAAGGTGACAGTAACACAACAAGGAGCACGATCAAGTAGGATCTACTTGGAGTATAGTGTGTACTTGGTTATTGAGCAAAGAGGAAGGCAAAGAAGTTCCTTCCATAAGTAAGATCATTTGAGTTGTAGGTTGTTACAAATTCATGGGAGATATACTTGAAGTATGATTGTGTACTTGGAGTGCGTGGAGCACTTCTGGAGGGCATGGAGCACTTGTGTACTGATAGTAGTGGATACTAACTGGTTGGAGGTGAACAACAACTCTGTGTTTGAGTTGTGTGTTGGGACCGTAAGAGAGAGAGCTTTGAGGAAAGAATTACTATACACTTGACGTGTGGGAAGCCTCTGAGAGGTGTGAAGAAGAAGTGGCATCTTCTTTATTGTATTCTTTTCTAGATGAGTATTAATACAAGTTGTGTATTGTCTCTCATATTTTGTGTTATTTCTAAATTCTAGTTACTTGTGATTCTGGTTTAATTTTGCATATTCAGTTGCTTGTATATGGTAATCAATGGTGTTTCCACGGGTTCCTAATAGTTGGTATCAGAGCTAAGGTTACAGAGAGCAGGTTTGTGTTTGGTTACAGGTCACTCTCAGGGGTTTTTGATTGAGTGGGAGTATAGCAATGGTAGAAGAAAGTACACTAAGAATGGAGGAATTGAAAAGCATGAATGGTCAATTACGGTGTTATGGAAAGAAAGAGCAGGTAAATAAATATTGTTGGTTGGTAGCAGATCAGCATGAAGGAACTAAAGATGTAGATGTTGCAGGTATTGTTGCACAGGATGCTCTGGAATGTTTCTTGGATAAAGTTGAATCTTGGTTAATAGATTCTGTTGCCTCTTTCCATGCAGCCCCAAGTAGAGGGTTGGTGAGCCTTGTCATAGTATTGGCAAAGGGGAAGTGTTGCTAAAATTGTAGGCAGCCAACACATGGGTGTTGAAGAAGGTCATGCAAGTTTCAGTCTTAAAGATGCGGCTAATTGCTTTAGGAAAGTTGGGTGATGAGAGATGCATAAGAACTCTCACAACAGATGCACTTGAATTAGCATGTGGTAAGAAAGTAGGTACTTTTTATCTACTTGCTTGTATTATTGATTCCACTTTTGTTGCACAGGTGTGGCTTTGTAGGCTTGGCCACATAAGTGAGAAGGAAATGGATGTTCTTAAGTCAAAAGGGAAGAGTTCAGCTTCGGAGAGCATAGACCAAGATTTTTGTGAGTAGTGGGATGCTACAAGAAAGGATTGTGTTTATTGTAGGAAAAGGAAAACTGATGTATTTGATAAAATTAAGAACTAGAAAGCCTTGGTGTTCTTGGAGGAGATGATAGACAGAGACTAGTGGATGGGGCTGGATACTTTTAGGCAGGGCAGTTTGGACAAGATTTTAATCCATGGAGAGCTCGCAGGTAAAAATTCATCACTCAGGCATACACAGGTACTGGCATCGATCAAGGGTAACTGACATCAAATAGATAGGTACCGACATCGGTCATATGCAGACTAGAGGAGTCGGTGGTGTCGATCAGGTGGAGACCAACGTTGGTAGCATAATCGGCGTCAGTGACTTGGACAGTCGCATGGAACCGATGTCAGTCGGATACAGACTATGTGGTGACTGGGGTCGGTCACTGAGATGGATTTTAGGCAGACAGCAAGCTATCAAGGAGTCTTAAATGCCCATGGGGAGGACTGACATTATAAGTAAGCCTCAAATTTGTTGTTCCTCTTCTTTATACTCGTTGTGCACTGTAGAGCAGGAAAGATCCAGGAAATAGTGGGAGCATGGCATGAACAGGATGCAAAACCAAACAAGAGATTTGGTAGGGTTGCCAGTCGATATGAAAGCACTGAGATGAATGGATACCTTAGTTAAAGAATAGAGAGAATGGATACGTGAGATGAAAGGCCAGGTCATATGGTCTTGAGGAAGCTGTAAGATAGTGGTACAAGTTTTAACAGGTGGATGACAAAGTAGGGCTTTAGTCAGTGTCAGTGTAACCATTATGTTTGTCTTACCAAGTGGATGATGATAGCTACATTATCCTGTTACTATATGTGGATGGTATACTAGTTACAAGTTTAGACATACAGAGTTTTGCTGAGCTAAGGGTAAGGTTAGTTTAGTGGCATGTCATGAGTAATTTGGAGCAGCAAAATTCTTTGGCATGAGAGACATGGAAGATCACAGATTGATTTTATCTCTAGTGGGAGCTGATGTGAATCAGGTGTTGGAAAGGTTCAATACGTAGGATGTAGAATCGGATCACACCAAGGGCTAGAAAGTTTAGTGTCTGAAATCACATGAGGTCTAGTATAGACCTAAGTTTGCCCAAGCAATGGGTGCTGTCAAAAAGTTTGTAGTCAATTCAGGAAGAAAGTACTAGAGGGTAGTTCAGTGGGTTCTCAGGTATCTGAGAGGGACCAACAGTAGGAATTCATGCTATGCAGGGTTAAGTACTTTAGATGTGGTAGGTTACTTGGATGACAGGTGTTGTACCACAATATGTGTGGTGGTTGGTCTTCAAGGTTGAGCTTGAAGAGGGATACAAGCTAGAAAATAAATTAGATGGTGTATAGGTACAGGTACAGTGTAGCTATTTATCTCTAAGTGAGAAATTGTTAGGTTATGGAGCTAAAAGGTTCACTGATGTAGACATGGAGGAGGTTGCTGAGAGGTTGCTAAATTATAGAGCAATCGACATCAGTCTAATCAGCCGATGTCAGTCATATACAGTGGGAAGAGCAACCGATGTCGGTCATGGATCGGCTGGCATCGGTCACCTCCAGGTAGACAGGGACCGACATTGGTCACCTATGTGGTTCTAGAATTGTCAGTTGCACGAAGATTTTGTTAACAAACCATTTGTTTGCATGTTAAGAGCTAATTATAGACTTGAAGCTGTGAATTTAATTATTGTAATTAGATGTCTAATTAATGTTTGCATGAGATCTATATAATAGACTCATGGGCTATATTATAATTTGTGCTAGAGAGTAAGAGAGCAAGGTGTGTTCCTCCTAGTGCCACAGTGCCAAGTGTGGGTGTTGGTTTGGAGAATCAGGAGGATTCTTCATGTACGTAGGATCTTGGTCAATAGGTGTGTAAGGCCACATTTGGAGATCTGCATGGTAAGTAAGATCATTGATCTACAGGTGTATGTGTGTGTAAGGTCTAAGGTTTGTAGGTGTGTAGAACCAGGTTGATCTATAGGTGGCAACAAAATCAAGGTGATAGTAACACAACAAGGAGCAAGATCAAGCAAGATCTACTTGGAGTATAGTGTGTACTCAGTTATTAAGCAAAGAGGAAGGCAAGGAAGTTCCTTCCATAAGTAATATCATTTGAGTTGCAGGTTGTTACAAATTCATGGGAGATATACTTGAAGTATGATTGTGTACTTGGAGTGTGTGAAGCACTTGTGGAGTGCGTGGAACACTTGTGGAGTGCATGGAGCACGTGTACTAGCAGTAGTGGATATTAACTGGTTGGAGGTGAACACCAACTCTGTGTTTGAGTTATGTGTTGGGACCGTAAGAGAGAGAGCTTTGAGGAAAGAATTATTATACACTTGAGGTGTGGGAAGCCTCTGAGAGATGTGAAGAAGAAGTGGCATCTTCTTTATTGTATTCTTTTCTAGATGAGTATTAATACAAGTTGTGTATTGTCTCTCATATTTTGTGTTATTTCTGAATTCTAGTTACTTGTGATTCTAGTTTAATTTTGTATATTCAGTTGCTTGTATATGGTAATCAATGGTGCTTCCATGGGTTCCTAAGAGTTGGTATCAGAGCTAAGGTTACAAGGTGCAGGTTTGTGTTTGGTTATAGGTCACTCTCAGGGGTTTTTGATTGAGTGGGAGTATAACAATGGTAGAAGAAATTACGCTAAGAATGGAGGAATTGAAAATCATGAATGGTCAATTACGGTGTTATGGAAAGAAAGAACAGGTAAAGAAATATTATTGGTTGGTAGCAAATTAGCATGAAGAAACTAAAGATGCAGATGTTGTAGGTGTTGTTGCACAAGATGCTCTAGGATGTTTCTTGGATAAAGTTGAATCTTGGTTAATAGATTATGTTGCCTCTTTCCATGCAGCCCCAAGTAGAGGGGTTGGTGAGCCTTATCATAGTATTGGCAAAGGGGAAGTGTTGCTAAAAAATCAGGTGGCCAACACATGGGTGTTGAAGAAGGTCATGCAGGTTCCAGTCTTAAAGATGCGGCTAATTGCTTTAGGAAAGTTGGGTGATGAGAGATGCACAAGAACTCTCACAATAGATGCACTTGAATTAGCATGTGGTAAGAAAGCAGGTACTCTTTATCTACTTGCTTGTATTACTAATTCCACTTCTATTGCATAGGTGTGGCTTTGTAGGCTTGGCCACATAAGTGAGAAGGGAATGGATGTTCTTAAGTCAAAAGGGAAGAGTTCAGTTTCGGAGAGCATAGACCGAGATTTTTGTGAACAGTGGGATGCTACGAGAAAAGATTGTGTTTATTGTAGAAAAAGGAAGACTGGTGTATTTGATAAACTTAAGAATTGGAAAGCCTTGGTATTCTTGGAGGAGATGACAGATAGAGACTAGTGGATGGGGCTGGATACTTCTAAGCAGGGTGGTTTGGACAAGGTTTTGATCCATGGAGAGCTCACGGGTAAAAAGTCATCACTCACAGGCATATATAGGTACCGGCATCGATTAAGGGTAATCGATGTCGAATAGATAGGTACCAACATTGGTCATGTGCAGACTAGAGGAGTCGGTGGTGTCGGTCAGGTAGGGATTGACGTCGGCAGCATAACCGGTGTCGGTGACCTGGACAGTCGCATGGAACCAATGTCAGTCAGATGCATACTATGTGGTGACTGAGGTCAGTCACTAAGATGGCTTTTAGGTAGACAACAAGCTGTCAAAGAGTCTCAAATGCCCATGGGGAGGAATGAAAGTGTAAGTAAGCCTCAAATTTGTTGTTCCTCTTCTTTATACTTGTTGCTCACTGCAGAGCAGGAAGGATCTAGAAAATAGTGGGAGCATGGCATGAAAAGGATGCAAAACCAAATAGGAAATTTTGTAGGGTTTCTAGTCGATATGAAAGCACTGAGACAAATGGATACCTTAGTTAAAGAATAGAGAGAATGGATACGTGAGACGGAAGGCCAGGTCATATGGTCTTGAGGAAGCTGCAGGATAGTGGTACAAGTTTTGACAGGTGGATGACAAAGCAGGGCTTTAGTCAGTGTCAGTGTAACCATTGTGTTTATCTTACCAGGTGGATGATGATCGCTACATTATCCTATTACTATATGTGGATGGTATACTAGTTACAGGTTTAGACATATAGGGTTTTGCTGAGCTAAGGGTAAGGTTAGTTCAGTGGCATGTCATGAGCAATTTGGAGCAATGAAATTTTTTGGCATGAGAGACATGAAAGATCATAGGTTGATTTTATCTCTAGTGGGAACTAATGTGAATCAGGTGTTGGCTAGGTTCAATACATAGGATGCAAAACTAGAGCACACCAAGGGTTAGACAGTTTAGTGTCTGAAATCACATGAGGTCTAGTATAGACCTGAGTTTGCCCAAGCAGTGGGAGCTGTCAAAAAGTTTATAGTCAATTCAAGAAGGAAGTACTGGAGGGTAGTTTAGTGGGTTCTCAGGTATTTAAGAGAGACCAACAGTAGGGATTCATGCTATGTAGGGTTAATTACTTTAGATGTGGTAGGTTACTTGGATGACAGGTGTTGCACCACAAGATGTGTGGTGGTTTGTCTTCAAGGTTGAGCTTGAAGAGGGATACAAGTCAGAAAACTAATTAGATGGTGTATAGATATAGGTACATTGCAGCTATTTATCTCCAAGTGGGAGATTGTTAGGTTGTGGAGCTGAAAGCTTCACTAATGCAGACATGGAGGAGGTTGCTGAGAGGTTGCTGAGTTGTAGAGCAACTGACGTCAGTCTGATCAGCTGATGTCAGTCATATATAGTGGGAAGAGCAACCGACGTCGGTCATGGATCGACTGGCGTCGGTCACCTCTAGGTAGAAAGGGACCGACGTTGGTCGCTTATGCGGTTCTAGAACTATCAGTTGCACAAAGAGTTTGTTAACAAACTGATTGTTTGCATGTTAGGCACCAATTATAGACTTGAAGCTCTAAATCTAATTATTGTAATTAGATGTCTAATTATTGTTTGCATGAGATCTATATAATATACTCATGGGTTGTATTATAATTTGTGCTAGAGAGTAAGAGAGCAAATATTAGCTCCTTTTGTGTGTGAAGAGAGCAAGGTGTGTTCCTCCTAGTGCCACAGTGCCAAGTGTGGGTGCTGGTTTGGAGAATTAGAAGGATTCTTCATGTACATAGGATCTTGGTCAGCAGGTGTGCAAGGCCACATTTGGAGATCTGCATGGTAAGTTAAATCATTGATCTGTAAGTGTATGTGTGTGTAAGGTCTAAGGTTTGTAGGTGTGCAGAACTAGATTGATCTGTAGGTGGCATTAGAATCAAGGTGAATGTAACATAACAAGGAGCAAGATCAAGCAAGATCTACTTGAAGTATAGTGTGTACTCGATTATTGAGCAAAGAGGAAGGCAAGGAAGTTCCTTCCATAAGTAAGATCATTTGAGTTGCAGGTTGTTACAAGTTCATGGGAGATCTACTTGAAGTATGATTGTGTACTTGGAGTGTGTGGAGCACTTGTGTACTGGCAGTAGTGGATACTAATTGGTTGGAGGTGAACACCAACTCTATGTTTGAGTTGTGTGTTGGGACTGTAAGAGAGAGAGCTTTGAGGAAAGAACTACTGTACACTTGAGGTGTGAGAAGCCTCTGAGAGGTGTGAAGAAGAAGTGGCATCTTCTTTATTGTATTCTTTTCTGGATGAGTATTAATACAAGTTGTGTATTGTCTCTCATATTCTGTGTTATTTCTGAATTCTAGTTACTTGCGATTCTGATTTAATTTCACATATTCAGTTTCTTGTATATGGTAATCAATGGTGCTTCCATGGGTTCCTAACAGTTGGTATTAGAGCTAAGGTTACAAGGAGCAAGTTTGTGTTTGGTTACAGGTCACTCTCAGGGGTTTTTGATTGAGTGGGAGTATAGCAACAGTAGAAGAAAGTACACTAAGAATGGAGGAATTGAAAAGCACGAATGGTCAATTACGGTGTTATGGAAAAAAAGAGTAGGTAAAGAAATATTGTTGGTTGGTGGTAGATCAACATGAAAGAACTGAAGATGCAGATGTTGTAGATGTTGTTGCACAAGATGCTCTGGGATGTTTCTTAGATAAAGTTGAATCTTGGTTAATAGATTCTGTTGCCTCTTTCCATGCAGCCCCAAGTAGAGGGGTTGGTGAGCCTTGTCATAGTATTGGCAAAGGGGAAGTGTTGCTGAAATTACAGGGGGCCAAAACATGGGTGTTGAAGAAGGTCATGCAAGTTCCAGTCTTGAAGATGTGGCTAATTGTTTCAAGAAATTTGGGTGATGAGAGATGCACAAGAACTCTCACAACAGATGCACTTGAATAAGCATGTGGTAAGAAAGCAGGTAATCTTTATCTACTTGCTTGTATTACTAATTCCACTTCTGTTGCAGAGGTGTGGCTTTGTAGGCTTGGCCACATAAGTGAGAAGGGAATGGATTTTCTTAAGTCAAAAGGGAAGAGTTCAACTTCAGAGAGCATAGACCAAGATTTATGTGAGTAGTGGGATGCTACAAGAAAGGATTGTGTTTATTGTAGGAAAAGGAAGACTGATGTATTTGATAAACTTAAGAACTAGAAAGCCTTGGTGTTCTTGGAGGAGATGACAGACAAAGACTAGTGGATGGGGCTAGATACTTCTAAGCAGGGTAGTTTGGACAAGGTTTTGATCCATGGAGAGCTCATAGGTAAAAAGTCATCACTCATAGGCATACACAGGTACCGACATCGATCAAGGGTAATCGACGTCAAATAGACAGGTATTGATGTCGATCATGTGCAAACTAGAGAATTCAGTGGTGTTGATCAAGTGGAGACCGACATCGGCAGCATAACTGGCATCGGTGACCTAGAAAGTCACATGGAACCGCTATCAGTCGTATGTAGACTATGTGGTGACTGAGGTCGGTCACTGAGAAGGATTTTAGGTAGATAGCAAGCTATCAAGGAGTCTCAAATGCCCATGGGGAGGATTGAAAGTGTAAGTAAGCCTCAAATTTGTTGTTCTTCTTCTTTATACTCGTTGCTCACTATAGAGTAGGAAGGATCCAAGAAACAGTGAGAGCATGGCATGAACAGGATGCAGAACCAAACAAGAGATTTGGTAGGGTTGTCAGTTGATATGAAAGCACTGAGACGAATGGATACCTTAGTTAAAGAATAGAGAGAATGGATACGTGAGATAGAAGGCCAGGCCATATGGTCTTGAGGAAGCTGCAGGATAGTGGTACAAGTGTTGACAGGTGGATGACAAAGCAGGGCTTTAGTCAGTGTCAGTGTAAGCATTGTGTTTGTCTTACTAGGTGGATGATGATAGCTACATTATCTTGTTACTGTATGTGGATGGTATACTAGTTACAAGTTCAGACATATAGGGTTTTGCTGAGCTAAGGGTAAGGTTAGTTCAGTGGTATGTCATGAGCAATTTGGAGCAGCGAAATTCTTTGGCATGAGAGACAGGAACTAATGTCAGTCACCTATGCGGTTCTGAAACTATCGATTGCATGAATAGTTTGTTAATGAACCAGTTGTTTGCATGTTAAGAGCCAATTATAGACTTAAAGCTGTGAATCTAATTATTATAATTAGATATCTAATTATTGTTTGCATGAGATCTATATAATAGACTCATGGGCTATATTATAATTTGTGCTAAAGAGTAAGAGAGCAAATATTAGCTCCTTCATGTACGTAGGATCTTGGTTAGCAGGTGTGCAAGGCCACATTTGGAGATCTGCATGGTAAGTAAGATCATTGATTTGCAGGTGTATGTGTGTGTAAGGTCTAAGGTTTGCAGGTGTGCAGAACTAGGTTGATCTGTAGGTGGCAGCAAAATCAAGGTGACAGTAACACAACAAGGAGCAAGATCAAGTAGGATTTACTTGGAGTATAGTGTGTACTCAGTTATTGATCAAAGAGGAAGGCAAGGAAGTTCCTTCCATAAGTAAGATCATTTGAGTTGTAGGTTGTTACAAGATCATGGTAGATCTACTTGAAGTATAATTGTGTACTTGGAGTGCATGGAGCACTTGTGGAGTGCGTGGAGCACTTGTGGAGTGCGTGGAGCACTTGTGTACTGGCAGTAGTGGATACTAACTGGTTGAAGGTGAACACCAACTCTGTGTTTGAGTTGTGTTGGGACCATAAGAAAGAGAACTTTGAGGAAAGAATTATTGTACACTTGAGGTGTGGAAAGCCTCTGAGAGGTGTGAAGAAGAAGTGGCATCTTCTTTATTGTATTCTTTTCTAGATGAGTATTAATACAAGTTGTGTATTGTCTCTCATATTCTGTGTTATTTCTGAATTCTAGTTACCTGTGATTCTAGTTTAATTTCGCATATTCAGTTGCTTGTATATGGTAATCAATGGTGCTTCCACAGGTTCCTAACAGTTGGTATCAGAGCTAAGGTTACAAGGATCAGGTTTGTGTTTGGTTACAGGTCACTCTCAAGGGTTTATGATTGAGTGGGAGTATAGCAATGGTAGAAGAAAGTACACTAAGAATGGAGGAATTGAAAATCATGAATGGTCAATTACGGTGTTATGGAAAGAAAGAGCAGGTAAAGAAATATTGTTGGTTGGTAGCAGATCAGCATGAAGAAGTTGAAGATGCAGATGTTGCAGGTGTTGTTGCACAAGATGCTCTGGGATGTTTCTTAGATAAAGTTAAATCTTGGTTAATAGATTTTGTTGCCTCTTTCCATGGAGCCCTAAGTAGAGGGGTTGGTGAGCCTTGTCATAGTATTGGCAAAGGGGAAGTGTTGCTGAAATTGTAGGTGGCCAACACATGGGTGTTGAAGAAGGTCATGCAGGTCCCAGTCTTGAAGATGTGGCTAATTGATTTAGGAAATTTGAGTGATGAGAGATGCATAAGAACTCTCACAGTGGATGCACTTGATTTAGCATGTGGTAAGAAAGTAGGTACTCTTTATCTACTTGCTTGTATTACTGATTCCACTTCTATTGCATAAGTGTGGCTTTGTAGGCTTGGCCACATAAGTGAGAAGGGAATGGATGTTCTTAAGTCAAAAGGGAATAGTTTAGCTTCGAAGAGCATAGACCAAGATTTTTGTGAGCAGTGGGATGCTACAAGAAAGGATTGTGTTTATTGTAGGAAAAGGAAGACTGATATATTTGATAAACTTAAGAACTGGAAAGCCTTGGTGTTCTTAGAGGAGATGATGGACAGAGACCAGTGGATGGGGTTGGATACTTCTGAGCAGGGCGGTTTGGATAGGTTTTTGATCCATGGAGAGCTCGTGGGTAAAAAGTCATCACTCATAGGCATACACAGGTACCAGATGTTTCTATGCTAAATTCCACTTTCTACATTCAAAGAGAGAATAAAGAAACTGAGAAGAAATGGTCAAGGCGTGTATGTACCTGGATGTAGTCATGCGCACCATAATCCAGACGCTGTGAGAACTCCTCTTTGGTTGTGGAGGATGACACCTGCAAGAAGAAAGAGACTAAGACAAAGAAGGCATTAGATGAGGAGATGGTGGGTTGCCAAGCGAAAGCTTGATCCCAAAAGTGTGAAGACTTCTTTAAGGGATGACAACCCACTAGTCAATACAAAGAAGTGTCTGATAAACAGCAGAATGCTAAAGAACTAAAATGATAAAAGACTGAAATGAAATGGCAGCAAAAGCTTACCTGAATGATGTTATCGGCCTGGTCACAGTTGCCAGTGTCGGTTGTCCTATTGGCGTCAGTTGGTCAAGGTCTACCAACGTTGGTTAGGCTATCAACGTTGGTTGGGGCAATGGTCTCTATGGCTGGCGTCGGTCATGGCAGTAGGCTTGGACGGGGTCTGGTCAGGTCTGTGGTCCGTGGACAAGGTCTAGACGAGTTTGGGCCTAGTTGAATGGTTTGGAGGTCTGGGTCTGAGAGTTTGGTTTTGGTTAATGGTCTATGGGTCTGTGCAGAGATAAAGGGGAGTCAAATGGATAGAATGTCAAATGGACAGAAGGGTAGAGGAGGCCAATAGGGAGACAGGTAAATAAGGATTTGGGTCTGGTCTGGTTTGGAGATAGGAAGCATTGAATCTAGTTCATAATACTTAGAAGCAAATGACTAGAAAACACAATGAAAGTACAAACAAAATACTTACATGTGCCTTGTTGAAGGTGTGATATTGATCCTTGTACCTATTGTTGATGTAGCCTGTGTGGAACCCTGATGTTGTTGTAGTTGCTGAAGGCAAAATTCCTATTGCTGCACTTGAGGGAGAGAGTGAGAGGCTTGGCTGAGAGATTGGCAGATTGATTAGCAGAGTGGCGGATGGTCCAAGACTGAAGGTTTTAGATTCGTGATTAGCTCTCGAGATTCAAAATTTGTGATTATAATTTGTGATTAGCCCAAAAAGAGGTTAGAAGTCGGTTTAAGTAAACCGACGTCGGTGATCCCGCCGGTGTTGGCTGATAGTTGACCGACATCGACAGGTGTAGAATGAGTAAAAGGGTGAACAAGCCCGTTCTCCATCTGCCAGGTGCATAATCCATTGGAGATTTGTTGAAGGGTGGGCTAAATACGCATGAGAGTTGGTTAGGCGGTTGGAAAGGAGTAAGAATAGGTCTTGGGTGAGTCATAGGGTGGGAAATAGTCTAAGGCAAGGTGTCAGATGAGGTGTCATGGGTGATGTGTCAAAGGAGGGGGGGTTATTAATTCAAAATAAGTTTATTATTTTAAATTAGTAATTTTATGGGTTAGGAATGGGTTAGGAATGGACCAAGGGAGGAAGAAACAAGGGTTAGACATGATTTCGGTGTCTACATCGACATCAGTCAAGGGTAACCGACATCGAATAGATAGGTGCCAACGTCGGTCATGTGTAGACTAGAGGATTTGATGGTGTTGGGCAGGTGGAGACTGACATCAATAGGATAACTGGCATCAGTGACCTGGACAGTCACATGGAAGTGACGTCGATTGGATGCAGACTGTGTGGTGACTGAGGTCAGTCACTGAGACAAATTTTGGGTGGACAGCAAGATGTCAAGGAGTCTCAAACACCCATGGGGAGGACTAAAAGTGTAAGTAAGCCTCAAATTCATTGTTCCTCTTCTTTATACTTGTTGCTCACTGCAAAGCAGGAAGGATCCAGAAAATAGTGGGAGCATGGCATGAACAGGTTGTAGAACTAAACAGGAGATTTGGTAGGGTTGCCAGTCGGTATGAAAGCACTAAGATGAATGGATACCTTAGTTAAAGAATAGAGAGAATGGATACGTGAGATGGAAGGCCAGGTCATATGGTCTTGAAGAAGCTACAGGACAATGGTATAGGTTTTGACAGGTGGATGACAAAACAGGGCTTTAGGTAGTGTCAGTGTAACCATTGTGTTTGTCTTACTAGGTGGATGATGATAGCTACATTATCTTTTTATTGTATGTGGATGGTATACTAGTTATAGGTTCAGACATACAGGGTTTTTCTGAGCTAAGGGTAAGGTTAGTTCAGTGGCATGTCATGAAGAATTTGGACCAGCAAAATTCTTTGGCATGAGAGACATGGAAGATCATAGGTTAATTTTGTCTCCAGTGGGAGCTGATGTGAATCAAGTGTTGGTGAGGTTCAATACATAGGATGTAGAACTAGAGCACACCAAGGGCTAGACAGTTCAATGTCCAATGAGGTTTGGTATAGACCTAAGTTTACCCAAGCAATGGGTGCTGTCAAAAAGTTTGTAGTCAATCTGGGAAGGAAGCACTGGAGGGCAGTTCAGTGGGTTCTCAAATATTTGAGAGGGACCAGTAGTAGGGTTTCATGATATGCAGGGTCAAGTACTTCGAATGTGGCAGGTTACTTGGATGACAGGTGTTGCACCACAAGATGTGTGGTGGTTGGTCTTCAAGGTTGAGCTTGAAGAGGGATACAAGCCAGGAAACAAATTAGATGGTGTATAGGTATAGGTACAGTGCAACTATTTATCTCTAAGTGGGAGATTGTTAGGTTGTGGAGCTAAAAGCTTCATTAATGCAGACATGGAGAAGGTTGTTGAGAGGTTGCTGAGTTATAGAGCAACCGACGTCAGTCTGATCAGCTGACATCAGTCATATATAGTGGGAAGAGCAACCAACGTCAGTCATGGATCAGCCAGTGTCGGTCACCTCCAGGCAGACAGGGACCGACGTCGATCACCTGTGCAGTTCTGAAACTATCAGTTGCACAAATAGTTTGTTAACAAACTGGTTGTTTGCATGTTAAGAGCTAATTATAGACTTGAAGCTGTGAATGTAATTATTGTAATTAGATGTCTAATTATTATTTGCATGAGATCTATATAATAGACTCATGGGCTATATTGTAATTTGTTCTAGAGAGTAAGAGAGCAAATATTAGCTCCTTCTATGTATGAAGAGAGTAAGGTGTGTTCCTCCTAGTGCCACAGTGCCAAGTGTGGGTGTTGGTTTGGAGAATCAAAAGGATTCTTCATGTATGTAAGATCTTGGTTAGCAGGTGTGTAAGGCCACGTTTGGAAATATGCATGGTAAGTAAGATCATTGATCTGCAGGTGTATGTGTGTGTAAGGTCTAAGGTTTGCAAGTGTGTATAATCAGATTGATTTGTAGGTGGTAGCAGAATCAAGGTGACAGCAACACAACAAGGAGCAGGATCAGGCAGGATCTACTTAGAGTACAGTGTGTACTCGATTATTGAGCAAAGAGGAAGGCAAGGAAGTTCCTTCCATAAGTAAGATCATTTGAGTTGCAGGTTTTTGCAAGTTCATGGGAGATCTACTTGAAGTACAATTTTGTACTTGGAGTTCATGGAGCACTTGTGGAGTGCGTGGAGCACTTGTGTACTAGCAGTAGTGGATACTGACTGGTTGGAGGTGAACACCAACTCTGTGTTTGAGTTGTGTGTTGGGACTGTAAGAGAGAGAGCTTTGAGGAAAGAATTATTGTACACTTGAGGTGTGGGAAGCCTCTGAGAGGTGTGAAGAGGTGGCATCTTCTTTATTGTATTCTTTTTTGGATGAGTATTAATACAAGTTGTGTATTGTCTCTCATATTATGTGTTATTTTTGAATTCTAGTTACTTGTGATTCTGGTTTAATTCCACATATTCAGTTGCTTGTATATGGTAATCAATGATGCTTCCACAGGTTCCTAACAAAGGGTAGCTTACCCTTATTTTTACCTAAACCAATTTTTAACTTTCTTGCAAACATAGCTATCAAATCATCATCATCATTATCAGAATCATCATTGTCTTTGGATTTATTACCTTGTGTATTATTCTCCTTTGACTTATTTTATACCTTGAAATCAACTTCCTTCTTTACATTTCTCCATTCACTTGTCCTCATCTCATAGGCTATTAGGGTGTCATGAAGTCCATCCATCTCTAGCTTGTCTAGATCTTGTATCTCTTCAACAACATACACTTTCGAATAAAAATTAGGAGTTAGAGATATCAATACCATTTTAAAAATATTATACTCTTTCAATTCTTAACCTAATCCTTTTACAATGTTGACCACTTCATCAACCCTCAACAGGTAGGCTGCAATGGTCTCATCTTCATTCATCATTAGGCTTTCAAATTGTATTCTATAGATTTCCAATTTGACCTTGGATTATCCCTCATATATATTCTTCAACTTGTCCCATATTATTTTTTAATACTTATATTTCATCACCTTCATAATCTCTACCTCTGATATGCCACAAAGAATACCATTCATTATTTTTGAAATGTTGTCACTAGCTTTCTTACATGTTGCATCTGTAAGGGGAGTAGGGGTGCAGTATATCCATAAAAAAATATTGTTACAAACATCATGGCCTTAAGACATAAATTATGTTCTCATCCTAACACTCCAAAATTCATAATTAGATCCATTGAACAATAGAGCCTTGCTTGTAGAGAAACCACCTTGTGTTTGACTAGCCATCTTCAATTTCTTAGGATATCCTTTAGTCTATTAGGCCTACTTCAAAGGACCTGATATAATAAAAATTATTATAATTATATATAGTGAGATGGGGGGTGAATCAGTGCCCTTAAAATAATCCTTCAATTTCACTTAGCATTTATGAAGCATTCGTTCAAATACATACATCAACCAATGCATAAATAAGCATCCACATAAGCATATAACATATGAACAAAAGATATATGTGGGAAACCCTCAAGTTGGATAAAATACACTAAAACACATCTTTAACTATATTCCTATAATCAATTAATCAAAATTTAGTGAGGCACTAACTCCACAAGGAGAACCAACCCCTCACTAGTCAAGCACCAACTCAACTAGTCCTTTAGCAAGCTCCAACATTCAAAGAGGCACCAACCCCTAGGTGAATCAACACCAACTCATCCACATAAAAATTTTGATCACCTTTTTACACTCTTTTTTCACTAAAATAATTATTATCACCTTAATTTTCTCTCCATACTCTTTTATCTCTCTCAAACAACCTATTAGGCCTCTGCGCTCAACTAGCCCTCTTCTTGGCAGATTAAGTCATATAACCTTACTCATCACCCATATAATCAGTATTATAAATTAATGACATATTAAAAACACCCATTTTATGGTATTAAAACCCTATACCTATTTTCCAAACTTTTATTTCATTTGATCATCCCTTCAATATCCTAAGTAGTCAAATTAGGCCTATTAGACCTTCTTTTTATACTTGACTCTTGATCTCACCCACCTTGGTCAGCCATAAACCTATCCATAATTGTATAAAAAATTTAATAGACCAAAAAATATGTTTTATAAGTGAAAAAATCACTCCATAGTTTGGTCATGACTCATAAGGATCAAAACCACCATTAGACCTAATAGAGACCTAATGCAATTAGGCCTTCTCAAAGCACATGTTTCACCTTGACCACCTTGGAACATATTAAGACTCTATAAATATATGAAACACTTAATAAATTATTAAATTAAACCTATTATATTATCATATTATGTCCTCAACACCATTTATCTCATTTCACTCCTTGAACTACACCATTAGGCCTACTTGCAATTAACCCTTCTCACTACTATAAAGTCTGCTTTGAAAAATCTGAAGTGTACACTCATATTGTCCACATAACCATATAAAAAAATCATATAATGATAACTTATATTACCTTAGGTTCATCACCATGTCCATTATACTTTACCATATAGGGAAAAAGACTTCAAATAGAGCACTTACATATGCTCACTTAGAACTACAAATAGTCTTCAAAACCCAGTCAAGAACCTTTGACTTTTGACACCTTCATAGGAGTTTATCATGAGTAAAAATACATTAAAATTAACATATGATACCTATATAATAGTTTCATGTGTATTTTATTCTTAAAATCTATGAATAATGACTCGAGAACATCATTCTCATTAACACATAGAAAACTACCTGAATGCTCCAAAACACAGTCATGGAAACCAAGACTTAGAACACCTGTGTGAACACTTTTAAGAATTTAAAATGTGTGTGTGTGTGTGTGTGTGTGTGTGTGTGTGTGTGTGTGTGTGTGTGTGTGTGTGTGTGTGTGTGTGTGTGTGTGTATGTATGTATGTATGTATGTATGTATATATATGTATGTATGTATATATATGTATGTATGTATATATATATGTATATATATATATATGTATATGTATATATATATGTATATGTATATATATATATATATATATATGTATATATATGTGTGTGTGTGTGTGTGTGTATTATAATTTCCAATATCAATATTGGTCTTGTAGACCAATCTCATGTTTTCACCCTACATAGACATCACTGTGTTCGATAGGTCACTTTGAGAGTAGCTTTATGACTACATATAAAGATATAAAAATATTATATTAAAAGGGATATGTGTTACATGTATTTAATAAAAAAAACCCATGCATTTTTATTCATCCCTAATCCACTATAACCCATCCCTAATCTCATTCTCACTTTTGTCTGGTTTTCTCAATGCCTTCCTCACTAGGCCTTTTTAGTGATAGGCCAACTTCCATAACCATTTTATCATATTTAAATACTATAAACTGATAAAAAAAAATTACATAATCATAAAATTAAAGTCTCACACATCATCCTCCAATAATTTTCATGTTTTGACCTAGTTAACCCCTCTTTTTACATCAAAAATATGATAAATAAGGGGTTTATTATAGCTTCCACTCACTCTTCTAATACACTAATGCCACCTATAGTTACATAGGAGAATTTAATACAACCTAAAATAATCATAATAGGTTAACCAAACCATTCTAATCACTTTGAATCATATCTTCCATAGTGGGTCACTATTAGGGTTTTAAAGAGGGTTTAGACTATCTTCCATTCTTAATAATCATTCATAAATATCAGGCCCTCAAAACAAACAAAAAATCCAAAAAAATTAAGATATAATACTTTCCTAACTACCATGAACTTCATGGATTCTCATGCAAAGGTTTCAATGCCAATGAGCATAAGAAAATCATTCACAGGTCTGCAATACCTTATTATGTGCACATAGAAAACTTCAAAACCATTTTTCATGATTTCTCCTTTGGTCTATGACCTCAACTTGTTAAAAATATATGAAACATTATCTCACACCTCTAAAAATTCTCTTATGAGATTTATCACCTTGGAAATAGAACTTGACCCCTCATTAGGCCATACTAGGTCTCTTTGCACATTAGGCCTTGAACTTCCAGTCATACTTAGACCTTAAACACACCTTAAAACCTATTATACTATTCTCAAAACCAAATTATAATTTTATAAAACCTCATACCATGCTCACAAACTTATAATATTCTTCTCACAAGCCTCATATTGCTCACCTCAACATGCTACTAAGCATATGTCTTCTCACTAGGTCTGTTCATGCAAAGACTAAGCCAATAACTAACCTAGAAACCTCCTCTAAACCCTTATATACCTTATAAATATGTTTAAATATTTTTAAAAATATTATCACATGATTTACCACTAATTTTCATCCTTCATATTTCTTTATGACACCTCAAGACTCCTCATTAGGTCAGGTAGAGTTTAGAACTAATCTAATTGCATGCTTAGGCTTAAGACCTTACCCCTAAAGGTTTACCTTAAAACTTTCCTAAGTGTTTCAAAACTTCATATAAAATCTTGGATATCTTTAAACATCCACTCATACCTATGTGTATCAATTCTACCAAACCACCATCATCATACACATGATCATGATGTGACAATGCTCCTTAAGACTAGTACTCAAAAGTATGCTTACCTTATATCTTGATCTTGACCTTGACATGTCATAAAAATCATACAAATTAATAGGTTGCTTTCAATTTCTCTCTCAATAGAGAGATAACAGATTGCCTTCAAATTCTCTCTTGTCATAAGACTCTTTGTCACATACCACTTCACCATGCATGACATCAACTTTGACTTTGACATTAATGATACCCATCTTGAACTTGACATCAATGATAACATTTATGCCACAACACCAATAATAGGAACATACTTCAATAGATACCCTAGGCAGTTTGTATTCTAAACTTTTCTTCTTTGAATGATTTCAATAAAATAATAGGATCTAATCAACCTTGCTCTTTGGCCCCTAATCCCTTTCCTTTATAAGCATTATGAGCCATAATTTTATTGGGAACAAGGTATTGTTTACTTTAAAAACAAGGAGATAGATCCTCATTATATAACCATGACTCATATTCAGGATTAAAATCTTTTTGACTAAAACCCTTTCCTAGAACAAATAAAAGAGGTTATATAAGAGAGGATGTTGTACATTTCTTGTGCCACTCCATCTTGAGTTGACCATAGGACTTCAATGATCTTGGTAGTTTAGCCACATGAAAATCATCCTTTATTTTATGTGTACTCAGACCTTTGTCATGAATGTTAAAATGGGAGGAATTTAAGGATGGGAAAGGTGTTGTAAAATTAGATGTAAGAGTGTTAGGATAAACATAATTAGATGGAGGTGGCTCAAATATTATTGGTTTTTCCTTTTTAATTAGAGTGATAATACTAGGATAATAAGTATACTAGCAGCCTTATTATTTGAGATGTTTGAAATATTAGTATGGTTATAAATCTTTAGGAATAGTTTTCTTCATGCTAGAATTAGTAAATTTAATGCATTGATGTAGAGTATAAGGTATTGCATGCATCTACAGAATCCACAGATAACCAAGAAGGAGATTATATGGTAGATCAAGATTAATGTCATGGAAAATGGTGTTATGGATAATGGATCTAGCATGAATAGGCAAGGAAATGATTCTTGTAGATTGTTTCTCTCTGTTAGCATATCCCTTTATAGTAATGGTATCATTTTTTAAATATGTTGAAGTATATCCCAGCCATATAACTAGCTTTAGTGAAATAATGTTAAGGTCTAATTCATTATCTATCAGTACTTTATTGATATTGTGATGGGTAATTATAACCTCAATGTATAGAGAATTAAGGGATGATATATCAGTTTGATCAAATGTTAACTATGGACTAGAAGATAAATGTCCCACTAATGTCAACTGTGATGGGTAATATTGCTAGTCACTTGAGACTTGCTCAAAAGTTCATACAGGACATCTTTGTGTAGTTGAGAAGTATATAATAGATCCAAAATGGAAATTTATGATGGTGTCTTATTTATTTGATCCATAATATCTTATTAATTTTTTATAGGAGGTACATACTTGGATTTAGACTAATTTTGAACAGGATGAAGAAGGTGGATTCTAACTAGACCCTACAAATGGTAACCTTTGAGCATCAAGTTTTGATATTACAATCTTTAGTTGGGATAGAAATGACAGAATGTGAGGCTAAATAGATAGGCCCTAGAATAATCAATCAAGTTTGGTAATTATGAGATGGATAACTCCTAGGATAGATAGACATGATCCTAGAATGGAGGGATTTTCTTATTGATAATTATTGGAATGGGATTAGGGATTTATGGTAATGGTTACAACATGATGTTATGTGACATGGCCCACTATATTATAGTCATGGGGAGTGGCATGGTAGTCAAAATTGTTATCCTAATACCCTTAATTCTAATAACAACTATTAGTCACCTTTTTCTCAATTTTATCAATATCATGTTGTGGGAATGGATTTTTGTATATTCCCATATCTTGACTAGTGTTAGCAGATGATAGATTATTCAAATATATTTATCCTATATCCAAAAAATCTTATTTAATATGTTAAAGTTGTACACACCTATGAATGGATTTCCCTTTAATTTTATGATATTCAAAAGACTTTTTATCCCTATACCATTTTTATTTAGGTTGAGATTCAACAAAAGACTTAGTGTTCGACCTTCTAATCAATTTTATAGCCATAATTTTTTGGAACACAATCTCAATAGGCTCCCCCAATTTATAAAATGGACATAAATTAAATTACCCTCTCAAATGAGGCTATCTTTGCAGTGAAAGTGGTTGTTATTGAGGTGCCTTATGTATAGGTTGTGCTTGAACTATTTAAACATGTTGTTTCTATGCTAATTTCACTTTCTACATTCAAGAGAAGAATAAGAAACTAAGAGATGGTCTGAGGCTTGTATGTACCTGGATGTAGTCATGTGCACTGTAATCCAGACGCTATGAGAACTCCTCTTTGGCTATGGAGGAATGACACCTGCAAAGAAAAGAGACTTGGATAAAAGAAGGCGTTAGATGGATAGATGGTGGGTTGCCAAGTGAAAGCTTGATCCCAGAAGTATGAAGACTTCCTTAAGGGATATCAACCCACTAGTTGATAAAAAGGATGTCTAATAAATAGCAAAATGTTAAAATACTAAAATGATAAAAGATTGAAAAGGAAAAATGGAAGTAAAGGCTTACTTGAAAGATGTTGTCGGACTGGTCACAATCACTGGCATCGTTGGTCTTAACGGCATCGGTTGGTCAAGGTCTGCCAACGTCAATTATGCTGCCGATGTTGGTTGGGGTAGTGGATGGCATCGGTTGAGGCAATAAGCTTGGATAGGGTCTGGTCAGCTCGGTGGTCTGTGGACAAGGTCTAGTCGTGTAGAATGGTCTAGCCCTGTCTAAAGGTCTGAGAGTCTGGTTTTGGTTAATGGTCTGTGGGTCTGTGCAGAGATACAGGGGAGTCAAATAGATAGAATGTCAAATGGATAGAAGGATAGAGGAGGCCAATAGGGAGACAGGGAAATATGGATTTGGGTCTGGTCTGGTCTGGGGATAGGAAGTGTTGAATCTAGTTCATAATACTTAGAAGTAAATGACTAGAAAACACAATGAAAACACAGACAATTTACATACCTATGCCTTATTGAAGGTGTGTTGCAGACTGGTGTACCTATTGTTGGTGTTGCTGATGTGAAAGCCCAGTTGCTGATGGAGTTGCTGAAGGCAGAATACCTGTTGCTACACTTGAGGGAGAGAGTGAGAGGCTTGGCTGAGAGATTGGCAGATTCATTGGCAGAGTGGCGGATGGTCGAAGACTGAAGATTCTAGAATTCTTGATTAGCTCTCGAGATTCAAAATTTTTGATTAGAATTTGTGATTTACCCAGAAAGAGGTTAGAAGCCGGTTTAAGTAAATCGACGTCGGCGATCCCGCCGACGTCGGATGACAGTTGACCGACGTCGACGGGTGAAGAGTGAGTAAAAGGGCCTTCAAGCCCATTCTCCATCTGCCAGGTGCATAATCCATTGGAGAATTGTCTAAGGTAAGGCTAAATACGCACAAGAGTTGGTTAGGTGGTTGGAAAGGAGTAAGAATAGGTCTTGGGTGAGTCATAGGGTGGGAAATGGTCCAAGGCGAGGTGTCCTAAGTGAGGTGTCATGGGTGATGTGTCAAAGGAGGGGGGTCATTAATTAAAAATAAGTTTATTATTTTAAATTAGTAATTGCATGGGTTAGGAATGGGTTAGGAATGGACCAAGGGGGGAATGAACAAGGGTTAGACATGATTTCAGTGTCTACATTTGCCCCTTTTTGTCTTGTTGGTTGTTCTGGATGAACTGCAAGACAAAAATAGGAGTTGGTTGCCCCAAGTATGAGATGATGTGGATTGCCCCAAGGTATGGATGAGGTATTCCCCCTCAAAGTGGGAGTTGAGAAAAGGGAACCTGGAATCGAGTGCTGATTTGACAAAGAGTGGATGAAGGATGAAGAGTGAGTGAAAATGTTGCAAAAAGTTGTGATTGCGCGCATACCACTTCACAAGACAGATAGGTCAAATGGTCACAGGTTGAGGGTCGAGGAGTGCCAAAATTGAAATAACCAGGCCCCAGCATTAGTTGTAGCTGATTGGGTTATTCAATTGAAGCTGTAGCTCCAAATGGTCATCGTGCTCCAGGTATTTTAGGCTCAAGAAGTGCTCCCAAAAACATGAAAAATGTCACAAGTAGTGCAGATCAACTGGTTTGCGATCCTATACTTGTGAGGGTCCAAAAATATGGTCTATGAACAATTTTTCTATCTATTCGTGAGGTAGCATACATGCAAAAACAACCAAGGCAACATTGTCTTGGAAGTGGTCGAAGGTCAGAGGAGATAGTCATGATCTCCAATGGTCATTGGTCGGGTTGAGATATAAGTGATCTCAAACGTGCCCCATGAGGAGTCAGAAATGATTTCAACACTGGTAGAGCTAGTTGATTGGTCATGATGGAAGATGAAAGGTCGACGTCTTGAGAGAGACAAACAAGTAGATGGGTGGATGAAAGGATGTGGCTGAGCTAACCTCAGAAGACTGAGTGCTGCCTACATAGCCCAAATTGGAAGGGGCCTCAGACCAATGTAGTTCAGACAGAGGGTCAAAGAGGTTGATAGGCTGGTCTTGGTCGAGGTCAAGGTCGAAATGATGAGGAGAAGAAGATGTTACAACCTTTTCCAATGGTGTATTCTGTAACATTGGTGAGTGGTCTTTCATCCCTAGCAATTTTCCATATTCGTGATGGATGTATACTAAAAATGAATTGAGGTCTATTTATGCTTCAGCAAGTATTGGTTTATGCTTAACACAAATTTTTTCTGGTCGATAGTTCCCATGTGTATGGTGTCCATAGAAACTATGTGAAATAGACTATGACGCTGTCTGATGTCATGTTGTTGGTCTGAAAATGTTTTGGTTGGCAAAAAGGCTTGGTTGAACGTAGCCAAAGTGTGAAAGATAAGTGAAAGGCAAATTATTTTTCATTGACAAAGACCAGAATGATGGCATGGATGGGGATTGTTAGAACAAAAGCCCCATTTATGTATTACATCATTTGACCAGTGTTGTGCTAGAGAAGTAATCGAATCACTTGACGATAAGTGAGCTCAAAGTCCCTTGAGAGGGTGATATGATAGGAGAGGAGGAGGTAACCCATTTGTGGTAGGAATAACCTTGCCCCTTTTATAGGTGACCTAAGAACGACTATAGGCATGTCCATGACTTTATAATTTGTCAGTCATTTTTTTTTTTGGCGCAAACTGATCGAGGCGGGAAGTCTGCATAGGGATGTTGTCTTGAGTGGTGGTCATATATGTGAAGCTGATCAATGCGAGAAGCTTCAAAAAGAGTTGTTATCTATAGCAATAGTTAGTCATAGCCATCCTTTGAGGGAGTGGTCTATATTTTTGCTTTAAATGTTGGATAATGACTTGGCCTAGCTATCCTTCAAGGGAGCAGTCTAGTAAATATAGCAATTGTGTAGCTGTCCTTCGAGGGAGTAGTCTACACTTAGAGAGTTTTATGACCTGGTATGTTATTTTTTTGATATAATTGTTGACTGACATTTAGCCATGGATGAGCCTGTAGAGGTTCAAAGGGTTCCCTTTTATTAGGACAAAGCATTCATGCTTGACAAAAGGGGTTGACAGGACTTGTTTAGGGGAATAGGGTTGAAAGGAATAGGGATTAAGAGGACAGGGGTTGCTCAAGGGATGAGCTCAAGTAAAACTTCAAGTGATTGATTACTCGACTAACAAAAGAATGGTCATGGATGCAAGGCATAAAAGGGCTCAAGTTCTGATAAGTCCCTGGGCCATGATAGTGCATTAAGGTTTGAGTCAATTAGAAGCAAAGGTGCCCCATTTAAATCTTTCCAAATTGGTCACGATGATTGATGACGGTTTGAAGAAGTGATAGGTGCTTGGTTGGTTGATGTTTGATGATTGAATTTTGATCGAGGTCATGATTAAAAGATTGGTTGATGATTGGACTGTGTGTGGTCGAGGTCTAGTCGAAGTCATGGTCGATGTCATGGTCGATGGCTTGGTTGAATGTTTGGTCGAGGTCAGGATAAGGTTGGATTCTCCCAGTCACTTAGGGAGAATGTTAGATAGACTGGTCAAGGTCGATTGAGGCTTAGTGGTTAAATGGACTATGTTGATGTCGAATAATGGGGTCAAAGGTGGCAAAGAGACCATAGTCTGGCATGGAGATCCCGATTTAGGTGATGAGGTTTGAGAGGCATGGGTCGGTGTTAATAATTTATTGAAGAGGTGGTCAAGAGGGTCCTTGATGAGAAGGGAATCATTTTTATAGTGTTGATAAATGATAGCTTTGAGAGCACAACAATGCTCAGTGTCATGTCCCAAAGTGTGATGATAGTGGCAAAATTTAGAGTTGTCGAACCAAGATGGCCTTGATCCAAGAGTTGATGAGTGGGGTGGTGTTGAAGGTTTATTGATAATGTGGTCGAGAAGAAGGGTGTCATTCCCCAAACATTGGTGAATGGCAACCTTGAGGGCACAACAATGCTCAGTGTCGTGTCCAAGCGTGCGATGATATGCACAAATGCAAGTGTCGTCGAACCAGGGTGGTTTTGGTCTAAGAAATTGATATGGTTTAAGAGGTGGGAGGTTGATGTGAGATGACTACAACAATTGCTGTAACATCAAGGCATAAGAACCTGCTAATGGGTCTGGATATTTTGTTATAGTGGGGGTTGATGACTTTGGTTTGAGAGGCATAAGAGGCATAGGTCGATAGTTTGGAGGAGATATATGTCTGACGGGTTGATAGAGTAATGGAGGCGACTTGCCTCTGTGAAGTATGGGAGTAGGAAGTACTCCTATTAAAGTATACGGATGCGGGCCCAAGATTGAAGGTAATGATGAAGATGGGGGAGGAGGCCTCCAGTGTGGTTTAGTGGCCTTCTTTGGTTTGGGTTGAGGGCCACCTTTGTGCGAGGTGAGGTTAGATGCGGGTTTGAGTTCAGATATGGATGGAGGTGACTGAGATGTAGCAATCTCAGGCAAAAGGCAAGAGGATACCATGACTGGGTCTTCCTCAATTGAAATGGGTGAAGAGACTGGTTCTTCTCTTGGTGGAGAAGAAATAAGAGAGTGTGGCTCCTCAAGAGGGTAGAAGGCAGGGATGATCGTGCCTTCTATTTGTGCTTGATGAGTAGGCAAGGTAGGGTCTTCGAATGAAGGTAGGGCTAATGGCATTGGTATGGTCAAGGCATCCTCTAGTATAAGAGAGGTAGATGGAGGACTAATAAGAGAAGAAAGTTCTTCATCATGTGATGGAGGAGGTTGGTCAGGGACAAGAGGCAAGATAGTGTTGACCGTGTGAATATCATGCTCATGGGAGCTATCGGCCATGGTCTGGATGTTGTTTTGAGTAGGTGGATGGTTTGGAAATGGTTGTTTGAAGATGTTGATGTGTTGGTTGGGAGGTGAATTTGAGTTATCTAAAATAAGATCCCCCTTGTCGATCATGTCTTGGATGATGTTCTTGAAAGTTTGGCAATTTTCAATGTCATGGCCGTGGATGCGGTGAAAGTAATAGAAGTCGGCCTCCTTATACCATGTAGGGATGGCTTTTGAAGGGTTGAATTGAGGTGGTCAAATTGGAGGGAGATTGAGGACCCCCTGCTTGACAAGTTTTTTCAAAATGGAAGTGTATGATTCTCCAAGCAGAGTGTATGAACGTTGGATGTACCATTGTTAGAATTATTTGGTGATGCTTGGAGATGTAGAAGGTTGAGAGTAATTAGTTGTCGTCGAAGATGGTGATCTAATGACCACAGTGTTGGCCACTCCTTTGGGTTTGGAGTTGGTAGAAGAAGAAGGTCTGGAAGAAGAAGGGTCATTGGTTTTTGCATTGGTATTACACAATTTGATCTTATCCTCTTCAATGGCGCAGAGTTCAAGCTTTCGAGCCATGGTGAAAGCTTCATCGAAAGTGCAAAATGTCTGAATCTGCAAGGTAGAAGAGATGTGCCTGGCACATGCTTAAGAAAAGAGCTTGATGAGCTCAGGTTGAGGCAAGGAGAAGGAGAGCTGGTTAATCAAGCCTCTCCAACAGGTGACAAAATCGACTATTGGTTCATCGTCGAATTGCCTGATGGAGTAGAGGTCTGTGATTGAGACTTGTTTGGTGATGTTGATAGAAAAATGGTTAAGAAATAATTGGGCAAGTTGAATGAATGAAAAGATAGAATGTCTGGAAAGAGAGCTATACCAGTCAAGGGCAGGGCCAGAAAGGGACATAGGGAACGTGCGTAAAAGTAACGCATCGTCATGGGCTATAAGATAGCAGGCATGTCTGAATGCCCATAGATGTTGTTGTGGGTCTTCCTTACTCTGGAAGCGAGTGAATTTAGGAATCTCCCATTGGTTGGGGTATGGTCGGATAGGGACGAAAGGATGGATGGGCTCATTGCAAATTTGGTCATACGAGAGAGCATTGCGTGAACCAGAGATAGAGGTCTCGAGACTGGACATTTTATCCATCAACATTTTGATGATGTTTGCTGATGGATTGGTGGATGGGGTGCCTCCTAGGTTGTAGGGTGCTTGAAAGAGGCTAGAGGAGGCATACGATGTAGTCGGTTGCGGTTGTAGGGGTGCAACGTATGTATAACTAGTCGCAGGGACATAAGTGGAGGCCAAAGGTGGTTGCGTGATGGTACTGGTAGAAAGGGAGGTAGACACTCTTGCATTTATGGGCACAAGAGTGTGAGGGGTTGAGACAATCAAGTTCTGGTATGATGTAGAACTTGGTTGAATTGCATGTGGTTGAAGGGGTAATGGAACCCCAATGGAGGTTGGTCTAAAAATAGATGTGGAGGCCAAACTTTGTGTATTGGCCATGGTCAGGTTAATGGTTGAGGCAAAAGGCTGGGTCATAAAAGGTTGGGTAGCGAATGGTGTCGATGTCACCGCCGCTTCACCCAAAAGGTCTTGCGTTGGATTTCTCACGAGATAGTTTTAGAGGGTTGTGATGTTGAGGTCCAAGAATCTTTCAAAATCTTGGTCCCCTTCAGGGATGATGGGAGTTTGAGTTGGGGTCAGTCCTGTAGGAGTTCTTTCAGTCTCCGAGTGGAACTCCATTATAGGACTGGTTATGGACAGGGGAGCGTGGTCAAGAAGAGCCTTGGTTTGACTGTGCGTCAAAACCATTCAAGGCAAGAAGAGGGTCAAATTCTAGAAACTATGGTTTTTTAGTTTCAAAAACTCAGAATGGGGTTTTGGCAAAAAAAAGGGTCAAGTTTTAGGCTGTTGTTTTGGAAAAAAGGACTGTGACAGTGACCGACGTCAGTTGAAGAACTGATGTCGGTGATGGAAGATGCCCGACGTCAGTCAGATAACCGATGCCGGTGGAGGAAGCTGGTCGACGTCGGTGGTAAAGCCGATGCTGGTGATTGTGGTTTCCAGAAACTTAGAAAACTTGAAGATTCTTGGAAAAAAGGAAGAAGAACATCCTCACTAGCTCAAAAAACTAGATAGGAAAAGAAAAATAGAGATGGAGACAGACAGGCCCTAAGCATTAAATCCTAAGAATCAACTTTTTAGAATCCTGTGGCTTATGCCTTAAAGTGATGTTTGGGAGGTTGGTTGTTAGAGGGGTCCTAGAAGAGGTAGTCTAAAGATGGTTTCAGTTTTTGTTTAGGCACTCAGGAAGTTTGGGTTAGGTTCCATACATGGCTTGGTGCTAAGGAGCAAGCTCCCCTCACTTCACGAGTCCAGTGGTAAGCTGGTCTCGCTTAGCCAAAATATACTTTCCCTAGAGATTAGACTCTGCCAGAGAACAGAGTGGGATTTCCCCTTGGTGATGAAATCCAAGTAGGATCGCCGAGATAGGTAAGGTATCCACTGGGGGATGAAATCCTAGTCGGGCCTTGTCTCAGGTAAGTTTGATATTTGATTTAGTGCAAGTGGTTTAGGTCGTGGAACATAAAGTGGACTAGATTAATTCAATATGTGGTTTGTTAATTACTAAGTGTGGACTAAGAAATGCAAGCAAGCAGAAATGGAATGCAATAAGTTTTAAGCCCCAAGTCAAAATGTTAAGTGGGAATGAAAACAAGTTGAAAAAGGGTTGAATGACATGATTTTTGACTAGTCTAGAAGTGCAAGAAAAGGAAAGAAAAGTTCTTTTTATTCCTACTTATGATGTCATTAAGAAGAGAAAAAAAAGAGGTGAAAAGGGAGAAACCTAATGCACCTAAATTAAAAAGAAGGAAAGGAACCCAAGGAAGGCCCTAAGGTCCCACCGGGCATGCTAGAATGTTTCTATGCTAATTTCGCTTTCTACATTCAAGAGAAGAATAAGAAACTAAGAGATGGTCTGAGGCTTGTATGTACCTAAATGTAGTCGTGCGCACCATAATATAGATGCTGTGAGAACTCCTCTTTGGCTATGGAGGAATGACACCTGCAAAGAAAATAGACTTGGACAAAAGAAGGCGTTAGATGGATAGATGGTGGGTTGCCAAGCGAAAGCTTGATCCCAGAAGTATGAAGACTTCCTTAAGGGATATCAACCCACTAGTCGATAAAAAGGATGTCTAATAAATAGCAGAATGTTAAAATACTGAAATGATAAAAGATTGAAAATGAAAAATGGAAGCAAAGGCTTACCTGAAAGATGATGTCGGACTGGTCACAGTCACCGGCGTCAGTAGTCCTATCGGCATCGGTTGGTCAAGGTCTGTCGATGTCGGTTATGCTACCGACGTCAGTTGGGGCAGTGGACGGCGTCGATCGGGGAAATAAACTTGGATGGGTTCTGGTCAGCTCGATGGTCCATGGACAGGGTCTGGTCGTGCAAAATGGTCTGGCCCTGTCTAAAGGTCTGAGAGTCTAGTTTTGGTTAATGGTCTGTGGGTCTGTGCAGAGATACAGGGGAGTCAAACGGATAGAATGTCAAATGGACAGAAGGATAGAGGATGCCAATAAGGAGACAGGGAAATATGGATTCAGGTCTGGTCTAGTTTGGAGATAGGAAGTGATGAATCTAGTTCATAATACTTAGAAGCAAATGACTAGAAAACACAATGAAAACACAAACAATTTACATACCTGTGCCTTATTGAAGGTGTGTTGCAAATTGGTGTACCTGTTGTTGGTGTTGCTAATGTGAAAGTCTGGTTGTTGATAGAGTTACTGAAGGCAGAATACCTATTGCTACACCTGAGGGAGAGAGTGAGAGGCTTGGCTGAGAGATTGGCAGATTTATTGGCAGAGTGGCGGATGGTCAAAGACTGAAGATTCTAGAATTCCTGATTAGCTCCCGAGATTCAAAAATTTTGATTAGAATTTGTGATTTACCCAGAAAGAGGTTAGAAGCCGGTTTAAGTAAACCGACGTCAGCGATCCCGTCGGCGTCGGCCGACAGTTGACCGACGTCAGTGGGTGAAGAGCGAGTAAAAGGGCCTTCAAGCCTGTTCTCCATCTGCCAGGTGCATAATCCATTGGAGAATTGTCTAAGGTAAGGCTAAATATGCATGAGAGTTGGTTAGGCAGTTGGAAAGGAGTAAGAATGGGTCTTGGGTGAGTCATAGGGTGGGAAATTGTCCAAGGTGAGGTGTCCTAGGCGAGGTGTCATGGGTGATGTGTCAAAGGAGGGGGGTCATTAATTCAAAATAAGTTTATTATTTTAAATTAGTAATTGCATGGGTTAGGAATGGGTTAGGAATGGACCAAGGGGGGAATGAACAAGGGTTAGACATGATTTCGGTGTCTACACATGTCAAGCCTTTATAATACCATTACCAACTATATTTTTTTGTGGTTGAAAGGTTTTGGCTTGTTTAACATATTTGTTGGATTTGACATTGAAGCTTGGTTTTGAGTTTGATGTTGATTTTGATTTTGGATTTGATTATGATTTTGATTAGAAGATTGACCTTGAGGTTGATTTGAGGAATAGATTCTAATCAATCCTTTATCTATCAATGTTCCCTCTATTTGAACCCCCTTTGTGATAACATCATTAAAAAAAAATGGAATTATAATTTGAGATTGATCGCAAGATTAGAATTTAGATTTTTCAAGAAAATATTGATCAACTCGATGTCTATTAGTGTATGTGGACATCTACTAGCTAATTCACACCATCTCTGAATATAGGTGACAAAATTTTCACCTAATTTTTGCTTTATAACACATAAATCCACTATAGTTAACTCATGTTCCATATTATATGAAAAGTGTTTGACAAACTCCTATGACAAGTCATCAAAAATTAGAATAGAATTCTTTGAAAGATGTGTAAACCACTCTAATGTAAGTCTATCCAAACTCCATGAGAACAAATTAAGTGGGATGTTGATATCATAACTGGCCTCTTGGTAGGCCATGAAGAACAAGCTTAGATGCTCTCTTAGATCTCCTTTTCCTTTATATTTATCAAACTTTGGAATATCTACGTGAGATGACAAATGTATATGGAAAATACTATAATCAAATGGATATGAAAATATATGATCCATATTGTACTTTTTATTTTTATTATCAGGATGTGATCTTGATATGGTATCTTTGACTACTTAATTCTTGAGCGAGGAGATTATTTTGGGAAGTGGATGAAAGATTATAGGACTAACCAAGTTATTATGGATTGGTAGGATTTGAATCACTATTTTGTCTTATCCAATTATAATTATCAATTCTATATCCATGATTGAATTGAGTGAGAGGAACTTGGCATGGATTGTGATTAGAAGATGAAATAGAAATATGTCATTGTGGAAGAGGAAGAAGCATATGAATTTGAATAAGAATCAATGAACATTAGAGGGAACCTTAGACACATTAGAATGAGGAAGTTGTAAACTTGATGTAAAATTTTGTCATTCAATGGGAACTTGTTTATAATGACCTAAATTTTGTAATTTTTGAGAAGGAATTTGCTCATAACTTTCTAAGAATGGGCTTGTGGGGCACTTCATGGGGATTGTTAAATGTTTGAAGTTCTTCTAAAATAGGTTATGAAGACTCTATAAGTATTTTTTTCCTTAGGATCTATGGAGGTTTTGAAATGATGAAGTGGATCGACTATGGTGTCTTTTTCTTAATGTTCAAGTGGATCAATAATTAGACTGAATATTAATGTCTATAGGGAATTAATTGCTTGCTCAGCTTGTTATAATTTGGTGACAATGATGGGCAAAATTTTAGGTATAGATTCAAGTAATTCCTTCCCTTTTCTTGATGTTTCTATATTTGTTGGCATTTGAACCTCTTTGGTACTATATAAAGAAGAATGAGTATCATCAGTCCACTCTATAATTATGACATGGTTGGATGTAGGCTATGCTATTTTTGCCTTTTGTTCCCATCTCTAGTAAACATAAGAGATTATTTTATTTATCAACATATAATTAGTGCTCAGAATGGGTTTGAATCACATCATAAAGAGGTATCTATTCTTTATATTGTAATTGATATACTTCCATACCATATTGATCCCAAGGATAATCATCCTCACAAAAAAAATTCTCATATTAGTCTAGCACAAAGGGACTGGTTTGATTTTGGATCCAATCATCCACATAAGGGGTATTATAGGCCATACCACATTAAATGTAATTAGGCATATTATAATCAATCATTAGAATAGACTTGGATAAGGAAGACATCTTTTGGGAAAATACAAGAGTAAATTATTTATAAATGACAAGAATTGAATAGATTTGACTTAGATTAAACTTGTAAATTATAAAAGTGGTATGAATTTACATGGACAACACAATGATATGATCTCACACAAGAAAAAAGGTATGAAGTGTAAACATTTGACCAATATGAGACATAGAAGGGAACATATTTGATGAAGACATAGATAAATTAATAGTACACTTTCAAATAAGACAAGGGTATCAAATGTATGTGTTTTGAATAAGATAGAATGGAAAAAAATTGACTAAATATATGGACAAAGTAATGCCTCTTAGTGTAAGTATAACATGATAATGTTTGACCAAAGAAGGACTCAAGTGATCTCACTTTATGTTAGAAACTAACATAGATTTATGGGAAAATCATTGATATTTTTGATATACTTACTTTTGAGAGGATAAAGTTTAAGATTCTTTAAAAGTAATTAATTATTGCAATTTATTGGTAGGGTTTTTACACCCCCTTCTCTCAAAAGGTCATATGTAAAAGGAAATATTTGGAATTTTTTAACCTTTGTATCCCTACATAAATGATAATTCTAAGGTAAATAGGTTTCTAATCTATATTTTTGTTTAACAAAATTAAATGGTCCTGATATACCTTGTGGTATGTGGGCACTTTAGAATGATCCATCAATTGGGTGTCAAACCATTTAGCTTATTATGAAAGGGTCATATACCTTTTGCAACCACTTCATCCATCATTCAATTAGTAAATTATGATTTCTAGTATGTGCATGCCCTGAGGACCTATTCGACTTGTCAATCTAATTACTCAACCACTATCAAATCAAATATTATGCTTAATTTATATACCTAACCAGATAAGTGGGGTTGTTATGATTTTAAGAGATGAAAACTTAGATAAACACACCCATAAATAACTTGTGAGAAGGTAATTAAATCCCACTCACTAGGATAAAAAGAAAAAAATAATGGCATACTTGATTTATGATTCTCAAGAGCCCACAAATGCCCAAGAGAAGAGCATACATCAAGTAAGCATTCAGGAGAAAACAAAACAACCAAGCAAAAATGATTAAGAACATAACTATATAAGTAAATAATGCAAGGTAAAATGCCTTAAGAGTATAAAAATAATTGTGGGTTTTTCTTTTTTAAGCACCAATTTGTAAATGTGAATTAAATTTCCCTTGGCTAGTTATAAAATAATATTAAAAGTATACTAAACCTGTAATACAAGTTGTTAAATTTTCAATAAATGGTTTTAAGTACTTTAAGGAGCTTGATTGTAGTTGTTTTATAACTTTAAAGTTTTCACACATAGCCAATTTTGTTGATATGTAGGATATTTTTGCTATTTTTAGGAACCTACATAGAAAATAGACAAAAAATAGAAAACCAGATTTAGATAATTTTACCAATTATAAGGATGTTTTCATCGATTAGGAGCATAATTTCTCTAAAGTCACGACAAATTTTCTAAACACAGTCACAATTTCATTAGAGTTAAAATAAATTTGTTAATGAGCATAAAATTGAATCTGGAATGATTTCATCTATAAGTGAACAATTTCATTGAATATGAAACAATTTCATTGAAATACAAAATAATTTCATTCATGAGCATCTAGACCTCTATGAAAAATAGAACATAATAGACTAGAAAAGAATAAAGAATGATTTTTTAATTTTCAATGAGGTATTTATGAACAAACTAGTGGTGTAGAAATGGGCTCACCCCTCTTGCCTATCATCACTAATTTGTATATGGATAACTTTGAAATAAAAGTGCTCAATTCCATCCCTTTGTAGCCAAATAAATGAACCAAGTTTGTAGATGGTACTCATGTGATTTGGACTCATAGTATAGAAGAACTAGATAAATTTGTTGAACACCTCAATAGCTAGTTGGATTTAATAAAATTCACCATGTAAATTGAGGAAAATAACTCCACACCATTTCTAAACGTAATGATTATTAAGAATCAATATGGTAAAATTAACCACAAAGTGTATAGAAATAAAACGCATACCTATCAGTATCTACACACAGATTCTTGTCATCATCTGACTCAAAAAATGGGTGTGTTACACACTCTAATAATTAGAGCCATAAAAATCTTGGACAGTGACCACCTTAAACAAGAAATGGAACATCTACGACAATTATTTATGAGTAATGGTATTCCACATTGCAAATAAATGGGGATTTCAAAAAAGTGGAAAGAAATCAAAGGAGAACATGAGAAAAATAAGAATATAGTGGAAATCATAAGGTGTTCCTTCCTTACATCCAAGGAGTTATGGATAAAATTGTAAAACATCTAAAAAGGATAAATCTTATTACTACTTTCTCTCCTCTAAGCAATCTCAGAAAACTCCTCAAATCAGTAAAATATCCCATTGACCCTAATTCAATTAAAGGAGTCTATAAAATTGTGTGTGCATGTGGAATTCATATATTGGAGAAACTGATAGATTAATTAAAACGTGAATTAAAGAGCATTGGGCAGACCTTCATCATAGCAGAACTCATAAATCAGCTTTAGTATAACATTATGTGAATATTAAGCATCCAATTAACATTTTAACATAAAAATATTGGCTAAAATTGACAACTGGTCCAAAATATGAATAAAAGAAGCCATTGAAATCATTAAAAATAATAATAGTTTAAATAGGGACGATGGCTTATTGATTAATCGATCTTGGTTGCGAATCATTAAAAATACTTAGTTGGCTTTATTGTGAATATTTCAAGCTTAGTGATATTTATTTTATTCAAATATATCAAATCTTCAAGTCATTGTATTTGTCTTGATGATGATCCTAAGTGGTGGCTTGATCTAGGTAACAATTCGGGTGACAGTTCTACCCCAATAAATGATGGAACTTTCGAGAGCCATAACTTTTGCACTGTAGCTCCAATTGACTCCCCATTTGAACTGTTGGAAAGATAAGAATGATGATAATGTGGTGAGATGGAACTAATATCCTCTTGGTGATTTTTGACCCTCAAAAACCCAATGGAAGTGCCCTAAAATTCAATTTTAGTAGTACAGTCTAAAAATAGTAAGTTTCTAAAAATAGTAATTCCTTGAATTTTGTATTGTTTTAAATCATGGAAGTTAAACCAATTAATCTCCCTTGATATTGGTGATCTTCCACATCCTCCTCCTATTTTCAAAATGTGTATAAATGAAAATGTAACCTAAAATGGAAATCAGACATCTCTTCCTAGAGATAATCATATAGTTGTATTGCAATCTTGAGTAATAAAACATCTCTTCTCAGAGAATTCATTGTTACTATGTTATTTTTGTGTTCTTGAAATATCTATCAATCAAAACTTCTAATTTTTGGATCATGTCTTGAAACATAGATAGAAAAATGAATTTAATCATTGAAACTCCAATCATCAATGCCAATTTTATTTACTGTGAATTCTTAGCTAATAATATAATTATTTTATCATTCGTATAGATGATTTCATCAATTAGAAGAATAACAGAGATGATTTCACCATTTTTTAGGATAAATTCATCGATAAATAGAGACAAATATAATACTAAAAATGAACATAAAAGATCCAAAATATTGAGACTCTTTTCCAAACAAGATTAGTATATAGGCTCAAATGAAAGGTGTGGGGTGCATGGTCCCACCAGGCATGCTATATGTTTTGATAGAATGTGAATTATATATGTTTTAACAAAAAATTTAATAATACAATAAAAAGTGATAGCAAATACTAAAACACACACCTAGGACCTTATGAGCTCAACAAAGTACATGAAAAGAGTAAAATACTTTAGAGATTCAAATAAATGTAATTCAAGCATTCATTATATATTGTCTTTATTGGGATGCACCTCAAATGTTAGATTTTATGTTTTTTATCAATTTCATTTATATTTAGACACCTCTATTAAAGTTATAGACCATGTCAATTTGATCAAAGAATAAAATATTGATGCACAAAAAGACTTGATGACTTGATATCACTTCATTGTCTAAATTGAGCATGTTAAATTACATTATAAAGAGGTTTATTTATACAGATATAGATTGAGGAGGAACCTTCATCTTTAAACTACTATGAATGGTTACAAAAAATTCCTCAAGAGTGCACATGGATCAATTATGTGATCCCTTCATATTAATCAATATGAAGGGTTGAGGTGATCTTTGTGAATATCAATAATGGATAAATATAATCCTTTCATCTTGTTTCCAAGATGAAGGGTGAAGGATGCCCCTTGTAAATATCAAAGATGAATGAATGTTGGACCTTCATCTTATTTCCAAGATGAAGGGTGAAGCATCCTCTCTAAGAAAGCACATGGATCTTAAATGTGGGCCCTTCATCTCAATCCAGATGAGGGGTGGAGAATAATCCCCCTTTATTGTTAACTCTTTTAATAATTGGTGTGCTCATAAGGGTATATTCTTAGGATCTCAATATTTCTTTGCATGAAGATGTTATTTGGAGGGGGACAAGAGGAAAATTAATTGAAAGGGTAATTAATTAAATAGATAAAATACCTATTTAATTAATATAATGTGAGGAATTGATTATTAGACTAAAATTGAGAAGGAGAATGTGATTGAACAGAGAAGGGAAAATTATTGAATTGATCAGAGAATAGGGAATTGGATAGAGAAATTGACCAAAAATATAATTGAACAGAGAAGTTGATAATTAAACAGAGAATGCTAATTGAATAGAGAAATTGATAATTGAATAGATCTAATCCACTGATATTATCAAACTTCAAGATGCCCTAAAGTGAGTTCAAATGCATATATTAAATGAATAGATGACTTCAAGCCAGATTATGTGAAATTATAGGAAGTCATTCCATTTTGAAATTTGACACAAAGATGATAAAATTTAAGTGTCTATAATTACTTTCATTTTTGTAGAAAAGGAATGAAAAAGGGGAATATGATATATATGAAATGGTGATAATGAAAACTATAAATCAAAACTTCACATGGAAAAGGAAGGTCACATAATCCTTACGAGCAGAGGGGAAATATATACTTCTTTTTAGACTCATAAAACACTAACTTTATTGACTTCATTTAGATATAATTAGCCATTATGGGATCAGTAAGTGGGATAAAGTTACCCTTTTGACATAGACATTTAGACAATATTTTTGATGAACTTTTCATTTAGACACTTTTTAATCTATTATTATTTTTTGTTTTTGTTTTTTTCTTGCAACTGCCTACACTTAGTCTCATGTGACTAAGAAGATACATAGGCTCATCACCAAAGGATATATGTAGGTGAGTAATGGAATCTATCCCCAATGCCAACCCCACACAACTAGTAAGATGTGATATTTCAACACCAAAGACTAGCAAAGGCAGAGATGTAGAATTTGACTTTTTTTTGCATAAGCTTTTAATTTTTTTGATGAGTGTCTTTCACTTTTTTTTAATCCCATGTTTTTTTAAGGCCCTTATCCCAAAATATTGGCCCCATGTAACTATTAGTATGTAAGTTATCATCAACTAATACCAATATAGGAAAGCAAGGTTACCTATTTTTTTGGCATGCTGATGCTTTTTGCTCAAAGGCATTGTAAGATGAGACTCTTCCATGGACAAAAATCTAGATTAGGTCATAGGCTAGTATTTTCTAAGACTTAAAATAATATGTAAGGAAAGATAGGTACACTCTAATCATAATAACTAAGTAAATAACCAATGTAATTTTGATTTTGATAATGTTTTATACAGGATAATTGGGTGATATGAAAAGTGAAATGAGATGATAAGGTGTATTTTGACAGTTTGTATTATGTGAATTGATAACTTGAAAATTAAAAACATATCATATGATATGAAAGACAACATGAAAATAATTTAAAATGTAATACAATGATGTAAATTTGAAATATAATGACTATATGTAGAAATTCTTAAGCTAAAAAGAGTTCAAAGGTTCACCAAACTCCTTGCCCTCTAAAGTGTATAATTGATAGGCTCCATTTTTTAAAATATTTAGTCACTAGGTAAGGGCCTAACCAATTCAGTCTAAACTTAAAACTTTATCCTTTATTTTTTTCTAATTTTATATCAAATCTCAATACAAGGTCTCATACATGTATAGGACATTTTTTAACATACTTGTAAAAATAACAATACTATTGATAGGGCATGATTAGCTCTTCATGTCTTTCCATATTAGGAAAATAAAAAAAGGCCAAAGCTTGTGATCATTAAATGGGATGTTTTATATGGTCTCTTTATTGTATATTAGGTTTGTGGTCATATTGGTGAATCTCACAGTACTATTGATAAGACATTATTGACTCTATTTTTGCCATTATGTCTTTTTTAAGGAAATTTTGTGAGAACTAAGTAAATATCTATCTATGGTCTTCTTTTTTTTTAGGAGGGAAATAAAACATGACATTGGGGATATATATATATATATATATATATTTCCACACTCCAAGGTAATTTGGGAAGCAAGAATCGATCTCGAGACCTATATAAGAACCCAAAGCCATTAACCGATATTTAGGGTATTTAGGTAATCATTATAATCAATATTAATTTCTATGGTGCCTATTATTAACATACAAAACCTTCCCTCAAGAATTAACATGGATAAGGGAGGACAAATGGTTTGGTTATCTATCCTAGAGTTTAAACTATGATCTAAACTATTTCTTACATATGTGTGATAGGGCATTGGATGATTATGTTTAATATATGGACCATTAGGATCTTTTAGGGATTTTTCCTTATGCCCCAAGAGTTATACCATGCCAACATGATGGTATGCAACACTGGGGTTAAGATACTCTAAGATAATAAGTGTGTGATGAGTATATGTTCTAATCCTACAAGGATTAAATGGAAGTTTTATTAGTTCATATCTTTCTAAGATACTAATAATCTTAGTGGTAGATTTGGTTTATATGGTTGACACTTTAAGTGGAGTTTCTTCATTCACTTTTTTTATTATTTCAACTCCATTTTATTTAGGTTCTTCATTTTGTGTAGAACTAGGAACTTAAATACCCCTATTTAAGCAAACTACCTTGGTTTTTATGGGGATCTTTGTCTTCAACCAACTATGGGGGATTTTACATAACATTGGTGAGAAAGTGATAATCAATTTTCATCTCTATTTATTTTTTCATGGTCATTTGGATTACATAAAATGGATTAGGGTCTCCTTGAGTGGCAAAGAGTTTCCCTAAGTAGAGAAACCTGAGTTGATGGAAGAGGGTAAAATGGATTTCTTTCATCCTATCAATCCAAGGTCTACCTGAGATCATGTTGCAATTTGTATCTCTATCAATGACATAAAATTATGTCAATAAGTCTTGGGACCAATAATGATTATAATCATGATGGTTCCTATTGAGGTATACTTGAGGCTATCATAACCCCATAAAGTTTTCCTAGTAGTGGAGAAATTAGTTTTTCCATATTCAAGTTTTTAAAGAAATTAAAAGGGGACTATGTTGATAGTAACCCCATAATTAACCATCACTCATTTTATATAATTTTTATATATTCATACTTATATATAAAATGTTGTATCTCCCATTCTAACCCTTTTTAAGTTTGTGGGTAGGCTTTGTAGGTCAAAAAAGTAACCAACATCTCTCAAATTTTATCCAAGCGAGAACATATCCATATCAATATGATTGATTTGAGCTTGTTATGGAGGTGTGACACTAGTTATATGGGCCAATCCTAAGGCATCAAGTAATTTTGAATGATATATAAGAGAGTTTTTAAGTAAATATAGGAAAGAGATATGGGAAAATGTCTTTATGAGATCAAAAACTAAATCATAGATTCTTATGGGTTTGGGGTTCGTGTTAGTCTCTAATACATTTTTCATATAAGGGGTTTTGGTTTGATAATCTCTTGTGCGAGTAAAAATGTTCACATCTTCCTCAGATTCAAACTCTACAACCCTATTATGTGGGTTTTTCCTCATGGTCCTAATTTAAGAACCACATCAATATTGATTTTACTAGAGGTACAAGCCTTAGTGTTGTGAGTAACAATTAGTGTGGGTTGGTTAATTTCTCTACCTTATGACCAATAATTGATGATGCATTATTGATGGTCTAGAAAGGGGTTTTGATAAATTCCCAAGTTGATATTTTGAGGCATTATAGGGCCATTTGATTGGGCTTTAGGGTTTGTATTGGCATTCCTTAGGAACATGTTTATAAATGTTTTCCATTAGTTCTTAGGGATCATTTAAATGAACATGTTGTATTCACCATAAGAACAAGTTTTGTGTCCAAAAAATCTATAAAAAAGGCATTAAACATTAAGATCATACTCTCGAGGCCTTTGATCTTGGCCTTACTAACCAAACCCATGATGGTTGTGGTTATAATAAAAGTGTTGATTTTGATTAAGTTCAATGTTTTGAAACTGGCCTTAGTTTTAGTTTTCTCATTGGGTATTACAAGGAAGAGGATGGTTAAATTCAACCACGTCAATAATAGGTGGAGGATTTTGGTTCCTCATTTCATTATTATTATTGTTGGAATTATTATTATTTTTCATGGGTTGAGGTGGATTATTTTTAACTATGTTCTCCTTATTGTTTTGATCTGTGACACCATCTATGGTGGTAATACAATTCTTGTTTATAATGTTTGTACCTTAATTATTATAATTGTTCTAGTTAGATTTTTTATAGACTCCAATGTTATGGTTTAGAATGACTCTCTTTTAATTGGTCCCATAGGTTATGTGAGCATTGTTAATGGATGTTTGGTTGATTCTAGGATCACTTTAAAGTGATTATATTTATGAATGATAAGATAATTTTCACACTTCCTCTCACATCTCCTTGTTTATGGAGTGCAATAAGAGATCACATGGTTCCCTTTGGTCCATGTGTGGTGCACTGCCAAACAAGTATAATACTTACCACCATATTATAATGAAATGGGTATTTGATTCATTGTGCCCTTGATTGATTTGAAATAAATCTCATATGCCAATATTTAGGAGTTTTTCATATTGGAGGCTTCAACAAACTCAACCATTAATTAGTAGAAATAATTAATAGACCCCTCAAAGAGGTGATAATACCAATCTAGGGTGATTCCTTCAATTATTTTTGGAAAAAATATACAACCACCCCATCCCAAGGTAAGAGATCTCAAACAATGGTAGTGTATGCCTTGACATATGCATTAGGATCTCCCTCTCCCTTGAAATTAGTGAGATAGTTTATGGGATGTTGTAGATTAACTTCTTGTATATTGTGATTGAGGGTTTCTTTCAAGTACTTAGCACATGTCCCCGTATCATTTAAGTCTATTAAATACATGGTGGAATAATATTTAATGGGTTTACTTTTATATGGGTTATTCATGTAACCACTATGAGTAAAATAAGGTGTTTGTTAATGTGGTGTGGAGTAGGTTGGAAATGAGTTCTTTGATTGAGTGGATTTAGAGAACATATGATAGTAAGGAGGAAGAGTGTTATACAAATAAGGGTTATGATCTTGTTAGGGATTATTATACATGTTTATCATGTAACATAGAGGTGTATAAGGTGGTAGATGTTTGGTTTGTGAATGGAGAGTATATATTGTTGATATGTAACTCATGGGGGATGTAGGGTGGTAGATTATTGGAAATTGTATTGTTAGAAGGAGTGTAGGTGTAGACACTTATCATAATATTGTGAAAATGGAGTTAATATGATGGAAGAACATTAAAAATAGTGGGATTGGGGATTCCATGAGTAAGGATGCCCTAAGATATTGGTTTGAGGCATAGTTGATAAGAGGTGGGTTAGATGGATACAATAGTGGTTGATAATTTACCATTAGGTATGAATAGGAGAATAATTACCTTGATTAGTGGGATTGGTGGCCATCCCTTAATTTAGAGAGGCTTGGTCACTCTCTAAATATTGAATATGATGTACCAATGTTGAGATGAGTTAATTTTAAGAGGAATGAATGGTGGATCTAGTGACCTCTTTGGAAACAACCATAGGAGGTATGATTAAATGACCATTAATTAATTGATTTAGATTAAAATACTTTGGAATAGCCATCGGGTGTTGCTCCTATGTATTGTTGATGTTTTTTTTATTGGGAGAAGGATGCGAAGGTGTTTGTAGTCTACTTAACCCATCTTCCAAATTATGGATTCTATCAATGTATTGGTTGTATCTTACTATAATTTAGGCAATATAGGATTTGTAGGCTAATAGATGGTCAGGATACCACATGAGTGTTTATCCCACCTCTACCTATGAAGGATATATTGTTATAATCAAGTTTATTTATGGTGATTTATGATGAGTCCCATAGCTCGTGGATCACTACCCCTAATTTAGTTTGTGAGTTGAAAGGGTGGTTTTGATATTGGGATTCCAAGTTTTGTGGAGAAGTTTTTTTTTTAGCTATTAATGGAATCTTTTCCCCTAGGATGAAGACTCTTCCTATATGTTTTAAAGTATATGGTTCTCTCAATGATGTCCTGGCTAGACATATTCAGGGAGTATATAATACTCTTAGAATATAAATGAAGATAAAACTATGGAGAGAATATAGAAAATATGGGTATGTAATAAGATATGCCTTTCACATTGTGTTCACCAAATTTTTTACATGAAAAAATCAATATGATGACCTATGCACTCAACTTCTTGATATATGGATGAGATAACCAATGTAATGGAGAATGATGGTATCCTAAATGAAATAATATGAGGCTAGACCTTAGGAAAAATTAAAGAGAATGTGGAATACCATTGGAATTATAGATACTAATATGGGGCTTCATTATTTGACTTAAAACAATCCTTCAATTTCACTTAATATCCATGAAACATTCATATACATATATACATTAACCTATGCATACAGAAGCATCTATGAAAGTAAACATTCATTAGAACATAAGATATATGTGGGAAACCCTATTTGGTAATAAAACCCACTGATTCATATCTTTTAATATAATCAAATAATCATTGAATCAAATTTTTAGTGAGGTACCAACCCCTCACTAGTCAAACACCAACTCAACTAGTCCTTTAACAAGCACCAACTTACAAGGAGGCTCCAACCCCCTAGGTAACTTAGAAAAAACTCATCTACCTTGAAAATATGATCAAAATTTAGCACATATTTCTTACCCAACTAAATATAATCTCCTTATTTTTCTATTCTCATTCTTCTATCTCTCTCAAATAGCCTATTATGCCTTCTCACTCAACTAGCCCTTCCCTTGGCAGAATTAGGTCAAATGACCTTGCTCATCACCTATAAAAACATAGTTATATCTTAATGTAATATTTACCACACCTATATAATTATATTAAATCCATTTACCTGGTTTCTAAAACTCTATATCATTCGCTCATTTGATCAATATTCTAACTAGTCAAATTAGGCCTATTAGACCTTTTCTTTATACTTGAATCTTGATCTTACCCATCTTGGTTAGAAAATAACCTCACCATACTTGGATCACATTTTTAATAGATAAAAAAACACATTTCATAAGTTTAAAAACCATTACATAGTTTTTTCATTACCTTTAAGGGCCAAAACCACCATTAGGCCTAATAGAGACCTAATGCAATTAAGCCTTCTTTAAGCACACATTTCACTTAGGCTTCTTTAGAACACCTTGAGCCTCAAAAAATGAATTAAAAAATTCATAAACACTTAAATTATACCCTTAATAATCTCACCTTATTTTCCCAACACCATTTAGCTCATTTTACTCTTTGAACCACATAATTAGGTTTGCTCGCCATTAGACCTTCTTATTGCCAAAAAGTCTATCTTGTAAATATGAATCATACACTCAACTTTGAAACAAAAAAAATACTAAAAAATCACATGGATATAATATCCATTACCTAAATTTCAAAACCATTTTCATTATAATTCATCACATAGGGTAAAATACTTATAACTAATCAACTTCATATGCTCACTTAGAACTGCACACAGGCCTTAAGAACCCAGTCAAAATCCTTTGACTTTTCACACCTTAATATAATTTTATAATGCATAAAAATATATTTAAATTAACATATTATAAATTATGAACAACTTAATATTCATTTTATTCATTAACTCTAAGCAAAAATACTCAGGAACAACATTCTCACTCATACATAGAAAACTACCTTTAGCACTAAAAACACAGTCAAGAAAATAAAGTATTAGAACACCTATGAGAAGAATTTTGTAATATTAAAATGGTTTTAATTTAATATTAATAATTATTATATAATCTTTTAAAATTTATATTACAATGTTTAATATCAATATTGGTCTTACAGACCAATCTCACATCTTCACTCTACACAAACTTCACAATCTTAGATAGATCACTTTGAGAACAACCTTTAGCACGTTTTTGTGCATCAAAAAAAATTATAAACAAAGTTTATATTAGTTATATGTATTTAAAAATTACCCTATGCATTTGGATCCATCCCTAATCCTCTACAACCAATCCCTAATCTTTTTATCACTATTGCCTAGTTTTCTCATTGTCTTGCTCATTAGGCCCTTTTAGCGACAGGCAAACTTATATGACTATTTTATCACATTTTAGGTCTAAAAATTGCTCAAAAACTTTCATGGTCATAACCTAAAAGTCTCACACATCATATTCCATCCATTTTCATGATTTGACTTGGTCAACCCTATCTGTTATATCAAATTTTTGAGAAATAAAGGGTTTCTTATAGCTTCTACTCACTCTTATGACAAACTATAACCATATGGAGAAACCTATAAGATTAATTTACATATTAAAAACATAAAAATAGGTCAAAAAAACCATTTTTTACCATAACCAACATTATCTTTCCTATTGGATCATTATGAGGGTTTTAGGAGGGTTTTGATTGGTTTCCCTTTTTAGCAATCATTCATAAAGGATTTCCCCTAAAATTCAAAACTAATGCTATTAAATTCAATTTAGGAACCTTCTCCAACTTACATGAACTACTCATTATCTCATGTAACTATTTCATATGCTAACAAGCATAGTGAATTCCTTCTTAGGTTTGCAACACCCCATTTTATGGACACACAAAATCTTAATACCAATTTTCATGATTTCTCCTTTAAGCTATGACCTAAAACTTATTAAACACACTTAACACAACCTATCACACCTATATCAATTATCTCAAGATATTTTTAACCTTTAAAAATTATCTTGACCCCTCATTAGGCCTTGCCACATTAGGTCACTTTGCACACTAGGCCTTGAACTCCCAATCATACTTAGATCATGATCATACCTTGAAATACATATGCTATTATAAAAACCTCATAATCATGTCAAATGACCTCATATCTTTCTCACATACTACCAAACTTATTCACACAAGTCTCATATTGCTCAACTCATTATGCTACCAAACCTATGCCTTCTTACTAAGTCTCTCAAGTAAGGACTAAGCCTCAAAACTTGATCTTGGAACTCATCTAAAGGATTATTTGCCTCTTGATCATGTTTACATATATTTTTATACTCTCTCATGCCTGTACTTACACAACTCACAAAGATTTATAGTTTTTCGCATATATACCTTCTCTTAGGGCTAGATTAGGCTTCTTAAGACACCTAGGACACAATAGTAGCATACTGTGTACCATGATCTTGAATTTTACATGTCATCAACATTAGATGGATTACTGATTTGCCTTTAAATTATCTCTCAATAAAGAGACAAAAGGTTTCCTTTAAATTTTCTCTTCTCATGAGAATTCTTTAACACATATCATCTCACCATACATGGCCTCAACACTAAGCTTGACATAAATGACAGATGTCTTGACTTTGACATTAATGAAAACAATAATGCTTCAACATCAACAATAAAATCATACCTAAATAATATCTCCCTTTGTCATTTATGGCAACATTTACACAAAACTAATTAGTAGTCATAATTCCCCAAGCTAGATTTTCTTCAATACTTGATCTTTCTCCCAAACAATAACTTTTTCCCCCTTTGACATTTATGATAAAGGGTAATCATCTTGGAAACTATCTGATCCTTGGATTTGAAAACAACACACTTTTTCTCTTAAAAAAAATTAACATAGATCATGCTTACATACCTACTTTTGAAGCATGATTGGCTCCCCTTATCTCCATGAAAATTTCATACGTTATCAAAACTGTGACTTGGTTTGATCAAGTCATCATATAAACACTTTGTGACCTATTTCTTGTGATCACACCTACAATAGAATCTTGACTGAACTTTGAATCTGAATGTCATCAAAAAACACAAAACTTCCCCTATGACCAAACATCCTTCATGCTTCTTGCTTACTATTTCAACTTTTTTGGGAATAATGGAGTTTTATTCTTATTTTAATTAGGGGTCTAGATTAATAAATTAGTAAATAATGTTTCAATAATTATAGTCCTAATTTGTATAACTTTTTTCTTTTTTACATTTTTAAAAATAACAATAAATAAGGATAAAGATAACTTATCTTGAAACTGGATTGAGAAGGATGATACAGAGCATAAAACTAGTTGTGCAAGACTAGGATAGTATCATGAACCTAATTTTGGCTTTCATTTGTTGAAAAGATAGGAGTGCTAAAAATATGACACTTTGGGGTCTGATTTTTTTGTCCACTCCTACCTCTATTGTCCAAACTAGTCACAAAGACCTAAATTTTCTAGGTTATTTGCATTATTTCTATGTGAACCTACCTATGAAATCTTAAGTGTTGAATGTCGATGGAACTTGTTGAAGAGATATTTTAATCTTCAAATCCTAACCTTCCATCATGCTTGATAAAAATATGTTTGAATCACTTAGATAAATAGGAGGGTTAGTGTATAATATGCACTAAATGTGTAATCCACACCCTTTGTGTGGTCACACTACCTACATACTAATACTCCAAAGAGAGATCAATCCATATGTAGTTCTCTCACTTAATGTGCTTTGTGAAATAGTGTGATATAGATACAAAAATTCCAAATTGAGAGTAATTGAGGTGGTTAAGGACTGGTATGATGGTTTGAGTATGTTTATAGTTGTGTTGGGTGATTATATGCAGAGAATAGAAAAGTTTACCTTAGTGGTTTATTTTTAATCTTGTTTGCTTTGTAAGATTTGCCACCTCCTTTATAAATGAACTTTGGATAGGCTTTTATAGGGAACCATTAGTTCTAGGTTAGATGTGTTCACACTAGGTCAACATAATGAAGGATAGGAATTAGATGAAAATGACCATTTGGGCTCAAAGTAAAAATGGAAAAGAGCACCAAAAATGGGACACCCTAGGGTCTAGTGCTATAGTCTAGGTATGCACTCTTGTCCTACAAGCTCAAGACCTTAGGGGATAGGATTAGCCTATGAAAATCAGCCTAGATGAGGTGGAATGGCCATTTGGAAAGCTATGAATGATTAGAAATGAGAAGAAAGGTATCTAGAAGGGTCATGAGAGCATGCAAGAAGGTCTTATGGATAGGGTGTCACAAGCCACACTCAAACTACCAATTTAGACATTTTATATGACTACATTTTCCCCCCTTTATTTTAGTGATGCAAAAAAGTTAAATACTAGGATAAAGGAAAAATAGAAAGCGTACATAAACTTACCTAAAAGGTTAAAGCCCATGAAAATGTGTGTTGTTAAATAATGTTGAGTGATGTTGAGTGATGTTGAGTAACATTGAGTAATATTGGGTACATTTTGTACCAAAATTAATATCGTCAATAGAGATGAGTGCTTAATTTCCCAAGAGTGGCTCAATAATACAAAGTTTGGCCCTTTGGCTCCATCATCACCCACTAAGTGAAGCTATGTGATCAATGCTTAGACTATGTGTCTAATCCCTCTGAGTAGGCGGTTTAAGAATGTAAGGGCTATCTAGTCCTTTGGATATATTATTGCCTACTAAGTGAAGTTATGAACTGATATCGGTATAAATCTATGTTTTATGAGATGGATCTTGAAGCCCATGAATGATCTATAATCTAAAAATGTGGTATGGATAGTCAAATGTGTACTAATAATTAGGCCAATCTTGGCCACTTCAAAACTAGGAACTAGGTTTATATGAAAGCCACTCTGAAATGATGTTAACCACCTGTAAATGGAATAAGGCATGTAACTGCTAAGAATATCTATGTAATTATTGAACTTGAAAAGAAAATAAGGCAAATGTGTCACACACATTGCCCCTAATTACTGGTGTCTATGATTCTAATATGAAAGTTGTACCAATTACCCAATCTAAAATTAGAAGTGAGATCCATCATGTCATGCATGATGCTCCCTATATCTGGATCCTTTGATAAAAACTATACTTAAATTACTAATTTTGAACTATACTATAGTTGAAAAAACTATAATTGAACTTACTTTTCTATCTATTTCTATAAAATTTAGTTTTTTTGCTATTTGGACAGGAGCATCAAAAATAAGACACATTATTGTCTGATGATGTAGTCCAAGTATGGTGCTTTTGTCCTTTACTATTGTTGATCATTTTTCTAAGTTCATTTTTTTCTAGTTTGCTCTACTTAGTTTGAGTTCTGGTTTCTATTCTGAGTGTTTTGAAAATTGATTTCTTGATCAATAGAAGGCTCTGATCTCTGTGACAAAACCCTTGTTTGTTGCCCCCTCTTTTGAGGGTATGAATGAAGACCCTGTAATGATTTACCTTAGAAGAAAGATCCCTACAAGTGTGTTATGATATGAAATATATGATATAGCAATGACAATCAAAAATATGTTTGAAGATATAACATAGTTTTTATTGGAGATTATTTGATCAATAGGGGTATGCTTAGATAGATGTAACAATGTAATATCATGTGTAGTATACTAAATTTGAATAAGAAATGTTAGTCATTAGTTTTTAGTATTCAAGGAGGGATGGATCATGATGTACATCATGCAATCTAAGAAAGCAATATAATACATGATGTGGATCATGGAATTGCAAATAATTGAGAAGCAAACAAGTAAACAAGCACATAAGGCAAGAAGCAAGATGTATACAAGAGAGGTCAAGGGTCCAAGAAAAATAGGGACATGGTCACATGTCAATCAAACTAAGAAAGCAAGCATATAAGGCATGTTCAAATGCCCACGTACACATACAATTGAGAACAATAAAGGTTGGCACAAGGGCCACAAGCACATAGAAGAGTACAAGCAAAGGACATTGGAAAATATCTTAAGGCACACACAAGAGAAAAAATAAGAAATCATAAATAAATACTCAAATCAAGAAAGGAAGGCATGTAAATGATGTAAATACTATTGCATCTAACTAATCAAATCAAGAAGTGAAAGTATGTAAAACATGTAGTATAAAACTAGGTAGATGTTAAAAAATACACAAGTGTTATATAGTAGTTAATGTCGATAGAATAATCTATGTAAGCTAAGAATTAATTTACATCATCATGATAACTAAAGTGTGTGGTGTAAGAATGGCATAACCTAGATGGTGTGGTCACGTAGAAGATGCCCCCAGTGGGTAGATATGTCGATGTATGTCTTAAATGTATAAGTAGGATGTCCCCCTAATAGATAGAAAGAAGCAATCAAGGATTTGGTTGTCACTGCACACTTCAAATAAGATCAATTGAAGCATGGTAATGTAGATAAATCGGTAAACAATAGCATAGAAAACAAAATGTAATTCTAGCATGGTAGTAGAAATGTAAGGCATGGATAATGCATACAGTTGAAATGTTTTTGGTTTTTTGAATTATTTATATTTTGAATTTTTTTATTATTTTTGGTATTTTTAAACTAAGCTATGTACAATCAGTCATAAGGAGACTATGTACAAGCAATCATAAGGAAACTATGTACAACAAAGACTGAAAAGAAATGATACTGATGCGTCTCATGAGAAACTCCCTATCATGGTGTCCTATATCAAGGAGAGGGATCATGCATAATCATGAAACATGATGAAAATGTTGAGACTGTGAATTTGAAAGTTGTGTATGTTATAAGTGCTCTAAAATATCTGTAGTGAAAATTGACTATGGGGTCCCCTTGTAACTTTGAGAAGTGGATGTAACTATGGGGATCTTAGGGACCCATCTAGTAGTAGAAGAATATCTCTGAAAGTGTGCTCTATGTGTAGAGGCATGAGATCTCAATGATACTACTCTAGGTATGAATACTATAGTTGGAAATTGTCTAGAGTCTTAAAATTATCACTAATGTAATTATTAGTAGAAAGGGATGTAATATATCACTCTATGCATATCATCCCCATGACTATTGTATCACTATCTCAACCTTGAAGTCCAAATTAATAAGTGGTCATACTACTCATGATGTGTAGTAACATGTTCTATAATTGATGTTATCTATGGTACACTAACTATAATTATACATGGAGAAATTGTAACACACAACCTCAATGGATGTGCAACTAAAACTATGTGTTGTGAAGGAGGCTCATGTATCCAAAATCATAGTATATTGCTACATAAAATAACACCTTGTGGCCTCTATTGTGATGTGTATGACTAATAAATAGATCAAGATAAAACTATAACCTATTATTAGGGCTCATCTAATCTCAATCATAACAGGTTGCTACATGAAATAGGTCCCTAAAAACTTAGCTATAGTGAATATCTATATGGAATAGTAATTTGTGATGTGGGTTTATCTAATCTTAATCATACTAGGTTGTTACATGAGATAGACCCTAAAAACTTGGCTATAGTGAATATCTATTTGGAATAGTACTCTATGATGTGGGTTCAATTAATCTTAATCGTAAGAGGTTACTACATGAGATAGGACCCTGAAAACTCTATTGTGGTGCTTGTGACTATGTTAGATATGTATGTGTAACTACACTATGTATTCCATAGACTACACTACTATATGTAGGTTGCTCTTGATGTACTAGTCTCCAAACCCTTTGAGTAGGTGCGATAGGATATCTCTTATGAGGCTCTATCTTAGAATCTACATTACTCTCATAATGAGTAACTGATGATTCTTGTGAAGGAATGTCCTAGGATGACTCAATCATAGAGAAATGAGGTATATGGATCCATGATGTAGGATATATTTATGCCCCTAATGTGAATGTTATGATACCATTATCAACACATCTATTAATACAGTCCCTGAGTCCATAACAATCATTGTCTCTATGTCCATGCATACAGTGATAGTTACAAAAGGGCCTATGTGGCTATCTATGTAAGAGATGTGGATATCATCAATGAGTAGAAGGTAATGTGATCCCCCTATCTAATAGTTTTAATAGTATGACATATGGGCTATCCTACTCTGAATCAAATTGTAGTGGTTCTTTGTTGTTGTTCTCTATAATACATATAGTAGGTGGTGCTTTGGAAACTGGCTCTCTATTCTTAGCTAGTTATTTTTTTGGTTGTGGTCTCCTATCTTATTTAGGATATTTTGTAGTTGTGTGCTAGGAGTTGTATATGGAGGTAATGTTGTGAAATCTAAAGTAAGATGATCAACGAAATCTGACTCAACCAATCCTAATTTCTTTTCCAAGGCTAAAATTATATAACATAAGTGCCTCAAGGAGGACTCTATCTGATATAATATATGCTCTAAGAGGGGTTGGAAAATTCCCTTAATAAAGATATGTTGAAACTCTAAATCTATTGGTTTATATATCAATAATAACATGTGAGTCTTGAATTATAAGATATAATCACTAACTAGCTCTAAATAATTCTGATGCAATGCAGCAAGTTTCTCATATGTAATATGAGGTCTTGTGTTTGCTATGAAATATCTGAGAAATTCCTCCTCTAAGTCATCATATGTATGCAAAGAACCAATAGGGAGTAAATGAAAGAACCAATTATGTGCATTACCCACTAATGTCTACTAGAACAACTTTAGTAGAATCAAAGGACTCACATGAGATGGCAAAGCCTTCTAAAGGGCTTGAAGGTGTATGAATGGATTCCTAGTTCCATCAAATTGAGGAAATGATGGTATCTGGAAATGCTTAGGCAATGAAGCTTTAACAAATGTCTTCAAAAGAGGGTTACCATGTAAGTCATTAGCATCCATCCAAGACTTATAAGCCTTGTTTTCTAAAGTAACGAGATGTACTTGGTGTTGTAATTCACCAACTCCATGCATTAAATAAATAATCTCTTGGGATGGTATATTAGTATCTTGAAGTGGTTCATTTAAACATTGAATTTGATCATTTATTTTAGCCATGGGAATGCTACATTTAGAAATTGTATCATGGAGAGGGGGTGTGCTCACTTGAACCTTTGGAGGAATGGTAACTTAGACCTTAGTAGAGGGATGTGGGCTACCATTCTCTTTGGGGGAATATTGAGAAATATGTGATACTGTAGTAGGGGTGGATTGGGAGATTCATTGGTATCTTTAGTATTTAGTGAATCACATTCTAATTGACTAGATGTGATGTTATCATTGACATGTGCATCATTTGAAATAAAATCAGGCATAGAAGTAGAATCAACATTTTGTAATGCATTATGATTGAGAGGAGTGAGAGAAAAGTTAGAAACATCATATGCATTTTCTTATTCACTATGTGCATAATAGTCATCATTATTCCATGTATTATCATAATCAGAGTTTTGTTCATAGTCACTCTTATTTTCATATTCATTTGCATGTTCACTATCATACTCATTATCACTATGGAGAGAGGGAAGAGAAGATGTTAATTCCTTTTTAATGTGTGATAAATTGTCATGTGAAATTGGAATACTATGTGCATCTATGCTATCCTTGGATGGAGTGTATGCATTATTTTCATTTGTAATATGAGAAGTAAGAGTAAGAGAGTTATCATTTAGACATTATTTTGTCATTGTTTGAGATGACAAAGTAGAGTTAAGAACATGATATGGATTGTTTAAAATATGCATTGGAAGTTTGATTCTATTGTGTTTATATTGTTATAATTTGGACATAGAAGTATCAAAAGAGAGAGAGAGATTAGGTTCAAATGGAAGAAAATTATCACCAATGAGAGGTTCACTTGGAAATGCATGGCTAATTTGTTCATTTGATGCATTTTGCATAAGAGAATGAGGTGAAAAGTACCTTTCCCATTTATCAAAATTATTTTATTGAAAAGAGGGAAGAAAAGAGATAGGTTTGAGAGAAGAAGATGCATCTACTTTTTCTTCACTATCACTTTCATATGTATCATCATATTCCTCATTGAAATAAAAGTAATTTTCTTCATTGTAAATGAAATAATTTTCCTCATTTTTGACTAATGTGCAAATTTGTAAATTTTTCCATTCATGGTCATAATTATGAGAAAAGTTTAGAAATTTATCTTTGGATAAGAGGGAAGAAGTTCCTTGGTGGCCATTTTATTGATTTCACTAAATATAATATGGAAAATTACTATTAATTAAATAAATGAAAAAATGACTACTAACATAGAGATTTTGAAATTATTTTTGACACTCCAAACAAATTGCAAAAATTCTAAAAAAATTATCTAAAAATTGTAAGGGAGGAAGGCTTGGGGTTTGAGGTTCAAGTTTGGAAATCTAGGGTTTTGGGTTGAGGTTTTAGAATTTTTGAAAATTATTGAAATAATTTAAATTCTTAAATAAATTTGAATAAAATAAATGCACAAAAATTTATATAAAAATCAAAAATTTGAAATTGAATTTTTGCACAAAAATATGAAGGAAAACCCCTAAGAGTACCTAAGGTTTGAAATTTGTTCGAATTAAGTCAAGTTCACCAAATATTTTAACTTTTTTGGGAATAATGGAGTTTTATTCCTATTTTAATTAAGGGTCTAGATTAATAAATCAATAAATAATATTACAATAATTACAGTCCTAATTTGTATAATTTATTTGTCTTTTTTACCTTTATAAAAATAGTAATAAATATGGATAAATATAACTTAGCTTTAAATTGGATTGAGATGGATGATACAGAGCTTTAAACTAGATGTGCAGGATTAGGATAGTGTTCTAAACCTAAATCTAGCTTTCATTTGGTGAAAAGATAGGAGCACTAAAAATAAGACACTTTAGGGTCTGGTGTTATTGTCCACTCCTACTACTATTGTCCAAACTAGTCATAAATACCTAAATTTTTTGAAATGTTTACAATGTTCTTGTGTGAACATGCCTATGAAATATTGAGTGTTGAATGTCAACAAAACTCATTTTAGAGTTATTTTAATATTCAAACCCTAACCCTACATCATGCTTGCTAAAATGATGTTTGAATCACTTAGAGAAATAGGGGGGTTAGTGTGTAAGATGCATTAAACGTGTAATCCACACCCCTTGTGTGGTCATGCTTCCTACATAGCAATACACCAAAGAGGGATCAAGCCATATGTATTTCTCTCATTTAATGTGATTTGTGAAATAATGTGATGTATATGCAAAAATACCAAATTAAGAGTGCTTGAGGTGGTTAGGGACTTGTATGATGGTTTGAGTAAGTTTGCAATTGTGTTGGGTGATTGTATGTAGAGAATAAGAAAGTTTGTCTTAGTGGTTTGTTTGCATTCTTGCTTACTTTGTAATATTTGGCACCTCATTTGTAAATGAAATTTGGATAGGCTTTTATAAGGAACCATTGGTCATGAGTTAAATGTGTTCATGCTAAGCCGACATAATAAAGGATAAGAATTGGATGAAAATAATCATTTGGGATCAAAATGCAAATGGATAAGAGCACCAAAAATAAGACACCCTAGGGTCTGATCCTATAGTCTAGGTATGAAACTCCTATCCTACAAGCTTAGGACTTAGGGGATAGGATTATCCTATGAAAATTACCCTAGCTGAGGTGGAATGATAATTTCAAAAGATATAAATGACTAGTAATGAGCAAAAAGGTGTATAGAAGGGTCACAATAGCATGAAAGAAGGTCTTAGGGATAGGATGTCACAAGCCACACTCAAATTACCAATTTATATATTTAATATGCCTATACGTACAAGCTAAGTGCCTCCCTGAATCCTAATGTAGTCACCTCTACTCTAGGAAATTAGAACAACATAAACTCAAGAGATTCCTAGATATCCATGTCCTTACTAGACTAGCTTTCCTTCATGATCCTTTTAGGCTTGAATAGTCCTTTTGCTTGACCTCTTCACTTTGAAAAATATTATGACTTGGTTTATTGGTCCTAACTCTTTCATTAAAAAACTAAGTTTATTGAGAGAATTCTTGGCATTCCTTTACATCTTGACTATGCTCCACTATGGAAAATAGTCCACTTGGATTTGTAGACTAGTCATTAGTATTAGCTACCTTGTGTTTACACTCAATGTCTTGTCTTCTTTCTTATACTCTAGGAACCTCAACTTTCTTGATTTGTCTTGAGAAACCATGCTTATAGTATTTTTCAATATGACCAACCTTTTGATAGTTGAAACACACTATTCCTTTTGATGGAAACACACCATGACCCATACCTCTTGACTGATGATTCTCCTCTTAGTTCCATGTATATTCATTCTTCGAGGGCCTTCTATAATTCCTTGCTCTATGTCCAAATTGGTTACATGAATAATAATTGCCATTGAAATGGTTAGCATGTCTTATATTATTAGGCTACCTAATAGTATTAGCCTTCATTCTACCATCACCCTTATTCTTTGATTGATCATTGACCTTCTTGATCACATTAGTGTTCTTTTGGTCTCTATTGAAGCCAAACCCTATTTTATCATTAGCAATTTTTTGACTACTAAAAATATTATCTAGATCATTAGTAATCTTTTAAAACCTCATAAAGGACTTAACCATATTTGATGTCTAATCTAACTCAGCTCTCAAGGAGTCCACTACATACCTTACACATTCTTCTTCTTTGGTTTTTAGATTAGTAGTCACAATCTCAAGTTGAGTCTCCACTTGTTTGACTATTTCTTCTTATTCCATGGAGTTGTTGCTTAGTCTAACTTCAAACAATTTGATTTTCTCCTCATAGTCTTTGATAAGAAACCTCATCACCCTATTATTCTTCTTTACCATCTTTATTTCTTCTCGAGTATTCATCAACTCAACCTCAAAGTCTACCTCATCATCTTCTTCATTTGAATTACCAATAGCACCTCCAATCCATATGGATTTTTCTTGATTTGAATAGTTTGCTTCCTCAGCCATGAAGAGAAATTCATTAACATCAAGGCTATCACCTTCATGGTTAATCTTATAATCACTTCTCTCACTCTCATCAGATGAGTTGCAATCTTCATTGGTGTAGAAACTTCTCTTATTCTTAAAAAACTTATTATCATCATACCATCTAAAGCTTTTCTTGTTATTATCAAACCTATAGGACCTTTTATCATCATCATGTTCTTAATCATATTTTTACTTATTCTTATGAGGGCACTTATTATCAAAGTTTTCAATCTCTCCATAATTGAAGCATTTAAATGGTAGCTTGCCTTTGTATTTACCTGAGCCTATCTTCCACTTTCTTACAAACATAGCTATCAGCTCATCATCATCAATATTAGATTCATCATTATCTTTTACTTTCTTACTTTGTGTCTTTTTCTCCTTTGGCTTATTTTCTTCCTTGAATTTAGCTTCCTTCTTTTTAGGTATTCCTTCACTTGTCCTCATCTCATAGGCTATCAAGGTGCCATGAAGCCCATCTAAATCTAGCTTATTTAGATCTTACATCTCTTCAATAGCATATACATTAAAATCAAATTTGGGAGTTAAATATCTCAAAACTTTTTGAACAATAGTAGACTCTTTCAATTATTGTACCTAGGACTCTTATGATGTTGACCACTTCATCAACCCTCAATAGGTAAGCTGCAATGGTCTCATCTTCATTCATTTTTAAGCTATTAATTATCTTCTATGGGTTTGAAGCTTACCCAAATTGTCCTTAGAATCTCCCTCTTGAATATTCTTCAACTTGACCCACATTTTTTTAATAGACATACAATGCATCACCATCACAATTTCTACCTCTGATAGGCCACACATAATACCATTCATTGCTTTTGAATTATTATCACTAGCCTTTTTGCATTCTACATCTATAAGAGGAATAGGGGGTGTATTATATCCATCCAAGAATAATTTCCAAACATCATGACCTTGAGACATCAAATATGTCATCATCCTAAGACTCCAAAAATCATAATTATATCCATTAAACAACAAAGCCTTGATTTCAAAAAAACCACCTTGTGCTTGACTAGCCATATTCGCTTTCTTAGAATCTCCTTTAGGTTATTATAACTCCTAAAAATGACCTACTCTAATGTTAAATGTTGTAATTATAGATATTTATAATGTGGAGGTTAATCATTTATCTAAAAACAATCCTTAAATTTCACTTAATATCCATGAAGTAATCATATACATACATACATTAACCAATGCATACACAAGCATCTATGAAAGAAAATAATCACAAAAACATAGGACATATGTAGGAAAACCTCTTTACAAATAAAAACCACTAATTCACATCTTATAATATAGTCCTATAATCAATGAATCAAACTTTTAGTGAGGAACCAACCCCACAAGGAGCACCAACCCCTCACAAGCACTAACTCAACTAGTCCTTTAGCAAGCACCAAATTTCAAGGAGGCTATAAACCCTAGGTAACTCAACTACCTTGAACCTATGATAAAATTTCAACACCTATTTTTTACCCAACTAAATATGACCTCCTTATTTTGTTCTTCTCATTCTTCTATCTCTCTCAAATAGCCTATTAGGCCTTCTCACTCAACTAGCCCTTCTCTTGGCAGAATTAGATCAAATGAGCTTGATCATAACCTATAGAAACATAGATATATATGCATGGAATATTAACCACACCTCTCTAATGATATTAAATCCCTTTACCTGGTTTCCTAAACTCTATATCATTTACTTATTTGCTCAATATTCTAACTAGTCCAATTAGGCCTATTAGACCTTTTCTTTATACTTGACTCTTGATCTTACCCATACTGGTCACCTAAGAACATCACCATACTTGGATCACATTTTAATATATCAAAAAATTCATTTCATAAGTGTAAAAACCATTACATAGTTCGGCCATTACCTTTAAGGTATAAAACCACCATTAGGCCAAATAGAGACCCAATGTAATTAGGCCTTCTCTAAGCACACGTATCACTTAGGCCTCCTTGGAATACTTTTAGCCTCAAAAAATGAATTAAATACCTCATAAACACTTAGTTTATACCAATGATAATTTCACCTTATGTTCCCAACACCATTTAACTCAATTCACTCTTTGAACCACATAATTAGGTATGCTTTCCATTAGGCCTTCTTACTACTAGAAAGTTTGTCTTGAAAATATGAATCATACACTCAAATTTTCCACATAAAAATACTAAAAAATAATTTTGATACACATAGGCCTTAAGAACCAAGTCAAAAGCCTTTAACTTTTCATACCTTAATAGAAGTTCATAATGTATAAAAATGTATTTAAATTAACCTATGAAACATAAATAAAAAATTCATATGCATTTTATTCATCAAATCTAATAAAAAAGACTCAGGAACAACATTCTTACTCATATACAAAAAATTGTCTATAGCACCAAAAACACAGTCAAAAAGATCAAGTCTTAGAACACATTTGGGAAAACTTTTATGATCTTATATTGGGTTTAAATTAACCTTAATAATACTTATATAATATTTTAAAATATATATTATAATTTTTAATATCAATGTTGTTCTTACAGGCCAATCTCACATCTTCACTCTACATAAACTTCATTGTGTTAGATCATTTTAAGAAAAACTTTTACCATGTTTGTGTGCAACACCAAAACTTATAAACAAAGGGGATATGATTTATATGTCTTTAAATTTTACCCCATTCATTTGGATCCATCCCTAATCCTCTATAACCAATCCCTAATCTCTTTCTCGTGACTGCATAGTTTTCTCATTATCTTGCTCATTAGGCCCTTTTAGTGATAGGCTAACTTTCATGACTGGTTTAGCACATTTTAGGTCTATAACTTATAAACTTTCATGGTCACAAAATAAAAGTATCACACATCATCCTCCATCCATTTTCATACTTTTCCTTGGTCAACCCTATCTGTTACATCAAAATTTTGAGAAATAAGGGGTTTCATGTAGTTTTTACTCACTCTTATGACAAACTAGAATCAATTAGAGAAACATGGAAGAGTCCTTTGCATGTTCCAAACATAAAATTGGGTAAAAAAAACTATTATGAGCCATAATTGATAATATCTTTCCTATCATATCATTATGAGGGTTTTGACAGGTTTCCCTTATTAGTAATTGTTCATAAAGGATTTCCCCCCAACTTCAAAACTAATGCTAGGAAATTCAAGCTAGGAATGTAGACACTAGAAAACCATACACTACAATTCTATGTGTTGCATTACCCTTTAAACCACCCCTTGGCCCCTCTTTTATTATATTACCCCTTTAACACACCCTTCACCCATTTACCCCTTTAGCTAATTTAATTATTTAATTAAATTAGTTAAATATTATTTCCACCTCACCTACTCAAACCCATGGCTAACCTATCCAAACTTAGTCTAAAGACCATTTCTACCCTGGCATTTAATGTCTTAACTTCATAAGCTTATTTCACATGCATCCCAAAGCACCCTTTTAATAACCTTAAATGATTCCCTAACCTCTTAACCACCAATCATAAGTGCAAATAGCTAGTTTTAGCCATTTTAACCTTTTCTCCCTGATAATCGATGATCAACCCTAGACCAGTGCCAGTTGACTAAGACCATCGATGTTTATTTAAGACTAGCCCAAGACCCATGCCCAAGAGAGGTTGAATCATAGAGGATAAAACAAGATCATTTAGGGAAAGAATAAAACAACTATTGGAAAACTAGAGCTGAACTAGAACCAATCCAAAGACTTAGCAAGCACCTCATCATCCCAACACAAAGGATTCAAATAATGTCTCTCTTCCCATATAGATTTGGGCTCCCAAGTAGCTCCACCTCCAATCCAAGACTTCTTCAAGCTAACAACTTCAAACAATAAGCTAAGTGTCTAGTTCTTATTTTAAAGGTTTAATTATTTAGATTTAATAGCTTAAAACTTTCAACCACTTTCACCTCTCTCCACACCTTTCTTGTGTCAGAGTTCTCCACTCCAAACACTACCCCTTCCATCAAACATCCATTGACCACTCTCAACCATTTGAGTGTCAAATCCCTAACTTTATCATCTCTATATCTCCTTCTTGCCTCCACAACTATTAACCCACCTCAAGCAACCCATAAAACCCTTTTCCAATGTAACCCAAGTCCATTCTACCCAGAACCAACACCATGTCAAAACCCATAGTCATTATGAATAGTCATCTGTGATCGTCAGTAGTCACCTATCGATTGGTGATGGTCAGCCCTAACCATCAATGGTCATACCTTACCCAATGATGATCACTATGTAACTTATTTCACTCAAAATGTCAAGCTAAAAACACCTACCCACCTCAGCCAAAAGCCCTATTTCTCAGTCCCTATCACTACACAAATTCAGTAGCAATAACTTGAACCACAAATTAATAGTTTAGCACTTCTTTTTAATATTATTTTATTATAACTATCATTTATCTTGAAAATTATTTATTTCATTTAGACTAAGTATTTTTAATTACTTATGCAACCTCTCTTATCAGTACTTTTCATAGCATTAACTTGTCTAAAGATGGATTGATAGCCTCCAAGAAAGTCTTGTACTTCTTAGATCTATATCACCCTAGGCAATCTACCCACCTACCTTACTAATCAACCATTTTCTAGTTTTTATCTTATCTTCAATTCATCCTCCCTAGACAAAGAGTAGTATATACAATTGATTAGATCATGTATGCATAACCAAATTAGGTTATTCTTAGCACACCCTTCTTAAGTTTTACTCTCTTCTAAAGAAAAATAAACAAAAAAAGTGAAACATTTTAGCATGCCTGATGGGACCCTTAAGTTTTCTTAAGTTCATATTTTGCATTTAGGTGACTTTATTCTTATTTTATGCTCATTTAAATGAAATCAAAATTTCTTTTGGGATTAAAAATCACCTTTTATACATTGTTTGCTTATATAGCTAGCTCACATAGCTTAATTAATCAAGTAAATTAATTGTAGCCTCACTTATTTCCACATATAGACAAAACCACTTACACCAAATCAAACATCAAACACTTGATATAAGGCCCGACTAGGGTTCATCTCCTAGCAGTAACCCTTCACCCTTGGCTATCTTACTTAGATGTCATTACCAAGAGAAGAAACCAAATCTCAATTCTCTAGCTAAGTATAATCTCTGGTATTTGGTATATCTTAGATAAGCACTTGACACACTTATCCCTATGGTGTGTGAAGTGAAGGGGTAGGCCACAGTATCAATCCATGTATCAATTTCAACATAGACAATTTTGAGAGCCTAAACTACCTGAAACCAACCATAGACTTATTTTCTAGTACCTACTCTATAAAACTAAGTTGAGTCACACAATTCTAACTTAATTCATAAAAATAAGTGAGACAAAAATAATTTTAGGATTTACCATGCTTTAGTGTGTGTTTTATCTTCTTTGATTTTTTGAGTTGTGAGAAATATAACTCCCCTTGGAAACCTTCTACCATCTTTCCTTCAACCACCTCATCTCCATTGCCTTGTTTAATGGGGAGTCCTCCTATATTTTCTCCTAGAGATCCTAACTTTGTTAGACTCCTAGAAGATAACCCTTTTTCCTTAAGGTTTTACCTTGCATCATGAGCCACTTATGCTCCCAACCTCACCTATAATTAACCCAACCTCACCTAAAATCAACCCAACCTTGCTTATAACCAAACCAACCTCACTTATAACTAATCAAATCTCAACTACCAGCAACCAACAACCTTTCAATACCTATAAACACTAGAAAACCACACATGATGGTTCTAGATGTCAAAATACCCCTGGATCAGACCATTACCCAGCCTCTGACCATGACCCTGAGTCAAGTTAGCTAACTATCTAAACCAACTCACTAACCTACCTTTTTTACCCCATTTGGCCTTTGACCCTCGATCTCTAATGGTCATCGTGACCATTGAAAGTCACCTTGAATGTTGATGGTTAGGTCCCTACCACCTAAACACTCAAAATTGGTCCATATGCAAACATAAACACATCACAATTTAATTCATGCAGTGAGCTAATGCATCAAGAATTAAATTTGTGTAACCAGTTTCACCCCTTTTAGAACCTACACCTCCATCTCTTTTTCCTATAAAATAGAAGATCAAGAGGTGAAAAAAGGATCCATTCATCTAATCATCCAGTAATTTAGCAATTAGGCAATCAAGCTACCAACCAGTTGTCATTAGGAACTTTTAATATTATGAGCTTATTTTTAGGCCTTCCCTCTAGAAAGTTAGCCACTATGACAGAGACCTAAACATCTACCAAAATTATTCTTCAAGAAAAATATAGTTACTCTACTAAAATTGCTACTCAATCTACCATCAAATAAAGAGCTAAGTACATTTCTTATTTAAAGCTTTGATTATTTAGTTTCTAACATCCTTACCTAAACCACACCCTTCTACTTATTACCTTTGACACCATGACCCCAAATAGACCTTCAGCACCCTATTGTATCTATTTTACAACCTTTTCTGAAGACCTTGAGAACCCACAACAATCATCAATGGTCACCCTGACTGCTAACAATCACCTTCAATTGTCGATGGTCACCCAACCACCGATGGTCATCCTGATCAATGATGGTCATTGTGGTAGGAAATAATAGCAAGCTATTTCTACCTACTTATAATCAAACAAATTCAACTTTTTGTCTCTCTTCTTATTTATAGAGTCCCCACCTATTTTTTGAACCAAACCTAACCTATTTAGCATCAGGATTAACCCACTTATTACTATAATTAGTCTATTTCCTTTATCAAGAATTTATTTCTTATATTCCCTTTCAATATTTTTTGTCATTTGATGCAAATAATTCATCTTTATTTCTTTCAACTTAATTTTTCTAAGATTATGGATTGACATACTTCTAATAAGCTCACATTTTCTTAGATCTAGTTCATGCTAGGCAATCCACCTTACTATCCATCTAACAACCCCTTTACATTAGTGATTTCTTATCTATAGGTCATTATTTCTAAGATAAATAAGGATCTCTTCATAATCATCTAGATCACATACATGCAAACAAATAGATTCTTATACCATACTCACATTTAGTTTCTTACTTATTTCATTTTAAGAAAATAAATTGAAATTGAGATAAACATTTTGGCATGCCCAATGGGACCTAGTAACATCTAAGTGCCCTTTTCCTCCTTATTCTATGCTCATATAAAGAAATCAAAATTTATTTTGGGTATAAAATAAACCTTACATACATTAATTGCATGCATGTTTATCTCACATAGTTAAAATTAAAGGCTAATTAATTCAAGTGTAGCTTCACTTCTTTATCGTACACCATACCAAACCACTTAATCAATCAAAACATCATAACAATTGACATAAGGCTAGACTAGGGTTTCATCTCTTAGTGGATCACCTTCATCCATTGGCTATCTGAGTTAGAGGTCATTACCAAGAAGAGAAACTAAAACTCAACTCTCTAGTTGAGTCTAAACTCTATAAATTGATATATACTAGCTAAGCACCTAACACCCTTATCATTGTGGTGTGTGAAGTGAGAGGGTAGGCCCCAATACCAAGCCACGTATTGATTTCCAACATAGATCTTTTTGAGAGCCTTAAACCCTAAAACCAACCATAGACTTCTTTTCTAATACCTATTCTACAAACCAAGTTCTTCTTCACACTTTTCAACTAAGGCATAAGCCAAAATCAAGATAAAAGGTACCCTAAGATTTTAAATTAACTCTAGTGTATGGTTTTTATTACCTTGAGATCTTTTTCTTTTGTTTGTTTTGTGTTTAAGTTGTGATCTTTCCTTTACTCCTATTTATTCCTCATATGATTTTTACTAGACAATAGTTTAAGAACCAAACAAAATAGGAGCCATCTTCCTCTTCTTCCTCCATGGAGTATACCTTAGATGTTGAGGGTTCTCCCCATCCTTCTACCAGCCCTACTATGCCTTGGATAGTTTTCTAAGGTGATGCAGATTTTGCACCCTTCCTTGATAACAACCCTATGGCCCTCCAACATTACCTCAACACCTTGTCTCATCGCATCCCTACTTTGGTTCCTCCTAGTGATCCACCTTATGGGATGCCTCCCCATCTTATGGAAGACACCTTTATTTCCACTACCTCTACCCTACCTATGATCACACAAACATCTTCCTCTATCAACAACTCATCCACTACCTCTATCCAAACTTAATTAAACAACCCAACCAATAACCAAACACCCCCTACACCAACCAATAACTCCTCCAACATAGGGGAAACCTCACCTCTTATTACCCATACTCTACCCACCATGGGGATATCTTCCACCCATATTGCCACTACTCCCCTTATCATTACCAACCCACCAATCCCCACCCCACTTCAAAATGTGGTGCTTTCCATACATCATACCCTTCTACCTATTAGTACAAGAGTTACCACTCACCCCCAACCAATTAACCCATCCATACCTACAAACTAATCCATATCAATTACCCAATCTATCAATATCATACCTCTAAACTAACCCACATCAACTCCTCAACAAATACCTATGACACCCTACCCATTCTATGTTCCTAATCCATAAGGATACGTAGCTCTAGCTTTTACCCAACCTCTTATGCCTAATAACCCTTATGTGGCATCATCCCAACCCTCAATAACCATATACTAATATTGGCATCTTCTCAACCTTCTACCAGTTATCCATATATTACATTCACCCAACCCCAATAAAACTTACCATACAATTATGAAACTCCCCAAACCCAAATAGATTTGGTCAAAATGTTGATGGATAAAATGACCAACCTAGAGTCATCTATCTTTGGGGCTCATAACCTCTTATCTTATGACCAACTCTTTAATGAACCTATTCACCCATCTGTCCCTATTCAACCTTACCCTCCTCAATTGGAACTACCCAAATTTTTTGAATTCCAAAGCAAGGAAGACCCCCAACAACACCTAAGAGCATTTTGGCATTCTTGCTACTTGATTACCTATGACAATGATCTTCTCCTTTACACCTTTCTTATGTATTTATCTAGACTAGTATTAGATTGGTATAGTGATATCATTAAGCACTCCATATTTTCCTTTTTCCAACTCACCCAAACCTTTTTAGACCACTTTTTGATCAATATATCTAAGAAGGTCTCCATCACTGACCTCTACTCCATCAGGCAATTTGATGATGAATCAATTGTTGATTTCATAGCTCAATGGAGATGTCTTATCAACCAAATCTCTTTCTCTTTTCCCTAACCTGAGTTGATTGAAATTTTATCTTAGGCTTGTGCCAAACACATCACCCCCACTCTACAGGTTCAAACCTTTAGAACCTTTGATGAGGCTTTCACCATGGCATGCAAACTAGAAATTAGAGCCATCAATGAGGGTAAGTTGAAACTAGGAAATAAAACCTCTAGCTTCAAATCCAATGACCCTTCCCCATCCAAACTTACCAAACAATATAACTACCCTAACACCAAACTTAAGGCAACTATAAACATGGTTGTCCTTAAAATTTCTCCAACTCTGATTGTCAACCAAACCAATTCCTCTAACTCCTTCAATCAACAAACCCAAAATCAAAATTGGGCTACCCCAAAATAGTTCACTTAGCTAGGGTAGTCTTATGCCTTTGTTTTAGATGAGTTTCTTGAATCCAACATCATACAGCTTGCCCCCATCAAACCTCTGCAACAATTCAATGTTTTTCACCTTGTGCCATTGGTACAACAAGAATGATATATGTGCTTTCCATTGGGTCATTAGACATGATGTTAGTAGGTGTAACACCTTAAAAACCATTGTCTAAAACTTGATTGATAAAGGATAACTTGCATTAGACAATCCCAATGCACCCCCAAATCAGTCACTTGACATATTTTGACAAACTTTTCCTAATCATGCCCCTTCTACTAACCATGATGACAATAAAATAGAATCATCTCACGCTCATAAGGTCCATATGGTTAATGTAATTATTAGTGAACCCATTGTTGAGGAAACCACTACCTCAACTACCTCTTACTCCAATCCACTTATTGAAGTGGTGGAATCACCCTCCATTCCTTTAGATACCCAAACAAAAGAAGCAACCACCTCCTTTACTTCACTTGATGAGATAATGGACTTACCCACATCTCCTTTGATATAAATACCAAAGGAGACAACTGGTGCCATCACACCTTCCTCCCTCATCATGGAATCACCCACTCTCTCTTTAGAAACCATTCCACAATGAGAGATCACCTTATCTACTCCTTCCATGGAGGAAACATCTTATCAAATTTTGGAAACTTTCACCAAGGACAAGGACAAAGAAACCATTCCCTTACCCTAACCTATGGGCCTAATATTTGAATCTGAGGCCCAAGGAACCAAACCAATTTACAAACCCTTCTCTAGACTGGTCCAAAGCCTAGAATTCTCCTCTTAACCTAATACGAACCAGCCACCTTTTGGCACTATCTTGGGCTCCCCTATTAAAACAAACATGAGCCTTCAACTTTACCTTCATCCACCCCATATTTAATCACACCTACCCTTAAACCTATATCCACCTCAACCCCTTCATCAAAAACCTTTTTTTCCAAAACCATGGAGGAGCCATCCAAAATCATCAAATCACCTTACACCTATTTAATCAAACCTACCAAGAACCTAAGGGTACTTATTACTCCTAGCCTTATCCACCCATCATTGAAGTTGGATTTAAACCCATATAATCCACCAAATAAAACATTAACCAAACTAACCAAGAAGGTGGAGCCACCCAAACACCCACCTAGAACCAAAACCATACCATCCACTTCCCTATTACCTTCTATCTTAGGACTCCATCCTTCTTACATATTAGGATCTCATCCTTCTATCAAGAATGACAACCCTCCCAAAACTACACAAGCTAAACTTCCTCCTTTTATTCCACCTTTATCTACCCCCTCCAAAACATCAAACTCCCCATCATTCTTAAATAAACTATCTACCTCTACCTACCCACCTATCTCCAAACCTTTATCATCTCAATCACCCAACTCCAAATATTTTACCTTTAAACCTTCCACCTCAAAACCATCCAACACAAAACAACCCCAATCAACTCAACTACCAAAACCATTCTACTAACCATAACTCTCACAGTGAAGCCTACTTCTAAGAAGGCTCTCATCCCAAAAACCAAAAGCTCATCACCCTTAACACCTTTGAATGAATCTTATTCGAGCATTTTACAAAGGTTATTATAAACTTCATCCTTAAACCTACCACCTGTCAAACCATTTGACCCTTCAAGTCCTAAACCATCTTGGTTCAATGATAGTTTAATCTGCTCATAAGACACCTAGACATGACACAAAAAATTGCAAAGCTATCCAAGCACTTGTCCATAACATATGGGATGAGGACAATCTATTATCAGATAAACATCTCTTAATCCCATTATCAACCTAACTACCAAATGAACCTATCCATCACTTACCCACCCCTGCACTCTCATCCAAGAGTGAGGAGGAGCTAGAGTAGCCTTTTGTCCTAACACATCTCCTCATCCACACTATCCATATGATCACCCGATCTCAGGCCCAGCAAAAGGATAAGGGAAAGGCCAAAGTGTTCATTCTATGGACATATCCTTCTACCCCTCATCCTTCCAATAGGACCTAAGCAGCTTTACCCTCACCTTCACCAAAACCTAAAATATCCATTTTGGGTACCTCTCCCTCCAACTGTTTTGAATCTATCCAATGAGTAGTTTTGAAATAGCTTCACCAGACACCCTATACAAACTGATCAAAACCTCACCCCATCATTACCAAGCACTGATAGACCCCTTTCAATCTATAGAGGTCCACATTGAAGACCCTTAACCTCTTATAAACTTTATTGGCACTCTTAAACTCTCCACCCTTGTCATCTTCAAGGATTTGAAGATACCCTCTATCCACCCTGAAGATCCAGATCCAATTCTCTTCATCACTACATACATCAATCAAACCCACATCAAAAGGGTGATGATTTATGGGGAAGCTATTATTAATATTATCTCCTCTCATGCTTATGACCAATTCTAATTTCTAAAGAATATCATGTCAAAATCCATAATAATCCTCTATTTCTTTAATTATACTACGGCCACAACCTTAGGAATATTCATCCTCCACATTTGCTTAGGACCTCACACATTTATAAAGCTCTTCTACATCATATAAGGTGAGTTATAATATAATGTCTTACTTGTACAACCTTAGATCCACTTCATGAGTTGTGTCCCATCCACCTTGCATCAATGTGGCAAGTTTAAACATGAGGGTCAAGTTATCACTATACAAATTAACCCTAGTCCTTTTACATCTTGTAAAATGATATATCAACCCAATGACATTCTTCTTCCTCACTCATCTACCTGACTACCAACCAACAATAACTCCACCCATACCATCAATGAATCTTCAACTAGCTCATTTATCCCTTCTTAAATCCCTATATAAGACCCCTTGGAACGTATGTTCCAACATCTCTCACTAGGATAATGTCAAATTTTGGCTTTGGATGCCTTTCCTACTCAAGAATATGGGAATATTGATCATAATCCTAGTTATGATCCCAATATCAAAACCATTATTCCTTTTGGGCTTCTTAACCACCAAACCAATTTCATCTATGGGAGACTTGATCATCCCCTTCTCACTTCCTCCACCACCTCTTCTACCTAGCCAATTACCTCTGATTTTTCCTATTTGGACAAACTAAAATTTGCAAAATTGTACCTTCATAGGTGTGCCTAGAATAGATTTGACCTTAGCTATTATGAAAATGGACCCCACGAGTTACCCCTATCAAAACTTAGAAACCTTGTGAGATATTTGGCCTTGAGTTCATCCCACCAAAAGAACCCATCAATTCACCTAAACCCATTACCACCATTGAGGAAGACATTCCATCTTCAACAACCCCATCTCTTTCAAAGTCTGAGGATTTCAAAACCATCCTTTCTAAATTTTATTTTTTTAGTTAATACCATTAATTTGGACCCCCTAACCTATAAAAAGGGTGGCCGAACTAAAACCTTTCCTCTAATTCATCCTAAAATGGTAGAAAATGATTCTCCTACCATCCACACCATCCAATGTCTAGATGATGACTCCATTCTCACCTATCTTGGTGCAAGGGATTCTTCTATCCAAAAAGTCCTTCCTCCTGAGAACCAAACCATGTTAAATGAATCCATTATTAATGAAAACTTGGGTACTCAAGATAACCCTCACATTTTTAAGATTGGTCAATCCTTAGGTTCTTTGGAGCAACAAGATTACCCTTCCTTCCTTCATGATTGGAGCATAGAATTTGCTTGGTCCTATTAGGATATACCTAGAATTAACCCTTCTATAGCTATTCAATACATCATCATCAATCTTGATGTTAATCATGTTAGATAGAAGCTTTACAAGATTCACCCTTGTATCACCATTCTAGTCAAAGAAGAGCTTTAATGCCTCTTATCTGTTGAATTCATCCAACCCATTAACTATCCCTAATGGGTTTATAATATCATTCCCATCACCAAGACCATAGGTGGACTTTGCCTCTATGTTGACTATCATGACCTCAACCTTGTTTGTCCAAAGGATGACTTCCCTTTACCTAACATTGACCAACTTGTTGATCTTACAGCAAGCCACAAGATGTTATCTCTCATGGCTGTTTTCTCAAGATATAATCAGATTTTGATTTCCCCTAAGGATCAGCATAAGACTTCCTTCATCACCCCATGGAGAACCTTCTTCTATATGGTCATGCTATTTGGCCTAAAGAACATAGGAACAACTTACCAGCATGCGATGACCTACATCTTTCATGATCTCATCCACAAAATCATAGAGGACCACATAGATGATCTCCTCAAGAAATCCAAATATTTCAAGGATCATTTATAATTTCTCAAAATTATCTTTGAGCACCTAATCCATTTCCATGTCTGACTCAACGCCAAGAAATGTGTTTTGGGGTCCTATCTAGAAAGCCTCTTATCTTTATCATCTCTCTTTGAGGAATAGAATTATACCCTAACAAAGTCATAATGACCCTTGACATGACACCTTTAACCCACCTTAAGCATTTTTTAGCCTATAGGGGAAGCTCCAATCCATATATCACTTCATCTCTTAGATATCAGATAGATATCAACCCTTTCACCATCTTCTCAAGAAATATACATCTTTTAATTAGACTAAGGACTATCAACAAGCCTTTGATTCACTCAAAGAGTGCCTTCTTTATCCACCCATTCTTACCCCTCCTAAATAAGACCAACCCATCTACCTTTATATCTCTACCACTGACCATTCCTTAGGGGCAATCCTTACTCACCATGATGAATAAAATAAAGAGCAAGTTGTATACTATATAAGTTAAACACTTATAGAGTATGAGACTTGGTATACCCATACCAAGAAGCTTTGCCTCGCCTTAGTTTTTATGGCTTCCAAACTACGTCATTACCTCCTCAATCACAAAACCTTTTTCATCACCCACACTAACCCACTCAATTGCATGCACTCTAAACCATACCAAAACCAATGTATGGTTAAGTGGCTCATGCTCCTAGCTAAATTTGACCTTGAGATCCTCTAAAAAAGTTAATTAAAGGGAAAATCATTGATAATAAATTATTTGAAGCTCCTTTACTAGAAAACTAACCCCTTCCTCTTGCATTTCTAGATGAGTCCATCGTGACTCTTTCTCAAGAGGACATCACCTACCAAATGACCATGTTTTCTTATGGCTCAAAATGCCAGTTTGGTGGGGGTGCTGGTATTATTCTCTTTTCCCTTGATGTCGATCCTCTTCTTAATTTTTTCAAACTTGATTTTGAGTGTACCAAAAATATGGCTGAGTGTGAAGCCCTAGTAATAGGTCTCCAAACTGTGCTAGCCTTGGGAATTAAGATGATTAGTATCTTTAGCAATTCCCAACTTATGGTCAACTAGATCAATGGATCATACCAATGTAATAATGATGTCTTATAGTAGTACAAACACCTATTAGATGTACTCTTAGCATCATTTGATCATTACCTTATCTAATTTATTCCATGATATAACAACAAGTTCATGGATACAATGGATTCCCTTACCAAATCCTATCTACACCTTTTGATTCTAATCTCTTTGTCACCATTCATCATTTTATCATACCCTCTTATATCTAATCTGACCTCCCCACCATTTGTAGTGTAGAGGAATCTCCATTAGACATTTGGTATGAGCAAACCTTTTGACTACCTCAACCTCGGCATCATTCCTCCCAACCTCTCTAAGAATTCCCAAAGAGCCTTTATTCAGAGTACCTCTCATTATACCATACTAGGGGAAACCTTTACAAACATGTTTTTGATAGACTCCTTTATTGCCTAAACAGTCATGAAGCTTCCCATGCTATCAAGAAAACACATGATGGAATCTATGGGGGACACTTTATTGGTTTAGCTATTGCTAAATTTTTCCTTTATCTCAACTACTATTTGCCCACCCTCAACCAAGATTATTTTGATTATGTGAATAAGTGTGTTAAATTTCAAAAATAAGCTAATTTGCATCAGGCATTAGCCTATGGCCTTCAAGTATCCAAGGAATTTTGGCCCTTCTCATAATCGGGACTAGATCTCATTGGGGAAATAAATCATCATTATTCACAACAGTAACACTTCATCATCACCACCATCAAGCATTTGACCAAGTGGATGGAGGCTATTCCTCTCATCTCAATCAAATTTGACAAGATAGTCAACTTCATCAATCATCATATCATCTGTCATTTTAGTGTTCCCCACAAGATCATCATCGATAATTGCAAATATTTCAAAAACAAATAAGTCTAATGTCTTTGTGATGTTTTTGGCATCAAGTTAAGATTTTCCTTACCTTATCATCCACAAGAAAATGGACAAGTAGAAGCCTCTAATAAAACCCTCAAAAAAATGTTAACCAAAATAGTCAATGCTTTTGGTCAGGATTGGCACTTGCACATCCCTTTCACTTTTTGGTCCTATTGCACTAGCATTTGAACCTTTACATGTGCTACCCCTTTCTCTCTATTTTTTAGAATAGAGGTGGTCTTGCCTTTTGAAGTCTAGATTCCCTCTCTTTGCATATCCCTGTAAGACATCATTTCTAAGAATGACTATCATCAAGAGAGTCTAGCATAGTTTGAGCTACTTGATAAGCACCACCTAGCTATACTTAACCATCTTTGTGTCTATCAATAGATAATCAAGCATGCCTATAATACGCACATAGAATAATGAGAATTCAACATCAGAGATCTCATCTTAAAGGAAAATCAATATGTGACCAATATAGATAAAAGTAAGCGAGGTAAGTTTGCTTTCAATTGGCTTGGACCCTACATCATAACCCATAAGTATGGATCAAGAGCTTATCATTTATCCTCTCTTAAATTCAAACTAGAACTTGAGCCTCTTAATTATTCACACTTGCATCCTTTATTTTTTTAAATAAGGATCAAACTCACCTTTTGTCTAACTTAAGCTCCTCCCTTGATTTACAAGATTTTACCTTCCTCACACCTTCATCCCATCCCTTTGAGGACAATCGATTACCACATAGAACCATGTGATGAACCATCATAGTCATAGCCTAATCCTAAATATGGGTACCATGACTCTACCCATGGCATGGTTCTCATGGATACTTTTTATCCCTAATTGGATGGAATCCCATGGTCATTATCTCTCAAAACCACCCCTTTTACCTATCATTAACCTTCTTATGCTTTGGGTTTTTCCCTAATAAAGGTAAAGATCCAAGCCTATATAGACTTATCCATGTCTAAACCTAGCATTTAAATAATTTGAGATACATAAATATCACTTGGGTCAAATATCTCTAGCATGCAAACTGCTCCCTTGAAGGATAGCTACCCAAAATCTAAATTGCTTAAAAAGATAGACTACTCCCTTGAAGGACAGCTACTAAAATGAATAAATATAAACTCAGACCACTCCCTTGAAGGATGGCTTAGTCAAATTTTTCAAATCATTCATTTGAAGCTTCTTGTATAGATCAAATTCACAAACCTATAAAAACAAAGCAATAAAAGGACCCTATATCAAAATCAGAACAAGTTATCCCAAGAAAGCTACAATCAGCTTTCATTTATAGCATCAGTAGACTTCCTAAATCTATCAATCCACACCTTTAATTAAGACATGGACTATCTATTATGGATCTTATGTCACCTATAAAAGGGGCAAACCAACCCTAAAGAGGTTACACTACCTTGCACACCACCTATCACCTATCTCCCCTTTGTACCATCTATAAATCAAGGGATTCATGAGCTTCCTTGACATGATGTGATCAAGACACATTTTTACCATCCAATGCATGTTAATGGAAGTTTTTTAAAGGCTTATGTTCCTTAATCCAATCTAAATTTGGTTTTATTTAGTCCTTACCAATGAAGAAGAATCATGTCTTTTCCTTATCCTCTCATAATTGGTTCATGTATTCACGTAGACATATGTCTCATGTTTTCATCTCTTTTTCCCACATATATTTTTATTATCTAACTTAATTTATATGTTATCATCAACAAAATAAATATAAATCATAACATCAGCTCCATAATCATAACCCACACCACATATCCACGATCATAACCATAACCAAACATCATGACTATCATAATCAACAAAATAACCCACACCATATATCCATGATCATAACCATAATAAAAACATCATATCCATATGTAAAATAAAGCATCACATCATCATAATCATAACCATAACTATAACTCATCATAAACATCATCCATAATCATCATATGCCTAAGCTAGTGAGTCTACATCTCATAAGCATAATCATAATAAACTATGAACATCAAAACCATGAATCATAAAAAATGAAATCACATCTATATATCATCATCAAATCATATACATCATGTCTCATCAAAATAAAATAGTACATATAATAATGTGCATCTCTCTCAAAACATATACATCTTACTACATCAACCTTTAGGCTGGTATCAAAATCATATACACCTATACATATCATATCATGACATATGCCCCTAGAGCACCACTATTGTCTGGTTCCTGACCCGCTGAGGTACCTACCTATCCACCCACGAAAGTGGCCCACTAACCTAGAGTCATTATGCCTACACCATATACCAAATGGTCTTTATACTCACCCCATTAGGGCTCATCAAGATAATGTGTCAGGATTATGGCCTCATAATAATGCAACTCCTCAACTATGGCTAAGTAACATGTCATGAGGATGTTACTTGATAGACCTATTAATGTTATGGCTCCTCCTCTCTATCTCAAGGAGTCTCTCTCTCTTGTGTAACTAGGGATAGTGAAGCTCTAGCCTAGTCCCTATCACCTAAGTGTCATGACTTAACCTTGTAAGTTGGTCACCTGACCTTGTAGAGCTATAACCTATGCCTATGTAGTGGCTAGTACCACTTTTACCTATCCATCAAGGCCACCTCCCTATACTTGTAACTATGGACCCCCATCAGTTGGGTCCACATCCATAGGCTCCCTACCCCCATCATCCTATCTAAAATATACCATTGTATAGAGGGCCTAATACCAGGTCGCGTAACTATCAATAAAACCTATGAAATAAATATTCGCTCTAGTAAGAAACTCCTCATGATCAAGAACCATCTCCATTGTTTTTCTTTGTAAGTAAAAACTCAGCATCCAATGGCCTATACCTTGGGAATGGACCTATAATCCCCTATATTAGGCCAAAATGCTTATAAACCCTATCAAAAGGGATGAACTTAGTCTTACCCTCTCTCTTCCCAAAAATCCACTTATAGCTCTACATTGATAAAATGTGTTGAGTACAGTGGGACCACCTCAAAAATCTAACATATGGCCTCCAAACCACATCTCCAACCACTAAGGCCTCTAATTCCCCTATGAACCAATCAATATCTCATATACCTTCTCCAAGTCCTATGAGCACATAATCAATCCTCTACCACATAAAACCCACCCTAAAGTCCATTTGGGCATATCCCTCTCATGGTAGCCCCATTGGTCTCAGAACCTAGATGTGCTCATAGGCCCAACAGTGTAACATGAACCCCATAATGATGTCATACTTCCTATGCACTCTAAACCCCCATAGTTCCCTATATATCTAAACCAACAAAATAGGCACCCACCCAAAAAACTATCTGACCCAGTAACATATCCACCAAGACTTCCATCAATAGATAACAAAACCTCCCACTACTCAAATATGGCATTGCAAAGTAGAAGATCCCCTTCATCATATTCATCAACCTCTATTCATCCCTGGCCCTCTGATATAAAGATTTGTTGCTAAAGCCTCTAGTGTGCCACCTAGTGAAGGCCTGATCCTCACCATATAGGAACTCCATCTACTTGTCTCTCTCCTCTCTCTCAATATGATATATCAACTCCACTTAATTTGGCAGCCATGTGATCTGATGTATATCCTCCACAAGATAGTCATCTCACCAGTCAATAGAAGAAAGGTGTTCATGGTCGAATCCCATCTCTCAAAGAGAGCCATAATCATCATCACATCTCTCATCATATGTTGGTAGTGCATCATCACTCTAAGGCCAACCTCCTCCATGTGAGCCCAATCCTCATCTATCATCCCTTGGTGGATATCCACAAAGATCTAAGGAACTTGATCCCACATCTAGATCTGATCTCATGCCTTCAAAATTCATTAGAAAACATAATTAGTTTTTTTATAAACTACTCTAACTATGAAGGTTCACCTTTTTTTCCTCACTCACCTATCTAATAAACACCTATTTTTGCCTATATAAACTACATTAACCTCTTTTTTTAAAACTACCCTCCCACCCCAGCTACACTTAACCTATTTATCAAAAACAATAGCCTTAACCTTTCATCAAAACAATTAGCCAATTGATCAACCATTGATGGTCACTCTGACCACCAACAGTCAGGTCCCCATTTGGTTGATGGTCATCGACCATCGATGGTCAGATACAACCACTGATGGTCAAGTATGACTATTGATGATCACTTTGTGTGACCGCTAATAGAAATTCCCAAGCCTATCCTAACAATAAAACACCCAAAACCCATCTTAACTTAAAATACACCTACCTAATACTTAAACTACCCTCCCTTAACCTACCACACCCTTCAAAATTCATTTTTACTTGCAAATTTTAAAAATAACAACCTAAAATCAGGTCAAAACCCAAAAACCCTCCCAAACCAGCCATAAACCAACAAAATTCAACCAAAATTGACCAAAGCAATCTATTCTACCAAATCAATGCAGCCCTTACCTCATTCCTCAACCATCATTGAGGAAGAATCATGTGTCCCACTACCCTGCCATGCCCCTATCCACCCTGTATCCTTAGTCTAACACTCTGGTTAAACTCAACACAAATCTCACACTCAACCACTCAAAAATCACCTCATCATCACTCTCACACAAAACACCAAAGTATAAGCACTCATTGTCAAGAGTTAGAATTCACAATAGTCAAATGAGTGAAAATGACTTACCTTTTTCACTTTTAACCTCTGGCCTTTTAGGGTTTTATCCCTGACCATTGATGATCAAGGTGATCACTGATGATCGATTATGGGACCCTTGATCATCAATGATTAGGATGTCACCTTTTTCACATTTTGGCACCAATACATTAGTACCCACCTTTAGAGACTACCTTCTCTACCTACCATACCAATCACCCCATCCACTTTGACATTGGCCATTTTGGCCTAACCTATCATATATTATGTGACAACCTCACCTTGGTCCTTTTGACTACACTAAACAACATTACCATGTTAAACATTTGAATTTGCACCACCTAATACACATCAGACCATTTATGTTTTTCTTGGAAGCACTTCCTACCTAGGATAACTATGAATATACTAACCCTATCTAGTAGACTTGATAGGATTAACCTAATCAGCTATGCCTAACACTATGGCCTGATTACCCCATCACCAGTCCTTCTAGAATGAACCTTTTATTTTTACCAAATATTATAACTTAGTCTATACATGATCTCAGATATCACACTTAGTCATATTTTGTGCACATATTTGCACTTCAAATGCCCAACCACCATTGTCACCAACCTCATGACTCACCATAGCCACTTATCAAACTTGCACCTAATTTTTCTTTACCTCATCAACTCTTGGTTTGAGGTGGAATACCTCTTCCCATGCTCAAGACAACCAAACCTTCAACCCACATTCTATTTTTTATAGATTGTTAGCATAAATTACATAATAAAAAAGGGAAAATGTAGACACTATAAAACCACACATGATGGTTTGAGATGTTGAAACACCCCTAGATCGAACTATTACCCAACCTCTAACAATGACCCTAAGTCAAGTTAGCTAATTATCTAAACCAACTCACTAACCTACCTTTTTACCCCATTTGGCCTTTGACCCTCAATAGTCGATGGTCACCATGTTCACCAATGATCATCCTGACCAGCGATGGTTAGGTCTTTACCACCTGAACACTAAAAACTCATTCCATGTGTGAATATAAACACATCATAATTTAATTAATGTAGTAATCTAACACATCAAGAATTAAATTTGTGTAATGAGTTTCACTCCTTCTAGAACCTACACCTCCATCTCTTTTTCCTATAAAAGAGAGGAGCAAGAGGTGAAAAAAGGATCTATTCATTCAAACATTCATAAATTTAGCAATCAAGTAATCAAACTACCAACCAGTAGTCATCAAAAACATCTAGCATCAAGAGCTTCCTTGTAGGCCTTTCCTCTAGCAAGTCAGTCACTATGATAGAGACCTGAAACTCTACCAAAATTATTCTTTAGGTAAAGTACCATTACTTTACAAAATTGCTTCTCAAACTACCATTAACCATTAAATAATGAGTTAAGTACATTTCTTAATTTAAGCTTTAATTATTTAATTTTTGGCATCTTTATTTGAACCACACCCTTGCTAATTACCCCCTAACCCCAAATAAACATATAACACCCTATTGTATCCATTTTTTAACCCTTTATAACCACCCTCAAAACCCATAACAATCATCGATGGTCACCTTGACCATCAATGATCACCCTAACCATTGATGGTCACCTTTAATCATCGATGGTCACCCAACTATCAATGATCACCTTAACCACTGATGGTCGTCCCAATCTCCAATGGTCACTATGATAGGAAATAATAGCAAGATATTTTTACCTACTTATCCTCAACCAAATTCCACTTTTTATATTTCTGCCTGTTCATAGAGTCCCCACCTATTTTATAAACCCAACCTAACCTATTTAGCATTAGTATTAACCCATGTATTTCTATAATTAGTTTATTTCCTTTATCAAGCATTTATTTCTTCTTATATTCCCTTTCAGTCTTTTCTATCAATTGATGCAAGTACTTCATCTTTATTTATTTCAATTTAAATATTTTAAGAGTGTGGATTGAGAGCCTCCTAGTAAGCTCATGCTTTCTTAGATCTATTTTACACTACATAATACACCTTAATATCCATCTAACAACCCTTTGCATTAGTGTTTTCTTATCTATAGGTCATACTTTTTAAGACAAAGAGGAGCTCTTCACAATCATCTGGATCACATGTGCACAAAGAAATAGGTTCTTTTACCATACCCACATTTAGTTTCTTACTTCTTCTATTCCAATAAAATAAATTAAAATTGAGAGAAACAATATTATTTCAATGAATTTTTTGCTTATTATTGTAAAGAGGGAAAAGAAGAAATTAAATATGGGTATGGTTGAAAAACCTATTTGATTATGCATGCATTAAATCAAAAGATTGTGGAGAGCTCCTCTTTGACTTGGGAGGATGACTTATAGATAAGAAAGCACTAAAACAACCTTATTTATTAGATGAATAGTTGGGTGGATTGCCTAGTGATAGCTAGATCCCAAAAGTGAGAACTTCCTTAAGAGTTGTTAGTCTACATGTTTTAAATAATTAAGCTTATAAATAGAAAAGAAGGTACTTGCATCAAAAGGTACTAAAATTGAATACAAGGGTGTTTGCTAAAAAATATGCTAGAAATAATTAAATTAGTGACAAACTAATTAATATCAGTGCTAGAGGATTGGGGTATGCTTCAAAAAAATAGAAAGGGGTCTATGGATAGGCAAAATCATAAAAAATTAGGTTTGGTTGGGTGTAGGTACGTAAAATTAGCTTATTGGTTTTCACTACCATAATGACCATCAATAGTTGGGATAATTATCAGTACTTAAGGTGACCATCAATGATCAAGATGACTGTCAGTAGTTGGATAGACCATCGATGATTGAGTCAACCATCGAAGGTTATTGTGTGAGGATTTGGGTTAGTAATTTTAGCTAATTGATGAGATCCAAAAGATGGATTTTGAGATATGGGTAAGGTCTAGATTGATTAATAAATATAAATAAAGTAGATGAATATTGAGAAATAAGTACTTGTCTTACCAAATGTCAATTGGGTGAGTGGTTGAGGTAGTTAACTTGTTGTTGGAATCTAGCTTGATTTTGATAGAATAATGGTACCTAAATACTTGGTGGAGAGGTGATAGTAAGTTTACTCTCTGATATGATTGCTAGATTATTGGATTACTAATGGTGATTGACCTACATAAAAGAAACTCCTAGATGTATAAGCTCTTGATAATAATTATAGATGGGTCTCACCTCCCAACTCCTCTCTTCTTATAGGCACAAGAAAGAAAGTTGTAATAACACGTGAACTAAGTTATCTAAAATTAAATCATCAATATAATGGCTTGCAATAGGATTTAGACAACATTTATTTTTAAAGTAAGGGAGGTGACTTGTATGTTAGCTGTTAAAGTGGTACACCCTGATCGTCGGTGATCAGGGTGATCATCAACAATCGCCTTGACCATTGGTGATCAAGGGTAAAGGGAAAAAAGGGGTAAAAGGTTAAGTTAGTTTAGCTAAACTGACTATGGGTTAACTTAGTTAGGGGTCAGAAGGTAATATTATTCCCAAGTGGGTCTTAAGGTGGTCAAGGGGTACTTTTGACATTCATAATCATAGTGTGTAGATTTTTGGTGTCTATATTTTACCACTTTTTTTATGTGGCTTAGAATCAACCAACTACAAAACAAAAATTGGTTTTAGTCAAAGGTCTATCGATTGCCTCGAGTATGGGAGGAGGTTTTCCCCCTCAAATTGAGAGGTGATGAGGTAAAGCAAAATTGAGTGTGGATTTGACAAGGTAGCTGAAGGTGAAGATGAAGGTAGATGATGTTGGGCACTAAATCACAAACAGGTGCACATAGTGTGATAAAAAGTGTGACAGCCAAGATCATGCAAAGGACTCGGTTATCATGGTTGATAGAAAAAAAGGTTTATGCTAAGGGATAAGTGACTAGTAAACCATATGACCACTTTTAGGTGTGGTGGTTGGGTACACCTATTAGTCTCCTAGATGAGGTTGATGTTTTTGGAGGGTATCTAAGGTAGGAAGTAATCTTATGGAAAACATAAATAGGTCGAGTGTCATGGGTATCTGAGGTAGGAAGTGATCCCAAGAAGACATAAGAGAGTCAAGTAAGTGTGAGGTGGCACAAATTCAAAATATGGTCAACATGACAATGTTGTCATTGTGTTTAAAATGACCAAGAAAAAACATGTTGTAAAATACACTCTAGTTGGGTCAAAATGGACCAACAGTAAGGGGACTAGGTGGTCGGGGTGGGTAGAGAAGGTAATCTCCATATTTGGGTGAAAGTGGTTGGGATTTTCTAAGAGTGGGATTGCTAAGGACATTTCAAAAAATTAAGCACCCTGACCATTGATAGTTAGGGTGCTCAAGGGTAACCATCGATAGTCACCCTGACGATCGATGATTAGGGTACAAACCTTAAAAAAATTTGGGGTAAAAAGTGAAAAGTAAATCAATTTTTACCATTTATTGCTTATGTTATGGGTTGACTTTAAGCTCTAGGTTGTGTTTTGTGGAAAAAGCATTTGCTAAGGGTCAATGATGAGGTGAATGATTAACATTGAGCTAAGGTGGATTACGTTAACTAGGTAGGATTTAAGGAGCATGTAGGTGTGGGCAAGGATGAGTGGGTCTAAGATTGACTCTGTGGTGGAGGTCATAAAATGAGGTAAGTGATGATCTTAGTTTTTATATGTATTTTTTATTTTATACATTGTATTGGGTGGGGTGGTCAGGGTAGGGGGAAATGATTAGTTGGATTTGTTATGCCCAAGGGAGGTGTTTTGATGATTTTGAAAAAATGGGTGGGTGGAATTAGGAATTGGTGGGTTGGGTAGGTAAATTAGGTTGAGTAAAGGTAGAGGGTAGAAAATTTTGTGGTTTTTTTAATCATTTTAGGGTAGTTAGAGGTGGGATAGGGTTTGGGCATTCCAGCCATGAAACACCCAAAGTGACCATCAATAGCTAACCCTAACCGTCAATGGTCAATATCCTTAGAGAAGAGGAGGCCTAATCACCAGTGGTCATCATGATTATCAATGGTAAATTAAGGGTAAAATGGTTTAATGGTTAAGGAAAATATAATGTTAACTTTGGTAAGGCTTGTATTGTAGAAAGCAATTTAGCAAGCATGGGGTAGAAGGTTTAAGAGGAATATGAGAATAGGTCAAGTGTTTGAAAATGCTTGAAGGGGTGTGGGGTAGATAAATTATAAAGTGTTGGTTAGTCTAGTGTAATTATCATGTAGGAATGATGTGTTGACAAAGGGATAAAGTGCCAAGTGTAAGCTAAGATAGGATGGTTGAAAATGCTTGGGTTGGGGTAGGTGTTCGTTGGAGAAGGTAGCGAGGTGTTGGTTGGATAAGCTAGGGTAGGCATCAAGAAATAGGTTTAGGTGTTTTTTAGGTATCAGTTTGATAGGCTAAGGTAGGTAAAAAAACTTTGGGTAGGTGAGGGTTACGAGAGGTAAAGTGGTGTATGTTGATAAAGACATCAATTTAAAAATGAGCAATGCTAACACATGCTAACCTTTGTTTTTTTAGGCATGAGATAAGATCCAAATGAGGGATCAAGTCCCTAAGATCTTTGCATATATTCAGTAGGAGATTACCCCAGCTGATTGGGCACATATGGATGAGGTGGGGTTGGGATCTATGAGGCACTACCAGCATGTGCCCCAGGATGCATCTATGGTCATAGAGCTCATTGAGAGATGGGATCCTACTATGAACACCTTCTTGCTTTTGTTAGGCAAGATGACCATTTTTCTTGAAGATGTGCATAAGATCACCCAACTTCCACTATGTGGTGATTTGATCTACCATATTGAGCATGAGGAGTGAGATGATCCCATCAAGCTCTTATATTGAAAGTGATCAAGTCAGATGACATGTTGGGGGATTCAAGTATATAGCATTATATTATAGGTTTCCAACTAAGAGGTGACTCATGACCATGTTTATGATTATTGTGACCTACTTTGGGCTTCTTGACTCAAGCAATGAGAGATTTCCCTATTTGCTATTGGGGATTTTGGTAGAGCTACTACTATGTCTGATGGTATTTGTTTGGGTTCTTATCTTACTTGTATAGATATACAAGGATTTATGGGGTTTAGGACCCATATGAGATATGGCATCAGTGTTGGCTTGGTCTTACATTATTAGGACTATAAGCATATTCAGGTGTTGAGACCAGTGGGATTGTCATAGCCCAACTACACATAGATTGACTTTCCCATTGGCTTCATGTGATGGAGGGGTGATTTTTTTACATCAGGTGTAGGAGGTGGCACCCATGATATGGAGTGGTTTAGGGGTGCACTAGTGGTTGGAGATATCACCTGGAGGCCATACATCTAGTTTTTGATATGGCCAGAGTATAAAAGGTAGACACTCTCCCTCCAGAGCTATAGATGGATACTCAATAGGTGAGACAAAGAGGTGGATCTAATTCCATTTGATAGGGTACATTGATAGTTTGGCCTAGTATAGGGTATCCCAAGCCCATTCCCTAGGTACAAGACAGAGGATTCAAAGATGCTATTACTATTGATATAGCCTAATCCTACATTATTAGATGGTGTATATGAGGAGTTACCAGTTATAGCTCTGATAGATGATACTAGGTTTATAGATGGGTACATGGCATGGTACCATCCCATATACGTAGCTATAGACATTAGTGGAGATGATGGAGGTGTGAGGCTATGGCTATAGATCCAGTTAGTCATAATGGATAGGCAAGAGCAACTTTAGCCATCGTATAGGGATAGGTATAGGTTTTATAGGGATAGATTGTCACATTACAAAGTTAGGTTGGGACCTTATAAGGTCAACTCACTACTATCATAGGTGAGAGGGATTAGGCCTAGACCTCTCTAGGCTTGGTGACTTAGGAGAGGGACTCTCTAAGACATAGAGGAGGAGGAGGAGCAGTAGGATAGGTAGCACCACCTAGCTTTACCTTTACAACATGATACCTAGCTATAGTGGAGGAAATACAATACTATGAGGCTACTATTTTGGCACAGTGTTCAAATGAGCTTCAATGGGGTGAGTATAGGACCAACTTAGTAGGTGGAGCTAGTTTAGAGACACCAGAGTAGTGGGTAGCATCTATATCTAGTCAGACAGGGCTAGGTGGGGGATTGACTAACACAGTAGGTGGGTAGGCACTAGGATCCAATAGTGCTCCAAGAGGCAGTGGTGTACTAAGGGAATAGATATAGCTAGATATGTGACATTTTATATATCATTTTGACTCTAGCCAATGAGTCGATGTAGTGAGATGTACATTTTTTAGAAAGAGTCTATTTATCTACATGTACACATTATTCTATGGATATTTGACTTATGAGCTTACATATATGTGATCTTTACTTATGCTCATGTTCATGGTGTATTATTTGTATTTGATTTTCATTGATTATTGTAGTCATATAAAATGCAAAGATTGGTAACTTTAGCATGGCTAATGACACCCAACCTTTAGGTCCCTCTTACTTGCTTTCATGGTCATCCATAGCCTTCCAAACTTGGTCCCAGCTCACCTAGACTGCTCTTTCCAAGAAAAATCAATCCCCCTAGGTCTTACCTACTCAAGATATTAGCACCACACTTGGACTATAGCATCAATACCACTCTTATTCACTTTCAGCGCTATTGTCCAAGTCCATTTCCATCCCCAATGGTCAATTTCTTCTGATTCCCCATCCTTATCCTTATCAACCTAATGTAGGTACATTCAACCCATGACCAATAGATCCCTATAAAATCCCATTCAAATATCATTTGAAAAGGGTTGGAAAATATCACTAAGCAAGCAAGAATACAAGCAAGACTATTTAATCAATATTCCCTATTTTCTGGATATATCCAGCCAACACACTTACAAGCTCATTCAAATCCTTACACCAATTCTTAGACACCTAAATAACATCTAGTTCAGCATTTTGCATCTTTATATGCATAATTTCACAAATCACATCAAATGGAGAACTACATATGGCTTAATCCCTCTTTGGAGTATTGGTATGTAGGCAACATGCCCACACACAAGGTGTGAAGCATGTCCAGTGCATATTACACACACTAACCCCCCCCCCTTCTTTCTCAAAATTGGTCAAATCACAATGGAAGATAGGGTTTGAATAAATAATCTACTATTTAGGGAGCTATACAGACTTCCATCTACTAAAACTTCATAGACAAGGTCATACAGACATAGCAAACAAAACCTAAAAAGCTCAGATCATTAGGACAACAATGGCAGAGGTGGACTATAGCATTGGTGCCACTACTATCAAGTTATGGTACTCTTATCCAATCACAAAATTAATTTTAGATCTTAGTTTTTGATAGTGTCTTAGTCTTGCATAATGAATTCCAGCCTCTATCTTAGTCAAATCAATCAATTTCTAGCTAAGTTTTGTTTTCTTCTCCATATTACTATTTTTAGAAAATTTTGAATTACAATTAATTTACATAAATTAGTAGCTTAATTATTGTTTATTTATTTACTAATTTTACCACTCAGGCCCTTTAACTAAATTAGGAATAGTACCCCAATATTCCTAAAATTATTAAACCATTTAGTGAACCTGACTTAATTCATTTGTGCATAAAAACCCTAAAAACCCTAGGGTAATTTTCCTACTAATTTTTCATATATTTTTCTAATTTCTTACCTGCATAATAAAATAAAAAATTAGCATTAAATTTTAAAATTTTGTAGTAATTTTAAAATAATTTTCTTTCAAACCCTAGTTGCCCATACTAGGTCCCAATAATTTTCCAATCATTTTTTGAATTTTTACTAGCATATTAAAATCAAAAAATCCATTCAAAATTCAAATTTTCATAGTAATTTGTCAAAATATTTATTTTTTCTAAACCCTAGTTGCATCTACTAGGTCATATTAAATCACTAATTTTTCAATAAATTTTTGATTTTTTACCTTCATATATAACTCAGAAATTCACTTTCTATTTCAAAATTTCATAGTAAATTTATTCAAATAATTATCTTTCAAACCCTAGTTGCAAACACTAGGTCCCATTACTTCTTGAGGTATTACCTTATATTCTAAAATCAGATTTCAAAAATGGATCTCACATATTTACAAATTTTTCTTACATTTTTTGCAAATAATAAGGAGACCATACTCGGTCCTATCATGTACATGAATGATCAAGTTTACCATATGATAATACAAATCTTCATTCTTTGTTGTTGATGCCTACTTTTCATAATATGGAATGATATTAAAAAAGTTATTATTAACATAGTAAGCTACCTCTCCTTCAAAGCAAAGATTACTTGTCTTTAATACATGGTTTCATCTCTTACTTTCTATCTCTCATATGGAAATAATATCAAGTTTATAATGCTAAACACATTAGAAATGTCATAGCACATGTCAAAGTTTCTTATGCATTCATGCACAAATTCATGCTTTCTTTCCCTCATATGGAAAAAAATTCAAGTTTACCATGTTAAACACATTAGAAATTTCATAGTACATATCAAAATTTTCTATACATTTGTGTACAATTTCATGTTCTCTATCCCTTACTTGTTATCTCTCCTATGGAATGATTTTTATAAACATATTATTGTAAAAATTATCACTCACATTTCATGCATTTCATTCCACATACATGGTTTCTATCTAGATGCATCTAACTCCTTGGCTACATAGTTTTAACATAAGTTAACTACTACCTATCAAGTTTCAATGTCATATCTTATACATAGGAAATAAATTCCTTCTCCTCCTCTCCCCCAAGAGGGTGATAGGTACTTTCTATCTAACTAGGTCCATGCTATCAACCCTCCAAAAGGTGAGGCAGCCTATACTATTGTTCCTAATAAATGCATTCAGCCTATAAATTCTTCAAAAGCTCTTCAACATATGTGTTTACATGTTCAATCAGAAGTAACTAGGGTTTGCACTTATGAGAATCTAAGGGTTCAAATCCCCAGTATGAGCAAGCTAGTTTCAGATTTACAAACACATAATCAATTATTACATGAAAACATCACAACATTGGAAAATCATATTATAATACAAAAGCCTCATAGCACCCTAGTGTCAATCATGTATATGCACCTTCACCTAATCAATTGGTTGCAAAAAATGTAAAATATCAAAATAAGAAATCACAACAAAGCAACTCTATAACTAGTGATTCAAAAAAATTCAAAGATCAAATAAGAGTTTGAGTGAGGTACTAAGGGAAATGATTAAATCTAACTTGATCAAACTACCTCCTCTACATCCAATGAGAAGATCTAGATACTATTATGCATATCATAGAATGCATGGGCATCACACAAATTCATGTTTGGCATTGAAAAAACATATACAACAAATAATTGATAATGAGGACCCTATATAAGGTAAATTAGTTAAGCAATCCACAGTGACATAGGACCACATTCACAAAGGGTCAAATTTAGAAACAGTATAAAAGTGGTTACCAAAGCATAACTCAGAACAAAAAAAGGATAAAAAAGTAAAATCAAAGCAATAAATAGTACCACAAGCACAGATAAAGCATGAAAAAGATGCCAATCTACCTCTCCAAAATGAGGCTCAACTTTCAAAGTAGTATAAGTTTGGTCAAAAATATCTACAATAATTTGATTATCAAGGTCAAGGGTTGTTCAAGTAGGCTCAAGGCATCATTACTCTCATTTTAGTAGTTGATAATGTTTGTCACCAAGGTTTGGGATTTATTGAACATCTTAAGGCAAATCATTCACAGGCATAATTTATCAAAGGAAAAGATCTAGATATAACAAAAGTCAACATCAAAATTTCATTAGTTCAAAATCAAGATGATAATAATGAGTGGAATAATATAAGTTATTATGATTTTCAAGATACCTATAATGAATCTGAATATTGAGAGTCATATTTGTAGACATTCCCTCATGCTTCACAATCACACATCATTCCTTTCTTTAATATAGGACACCATGATAGGGAGTCTCCCATGAGACTCATCAGTTAGTATCATCTCTTCTCATCCTTACTTGTACATAGTTTATTTTTACTTACTTGTACATAGTTTCTTAGTATTTCTTGTATATAGTCTCTTTGTGATTCATTGTACATAGCTCAAAATCTCAAAAAATACAAAAATAAAAAAATATTCAAAACATGCAAATAACTCAAAAACATCAAAAAAATATTTTGATTGTATGCATAATCCATGCTTTATAGTTCTACTACAATGCTAGACTTACATTTGTTGTTCTATGTTATTAGTTGTCAATTTATCTACTTTGCCATGCTTCACTTGATCTTCTTTGAGTGTGTGTAGTGACATCCACCTCTTTGATTGCTTCACTATACCCATCGAGGGGGCATCCTACTTATACATTTAACACATACATTGATATACATACCCACTGGGGGCATCCTCTACGTGACTACACCATCCAGGTTATGTTATTCCTACACCACACACTCTAGTTATCATGTTGATGTACATTACTTACTAGCTCACACAGATTACTTAATCGACACTCACTAGTATATAGCACTAGTGTATTTCTTATAATATATCTAGTCTTGTACTAACATGCCTTGCATACTTTCCCTCTTGATTTGATTAGTCAGATATGATTGTACTTCTAGTTCCTTACATGCTTTCTTTTCTTACTTAGCGTAGCTAGATTATTTGCATTTTTCAGTTCTTGTTTGTCTCTTGTATATACCTTAGGACATTTTCCAATGTCCTTAGCTTTTATTCATGTGTTTGCCTTTGGACATTTACCACTGTCCCTTTCCTGTACTCCTCTATATGATTGTGGCTTCCACTCTAATTTTGTTTGTTTCAATTGTATGTGTATGTGGCATTTAAATAGACCTTGTATGCTTACTTTCCAATTTGAGTGACATGTGCCCATGTCCCTTATTTTCTTAGCCCCTTATCCACCCTTGTATGCTTCTTTCTTCTTGCCTTGTGCGCTTGTTACTTGTTTGTTTCTCATTATTTGCAATGCCATGATTCACATCATGCATTTATCTTGCTTTCTTGGATGCCATGATAGACATCATGCTCCATCCCTCCAACTAACAACTAAACACTAACCAGACTTTCATTTTTAGTTTAGTATATTACACATGCTATTACATTATTACATCTATCTAGGCATACCCCTATTGATCTAACAATCTCTCAATACAAATCATGTTATATCTTAAGATATCTTATCAATTATCATCGCTATACCATGTATCTTTACAGCATAACACACTTTTAGGGCTCTTTCTTCTAAGGGTAGTCATTACATGGTCTTTATTCCTACCCGTATAAGAGGGGGCAACAAATAGGGTTTTTGTCATAGAGATAAAATATCCTAACAATTGAAACAGTAATTTTTAGAACATCCAGAACAGCAACCAAACATCAAACCAGTCAAAACAAAATAGGCAAATAGTCAAGAATATAGAATAGTTACCAGATTTGGCCTTAGATAATATCACCCAACTTGCACAATAGCATGGGTTCCACTAGTGTTCAATTTTGGTGCTCTTATCCAAATAGCATAAAAACCATATTTCTAGAAACAAATAGAAAGGTAAGTTTAGTTACAATTTTGTCAGCTACAGTTTAGACTAGATTTAGTAGTTTCAATACAATTTTTCTTAAAGAATTCAGATATAGGGGGCATCATGCAAAAAATAATGGATCTCACTTATAATTTTAGATATGGTAGATGATATAACTTTTAGATCGAAATCCATGTTTTAGACACCAATGATTAGGGGTAATGTGCATGGCACATTTGTTCTGTTTTCTTTCCAAGTTTAGTATTAACTAGGTATTTTCAGTAGTTGTGTGCCTTATTTCATCTATAGATAGTTGGAATTATTTTATAATGGATTTCATACAATCTTAACTTCCCAAGTTCTTGAGTTCCTAAGTGGCTTTCATACAAGCCTAATATCCATCTTTTGGAGTGGCCAAGAGTGGCCTAGTTTTCAGCATACATTCAGCTATCCATGCCAACATGCTCAAATCCTAGTACATTCATGGGCTCTATGACCTAGCTCATATGACATAAATTTCATACTGGTATTAGTTCATAGCTTCACTTCATGAGGTAATGATGGAGCAAAAATATCAGCTAGCCTTTGTATTCTTGAGCCACCTATTTAGAGGGATTGGACACATAGTCTAAACATCGATCAACACATGCAAGACCACCTAGCTTCACTTAGTGGGTGATAATGGAGCCAAAGGGATAGCCTTTGAATTATTAAGCCACTTTCAAGGAATTGAGCACTCAACCCCATTCATGATATTACTCTTGGTACAACACATAGCCAATATCACTCAGCATAATCTAGTATTACTCAGCATCATAATAATTTTTGTATTGGTTTATGTACTCAAGGAGGTGTATTCATCCCTTTCTCTTCCTCTTTATCTTACCCAATTTTATGTATTCTTACTTTAGATATAGCGTATCTAGAAAAAATTGATCTACTCTTTGTTTTCTCTTGCAGATTTACACTTCATAGCATGCTCTCTCTATGCACACCCAGCATCACCATAGCTTCATGAACTTCACCCTTGCAGGTAAGTTCAGGTACACTTTATATTTTTATTTTATCCTATTATTTCACTTTATTGCATCACTAAAATAAAGGGGGGGGAAATTTAATCATATAAAATGCAAAAATTGGTAACTTGAGAATGGCTAATGACCCCCAACCCTTAGGTCCTTCTTGCTTGACTTCATGACCCTCTTAGTCTTATTTTCACTAATACCCAATCATTCATAGCCTTCCATACTTGGTCCTAGCTCACCTAGACTACTTTTTTCAAGATAAATCAATCCCCTTAGGTCCCATCTGCTCAAGATAGTATCATCATACTTGGATTATAACGTCAGTGCCATTATTATCTACTTTCAATGCTATTATCCAAGTCCATTTCTAGCCATAATGGTCAATTTCTTTCAGTTCCCCATCCTTTCCTTGGACTATTGTGAGTACATTCAGCCCATGACCAATAGATCCCTATAAAATCCCATTCAAAGATCATTTGGAAAGGGTTGGTATATATCACTAAGAAAGCAAGAATACAAGAAATATTATTCAAGCAATCTTCCCTATTCTCTGCATACAACTAGCCAACACACTTATAAGCTTATTTAAATTCTTACACCAGTCCCTAATCACCTCAAACACATCTATTTTAGCATTATACAAATTTATATACATAATTTCACTAAGCACATCAAGTGGGATAACTACATATGACTTGATCCCTCTTCAGAGTATTGGCATGTAGGCAGTGTGCCCACACATGGGTGTGAATCACATCCAGTCCATCTTACACACACTAACCCCCCTTCTTGCTCAAAATTAGTCAAATCATAATGGAGGATATGGTTTAAATAAATAATCTACTCTATAAGGAGATATATAGACTTATAACTACCAAAACTTCACAAACAGGGTCACACAAACATAGCAAACAAAACCAAAAAAGCTTAGATCCTTAGGACAATAGTGGCAAAGGTGGACTATATCATTGGTGCCACTACTATGCAATTTTGGCACTCTTGTCAAATAAACAAATGAAGTTTAGATCTTACTTTATGATAGTATCTCAGTCTTGCACAGTGAATTCCAACATATGTCTCAGTTGGATCAATCAATTTCTAGCTAAGACTTATTTTCTTCTCCTTCTTACTATTTCTAGAAAAGTTTAAATTACAATTAATTTACATAAATTAGTAGCTTAATTATTGTATATTTACTTCCTAATTTTACTACTCAGACCCTTTAACTAAATTAAGAATAATACCCCAATATTCCCAAAATCGTTAAATCACTTATGATGTGATGTTTATATTGCTTATGGATTTTTCTATGTTGTTCATAGATTACTCTTATGGATGTTAGACACTGACATATATTAGCTAGGCATGAAATTGATGGTTATGATTATGACTTGATAAGTCTTAATGTGTATGTGCTACATTTGTAGACTCTAGACATGTGGTGGAAAATGGTTGATTGTTGAAATTTCTCATGGATGCTATGGTTATATCATGTTTTTCATGGTTATGCTTGGTTATTAATTTGGAGGATAAAACACTTGAGGTATTTTAATTAACAACACTAGACAAGAGACTAAAGAATATAATCAAGAGATAATCATCATCATGAAAATATCAACTAATCATGATAGGGTAAGAAGAGAGCACAATACTTCTTCATTGACCAAGACTAAAACAAAACCAAAGTTAGACTAGCTTAATGAACACAGGCCCTTTAAATGATTTGTATGAGTGTTCGTTAGTTGGTTAGAAAGGTGTCTTGACCACATAATGTCAAGTAAGCTCAAAAACACCTTACATATAATGTAAAGGGGATATGTAAAAATGGAACCTATTTGTGAGACTAGCTTGCCTCTTTTGTAGGTGTCCAAAAGAAATAGGGCAAGCAAGCCTATGCTAAAGTGTGTAGATTGATTGATGTGGGAAGTCTACTTATGAGAGTCGATTATAGATTTCACCTTATTATGCTATTTTTAGAGCTGATTTTGGATTTCAAGATTAGTTTGTTTGTTGTGATTTTGATAATGGGTCCTTTACTAATTTTTGTATATAGGAAGTTGATCGATGTGAAAAGCTTCTGAGAAATTGCAATGCTTTTGACAAATTTTTACTTAGCCATCCTTCAAGGAAGTGGACTAAGTTTATGTGTTTTGTTTAATGATTTTGATAGTTGTTCTTTAAGGGAGCAGTCCACCTTACATTTTGGCAATTTCAAATAAATTTTCAACAATTGTCCTTCAAAGGAGCAGTCTGTGAATGCTAAGAATGACCCATGATTGCTAGTGATAGGAATTTTGTTATTTTTCTTGGCATAGACTTGATTAGGCTGGTTTGCTGGTTTACCTTTATGAATTCAAAACTAAAATCACAAGAAGGTTGATTAGGTGTAAAGAGGTTTAGGTGACAATGATCATGGGAATCCATCCAGTGAAGATATATAAAGTACCATGAGAACCATGCCATGGGTAGAGTCAAGATACCCATTATTTAAGATAAGGCTATGCCAATGATAGATAATCACATGATTTAATTTTAATTAGTTACCCCTAAAATAGGGAGATGGAATGTGGGTGGATAGCAAGGGATGAGCTTAAGGTAGATAAAAGGTGAATGTGATCCTTCTCAACAAAAGAACAAATGCAGCATTGAGGGGTTTAAGTTCTAGGTGGCCTTTGAGAGAAGATGATCGATAACATATTATTACATACTTATGAGTTATGATATAAGGTCTAATCTAATTGAAAGAAAACTTTCCCTACTTGCTTTTCTCCATATTAGTGACATTTTGGTTTTCCTTTAGGATGAAATCTCTGATATTGAACTTTTCCACTTTCAAGTGATTGTTATAGGCATGCTTGACACATTCTTGATAGATATGAAGATGGGTAAGGGTTGTTAAATGATTCTCATCAAGTATTTTGAGCTGGGCTAGATGGTGTTGATGATAGTCATCCTCTAAAATAAGCTCTTGCAAAGATATATGAAGAGAGGACATTTGGACTTCAAGAGGAAAAATGGCCTCCATACTAAGCACAAGGTAAAATAGGTTGGCACGTGTAAGGGTTATAATGCTAGTGTGATACATGCACAAGGCAAAAGGGATGTGAAATTTCGAATCCTAACTAGATGCATTGACCATTTTAGTTAGCATGTTATTAAGATTTTTGTTAGAGGCTTCTGCTTCTCCATTAACTTAAGGGTGATAGGGTGAGGAAAAACTTAAATTAATGTCAAATGCATCACACAGACCCTAGACTTGCTTGTTTTTAAAGGATTTACCATTATGGGTGATAAGCTTATGAGGAACACTGAAGCAACAGATGATATGATGGTTGATAAAGTCAAAAATATTTTCTACTTTGGTTGAGACTAGAGGAATAGCCTCTACCCACTTGGTAAAATACTCGATCATGGTGATAATAGAATGGTGTTGCTACAAGTAATGTGGATTAATTTCATCAAGAAGATCTAGACCCCATTGTGAGAAGGGCCAAAAGTTGATAGAAACATGAAGGCTATGGCTAGGTGCATGATGCAAATTAGTGTGTTGTTGACACTTGACACACTTTTTTACATAATCATAGTAGTCTTGGATAAGGGTAGGCTAGTAATAGCCAAGAATAATAATATGTTTATCTATGGTGAGGCCACTAAAGTTTCCCCCATAAATACCATCATGCATTTCCTTTATAAAATGAGAGGCTTCATGACTATGCAAGCAATGAAAGAGGAGGCCATCAAAGCCATGATTGTAAAGGATTCCTCCAATAATGTTATAGTAATATGTACTCTAGATAAATGTTCTTTGATCATTCTTAGAAAGATTAGAAGGAACTATGCCAAGGTTAAGGTAGTTGAAGGTTTGTTGATACAAAAAGTCAGGTTGGGTTTCTTCTATGTTGAAAATGGTTGGGGAATATGGTTTGACATAAGATGGTTGGGTAAGCCTATGGATAATGATAAATATCTTAGATTCCAAGGGTGTAGATAAGATCTGAGAGGCAAGGGAAGTCATGGTGTTAGCAAACTTGTTAGTAGATTACAGGGTTGACTGGATGCGGTAGTGTTTAAATGATGTTAGGAGTTTGTCAACTAGTTATTTGTACTATTGAAAAACATTATTATTACATTGGTAAGAGCCATGATTTGATTGACCAAAAATTGGGAGTCACCAAAGATATTGATTATTTTGACTCCTAGGCTAAAGTTAGTTTGAAGGCCTATTGTTAGGGCTTCATACTCAACCATGTTGTTGGTACATTAAAAATCAAGCTTAAAGGATAAAAGGAGAGGTTAACCATCAAAGGGGATAAGGATGATACCTACTTCCCCACCACATTGACACTTTGATCTGTCAAATAACATGGTGGCTTGATAGGTAAAATCCACTTGAGAGAGGATTATGATGGACTCATTAGGGAACTCAAGAGGAGGAGGTTGGTTGTCTTCTAAAGGTGCTTCAACCAATTGGTTAGCAATGACTTGCCCCTTAATTAACTTCTACTAGAGGAACTCAAGGTCAAATTTAGCTAAGATCATGATCCACTTGGCCATACACTAGTTTTGGTATGGCTTGGAGTGCATGTACTTGAGAGGGTCGATGTTGGTTATGACATAGGTTTTGTGGTTAAGAAGGTAGTGGCATAGTTTGGTAGCTAAGAAGACTAAAGCTAAGTAAATCTTCTCAATATGGGTATACTGATTCTCATATTCTACTAGCATGTGACTAATGTACTATACATCTTACTCTCTATGTTGTTCATCTCAGTGAGCTAGCATTGCCCCTAGGGAATGGTCAGTGGTAGAGATACAAAGGTAGAAAGGTTGATCATCCTTAGGAGGGGTAAGGGTAGGTGGTGACAAAAGTTAATTTTTGAGTGAATCAAAGGCCTTTTGACAATCATTATTCCACTTAAAAGAGACATCCTTCTTCATAAGGTGGTGGAAAGGTTGGCACCAGTCTAAAATCTGGGAAATGAAATGATGAATGGACTGAAGCTTTCCCTACAGGCTATGATGTTGCTTAAGGTTGATGAGAGGAAACATGTCAAGGATGGATTTGATCTTGGTGTGATCGAATTCGATTCTGTGAAGGGAGATGATAAAGCCAAGAAGCTTTCTTGACAAGACCCCAAAACTGCACTTCTTAGGGTTAAGGTAGACATGGTAATGGATAAGTTGTACAAAAATGATCTTAAGAATGGCTAAGTGATGCTTTCAAAGTTTGGATTTTCCAAGAAGGTTGTCCACATATTCCTCTATAATCTTATGGATGAGATCATGGAAAATATAAGTCATGGCACATTGGTAGGTTGTACTAGCATTATTTAGTCTAAAAGGCATGTCTCTATAGCAGAAGGTTTCCCAAGGAGTGGTAAAGGAAATTTTGTGTTGATCTTTAGGTACAATTAGGATATAATTGTAACCCAAGAATCCATCCATAAGAGAGAATAACTTGTGGCAGTTTTAAGATCAATAAGTTGGTTGATGTTGGGTAGATAGAAGTCATCTTTCAGGTAGGCAAGGTTGAGGTCATGAAAGTCCACACAAATGTGTAGTCCCCTTGTAGCTTTGGTGATAGGTATGACATTCAAGACCCATTAACGGTAGTCAATGGGTTGAATGAAATTGATAGATAGAATACATTGAACTTCTTCTTTGATGAGAAGGGTTATATGGGGATGCATGTGTTAGAGCTTTTACTTGACTAGTTTGACATCATAGTGAGTGATTATGCTATGAGTAGTAATGGTGGGGTCAATTCCAAGCATATCCCTATAATACCAAGTAATAGCTATATTCTGGTCTTGGAAGAAAGAGGGGAAGTCTCAAATTTCCTCAACATTCAATGATTGGCTAATTTTGATAATGTGAGGACTATTTGAAGTGCCCAAGTTGATATCCATGGTGGATTGATATTCATATGGGCCATGCTCATATCACCCAATATTGAAGCCTTTTCAAGCACAATGATGGAGGTATGTCTTGGTGAAACTTGGTTTATCTAGGTAAGAGAAACTGATGGTGAATGGTTGACATGGAAGAGAGGTGGTGGGATATCCAAATGGAATGATAGTTCTGACATTGGGGTCATATCTCAGTTGGTTGGTGAGTTTCTCATACTCATGAGGAGTAAGGAAAGCATCAAGTGATAAAAGGTGATACTCCCCCAGTGAAAGGTGATGGAACATTGATTCTAGAGGGTCTATGGTAGGAATTTGGTTTGAAGAGATAAAGTAACTAGTCGATGTCTCATCAGTAGAAGGGGATATGATATCCACTTTGGTTGTTGAAGGTTAGGTTTTAGCTACTGAGGGTGTGTTGGATGGGAGAATGAGGACATCATTAGGGTGATAGGTCATGTTGCATGTTGAAAAAGGACTTGGGTCAGCCTAGATGGTGATGACTTAGCTTTCTTACTCAAACTTAATGCAACAGTGGAGGGTAGAGGGAACACAACCCATGGAGTGAATCCAAAGTTGTCCCAATAAGACGTTATATTTAAATTCACTTTCTACAATAGAAAAAAGTTTGGGGAGTGTACAGGGTCCTAAGTGGATATGAAGGATGCTAATTCCCAAGGTAGTGGCTATGGTATCACTAAAAGAATGAAGGACAACCGAAGATTCAAACATGACATTGTTTGTCAAGTTGAGTTGGTTGTAGGCATTAGAGGAAATGATGTTAATGATAGTTCCCTAATTAATCATGACCCATTTGATGCAGTTTTGGTTGATGTAGGTAGTGATAAATAGAGGAGGATCTAGATCCTTAAGACAGATGAAGGGTATTTTCGAATCCTTGAAGGTAATAAGGTTGGAAATATGAAGGACACCAACAAAGGTTTCTAGAGGTTGGGGACATTTGGGTTCGACCTAAATGGATTGTAAAGCCTCTATGAATCCTTGGAAATAATGGGGTGAGGTAGAGATTAACTCATACAAGCTCATCTTCACTAAGGTCTGATGAAGTTATTTAAGAATAGCTCTTTTGATGGACTCTGAGGGGTTAGATTAGGAGTCACCTAAGATAGATACCTTGGGTTGGGTTGAAGATAGAGATGGTTAGGTGTAGGTTGGTTAGGAATTTGAGGAGGGGTATGCCTAAGGAATGGACACCTTAGCCTTCTCCTTATCCTTCTACTATTCTCATGTGACCATGTTGATAGTATGGATGAAAGGAAAGGTTGAGCTAGAGGATTGGTCAGATTTGTCTTCACTTTGAGGTGAGAGTGGAGGAGTAGGTGAGTGTTGGTTAGGTATGGTTGGTGGTTAGATTGGTATGGGGCTCATACGAGGCTTGTCTATTAATAGATCATCCTAATCATAAAGCTGGTAGATGATGGTTTGTAGAGTTTTGTAGTTCTCTATTTCATGACCAAGTATCCTATGATAATAACACACGTGGTGGTCATTATACCAGATGGGTGTAGAAGCTAGAGGGTTAAAGGGTCTAATGGGAGGTAGGGTTAAATAAGAGGTTTTTAATAACCTATCAAAAATGGTTGAATAGGATTTGGCAAAAGATTGTAAAGTTTTAGTGGTCTTTGCCTTGGTGGTTAAGGTAGGAGTTTTCTTAGAAATAGGTTTAGTGTTAGCTGTTTTGGGTAGGGTGGTATACGAGGTTGATGGCTTCAATTTAGGTAAGAAGGTTGATGAGCTCGAGGTAGAAGATCATAAGGTAGGTAGCTTAGGTATCATTGGTGTGATGTAAAGAGGTGAATCGAAGAGAAACTATGAAGGTGTAACTAAAAAAGGTGGTGGGTTTTTGGTAGAGGTAATTGGCTTCCTACTCAAGGTAGAGGGATGAGGCCCTAGAATGGAGGGCAAGGTTGAGGGAGGCAAAATTTACGCCTTCTGGCCATTGTGTGGGTTTGTTTCTTTGGTTTGGTGTTTGGTTGGTGGGTTCATAGAGGTTAGGTTTAATTTCATAGATGGGTGACTAAGGCTTGGTGTAGAGAGGATACTAAGGTTTTTTATTGGTTTGGTAAGTTTGGTTTGAAAAGGTGACTTGATTGATTGGGGTCTAGGTGTCTTAGATGGTTAAGGGATTATTGGATTGGTAAAATTAGTTGATAGGGTAGAAGCTCAAATGGCATAAGTGATGGATTATTCTACTAAAGCTATGGTTGGGGTTTCTTGCTTGGTAATATAAGGTAGTCATAATTTCTACCAAAAGATGACCTAATCCATGTCAGGGTCAGAGATAAATTCTAATATCTACACTATTCTAGAGAATTGTTGGTAAGTTGGTTTGATTCCCTAAATATTGGACCTAAAAGATAAGCCCCTAGGCAAAAATATAGGAATGTTAACCTTGTCCTCTTCCTCAATCAAAGAATACAAAGTTGGGATAGGTGGCTCTTTAATGAAAGAATTATACATGAGGGTTTCCTTCTTGGGAATAATTTTTGATGGGGGAGTAGGTTGTTTAGTATTTAAAGGTAAATACAGGGTGGTGATGGTTGGTTGTTTTAGTATATTAGTTAAATAGGTGCCTAGTGGCTCCACTACCTTGGTAAGTGGAGAGGGCGAAGATGGTGTTTCCTAAAATTAGGTATCTAAAGGGAAAGTAACTATGTTGCCTCAATAAGTAGAGAGGCTAAGAGATAAATGGGTTGCTCAATAGGCTCTTTAGCAATAAGTGTGTCAAGAACCATGTTAACCATATGGGTATTATGGGAGCATTCAATGTTGTTGCTCTCATTCTTGGTAAGAGCATGGTTTGGTAAGGGTTTATTGAATATATCAAGGGCTTAGTTTGATGGTTCATTAGGATTGTCTAATGTAAGCTCCCCCTTGTCAATGAGGAATTAGACAAGGCTCTTGAAAGTGTTACACCTACTGACATTATGCCCTATCACTTAGTGGAAGGCACATAGATCATTCTTGTTGTACCAACTAGGTGTGGGATGAGAGGATTCAAATTGTTAGGGTGGCTTGATAAGAGGAAATTGAATGATGTTAGCTTTTAATAACTTCTCTAAAATAGAAGCATAGCATTCTTTGAGTGGAGTGAATTACTTTTGGTTGTTCTGGTTATGGTTCCTCAGGTTTTGCTTTGAGAAACTAGAGGAATTAGATTGGTTGATAGAAGGTGGAGGGGTGGATTTCAGGATAACTACAATAATGGTTCCCTTGTTTTTGGCATTGGTATTGAACTGGTTGCTTGACTTGGAAGAAAAAGTTTCATTAGTTTTATAGATCAAATTCTTGTTCTTGAGTTTTAGCTTACCTTCATCAATGGCTTGATTATCTAACTTATGGGCCATGGTAAAAGCTTCATCAAACATTTGGAAGCTTTGTACACATAGTGTGGAGGAGATATGCTTGTCACATGCTTGAGAAAAGAGCTCTATGAGTTTAGGTTAAGGCAAGGAAAAGGAAAGTTTGTTGATCAGGCTCCTCCAATGAGCCATAAAATTGACAATGAATTCATCTTCAAACTATCAAATGGAGTAGGGGTTGATGATATAAAATTTATTAGAAATATTGATAAAAAATTGGTCCAAAAAGGTTTGATCCAGTTGAGTAAAAGAGAAAAGGGAGTGCTTAGGTATGACACTATACCAATCTAATATCAGACTAGCTAGGGACATGGGGAAGGTGTAGAGGATAAAGGCATCATCATAATTGATGAGATAGAAAGCATACCTAAATTCCCTAAGGTTTTGTTGGGGATCCTCCTTAATTTGAAATCTAATAAACTTGAGAAGTTCCCATTGAGGAGGATATGGCCTGATAGGTACAGATGGATGGATAGGCTCATTAAAAAAATGGTCATATGATAAGATGTTGTGAGCACCCAAAATGGATGGCTCTAAGGTGGTCATATTATCCATAATAATATTCATTATGTTGGCTTAGGGTTGTGCACCCAAAGTGTTATAAGATGCATACTATTGTGGTAGTTCAGAGACATGATGATAGTGGGTAGAAGGTTGGGAGGTTACCACATATGGCTAAGTGGATGTCAATGGTTGGGTGGAGGATACATAAGGGTAGGTAGAGATAGGTGTTTGGGTAGTGGGTATGTACCCTTGTATATTAGGTATGTAGCCAAAGGTTGGTCCAAAGGGTGTTTATTAGATAGGAGTGTTAGTTGGGTTGGTGACTGATGGAAGGGTGGTGACCCTTGTGTTAATTAGTGGCAAGGTAGAAGGTATGGACACCATAAGGCTTTGAAGAAAAGTAGTGGTTGATTGGTTAGAGGTAGAAAAATTAAGGTTGGTATTGTAAGAGGTAGGTACTCCTATTATAGAGGAGTGGTTGGTAGGAGTAGAAGGTATAAGGGCAGTGATAGTTTGAGTTTGTTGGTTCTCAAGGGTTGTCTTAAAGGGGTTGTTGGTTGATGAGGAAGCTTGGATACTCAACATTTGGGTAGTAATTATGGCAATAGAGGTACCCTCATGAGGTGGAGAGGCATGCCATAATGTGGATCTATGGTCGAGGTTGAAGTCAAGATACGATAAGATGTGGTTGTAAGATAATTTTGCAAGGCCAAGAGATTATTATCTAGGAAAATGACAAAATCTACATCTCCTTAAGGAACCTCCTGAAAGAAGGTATGACTTCCTGAGGGGTGAGGAGAGTCTGATATTTTGTAAATTTATTCCATCGATGAAGAGGTAGAAGAGATAGGTTAGATTGGTGATAGGTTTTGATCTGCAAGGTCTCTTCATTGCTAGCGAGTGAGAACCATGCAAGATAAGGGAGATAGAAAGCACAAACAACCTCACTACTCAAACAAAGAGAAGACAAGAAATGATCAAAGAAATAAAATCACATTCTAAAATATATGTTAAGCGCTAGAGTTCTAATTATTCTCACTTTTGGCTTATGCCTTAATAAAATGTGTGACTACAATTGGTTTGTAGATTGGGTACTAAAAAAAGGAAGTCTATGGATAGTTTTAGGTTGTGCTTAGGAACTAAAAAATAATCTATATTAGAATCAATACATGGCTTGCTATTGGGCTCTACCCCCTCACTTCACACACCATAGAAATAAGGGTGTCAAGTGCTTAGCCAATATATATTGATATCTAGAGATTATAATCAACCAGAGAACTAAGTTGGTCCTCCCCTTCGTAATGACCTCCAAGTAGGATCACTGAGAAAGAGTGAGGTTACCGTTAGGTGATGAAATCCTAGTCAGGCCTTGCCTCAAGTTTGTTTGATGTTTAATTGGAAAATTTGGTTTGGTTGAGTGTGTGCAACAAAGAGTGAAGCTATGATAGATTATTTTGCCTTTTAAGTTAAGCTATATGAACTAAACTTTCAAACAGTCGATGTATGCACTTGATTTTAAGCCTAAATGAAACTTTTGATTTCATTAATGAGCATAGAATAAAGAGAGAATGCAAGTAAATAAGAACCCTAGTAGAGATACAAGGGTCTCATCGGGCATGCCATAATGTTTTAATTAATTTCTTACTTATTATTAGAAAGATGGAAAAGAAGAAACTAAATATGGGTATGGTTGAAAAACTTGTTTGATTATGTGCATGTTGAATCAAAAGATTATGAAGAGCTCTTCTTCAGCTTGGGAGGATGACCTATAAATAATAAAAAAGTAAAGCAAACTTGTTTGTTAGATAAATAGTTGGGTGGATTGTCTAGCGATAGCTAGATCTTGGAAGTGAGAGCTTCCTTAAGGGCTATCAATCCACATGTTTTAAACAATTAAGCTTATAAATAGAAAAGAAGGTACTTGCATCAAAAGGTACTCAAAATAAATACAAGGGTGCTTGCTAATAAATATGATAGAAATGATTAAATTTGTGAAAAACTAATTAATACTAGTGCTAGAGGGTTGAGGTATACTTCATAAAATTAAAAAAGGGTCTATAAACAGGCAAGATCATAGAAAATTAAGTTCGGTTGGTTGTAGGTAGGTAAAATTATCTTATTGGTTTCCACTACCATAATTACCATCAGTGGTTAGGCTTCCCATCAATGGTTATGGTGACCGTCGATAGTCAATATGACCGTCAGTGGTTAGACAGACTGTCGATGGTTGAGTCAACTGTCAATAGTTATTGTGTAAGGATCTGGGTTGGTAATTCTAGTTGATTGATGACATCCAAAAGATGGATTTCAAGATATGGGTAAAGTTTGGGTTGATTAAAAAATAGAAATAAAGTAGATGAATACGAAGAAACAAGTACTTGTCTTACCATAAGTTGATTGGGTAGATGGTTAAGGAAGTTAACATGTTGGTGGAATCTAGCTTGATTTTGATAGAATAATGGCACCTGAAGACTTGGTGGAGAGGCAATGGCAAGTTGACTCTTTCATATGATCACTAGATTAATAGATTACTTGTGTTGATTGACCTACATGAAATAAATTCTTAGATGTACAAGCTCTTGATAACAATTGCAGATGGGTCTCACCTCCCAGTTCCTCTCTTTTTATAGGTGCAAGTAACAAAATTGCAAGATCACATAAACTGGGATATCCAAAATTAACTCATCCATGTAATGGTTCATAATAGGATTTATAAAACTTATATTTATAAAATTAAGGTGGGTGACTTACATGTTAACTATTAAGGAGGTGCACCCTGACCGTCAGCAATCAAGGTGACTGTCGGTGGTCACCTTAATCATCAATGGTTGAGGGTAAAGGGAAAAAAGGGTTAAAAGGTTAGGTTAGGTTAGTTTATCCAAATTGATTATGGGTTAGGTTAGTTAGGGGTTGGAAGGTGATATCGATTTCAAGGGGGTCCTAAGTTGGTTAAGGGGTACTTTTGACATTTAAAATCATAGTATGCAGATTTTTGGTGTCTACAAATACCTATTTGACCATTATCATAACCCAACTCAACTAAAACTACTTCAACCTCACCAATCCTTCAATTACCTATCTCAACCGTCATATCAACTACCTCAACCTTATAAAACTTTTGATTACCCACCCCAACCATCATATTAATTACCTAAACCCATTTTATGGCAACCCTTTTCATCTCAAAACCAAGACTTGGTCTATCCCCTCAACCATCAACCAAACTTTTAAAACCAACCTACCTTATCAACCTCATCAAACCCAACCAATAACTATCAACCCACCTTATCAACCATACTAACCTCATCAAATAAAACTAACAACCACTAACCAAACCTTTTTAACCCACAAAATTTATCAAACCTATCCAACCTATCAAATTCTTCAACCATGTCAAACCAACTAATTAGCTCACAACCTCAAGAGCCATTTGCATACCCCCTCCCTAAAGAGTATACCTCAATGGGGGAATCATATGCCTCAATCTTTGACAAAATTTTATGGGCTTATACCATTAAACTTCCTCAAATCAAACCCATTAGTCATTCTCTTCAAAAATAAATTTGGTTTATGGAGAATGAGTTTTGTGTTTATCATCACACAAACAGTCATGTGGTAGATATATGTTAATATTTTAAGATGTTTATCCAAAACCTTATCAATCAAAAGGAGGTCCCAAAGGATCATATCCATGTTCTCCCAAACCTAGCCTTGAATATCTTCAATAAATCCATCCTTTAACCTCTTCCTACACCCATTATTGTGTAAACCCATAAATAAAGCCCTCAACACAATAAAGTCCCTTCATTATATTTGGTCCTTAATGAACCTATAACTAAGGAAATGATAATCAAAACCCCAACCAATCCACTTTTTGACCAAGTGTAACCTTCCCAACTTCCTTTTTCCATCATCACTAAGGAAGAGTCAACCTTAACCCAACCACTTGTTAACCAAATGGAACCTTTTCAACTTCCTTCAAAACCATAATTAAGGAAACCAACCTAGCTCTACCATGTCCTTTTTTAGTAGATCAACCTCAAACAAACCTACCTCTTCCACTTCCCCTTTCAATGGATCAACCTCTAACCAACCTACCCTTTGTATTTCTTATTTTAGTGGATCAACCTCAAACCAACCTACCTTTTTCACTTCCTCCTTTAGTGGATCAACCTCCAACCAACCTACCTCTTCCATTTCCCCTTTTAGTGGATCAAATTCAAACCAACCTACCTTTTTCACTTCCTATTTTAGTGGATCCACCCCCAACCAACTTACCTTTTTTAGTTCCTATTTTAGTGGATCAACCTCTAACCAACCTACCTCTTCCACTTCCATTTTTATTGGATCAACCTCAAACCAAACTACCTCTTCCATTTCCCCTTTTAGTGGAGAAAACCCCAATTCAAACTACCTCAAAAAAATCCAACCAACCTCACCTATAGCCAACTCAACCTTAAATTTAACCAAGCCAATCCAATTACTCTATAAATTATTCATTTTCATCTACCTAATGATATTGTCTTTGGATTGATTTTGTTTAGAATAGGGTCAAATATTTGTCACCTTTCCTCACCTAACAATCCAAACAAAGAAGCAAACCAAAGCAACCATCCAAACTACCTCCCTCAACTAATCAAACTAGCATATAAACCAAATCAATCAACTAAAATTAACCCAACCATAACCAACTTATCTATCAACCCACACCAAAATCAACCTATTCATTCAATATATCTTGAATAAAAGTCTTAGCTCCCCTTTTATCCAAGCTACCCACACCATACTTAAACTACTTCATTGGGATAATCAAATATTCTTGTCTAACCTATATTTTTTTTTGGATGTTGTTACCGACATCATTACTAGACCCCAAACCTACCCAAATCTGACCCAACAGTGTTTCCCTTTCCTTAGCATCATAGAGGAAATCCTGCCTAAACCACCACCTATAACTTGAACTCCAACAAAAAACTAACAACCCTTGGGAGGAAAATGAATTCATCTTCATCCTTCCTAAAACCTCTTTACTAACCAACATCTTCACCTGGGAGTCTTTTCCCACCTCAACATACATGGAAAAATAAATTAGAGGAAATCTCCCTCCAAAATGTTTTGACCATTCCCCTCAACCCAACCTCACTTTGCCTATCTTAATACCAACCTAAGACCAAAACCAACACTTGGCACTTATACCTTAACCTAGACTAGCCTAACAGCAAGCAAATCCTAAGCCAACCTTGAGTTTAACCAATCTTTAACTAACCTAAGAAAAATCTTCAACTTTGAACCATGCCTTTAGACCTTTTCTACCCTTAAACCTCGATTGGCATTGATCTCTGGTGAACCATCATTGGTCAACCCCTAACTATCATCGGTCACTATCATAACTGAGGCCTAACCCAAACATTACCTTTTCATGCAAAACACCTAAAACTAGCTTACCAAATCTTCCCCAAACACCATTATATCCAAGCAAGCCTCAATACCATTACCTAACCAACCTTGCCTCTTGCCTTTGTCAATCCAAAATCTTTTCCACATCTAATCAAGAGTGGGAAAGTATCTGGGGGACCTCTTCATTCCTGATTGGCTCAAACCATTTACATGTATATATGGATTTGGGGCATATCTAAACCTGAACCCTCAATGCTTTTTATTCATGTCTATTCTTTTGTTAAACCAAGTTCTGAGTCATCTTGTGTCTAACTTAATATCATCCCTTATTTTCAACCATCTTTATTTCCTTATTTTAAGGATAACTAATAAAAATAGGATCATGTGATTATCTATCATAGCCTTAGCCTAATCCTAAACATGGGTACCACAACTCTACTTATGGCATGATTCTCATAGATACTTTACATCCCTTATAGGATGGATCCCCATGGTCACTTTAGCTTAAACCTCTATTCCAAATCCTTAACCTTCTTTTGTTATGGGTTTTCCTCCATAAAGGAAAATATTAAGCCAATATAGACTATTCCATGTATAAACCATCATAAATAATAAATTTAGGATGCCAAATATCCCTTGGATCAAAAATATCTAGCATGTAGACTACTCTTTTGAAGGACAGTTACCCAAAATTATCAAAAATTGATAAAAAGGGTAGATTGCTCCCTTGAAGGACAACTATCAACTTAAAAAAATATAAACACTAGATGACTCCCTCGAAAGATGGCTAAACCAAACATTTTTCAAGTAATCAATCACTTGCAAGCTTCTCACATCGATCAGCTTCCCAAACCCATCAAACAAAAGTATCAAAATACCCTAAGTCAAATGTCAAAATTCAAAACAAAGCAATCCCAAGAAAGCTTCAATCCACTTTGACATGTCATTTATAGACTTCCCACATTGATCAGTCTACAACAATCTTTGAGCATGGACTTCTCTATAATGGTTCCTAGGTCACCTACAAAATGGGCAAGCCATCCCCACAAGAAGGTGACACTACCATCCATTCACCTATTTCATCCATCTCCCCTTTTACCCCCTCTATAAATCAAAGAATTTTGAGCTTACTTGACATTATGTGATCAAGCTACTTTTTTTAGCCAATGACCTAACAATAATGTAAAGCATGACAGGGATTTATGTCCATAATCCTACAACTCTTGCCATTTTTTACTTTGTCAATTAGAGTGTTTAGCCTTCTTATACTTTCATGACCACTTAAGAAGGCATATATCTTCCCAATTTAAACACCACCCAACCAAAAATTTTCAAACAACAACCATATAACCACAACCCTGTACCTATTGAAGAGCGCCTTATTCTTCACCAACCAACCAACTAACCAATTAACCTTAACTTGGTTATTTTGACCCACCTTTTGCACTTTTTATGACCAAACCTTGTTTTGGTCATTTTGAACGCATCGATTACCTTTCCATACTTAACAATTCATGCTATTTTTTTTGTACACGAACCATTTAGGTACCTCAAATCATGACCCTTCATAGTCCTGACACTTATAACCATTTTGTCTTTTCAAGGTCACATCTTACTTTTTAACCCTATGAATACATCGACCTTACCTAGGAGACTTAAATTTATAAATGTAACCCATATCAGCTATGCCTAATGTTGTGGCTTGGTTACCCTATCACTTATCCTTCTAATACCAACCTTATTTTACCAACTACCTCAACTATGGTACCTCAGTTTATGGGTGATCTATGATATCACCCTTAGTCAAATTTCATGTACCTATTCATGCTTAAATGCCCAACCAACTAAGCAACCTTGTCACCTACCACCCATTTTTGTCACCTGCTTATCCACTCGTCAAACCTGCAACCAATTCTATTTTACCTCATAAATTCAAGGTTTGAGGGGGAACACCTCCTCCCTCACTCGGGGCATCCAACCTTTTACCAACCATTTATTTTTATTTTGCAGCTTGTTGATACAAACTATGCAATAAAAGGGGCAAAATGTGGACACTAGAAAACCATATACTTTGGTTCTAGGTGTTGCATTACCCTTTAAACCACCCCTTGGACCCTCTTTAATTGTATTACCCCTTTAACACACCCTTCACCCTGTTACGCGAAGATGGGGGGAAAATAACAATGGGAAAGAACTGGAACTGCTCGTTCTTTCCCTAGTGGAGTCGCCAAAAACTATTGCGCAAAGATGGGGGAAAAATAACAATGGGAAAGAACTGGAACTACTCGTTCTTTCCCTAGCAGAGTCACCAAAAACTATTGGGTGAATATTTTGTCGGCCAGCTAACTGGTGACCAAAATAGTTCCTATCACCACAGCATAGGGAGATCAGTCAGCCAGATGTGCAATTTTATTGCATCAGCAGGGGACAAATCTCTCCTCTCATCAAGGAGAGGTTCCCTATAGATATGCAGGAGATGCAGGAGGCTATATATATATATATGCAAAAAGTAAGACACAGGGGGTAGGATAAACCATCCATCTCTCTTCTTTTAGAGATGATGTTGACAAACAGAAGAGAAATACTGGGTGTTGGGGAAGGTGCTTCTCTTCTTTCAGAAGCAACTTTCAGCCAAGAGCCAGATTTCTTCCTAAGTAGTAGAAATCTTGGTGAGGCAACAGAAGGCATTTCTCTTCTTTCAGAAGTGCTTATTCTTGCAAACAGCAGGAATCTTTCTGGTAGTAAGTAACCAGTAACAGGGGTGCTGAGTGACCAGTAACCCGAGAGAGAAAGACACGAAGAATAATGGGGGGCACAAAGTCATCCCAAGGCTCTTTACACAAGAAAGGAAAATGCAAACACACTGAAGGTACTTTTGGGGGCATAAAGTCTCTCCACAGTGGGCCTTCAGGACACCTTCCCGCTCCCCTCCACTAGTTCTGCTTACCAAATTAAATGAATAAGGACACCTCTAGATGACACAAGTCAAAACAGCACAAAGTCTAGAAAAACCTACTTTCTCATTTAAATAACAAGGAAAATGAAATTACAACCTGAGCTCAAAGTCTCAGTAATGCCTTTCAAAATGGGCAGAGTTTTGCTTCTTGGTAAGGGGAAGATCTCTTTTACAACAAATGAGAGATTACAATATATAAAGCCCAAGAAAGACTTGGGCGCTTGTTTTTCATATGTCAGCCCATGTTATGCATTTAATGCCTTAAATGCATTTTCAATTTTATCAAAGGAATGTAATGAAAATAGGGTAGCTATCTTAACAATTTCATCCCATATGTCTTCTCCTTAATATGAATTGTTTGGTCCATCCTTTCTGATGCCTGCACAGCCATCCATTCATCTTTACTTCATGGAAGAAAATAGGCTGTATCCTTGGTCTGGTGTGCTCAAAAGTCTACTCAATCTATTATTTCACCTACTTGGAAATAACTCTTTCAAATATATTTTTGATCCTTTGGTCTCGCTCCTCTCTTCACTGCTTAAGCGCTTCTTCGCTCTTTATAGCCCTTCTTGCCTAAGTCTTTGGGGGGGTCCTTTCTGCGTCTTTGACAAGTGGCAAGTTTTGTTGTTATGAAAATCATTAGAAACTCATAGAAAATGGAGTCCATGACACATTTTACTCGAGCAACTCAAAAGGAAAACATGAACGCAAACACCTGTCACATTCGTTGCACTTTGTCTTCTTCCATCAGGCGCTTTTCTGCAGGCTTTTCTCTTTCTACTGCAATTCAAGCTATCGGGCTATCTTTCCAGCTAGTCGCTTGTTCTTTCCTTTGAGTTTTGCACTTTATTTGAGTTTCAACGAATATTCCCTTATGTTAAATTTGATGTCCACGGGGACGTCATCGGTTGACTGTTGCTTGAACCATGTCTTTAAACCAAAACGTTGAACCAATCGGTTGAACCAAAAATGGTTCAAGCTGATGAACTAAGCATTGAACCAAAAGATGCTAAAACAAAGGGAATGAACCACCCAAGTGAAATAAAGCATTAACTACTTGGTTGAACTGAGCCCGTTCCTTTGGTTGAACTTGCCGTTGAACCACATGTTTGTTGCTTCTCTCTTTGACAGAGGCTGCCTTTGAACCTTTGAATCATGTTGAACCATTGACCTTTGAACTCGTTGAACCTATTGGTTCATTGGTTCAATGGTTCATTCTTTGTTATTTGGCAAAGTGTTGAACCCTTTTCTTTCCTGCAGAGTCTGTAGATTTGACCTGCCTGCAGAGTCTGTAGATTCAAGCCTGCAGAGTCCGTAGATTTGAGCCTGCCTACAGAGTCCATAGATTCAAGCCTACAGAGTCTATAGATTCAAGCCTGCAGAGTCTGTAGATTTTTGGAAAGCTTGAAAAGTGAACCTGAATGCTTAGAATAATTTTTTTGAAAGGGGAAGAGAGGATTTTGGTCTGTAGGACCAAAATAGTTCAAATGTTGTCCCAAAAATGAGTGATATTTTTGGGGGACAACACACCCATTTACCCCTTTATCTAATTTAATTATTTAATTAAATTACTTAAATCCTATTTCTACCTCACCTACTCAAACCCAAGCTAACCTATCGACACCTAGCCTAAAGACCATTTCTACCTTGGCATTTAATGTCTTAACTTCTTAAGCTTATTAAAAAATCATCCCAATGCACCCCTTTAATAACCTCAAACCATTTCCTAACCTCTCAACTACCAATCATAATTGAAAATAGCTAATTTTAGCCATTTTGACCTTTTATCCCTGACCATCGATGATCGACCCTCAACCAATGTCAGTTGACTAGGACTGTCAATGATTACTTAACACTAGCCCAAGACCCATGCCCAGGAGAGGTTGAATCATGGAAGATGGAATGGGATCACTTAGGGTAAGAATTAAATAAATCTTGGCAAAATAGATCTAAACTAGAACTATTTTAGAGACTCAGTAAGCACCTCATCATCTCAACACAAAAGATTCAAGTACTGTCACTCTTCCCACATAGCTCTAGGCTCCCAAATAGCTCCACCTCCAATCTATGACTTATTCAAGATAACAAATACCAACAATAATCTATGTCTAAATATTATTTTAAAGGTTCAATTATTTAGATTCAATAGTTTAAAGCTTGTAACCACTTTCACCTCTCTCCACACCTTTCTTGTGTCAAAGTTCTCCACTCCAAACAATGCTCCTTCCATCAAATATCTACTAACTACTCTTAGCCATTTGAGTTTGAAATCCCTAACCTAAGCATCTCTAAGGCTCCCTCTTGCTTCCATGACCATTAACCCACCTCAAGTAACCCATAAAACCCTTCTCCAACCTAACCCAAATCTATTCTACCTAGAACCAACACCCTGTCAAAACCCACAATAATCACCAATGGTCATCTTCAATTGTCAAAAGTCACCTATTGATTGGAAATGATCATCCATGACCATCAATGGTCATACCTTAACTGTATATGGTCATTGTGTAACTTATTTCACCCAAAACAGCAATCTAAAAATACCTACCCACCTCAACCAAAATCCCTATTTCTCAGTCCCTATCACTACATAGACTCAGCAACAACAACCTAAACCACATCTTACCAGTTAGTATTTATTTTTAATTTTTTTTATTATAACTATCATTTATCTTGAAAAGTATATATTTCATTTAGATTAAGTATTTTTCACTACTTATGCAACCTCTCTTATCAGCACTTTGCTTAGCATTAATTTATCTAAAGGTGGATTGATAGCCTCCAAGGAAGTCTTTACTACTTGGATCTAGATCACATTAGGAAATTCACCAAATTACCTTAATAATCAAATATTTTATAGTTTTACTCTCTTATAAAGAAAAATAAATGAAAAAAATAGTGAAACAAGTAACCTTCCTCAACTTCCATGAACTGCTATGGATCTCATGAAAAAATTTAATGTACCAACAAGCATAAGAAATTCCTTCCCGAGTCTGCAAATTATATGCACATATAAAACCTTAATACCATTTTTTATGCTTTGTCCTTTAGGATATGACCTCAAACTTGGTAAACACACTTAACACAACCTCTAATACCTTTTTCAATGCTATAAAGAGCTTTGGCACCTTGGTAAATGATCTTGACCCCTCATTAGGTGACATTAAGTTACTTTGTACACTAGGCCTTGAACTGCTAGTCATACTTATACCATGATCATACCTTGAAACCTCATGTACTATTCTCAAAAGCTCATTCTCATGCCAAATTACCTCATACCTTGTCCACATATTTCCAAACTTCTTCACACAATTTTCATATTGCTCAACTCATTATGCTATCAGGCATATGCCTTCTTACTAAGTCTCTCAAGTAAGGACTAAGCCTCAAAACTTGACCTTGGAACTCATCTAAAGGATTCTTTGCCTCTTGTCCATTTTTACATAGATTTTTATATTCTCTCATGCTTATACTGACATAACTCACAAATCTTTACTATGTGTATACCTTCTCTCAGGGCTAGACTAGGCTTTTCAAGACACCTAGTACACAATAGTAGCATACCTTATACCATGATCTTGACTTTGACATGTCATCAACCTCAAAAGGATTATTGGGTTGCTTTAAAATTCTCTCTGAATAGAGGGACAATAGGTTTCCTTCAAATTTTCTCTTATCATGAGACTTCTTTGACACATATCATCTCACTATGCATGGCCTCAACTCTGACCTTGACATACATGGCATATGCCTTGATTTTGACATCAATGACAACAACAATGCTTCAACACCAAAAATAGGATCATACCTCAATAGAGACTTGGATTTTAAGGTTATTTACTTGGTGGGGAAGAATATAAATGGAACCTACTAATGGGACTCTGGACCTAAATTTTTTGTCTAGGGTTTTAAGCTAACTAAGGATAAGATTTGGGATATGATTGGAGTCAAAGAATTGAAATCTAATTTCAGAATCAATATATATCTAAATTTTTGTTTCTATAATATGAGTAGACACTCTAAAAAATAGAATTGCTCTATAGGGATAGGGACACTCAGTGTCATCCAAAAGTAAAATAAAGTAGGTTAGAAATAAGTAGTCATAAATATTTTTTTAATGTGTTTTAAATGATTTGATTTCTATTTTTAAATGTGTGATCAAGGATTTTTATTATGCTCATCTTGGCATGGCTTCATTTAGAGGTTTTTTGGTAATTGTGCATGTTTTGACAAGGTTTTTACAACTAAAAGAAAATTTGAACTAATTTTTGAAATTAATGTAAATTTTCAATGATTTAAGTAAATATGAAATTAAATTAAAGTATTTTTTCTAATATTTTTAATGATATTTTTATAATGCAACACTAAAATTGAAATTTAAACTAAGAGTGAAAATAATGCTGTTTACCCTTTTCTAAATGTAATATGTTGTCTATATGCAAGCTAAATATTTAAAAAAATGTATTTTCCAATTATAAATGAATGAAACTCTAATAAAATTAATAATTTTATAACATGTGAAAAAAATAAGATCATATCCAAACCTTAGAGTGTACAATCTTCGAGTATCTAGAAATTATTTTCCATGTGCAACCTAAAAACTAATTTTTAAAGCTTTAAATGATTGCACACTAAATTGAATGATTTGATATTGAATAAATATGTCAAAATCATGATTTTATTATTTAAAAATAACATTATTATGTCATGAAAAATAAGGACATCATGTCCATAATATCAACTTTCTTTTACCTAGAGTTTTCTAGGTGTATGTGTGTTCGCTTACTTGAGAATGCAATCTTGTTAAAAAAACTAAAATGATTTGTTTTGAAGCTAAAAAAAATTGTTTCCAAAATTTTCCTATTGTTTGGATGCAAACTATGTGCCTAAAAAGATATTAATACACATATGTAAATAGTAAATATCTAAGCTATTATTTTTGGTGTAGGAGAGAGTAGACAAAGAAATATTTGTTTTTCTTGTCTATGCCTTTTTGTAATGAAATATAAATTAATGAATGAAAAATAATATAAACTACTCTAATCTAATAAATGAAAAAATAAATCTGAAATTGAAACACTCAACCTGATCAAGATGAGACCAACTAGAAGCAAAGATTTGTTGTAATAAAAGTTATCCTCATGTATGTTATCTCCTTGATTGCTCAATTAGAGCACTTGCAAATATATAAAAAAGGGATGAAATGGTAATAAGGAAACAAGGACATAATATTTGAAAATAAGAGTAGTTGAATAGTAGTTAGGATAATTTATAGATAACAAAGAATTGGTTGTTGATTTATATGAATTCTCCTCTCCAAAAGTTGTGTAGAATGACCACAAAGATGATCAAAAGTGGAGCAAAATATTTTCCAAAACTAAAAGAAATTATGTTGAGATTTTTTAGATATTGAAAACACCAGTATTCAATGCAAAATTCATATCTAGAATTTAGTTAAAATTGGGATACGTATAGGAGGAGCATAGAGCTTGCAAGGGTGAGTTTAACTATTGATTAACTAAAAGTTAAACTTAAGAAGGAATAGGAGTGAGAGCAATTTGATAAGTCATGGTAGACTCAATGTGTAAAAAGGTAAGAAACATGAATAAAAACATGCAAATGCATGAAAAGATCAAGTTTCAAAGGATAAAATAATACACAAATAAGTGGTGAAGGAACCGCCCCTATTTGCAAGGGGTGGTTACACAATTGTCACAATATGTAACATAACCACCCTATACAATAACATAAATACCCTATATTGATATGGAACTACCCTATTAATAATAGTTATATCATGGTAGTTTGTAAAATGATCATAGTAGTTTCATCACTTTCAGGGCAGTTCTATAATAGACCAAGATGGTTTCATTACTAGGAAAGGCAATTTCGTCTTCTATGGAGGGTTTTTAAAACAAGCTAAAAAATGTAATAAAAATATATTTTTAAGGGTTAAATAAAGAGATATAGGGATAGTAGGGACTATAATATCATATAGAACCCACTTGGTTATAGTTTGAAAATCATTACATCATCATTGAATATTGTATCATAAATATCACATCATGCAATTTTTGGGTGCGTACAAAAACATCCTATCCTTTATCATGTGGTATTTTTCAAAAGTATAACAATCACCATCTTCAAAATGTATTTTGAAACCTTTTTTCAATTAATTGACCAAAACTAATAAGATTATGACTTCGATTTGGAGAAAAATAAACATCCTTTATTTCACCCTTACATTGACTTGTGGTTATTTTCATCTTACCCTTTAATCAAAATTATATGGACTTCCTATTTCAAAAGTGCACTTAGATTTTTAAGGAGCATCTAACTTGTTGAAACCATATTTGTGACTTTTCATGTGATGTGAGCAATATGAATCAAGAAACCACCAATTCTTTCCATCCTCTATTCCTACATTACATGTGAGACAACAATCTAATAATTATTGAACCTCCTTTTTTTCATCTTGAAATGACTTATTTTCACTCTCATGATTAGCTTGATTCTTAGCTACAAATATCCTACAATGTTTTATAAAGTGTCCTAGTTTTTTATAATAATGACAAGTAAGGTTTGTTTTGATTTTATCTGTGAAGTTAGCTTCAACTTTTCCATTTTAATTTGATTTTTTTTAACTCCTTTGATTATAAATTTTATTTCACTTTGGTATTTGAAACTTTTTCCTTTATTTCAAGTGCATGTTCTTGATCTCTTATATATAGTCTCATCTTATCCTCATGGGACAAGAGAGAACCCAATAACTTATCAACACTCATAATGTTCATTTCCGTACACTCACCAAGATTGATCATAATATGCAATAATTTTTTAATCAAATATCTCAAAAATTTCTTTTATGTGACCATATCTTCTATGATTTATCCATAAACCCTCATTTGATGCATTAAGTCATTTATCCTTATGTAATATTCTCCAACTCATTCATTAAAAATCATTTTCAAATTTTAAAAAATTATTTTAAGAGTTTGGATTTTTTGTTATCTTACCTTAGTAGACCTTTGATATGAAGTTTCAAAGTTATTCATCCAATAATTATTGGATAGATTTTTGGATCTATGTCACTCTGAAGATAGAATAAAATTTGTGCATCAATGTTTTCTTCAATATTTTTTGTTATCTTATGATATTAAGCCATCGCATTCCAATCTGTAGGTGGTGTGTATCCATGGAGAACATTATCCAAAACTCCCTTATAAACAAGTATTATTTTGAATTGATCTCTCTTTAATATTCAAAGTCATCACCTTTGTAAATGATAATATTCATGGAACCATAATTCACAAAAGCCAAGATTCTCTTGATAATTACATAAACCCTTTGGAGACTTTGTTGAATGAATATTTGATACCAAATGAAGGTTTATAATGTATTGAGGGAGTGAAAGTTATCTCTAATTTAATTTAAAAATGAAGTTATATATCATCTAATTTGTCCTAAAATTATTAGTTATTAATCTAACAGTGTTGTGAGTGTGATTGATGACTGAATGTACACTGAATAAATTCAAATTAAGATAGTAAATATTATTGAATTTAATTTGTGAATACCTAAAATTAAAAAAATCATAGATAAAAATATAAAAAATAATTTTTCAATAATAAGTATGGTACCAAATTATTGCACCATCTTTTATTAACAAGAAAGGATAAAATTATCCAATTACAAATAACTTGCATGACAAGTCATGACAAGTGAGATCATAAATTGAACACTTATAAAAAATTAATCTAATTAAAAATAGACTAATATATTTAAAAATGGACACAATAGAACATGTATGATTTTTTTATACTATATGGTCATCATGCAAGATGCCTTTCTTAACAAGTAACACAAGCACACTGGACACACTATGATCTCCAAATCCATATAAAGTATGTACTTTAACCATTTAGGACTTAGTAAATGTAAATCCTATGTTTTTAAGGGGGATGAGTATAGTAAATCAGGGTGGAAATATGAAATAAATATAATCACTGATTTGTAACATAATTGACTTAATTTGACATTTCCAAAAATAACAATAAATAATGTAAATAAGTACTTATTTGGAAAATGACTGAAACATGAGATCTAGATACAAACTAAGATAGAGGTTGGTCTAAGTGTCATAAATTGGATCTAGGTATCAAAACCCATCCTAGACAATAGCACCCTAATTGGATAGCAGCACCATGTGGTGCTAGTGTCCCTATTTTTTTGGTGGTGTCTTTTGTGTATAACTATTTTGAGTTTTTGGGTGCACCTATGTCTAGGTCTATCAAGCCTATTCCTATGCCCACAAGTTTTGAATCTCTATAGATGACCTATTTTGATTGATATTATGTGTAAACCCTAATCCTCTATGTCATTATTATCCCACTACTTATCATCATCTTTGGGGATATTTAAGGAGTCTTTATGCATGACCACAACCTGAAGGGTAGGGATGGTATTATACTCATTATTCCCTATGATGATGGGGAGAAAAGGATAGGACTTTTAACTTCTATTGAGGTAGAAACTAGTTATGCCATTGATGAGTTAAAAGGTGATATACTGCTTTCCCAGATGGTCTGCTATGAGGTAGGTCAGATTGAAAGGAGGTTTATAGACACCTACTACCCTGATGATCATGCGGTCCTAGTAATATTAGTAGGCATAGATGGATAGGATGGAAGCTCTCATATCCTTTAATAGAATTAGCATAGACTTTTATTTGATTGTTAGTTATACTAAGGGAGAAGTGATCATATATGTCCTGAATGTGATGCTTGAAGTGGTGGATGTATAATTTGGTGAAGACCATGTGGACTAGGAAACCTATATGTCTCTATTGGTGGAAAATATTGCTTTTAAATTTGAGGGTGTAATAGGGGGAATTAACTAGATGGGACACCATTTATAAATTACCCTTGGTGTGAACCTCAGGGACTTCTTATGATATATTGAAAGTGATGATGTCCCCAAGATTTAGGACATGTTTCCATTTGATGATGATGTTAAGCAAGGGGACCCAATATTTGTTGGCATGCACAATGTTTCCTCCCCCATATAAGTATTTAAGTAATATCATGCATGTCTACACTCCCTCTTTGAAGGTATTTATGGTGTATGATTTAATGTCATTTTTGTTAACCTAATGGTCAATATCTTCGGCCCAATCTTGTTAGGTCTCATGGATGTTGTGGGTCTTCACCATGAAATGGTGACCTCCTTGTCATACATAATGTTTTAATTAAGTAGGTTGTAATAGTTATTGTAGGTGGCCTATAGATATATGTGATTTCAAGCCCCATGTTTAGTGAATGGATGTTATCATTACTACACTTGGATGTCTGTAATAGGTTTGCAAAGAGATCAATACAAGGGAAAACTTTAGGTTTGGTCATAGATTTGTATAGACCTGAGGCTCTAAGATATATCATGTCACTTTTGAACTCAGTCTCATCCGCCTCCAGCTTGCCATCTCTATTAGGACTTTGCATATCTTCAATTGTCTCAAAGATTTAATTATAATGTTTGAAGCCTCTAATTCCCTGCAAGAATGTAGTATCCCTAAACTCTTGATTTGGCTTGGATTTTATGTGGATGTTTCCATTGTTGAATGTCATTCTTCAATTGTGTAAGACTTTTACATAGATGCATTTTGAGCTTTGGGATTAACTCAGTAGAGGTCTCAAATTCATACACACTCATATACCACATTGAAAATACCATTGATAAATACCAAATTCATATGAAACTTCATACCATTATTATTTAAAATACTATTTAATTTGGTACTTTAATCTATTAAAAATACCACATTCATACGAGAAAACTTCATATATAAAACTTAATGTAAAAGTGGAATCTTGACCTCACAATTTACATTTAAACCCTGATTCTCTTAGCTCTCTTAGCCCATTCTATAATATTGCGTTAGTTTCCATGCCATTATATATATTTAAACCTATCCCATTTTTATGACCAAGTCATAATGGTAAACTTTCATATAAATAATTTGACCTTGAAATAGAATCTAGCTTCACTTACGTTCACTTGGCAATCTTGCCTATTAGCTCTCTCAGCTCTTTACAGCTGCTTGAGAGAGTCATTTTGGTTTTCATACATGATATGATTCCAAGACCTATCCCATATTTTTTATCATACTTATTTGGATAATTTTCATGTTTTACTCTTGTAGAGGAAACACATTTTCAAGGTACTTATCTCACTTGCAAGGTCTCTAGTTCGTGTTTTCTCTAGCTTGCTTAGGTCTCTTAGTCCACTCTGGGGGCTACTTTGATTTATTTTCCTTTTATCCCCTCAAACTTATCCCATCTTATTTACCAATCTCATGTAAGTCATTTTCATATTTTACACTTTGTTCCCAACTGACTTCTTGACCTATCTTTTCCCCATTGAAAATCTCATTAAGTCAAGGAAAAAACTTGCAAAATTCCCCAATTAGGTATACCTTCTTAGTTTTTCCCCATGCTAATTATATTTAGGATTTCCATAGGGTGATTTTATCTAAATTTAAAATTATAAGGTCCCAATACCTAATTAGGCTTATGAATCCTGAATTACAGTGTTAATCAGAGTGTTCAAACCTTATTAGGTCATGTATTTTTATTTTTGTCTTGCAGTTTTAATCAGATCTTTTTTCCTAAGTAGGTATTTATCAAGGGCCAAATATATTTTATTTGGTAATAATAGTTCAAGCTCCTAATAGGTCTCTATATTTGGTTAGGGATGAGCTCAATGTTAATCAAAGTTTCAACTCTAAATAGATATGGGTCCATTTCATAATGTTAGGTGGGTTTTTGATTGGGGTTTTCATGATGATTTCCTTATAAGGGGGACTATAGTTGTAACCAAGGATGGATCCCTAATTAGTTCGGTGACCATCCTGATGTTCTTTCCTTTGTTATCTAAGGTTTTTTCCCCAACTAGGTCTTAAAAAGCCTCTAAGACTCCCCATAGACTTAATTGGGGATCAAACCTTGAATAGGTCACACTCTATGGGAAATGACAAACAATACATTATGGGGTTTTGCACCCTAAAACTCTTGATAAGCACCCTTAAAAAATTTATCCCCCAAAACCTTGATTACTATAGGAAAGTGTGAATAAATTTTTTGAAGTGCATTTTTGGGGTCTAAGACCCTATTAGGATTTTGGCCCCCTCTAATATGAATTTTGACCTTTCCTACAATTTTGGGAAATTTAAACTTGTCCAATTTCCTATCTAAGGGGAAATTCAAATAGATAAATTTTGCACTTTCTAAAAAATTGTGTTGAAGGTGTCTCATGGACTGGGATTTATAGAATTTTCCCATTAAGTTAAAAAGCGCAAGTCAATGAAAAAATAGAATCTCAGGATCCATTTTTCCCATCAAGTTGCTTGGAATGCTTATTGCTTTGGGGGCATGTCTTTCATCCCATTAGCCCATTTTAGAAACCATTTGCACCATCAAAAAGCTCTTTCCATCGTGGATGTTTTAGTCCCACTAATTTTTCCTAATATGACTCAAATAAAAATCTTATTGTAGCTAAGTTTTACACTTTTTTGACCTGAATAGGACCACTAAGTGCCTTTTTTGACCTCTTATCAGTGTTTTATCCATAACTCGATCCTTGTTAACCCATTTTCAAAACCTTTTCATTGGAAAACTAAATCTAACATGGATGTCTTAGTGACTCTAGTTTCTTAAAAATCCCTCTATGCAATAAGGTTTTAAAGTTTTAAGTTTATAAGTTGCTTAGGGAAATTTTAATTGTGAAAAGTAACTTATGTTTTGTATTTTTATAGGCTAAATGGAGCAAAAAGGTAAAGTGGAAGGATTAGAAAAGTGAATAGGAATTCAAGAAGGAAATGAATTAACAAAAATTCTATAAATCGAACCAACCCTTTTTGTTATAAAGGGTTGGCTCTTTGTTTCTCCAAAACACTTATAGTTCCCCGCTTTGGTTTTTATCCTATCCCTCTTTTATAAACCTATCATTATGCTAGCAAATTTTTAATCGATTGATCATGATGAATTATAATGGATTGTCAACATGAATACTTTTATGAATAAAAGACTATGGATTTATTGTTTTCCATCTATGCATTTAGAATGGTGGTTGTGGCTTTTTCTTTATTGTATATTTCCCTTCGAAGCTTGCATCAACCTTGTGTGTCATTGTGTATATGCAAATCAAACTAAATACTGATTTGTGTGTTCATGTGATCAAGAAATATAGATTATTATTCATTATTGTAGGATTTCTTTCTTTCTTCCTTATTTTTTGTTTTTTTAACGAATCTATTAAGCTAGAGTTTGTTCGATAGAAATTTTTTTTACTAATTTATCTCGATTGCTTGCTTCATTTCATTATTGTTAAGTTATTGCACTATTGAATGATTAAATATATGGCAATGAATAACTAAAGTTAGCATTTTTTATTATTTTTATTTGAAACCCTAACTTTTATTTAGGTAAATGTATACGTGTGATTCATTATTTTTAATATCTAATTAGAACCCAGGTAACTAAAATACGAATCCATAATTCCTACATAATTCATTTAAGAATTAGAACACTCTTAAAACTTAGTTTTAAATTTCACAACAATAGGCCCCTTGATTGGAATCATCATAATGCACAATTAAGTGAATATTAGTGTACCATGACCCAGTAGATAAAGACCTTGGGGAGACCCATCTATATAAGACTCCTTTCAAGAGAGGCTTAACGGGCCTCACCACCCCCTAAATCCCAACATTTTTGTTATCATGCCAAATGACACATCAATAATTTTAGCACTAGAAAGAGGGCTAAAACTAGAATATTCTATACATATTCTTGATTTTAAACTTGTCACACACCCTTTATATTGTATCTAAACCTATTGTATGCTTGAAACACATGCCAACAGTTTTGGCTCTAGAAGGAGGGTTGCCAATACATAAAACTTAATTTTTTAACAAAAGTCTAAACTTGAACACTTAAAAACATTACCCACACTTGGGTATTATATAATTTAAACTAAAAATTATATGAATACCCACTATATATAAGTCTATTGAGGTTAAATTTAAGCTAGTATAACTCACAAAACATTGAAAACCAAGAGTAAATAAAGGAAAATCAAAAACTAGACAAATCCACTCAGTTAGTAGCTCACCTACAGCCATAGATTCCTTTATCAATATATTCGCGACCCTTCAAAACCTACCAATCATAGTTAACCTTGCTTGGATTGGTGGAGGTGGATGCCCTATGAATGTTCAATGGCATTCCCATGACTTACCAAAGAATCCCAACAAGTTATGCCTAAACTACATACCTAATGGGATTTAAATCATTGAAGAACACATTCAGGCATTCAAATATGCCCTTATTTAATCTTGGGTTTAATATAAGGATGTTTCTTGCCACTTGTTCCCTTACTCTTTGGGATAAGTTTCTTACACTTGGTACCTTGGATTACCAAATGGGTCTATCACCTCTTAGGTTGATTTAGAAATAGTGTTTATGAATCACTTTAGGTTGCCCACTAACCTAGCTATCTTTTATTATCACTTCATTATCACCTATAGGAAACCAAGTGATCTAATGAGTGTCTTTAATACACATTTTCACAAGTTGTACCAAATGTGGAAAGAACCATACACACATATGGAAATGACTACAATTAAAACCTACCTAAGGGATTTGAACTCCATGGCATCCATGTTTTTTAGGAGAAAATTCCTAATGGTTAGCCTTATATGCCTCTAAATCGCATTGTACCATAGGCAAATAATCAATAACTTGTTCATGTCATCTACAACAAAACTACTATTATGCCTAGCATAAGTGGTTATATTGTCTCTACTAGTAATCAATAGGTTGTCTCATCATTTATAAACAATCAAAAATATGTTAATAATGATCATAACCAAACATATCCTACTTCCCCTATATTTTTAAATGTCACTATACCCCTGACTAACCCACAACTATAAATTAGAAATTATTAAAACACTAACATGAACCTTGAAGTAATAAACTTAAAACAAATGGTTTAAAGGTTAATTAATGAAATGGTTAATTTATATATGTAAATGATTCAAAACACTCACCAAAATGTGAATAACCCCATACAAAATATAAAGTTCAACGTTTAGATAACTAATAGGTAATGGAACATAAGGCCCAATAATGGAGGAGTGTCTAGTCTGTTTGATAATACAAACCAAAATAATAACAATAATGCCTCAAACTTAATGTACCTAGCTAATTTAGCATTGAACACCTGGTGTAGGTTACATAACATGATAGATCATACTAAAATTAATTTTTCTTGGTTCACCTTATCTTCAACCATCTTCCAAAAAGAGATGGATAACCTTGAGATAGTGATTGCACCTAACAATCATAGCTCAAACCAAGGTAGAGAAAACCCTGGTACAACTCTAATTTTGGAAACTTATAATTTTTTTTCAAGATTGATAATGAGACTAAAGGTAATTTAGATAAGGTCCATGCATTCAAACAATTTCAAAGGGGAAAAAACTATAGTTGAAGAGTAAGTTCCAAGGTTTGTTGATTATTTTTACTCCTAAGAATAACACTCAAGTCCCACCTCATGAGAACTTGAGCAACAACATGTTTCCACCTAAAGGACCTACCACATAATATCAACCCAAGAATAACTATATACCCCCATAAACTGATAAACCATTAGAATCAAGTAAATAAGGATATGGCATTATATCTAACCTAAAATAAACTAAGGCCAATATAACAATGTTTGACTTGCTTCAAATTTCTAACCAAAAGAACATGTTATTAAAAGAATTATCTACTCCTAAAGGAAAAGAATCTAATAGGACAGTCAATGCCCACATTGTAATTTATAAATAAAATATTGAAACCCCTTCTTTCCTCCTAATAATCCATATTTTTGGTAAGAATTTACACGATTAGTTGGTGGATTTAGGTGCTTATGGGAACATGATGTCTTATACAGTTCACCAAATATTGGGTTTGACTTCTATAAATTCAAATAGAAAATTAATTTAGTTGTAAAAATCAAAGGTTAAGGTTATCAGTAAGTTGAACCACATCCACATACAATTTGTTGATCCTAGGGCTATTGATATTTAGATAGTGGATATACCTGATGCTTACAATATGCTTTTGAGTAGAGAATGGTCAAGAATATTGAATGGTTACATGGAAACTAACTTCTCTCACATGTGGCTCCCATGGTGAGGCATACCCAATCAAATATAAATTGAATGAGAGCTAAAAATGATGCACATGATTCCAGAGTATAATAGAATAAATGAAGTCTTGTTCAAAGAGTTTGAACTCGGTGTCTACACACTTGAGAAAGAGGCAACAACTTATAATAAAATATCCATTAACATGTTGTCCATGTAGTAAAATTTAGTATTTACAGAGTTAGATCAACTAGATGAGGATGATGTCCTCTCTGCACATGAGGTACCTTCAGCCCATAGTGTTACCATAGCATATGAAGATGTGAAGCAGGCTTATCCAAATGAAAATAAGGGACTTATAAGCTCTTCAAATGAGAAAATAACCATTATAGATAGACCTATACCTACTTCTTCCATTGAAGATCTAACCAAAAGGTCCTTATCAACTAAGAAACCAAGTGTGTGACCATTAGAGGTTGAGAAAACTAATGGATAGGTCAACATGGTAGTAGCACCTAATCATTATAATCCTATATACATAGCTTAAAATCACTTGTAAACTTTGAAATTCGACAGTTCCAAGTCTAAGAGTGGATGTGGTGCTGGTGTTAAGCTCATTAACCCATGAGAGAAGTCACACTTATAGATGCATTTCACCTATAATTTTCTTACATAAACAATGTAGCTAAATATGAGGCACTTGTTCATGGTCTCTAATTTGCTCTAAGGAAGAAATTCAAGAATATCAAGGTACTTGGTGACTTAGAACTGGTGGTCAAACAAGTAAGAAGCCAATACACTTTTAAAAACAAACATTTATTCAAATATTGAATCAAGTATGCAACCTGATAGAATATTTTGATGCATTCAACATTTAAATGTTGCCTCATAGAAAAAACTATATGACAGATGCATTGGTAACTACTGCTAGTACTCTAGAACCTATAGCTAAATCTAAGTTAAGAAGGTTCTTAGTGGAGTTAGTATCTACTCCCTCCATTTTTAATAATATGAATAAATTTTAGGTTTTCAATGATGATCAGCATATCATTGATTTCATCACAAACATAGATGTATTTGAGTCTCAAATCATTGATGAAGATGACAGAAAGGAGTTTGAACTAGACAAGAAAGGTGTGATAAACGTAAAAATAAATAGTATACCTAAGGGCATGTTCTCACTAGAATAACTGTTTGACATGGATTACCAAAGGGGAAAGGACAAACCAACCCCCACTAAAGGTATGTTGAACCAATATTACAATCTAAGCAATGTAAATCAATCAAAACATGTGCTTCTAGGCACAACATGTATGGAGAAGGAAAAAAATGGTTGGTTCAATCTGTAAATGACTTCAAAGAAGTTATAGTGTAGAGCTATGAGGACTTAAAAGTGTTTAATACTTTTATTCCCATGCATATTATCCCTCTCAATCTAGGAGTCAAACTATTTCCTTAGAGGAAATGACTAGTGACTCCATTAATAGAGCCATTAATATTCAAGGAAGTGCATAAATTGCTCTCATCTAGAATCATCTTTCCTATCAGGCATTCTATATAGGTGGTTAAGTTGGTGCAAATTCAAAATAAAATTGGAAAGATATGGATTTGTGTGGAATTTTGTAACTTGAACAAAGCATTAGATAAAGATAATTACCTACTACCTTCACTATATGAAGTGTTACAAATAGTGAACGACTCTTAAACGATGTCATTTATTGGTGGCTACTCAAGTTGTAATCAGGTAATGATCAACTAAGAGGACTAGATAAAAACAAGATTCATAATAAAGTGGGTTATATTCACATATAAAATGATGCCATTCAGCCTAATCAATGTGGGTGATACCTTCCAATGTGCCATGGATATTGCATTTAAGGATCTTATTGGTAAATGCATAGTCATATACATGGATGACCTAATTGTCTTTTCTAAGAACCGAGAAGACCACATGAAATAATTTAGAGTAGTATTACATAGGTGCAAAGATCATGAAATCTCCCTAAACCCAAATAAGTGTATATTTGGAGTCACAGAAGGTAAATTACTGGGTCCTATTCTTTTAGAATGAGGTATATCGATAGACCTAGAGAGAGTGGAAGCAATTCTAAAAATTTCATTACTTGGTAGCAAAAAAGAGCTGAAGAAAGTCTTTGACAAGATGAACTTCATAAGGAAGTTCATTTTGAGCTTTCTAGAGATAGTTTGATCGTTAAATAAGGATACTAAGATTAAATTAATTATTGAAGTACAAATAACTTTTGCTCATATCAAGACAACAATTGTAGACACATCGATGCTTATCATGTTATGATCATGGAGCTTATTGCTAAATTATAATTTATTTCAAATATTGTACATTTAAAATGTATTTTACACTATTTATGTATTCTTGTAAGGGTTTGAGATCAAACTAGGCCTTGAGCAGGGGTTTGAGGGAAGCAACCCTCAAAAAGTGGGGGTTCAGGGGTGGTAGCCCTCAAAAAAAAATTGGACCCCCCTTAATGGGGAACCATTTTGGGTTGACTTTGACTACGGTTTTGGTACCCATTGTTTTGTAAAACCACTATGCTGATGTATTATGTATAGATGGATATTCAATAGGTAATACAACATGAGAACAAGGGTTTGAGAAGGAAGAATACAGTGTATGAATTTAGGTGCAAATTTAGGAGCATTTGTTGATCACAACTCCAAATAATATTTTATGCATTGTAATTGGGAGAAGATTGATCTGAGAGTGAATTATACTCTTGTGGCTTGTAATAAAATATGAGTAAGTGTTTCTTAGTCGATGTAGCCCACATTGGGTGAACCATGTTAAATTTGGTCTTCTTGTTGTGCATTTTTAATTTTGTTATTTATGCATCTTTATTCATATCTCTTATTATTGCAATTCTATGAAATTATTTTTGCACTAATTTTTTATTTATTCCTAACATATCAGTCCTGATTTTGTGTATCCATTCTACATATATTTGTTCACTTTATAACACTCAAGTGTTATTGTCCTAATGTATAAGAAATAAGTTAGAGAAGAAATACTTGTCTCATTCATGAGTTCTTCACTACTTAATATTGAACTAAGGTATTCAATGATTGACAAATAAACTTTTGCCTTAATCAAAGTAGTCAAAAAATTCAGACACTACATCTTATGCAACAAGTTATTTGTAGTTATGCCTAACCCATTAATGAAAGTTATATTAATACAAAATGAGTTGGGTAAATGGAGAGGCAAGTGGATGACTATTATCTAAGATTTTGACCTAGAACTCCAACCAATGAATATTATGCAAGGTCAAGGACTCAGTACGGCAATGGCTAAACTAGACCCACAGACCGTTTGCCAGCAGTATATGATACAAAACATTATAAATGATGAATGGTACTAAGACATAGTCCATTACTTATTGAATAATGAATGTATAACTTACTTAAATTATATTTAGAAAAGATCTTTATGCCTAAAAATCAATAATTTCATGATCAAATCAAGCGCACTATACATAAAAATTCACAAAGGCATATATCTGAGATGCCTAAAAAAAAGTTGTTGAAGTACTCAGCCATTTCCATGGAAAATATGGAACTAGTCACTGATCAAGGAGTGTTATAGCCCATTAGATACTTAGATTAGGGTATTATTGGCCACATGTTTTAAAATATGTTCATGCTCACATTTGACATTGTTATACCTATCAAATTATTGCACATCAAGAACATACCACTTCCATGACATTGTAACCAATTATTGAGGTCAAGTCATTCACAAAATAGGGATTGGATTTTGTTGGAGTGATAAATGTTAATCCCTCCATAGGACACAAGTTCATTCTTATAGCAACTGACTATTGTACCCATTAGATTGAAGCACAAATGTTTAATAATTGTATAACTGATGTGGTAATCAACTTCCTAGAAGAACATATCATCACCAGGTTTGGTATGCCTTCCACTCTAGTATGTGATTATGGTCATGCTTTCTCTTCTCTCCAATTTACTAAATGAGCTTACAAAAATTAGGTAATCCTTAAGTTCTCTTCTAATTATTACCCATAAGGTAATGGGGTAGTTGAATCTACCAATAAGAACTTACTTAATGTTATTAAGAAAGTCTTGGAAAAGAACCCTAGGGATTAGCACAATGTTTTGAAACTTGTAATGTGGTTTGATAGGAATAGAATCAATTCATCCCTAAGAACATCACCATACCATCTTTTTTATGTCTAAAACCTATATTTTTAGTGAACCTAAGAATCCCCACATTATAGTTCATGATAAATTACCTAGATACTAATGATAAGATAGAATCTCACCTCCTTAAATTGATCTAATTAAAATAAAAACATGTTTCATCCCTGCTGCACTTTAGAAAACACCAAAGAGTCATCAAGCATTGGTTTGACAAGTGATCAAAAGTGAAATCCTTCAAGATCTCTAATATAATCCTTCTCTAGGATAAGGCTCATGAGAAAAAGGGACAACATGACAAGTTTGGTGCCCTATGGTTGGGTCCCTACCAAATCTCTAAAATCCTAGGTGAAAGTGCATTCTACCTAAGGTGTCTAATTAGTAAATATGTTCCATTTCAAAAGCATAATTCCTCAAATACTACTTCCAGGCTTGAATTACGCTGGTTGGTTCTTCTAAATACTTTCTCTTTACCTTTCCTACTTTGTTTCTTACTTTATTTTTTGCTTTGATGGTAGTTTATCTTATTCTTCTGGCTTTTCTAATTTTTCATTATCGATTCGGCCTCGTTGCTTGCCCTTTTTGGTATGATCCATTTATTTTACCCTATAGGATCCCCTATTAGTCAAATAATGAAGATTGAAAGACATGTACGTAGGTAGCTCAAATGACATTATGGTGCATAAGTACTCTTAGCAGTTTGTAGCATTAGATTTTGTTTCTAAATTAGTTTCAAAAGTTTGAACTATTTTATGTGTTTTGAATTTATTTGTGTTAGGTTAAGTTTGGGTAAACTATTCAGTTGATGAAGACATTCTCTCAAAATGAAGCATAAAAATCACATCTAAATAGTTTTTGGTTTCTTTGGATGAAACCTATTATGATGAAGATCTAGGGTGAAAAATCTATAATTTTGCATTTCACTTACTATGGTGATCCCCAACCTATAATTGAGATTTTAAAACAAGAAATTGAAAAGGGAAAACAAGAAAAAAAAATTCAATTTTAAGAAAACTCAATACTTGGTGATTCAGGAAACCTCTATCGGGGCTATGACCATCTAACTGATAGTAGAACAAGACCTAAAGTGGGATCAGAGACAATTCCATCTAAGCTATAGATGTTTGGCTAGTAGTGGAGTAATGTCCATGTAAGTGTTTTCAATGTAGGATTCATTAGCTTGATGATTACATTTATAGTAGCTAGTCCCTGCAAATTATAATAGGTAGTAATTTAACTCATTTGCATGTAAAAGGTTAATGAGAATGTTTGATTTGGTCCTTTATCCACTCTCATCCTCTCCTCTCTCAAATATATTCATGTACCATGCATGGTTTCAACCAAAGATTCTAGGTTTGTAAACATGTTTCTATTGTTCCAAAATACTCAAGAGTATTTTCTAGAAAATTCACCATTTTTTATTACTTACACAACATACCCTAATTTTTTAAAGAATTAGGTAACCTCTTTTTGCTTTTGTATCCACTCCCACTTGCATTCATGACTCATTGGTCTCAACACTCTTGATTTGATTTGGTGGTTCATCATAATTTATGTGTTAAACTAGGTCCCAAAACCATCATCATTGGAAAGACTAGGTTTGTTTCAAAAAACTTCATATCTAACACTTAGCATGAAAGTGAAGTCTTGACCTCCCAATTTGCATTTGAAACCCAACCCTCTTAGCTCTTTTAGCCCATTTTAGGAGATCACCTAAATTTTTATGCCATTATGGCTCCTAAAACCTATCCCATTATGATGACTAAGTCTAAATGGTAAAGTTTCATTTAAATCACTTGACCCCAAAATGGAGTCTAGTTATACTTACATTCACTTGGCCATCTTGCATGCTAGTTTTATCAGCTCCCTATAGTTGCTTGAGAGAGTCATTTTGGTTTCCATGTTTGATTGGCCTTTAATACCTATCTCATCTTATTTACCACACTCATGTAGATAATTGTCATGTTTTAATCTTAGAGAGAAATGAGTTTTTGAGGCACTTATCTCATTTGTGAGGTCTCTAGTTTAGGCTTTCTTGAGCTTGCTCGGGTCTCTTAGTATACTGTTGGGGGTCACTTTGATTTTTGTGCCCTTTCAGCCTTTGAAACCTATCCCATCTTTTCTCTACTAAACTTGTATGATTCATTTTCATATTTTACACTTGGTTCTTAGAAAACTTATGTACTTGTCTCTACCCCGTTTAAAATCTCATTAAGTCGAGGTAAACTTACAAAATTCAATGATTAGGTCTACCTTCTTGGTTTTGCCTTGTGCTAGTTCTATTCAAAATTTTAAGAGGGTAAGTTTGTCTAAATTTAAAATTATAATACCCCAAGACCTAATTAGGATTTTAAAGCCCTAATACATCTTGGAGTGTTAATTTTAAACTTGTAATGTTAATTGAAGTGTTCAAGCCCAACCAGGTCATGTATTTTCACTTTTGTCTTGCAGTTATAATCAGACCTTTTTGTCTGAGTAGGTATTTATCAAAGGACAAGTTGATTTTATTTGGTAATAAAAGTTTAAACTCTGACTAGGTCTGTGTTTTAGGTTGGGGATGAGCTTAGCATTAATCAGAGTTTCAACTCTAAATAGGTCTCGAGCCATTTCATAATGTTAGGTGATTTTTTATTTAGAGTTTTTATGGTGGTTTCCTTATAAGGGGATGATAGTTTTAATTAGGGATGGATCCCCAATTAGGTTTAGGACCATCCCCAACATTCTTTCTTTTGTTAGCCATAGTTTTTCCCTAACTAGGTCTTAAGGAACCTCGAAGGCTCCTTATAGACCTAATTGGGGATCAAACCCCAAATATGTCACACTCTGTGGGAAACATCAAACATAATGCATTATAGGGTTTTGCCCCCCAAAATCCCAATAAGCATCCTTTAAGTTTTTATCCCCTAGAACCCATATTACTATAGGAAAGTGTGAATGAAATTTTTGAGTGCATTTTGGGGATCTAAGACTCGATTAGGTCTTGGTCCCCCTCCAATTTGAATTTCCACTCTGGGAAACTCAAACTTATCCATTTTCTTACCAAAAGGGTAGTTCAAATAGAGATTTTTTTTATTTCTCAAAAACCATGCCTACGGTGTCTCATCGAATGGGACTTAGAGAATTTGCTTGTTAAGTCAAAAAATGCAAGTCAACACAAAAGAATCCTAGGGTCCATTTTTTCCCATCAAGTTGTATGGATCTCTTGTTTCTTAAATATGCCATAACTCTCCCCCCATTAGCCCATATTTGAAACTATTTGTACCATTAGAAAGCTCTTTCCACCATGGACATTTTGGTCCCACCATTTTTTTGTAATTTAACTCAAGTCAAAAGCTAATTGTAACTGAGTTTTGCATTTTTTTGACCCAAATAGGTCCACTAAGTGCCCTTTTTGACCTCCTGGTAGTTTTTCAGTCGTATCTTAGTCCCCTTTAACCCATTTTCAGAACTGTTAGAGTTTTTGGAAAACTGAATTCGATGCATATCTCTTAGTGCCTCCAATTTCCTAAAAATTCTCCCATGAATAAGTTTTTAAATTTTAAAGTTTATTAGTTGCTTGGGGAGCTTTTAATTATGAAAAGTAACTTGTTTTTTGTCTTTTTATAGGCTTAAATATAGCAAAATGGCAAAGTGACAAGATTGGAAAAGTGAATGAGCATTTGGGTGGGAAATAAATCGATGGAAAGTCTATAAATATAACCAACCCTACCCATTGTAAAGGGTTGGCTCTTTATTTCTCCAAAACACTATGAATTAGTCACTTTGGTTTTTATCTTATCCCTCTTTTGCAACCATGTCATTATGATGGCAAAATTTTGATCGATCAATCATGATGAAGTGTAATAGATTATTTCCATGAATACTTTAATAAAAAAAATTATTGCATTCAATCTATGTACTCATAATGGTGGTTGTGTATTTTTCTTCATTGTTTGTTTCCCTTCGAAGCTTTTATCAACCTTATGTGTGATTGTGCATATGCATATCAAACTAAGGACTGATTTATGTGTTCATGTGATCAAGAAATCTAGATTCTTCTTTGTTATTATAGGATTTATTTTTTCCCCGTTCTCTTTTACATATTTTTACCAAATCTATTAAACTAGGGCTTGTTCAATAGCAATCTATTTTTACTCATGTATCTTGATTGTTTACTTCATTTCATTATCATTAAGTTATCACACTATTGAATGATTAAATACATGGGACTAAACAATTAAAGTTAGGATTTTTAATTATTTTTATTTAAAACCCTAACATTAATTTGGGCATATGCATACATGTGCTTCATTATTTTTAATATATGATTAGAACATAGTTAACTAAAACATGAAGCCATAATTCATATATAATCTATTTAAGAATCATAATGTTGTTAAAATTTAGTTTTAAATTACACATTTGTAGGCCCCTAATTGGAACCATCATAATGCACAATTGAGTGAATATCAATGCATTATAACCCAAAAAATAAAGACCTTCGGGAGACCTGCCTATGCAAGACTCCTTTCAGGAGAGGCTTAATAGGCTTCACCACCCCTAAAAGCCTAAGGTTGGTGTTTTCATGTGAAAGAACATGTCAATAGGTATACATGGTGATGTCTAATTGGATTAGGCCTCTCGGGCCTTTGAGAACTCTACCAACTCTAGGTATATGGGTACATATGGTAATCTCTAATTGGATCAAGCCTCGTAAGCCTCTAACAGCTCTGATAAATAAGGGTGTATAGGTACACATTGGGATCCCTAATTAGATCAAGCCTCCTAAGACTTTGAAAACTCTAACAACTCTGGGTATATTGGGACATGTGGTGATCTTTGATTGGATCAGGCCTATTAGGCCCTAACAAATTTGATAACTTTAGGTATACTAGTACACATGGTGATCCTTGGTTAGATCAAACCTCCCAAACCTCTAACATATCTAACAACTTGGGACTTGTAAAATGTAAAAAATATTAAGTTATTCGAAAATCATTTCATAAATAAAGGGTTGCCTACCTATTAGAAGAAAACATCTAGGAGGGCACCAGCTAGACTCTACGACCTATCTACTTCAGAGATTTTATGAGAGGAAAAATTTAGTGCCCAAAAAGTAATTAAGTATAAAAACATTTCAAAAACACATTGGGATTAACCTTTTCAAAATAAACAGATCGTAGAAGATAGTCAAATACAAACCAATGGGCTTTGTCAAGACTCAAGGAAAATATTAAAGACTAAGATGTAACAAGTGCTCAAAATCTTGAAATTGGATGGAGTTCCATAAATAGCCACAATTCTGAGATTTTGGTCTTGTATAGGTCCCATTTTCTTCTATAAAAAGGGATGTGTTGGTCATAACAAATACATATGCATATATGTATACATGTATGCATATGCATATATGTATATGTATGTATGCATATATATGTGTAAATATATGCATATGTGTATGTACACATAAACATATGTAGATGTACATGCATATATATGTATACATGTACATATGTATATATACATAGACATATATATATATATAAACACAGTCATAATTTTAATAGCTTATTTAATATTTGTTCTTTCATGTAGTGTACTTGTCTCACTATTTTTTTCCTCATCTATTTAGATGTCATGAGTTGACCTATAGGTGTGTTTTTTTAGATCTAAGCTTTTGATGTGATCTCAGTGGGTATTAGAAGAGCGTTACTCAAATTTTTATTGAGATAATCTACTTGTATACTGATATAAGGATGACCACATGTATTTAATATGATAGATGTCCCAACTAATTTAGTTCAAGCATGTTTTAGGTAGACTTAATCATGTTTCCAATTATGTTTTATGGTAGGAAGGTAACTTTCAATAAATTTATCTATAATTTAGAAGAGATTTCTTGACTAAAAGGAAAGAAGGCTTTACATATGATTTTTGAATCCTTTTCTTCTTGTATTTATGAAGCAGTCTTTTTTTCCATATAGACATTTGATCATAAGACCCAAATTAAGTAGTGTTATTTTTCCTCAAAATTTGTATATCATAAGACCATAAGATCACTTTAATTTCAAATTGGTCTTAAAATTATTGAAACTCATCGACATATATATATTAATCACAAAGAATAATAATACATAGATGGTTACAACAAAAATTTGGTTGGTTGATATCCATGACTCATTATCCATGTCAATAAAAACACATAGCTCAAAACAACAAAACCAAAATTATAGTTAAATGCAACAACACAAAAGTAAAATCAAAGCATGAAATCATAAGACAAGTGAGATAATAAAGTACAAGTAACAACACCCAAATGAGGTGGTAAAGTATCATCTTTAGGGGGTTGAGCAACCCAAAAAGGGAGGTCAATCGAAAGAAAATCAAGTACCACACACACATCCTGAGTGGTGTTTAAAGGATCCAAATAAACTATAATAACCTAATTAGGAGGTAACCACACATAATATTCCATTATCTCACCAATCTTCATAGGTTAAGTCCACTAAGACTAGCTAATAAAGGTATTTTCATGCAATGACAACCTTCATCCCCCATGATAAGAAGGATGGGAAGAGAAGTGGTTGTGGGAACAGATCTACCAAAATTTAGGTGATTTTGGAGGAGTGACATACAAGGGATAGTTAGGAGGAACATGACTAATGGTGCAAGGATCACTCCCCTAGTAATTGAGGAACTCCTATATATTATAAAATTCTAGAGGTAGATTCTTTCCCTATGCTTGGATCTGCAAAAATGCCAAAAAAATAATGACCACTTTATCATTAACAAAGAATTGCATATAAAGCTCTTCACTAAAGTCATTACCTCAATCAAAAGGTTTGGGATTCCAAAGGCATAATTAGTTACTAGAGTGATGTCATAACAAGGTGGTTGTGGTTGGATTACCTCTTTTCAAGGAGAGGTAACACTTGTTAGGCTCATACACTACTTACAAGCTCGAAAGAGAGAAAGAAACATGATCAAATTTTATCATTCGAGATGCATCTACATCATTAGCGATGCAAGTGAAAAGAGATTTAATTTTTATTATTTCTTGATACTAAATTTCATTACTATGATAGTGAAGTAAGTAAGAATTAAGTTCATAAGTAAGCTCATTATCTCAGGTTGAAATAAGTTGATAGATCTTATTTTCACTTTTTGATTTAGTATATATTATTAGTTTATAATACAATTTAGTTTTAATGTAGTAAACATAAAATTATATACTTCCATAGTTGAAAAAAAATAACAGCTCTAAAAAAGTTCCATAGAAATATAATGTATGGAGGCCACTGATTATTGTCCCAAAAAATGACCATTTTCCAGTTGAATGGTTTTGGGTGATAACGTTAAAATAAGCTATGAATTCACTGCTAGGATTTTTAGGCTCTTAGGCATGTCCAAAAAAGGTGCCTAAAGATTTTAGGTCAAGATCAATATGGTCACTTGGGGTTAGGAATCCCTATGTGTTTAAGCCTCTCATCAAAAGGAAGGCCTTGATAAACTAGACACCAAAGAAAATGAGTTCATTTGGATTTGAGCTTGGTATTCCAAACCATGTTGAGTCAAGCAAGCCACATTATGGGTGAGGATTTTAGACTCCATTGCTTATTGATCTTATCTAAATCCCAAAAAAAAGGGCTCATAATCTCATAAAGGAGTTTAAAAGAATAATTTTGAAAGGCACTATTGCAATTCTAGCACCAATCCTTTCAGAAAGCAAGTGGTGGTTGTAGGCCAATCTTATGAAGCATGACATTTGGCATCAATTCATGAATTCATTGAATAGAAGGCAAGTTTAAATTCAAAAATTTCTACTTTAATTTTAGAGTATACGTGGATCTAATCTTGAGAGGAAACAAAATCCCAAGATGTGCAAATTTATTTTTTGAAGAGCTAAAGAGATTTTATGCCTATGATATTGGCTAGAGGGAGGTTAGTGTTTGTCATGATAGGGGACCACCAAAGATTATGGTCACTAAAAGAGAGTCCAATTTGGAATCCATCACTAACCATTTGAGATGAGGTTTCACCACTTCAAAAGCTTTCTAATCAATGTTATCTTAACATGGACAAACGTAATCAAAAGAGTGTGGAAATAAATTTTTTTCCAATAATTATTGCCATATGGAATAGCTACATAAATGTAATGCCTTAGGAAAAATTTATAAGACTCAATCCCCTCAACACCCTCGATAATCCATTTAGCACAAAGTGTTGTGCTTTATTTATTAATATCAATAATGCCCATACCTCCTTTATCATGAGGAAGGTGGCAAATATCTCAAGCTATTATGTGGAAAACTTGCGTTTGTTTAGCATTGGCTGAGAGAAAAGCTCAAAGCACCCTTTTTAATTTTTCATACAAGGCTTTAGAAGAAGCAAGAAATAATAATAATAGAAATGAGAGGCTACAATAATTTGTGTAGAATTGAAACTTGCCTATGAGAAGAAGGGCCTTTGTGATCTAGTAAGTTATTTTTTGTCCACTCTTTCAATTACATACTACTATATTTTAGAAGAGGAACAATCAAAATCAAATGGGATATTAAATAATTTGAACTTTTCCCATTTATGAATCCACTTCCATTCATAATTTTAGAGTCATTTAGGTAATGGCATCATGTTCTATTTGTATCATTGAGTTTTATCCCACTATAGACTTAACCCAGAGGCTTTGTAAAAAATGTCAAGGCAATGAAGCACCTCTTTGAAAGAGGCTTCTCACTTTGAGAGCGTAAGGAATCATCTATTAAATTCCAATTAATAAATTGAGTAAAGAAATTGGGGAGCACAGTTCTCCTAATAAACCAAAAATTAGCTTTGTGCACAAGCAAATATCCAAACACTTTGCTTGGTAGGACATACAATGTTAGGGCAAGAGAAATACCTTGTCTGATGGAGAGGAAAAGACTAAAGTTATCAAAATTGTGACCATTAATGGTGAGACAAGTTGAAGCTTCAAAGAACAGAGTTCGAACTATTGAGAGAAAGAAAATACGAAATCCTAATGCCTTAAGCATGGAGAGAATGAAGGGCCACTCAATCCTATTATAATATTTTTCAAAATTGAGCTTGGTGAAGATGTTCTTTATATGAGAGACATAAGCCCATTCCATTCTTTCCTAAATCATAATGATGTTATCTATACTATATTTACTTTTAGTAAACCCAATTTGTTTTGGTCTGATAATTATCAAGATAATATGGTGAAGGCACACAAATGAGGCTTTAGCAATGATTTTATAAGAAACTATAATGAAATTACGTATATTATTCATAACAATAGAATTATATATCATAAAATTAATAATAGAATAGGTAGATCTATAATAATAATTAGTGAAAGAATGAAATACTTGAATATTATGACTAAGCCACTTTGAGGGGGCAACCTCTACAACAATGCAATAAAATTTGAATTCATAATATGATGATAATATACTAACCACTACCTCTTATATATACTTTACTTAACCATGGTTATTCCACAGTCCAACCATATTAAGAACATTGAGAAATACAATAAGATGATATGAAGTTGTGTAAGCCACAAGTCGACTACACATATCCCTAGATGCACTATAGGTTAAGGGTGTATCATGATCCTCCACTTCAAAACAATGGTGTCTTCAATATTGAATCAAAATAGGATGTTGTTATAGGAATTCTTCATCCTCTAATGTTTCATGTTTAGAATGTAGGTTCTTCTATTTGATCAAATAATCCTTAATGGTTATAGTATGCAATTGCTTAGTGCACATGTGAAGGATCTCTTAAGGATCTAAAATGATTTGGCCTTATTCATCCAATTCTAGAAAACTCAGTCTTAGTGGAAACTCTATGTCGAGTTACCTTCTTCAAGCAAGATACATGGAATATCAAATGTATGTAAGTGGACTAGGGTAATTATAGCTTATAAGCCACACTACCAATTTTCCAAAAGATCTTATAAGCACAATAATACTTAGGTGATAACTTGTTATCCTTTTTTTTTTGCTTTAAAGACATTTGATTATATGGCTATAAATGCACAAAGACATAATAACCTATGTCAAAATGTTTTTCATTGTGGTGTCGATCTGCTTGATGTTTCATTCTATTTTATGCCATTGCTAACTTCTCTCACAAACTCACCAGTACCTCCTATTAATGGTGAATGTACTCCTTAATAGTTCAAACCTTAGGATACATCATAAATGAGGAAGTGATGGATGGGGGTTGATACCCATATAATGCCACAAAGGGAGACATCTTGGAATAAGTGTGAAAAGAAGTGGTATACCACCATTTGACAAGTGGCAGCCAATGAACCCATTTATCTTATTTTTCAGAAACAAAATAATGAATATATCTTTCTAGACATTTGTTGACTATCTCTATTTATCCATTAGATTAAGAATGATAGGATGACCTATGAGCCAACTAGGTGCCCAAATATGCAAATAATTCAGTCAAAAAATTACTATTAAATATGGGATCTCAGTCACTTATAATTATCTTTAGAGTATCATGTAATTAATAAATTATACTAAGAAAAGTAGATGTTACTATATTGGCAACAAATTGATATGATAAGGAATAAAAATGAGCATATTTGGTGAGTCGATCCACAATTACCATGATAAAATTTTTACCTTTAGACTATGGTAACCAATAATGAAATCCATGGAAACCTCCTCCCAACACTGGCTAGGGATGGATAAAGGTTGTAAAAGACTTGAGATCTTAATTGTTTCACCTTTTTTTCATTGACATATCATGCATTCATCCACATATTTCTAGACATCCCTCTTGAGTTCTTCCTAAAAAAATATTTCTTGATTCCATGATATGTTTTCAAAAATCCTAAGTGACCTCCCTATGGAGATGCATAAAATTCTTGAAGTATTTTATTTTTGAGGAGAGAATGCTTAAAAAGGTATAATCTATCTTTATACCTTAATGCATTCCCCTTCCATGTAAACTTTCTAGCTCAACTAGAACCCTATTGAAGATTTTGAATCAAATCATGGGAAGCACTATCATACTCCCATTTTGATCTTGTTTCCTCTATTCAATTTTTCTACCAAATAGTCATGGCACATAATAATGCCTCAATTGATTCATCCCTCTAAGATAGTGCATATGCCACCATGTTCTCTTTTTCTTTCTTATAGACTATTTAAAAATCATAGCCTGACATTTTAGTAACCCATTTTTGTTATTCTTTAGATGAAAATAATCATTCCAAAAAATATTTAAATCTATCATGATCAATATTTACCTAAAATTGATGAGCCATCAGATAAGGTCTCCATTGTTTGATTGCATCTAGAATAATGATCGTCTCTTTTTCATAGATTGGTTTTAGCCTATTTTTTCCCTTAAGTTGGTGACTTTCAAATGACAATGATATATCTTATTGCATGAGTATTGTTACAATTTTTCATTGATGTTATGTGTATATGTATTGTCATTAATTTCAAAGGAAGTGTGAGGCACTTGATGAAGGATGTTGTCATGAAGAGGTCATGAAGTGATGAGAAGGCTTGAGCATAAGGTACCTAGTCTGATGAAAGAAAGAGCATGATGACTCTATGAGATGAATATAAAGAGGCATAAGAGGATGAATAAGGACATATTAACATATATTTGAGGCATTTAACTACCCAAGTATATTTCACAGTATGACTCCAAGAGGTGTAATACCTAGTAAGTCTATGTGATTAGACTAAAGGCATGGTAATGATGATATAAATATGTATGAACTTGACATTGTGAAAATGAGAATTATAATAATTTTAGAGGATTTTAGACATATTTTTAACATTTAAATAATGTTTAAATAGTATCTACAATGGCAGGAATATCAAAGTTAGAGCTTTAGTCCTGGCATGTGAGACCTAGTGTGAAGGCACAAGTTTGGTAGCTTGTTAAGGTAAGAAGTATGTGACCTATATGAAAAAAGTAAATAATTTGTGAGAATGATATAATTCATATTATATTTTTATAAGGTTTTGAGATCAATTAAATAGGTTCCCAAGTGTGTTCAAGGGTCAAAGTGCAACTGGTAGTTTAAGGCCTAGAGTGCATAGAGACCTAGTGTGGCCAAACAAAGGGTCAAGTTGAGATTACAAGGTAAGAGTACTCATGTGATGATGGTTTTAGGTATGGTAATTTTTTTCAAGCATGTGTACCAAGTTTGAGGTCATGAATTAGATGAGAAAGTAAGAAACATTATTTTGAGGTCTTCTGTGCATGAAGATTGAAGAGTTCCAAGCCCGAGAAGGAACTTTTGATGTACATTGGTACATGTGACTTATGCATGGGAATCTAAAAATTTTGGGAGAGATGTAAAATGTCCATAATAAGTTTTTCCAATCATTTGGAATTTTTTTCAAGGATAGAGCTTTATTAACATTCATTAATAATGTAAACTAGTCCAAAACCCTCTCAAAACCCTTGAAGTGTCCTGATTAGAGAAATCTTGTTAGATAGTGTCAAAAATAGTTTTTTTGATCAATTTTTATGATTTTATGTTGTATAGGACTCTTATATTAATCTCTAGGTGGTAGTGGTGTGTCAAGGTAGTAAGTAGAAGCTACAAAAAATTACTTGTTTCTAAAGAATTTGATGCTACATGCAAGGTTGACTGAGTCAATGCATGAAAGTTAATGGAGGTTGAAGGCCAAGACTCATTATTTATGTCGATTTTGTTATTTTTGAAATAAATATTCTATGTAATAATCATTTTTTTCATGGAAGATGACCTATCGTTAAATTATAAGACAATGAAAATAGTGAGAAAGAGCAAGCTAGAGTGAGAAAGTGCTTAGGGATGAGTTGAAGATGAATAGGAATGGATCAAATGGTTTGGGATATTTTTTAAAGTCATATATTTCATGTTCCCTTGGTTTTTAGGTGTTTAATATTCCCATACATAATAAATAAAGTGCTCTCAAGATGACATGTCTAATGAAGATGGATAGTGAAAGAGTGAGGTTTAAAGTTTAATCAGTTGGATCTATATTTTCCATTTAACCTCTACATATTTGTGATTGTAAATATTATTAGAATTCCTAATGATCATATAAATTCATTATATGTTATTTTTTGTGTCTTTATAGGTTTGATAAGTCATGTTCACCTTGACTGTGTTTTGAGCCAAGATGACTACTCCAAGTATATTAGGTGAGATGAAAAGTTTGAAACTCTATGACAAGATTCAATGCATAAAATTTAATTTTTTAGGTTTTTTTAAATATTAATTAAATATACAATCCTAATTTAACGTTTTAAGTTACTCTAAGGTGTTAATATGTGGAAGCCAAAATGGCTTATCAAGCTATGTTAAGATAGTGAGAGAGTAACCTAAGAGATTGGTCTATAAGACCAATTCTTGTCTTTAGAGTTTGATATCTATCCATTTGGGAATGACATAAATACGACATATAAAATATTCATGTGAATTAAGAGTATTTTAATCATCATTTCAAGTACTAAAACTAGCATTCTATATGATTGTGTTTATATGCTACATGTAGTTTATGAGTGGCCATATTACAAAAGTGAGTTTGGGCGATTTATTACGATTATAAGGATATAATGATCATGGAGTTGTTATATAAGTATAAAATATTTATAATAATGATTTTATATTATTTTTTTGTCTCTAATAAAGTTTGAAATGACAAAGATGCTTGACTGTGTTGTTGAGCTTTCTGGCAGAACTGAGTGAGCCTGTTGCAGAGGTGTTTTTGGGTGCTTGGAGCTTGAGTGAAGGTGTAAAATAGGCATGATGATGTTATTTATGTCATTAATGATATATTTATCTTATTTTTTCATATGTTTATTTTATAAATTTGACTATTTACTTCAGATATGAGAGATAAATTTTATGGGTGTGTGAAGGGCTAATGGCGAGTAGGCCTAATAGCTTGGATCAAATGGTGAGTTGGAATTATAGATGTTATAGATGTATTTATTAGTGATAAATGGTTTATTTGAGATTTATTATAAGTTTTTCATGCATTGGTAGTAACAAAATATGTTCCAAAGAGTTCAAGTGTAACGTGTGCCTTGAAGTATACCTAATTACTTTAGGTCTCTATTAGACCTAATGAAGGATTTGGACCTTAAGGGAAATAGCAGACCAAATTTATGGTTTTTCCACTTTTTTAATGTGTGATATGACCTATTCCAATTATAATCAAAATGTGATAATTATCTTGGTCAATCGAGATGGGTGAAAGTAAGTATTGTGTATAAAAGCAAGGCCTAATTGGCCTATTTGAGCTAGTTAGATTGATGAGAGGTTAAGAAAATAAAAGAGATAAATAAAGGAGAATAGGTAGGTTATTTAGGACAATTATATGGATAATAGTATCAATCATTCATATCTAACCAAGTTATAGCAGGTGGATGATAAGGTCAATGGACCTAATAAGCCTAGAAGAGGCATATTGAGCGAGTGAGCCTTAGAGGTTATTTGAGTGAGATTGAAGGGAAAAGATTGAAAAAAAAGGAGGTCATCATCAATTAACTAAAAAAAATGTGTTCTAATATTATCATATATTCAAGGTAGATGATTTGGTGCTTGGTTTCCTAGGGGTTTGGAGCCTCCTTGCAAGATAGAGCTTGCAGAAGACTAGTTGAGTGGGTGTTGAACTAGGTAGGGGTTAGAGATCCTTGTGAAGATGGTGCTTCACTAAAAATTTTATCTTGAAATTATAGTACCATATTCCATAGTCATGTTTTAGTGGGTTTTATCCCCTAAGAGGGTTTCCCAAATATCTCTTGTGTTCTCTTGTGATATGCTTGTGTAGTTATTTGTTTATGGATTGATCTTATGTGAATGAATGCTTCATTGAATGGTGAATGGAATTGAATATTTATTGTTATGAAAATAATTCACCCCCCCCATCTTAGTATATACTTCCAATAATTATATCTCCCATGCCATATCCTGATGCATCACATTCCACAACAAATTTTTTTGAAAAATCTAGAGTAGCTACAACTAGAGGTCTACACATAGCCATTTTCAACTATTCAAATGCCCTGGTAGTTGAATCAATCCACTAGAAGGAGTTCCTATTCAACAAACAAGTTAGTTTCACTACAATTTTAGCATAGTTTTTGACAAACTTGTGATAGTAACCAGTTAGCCCTAGAAATCCTTAGAGGTTTTTGAGGGTCTTGGGAACTTGCCACTCCATCATCACTTGGATTTTTGTAAAATCAACTTTCTCTCCATGTGAAATATTATGACCCAAGTAATCCACCTCTTGGACACCAACATCACATTTGGAAGTTTTGGCATAAATTTGATGTTGTTCAATAAATAAAAGTACATGCTTCAAATGGTCATTCCAATTTTTGTTGTAGATGAGGGTATCATCAAAAAACACTCATAAAAAATTTCTTAAAAATGACCTAAAAATAATATTCATAAAAATTTTAAATATATATGGTGCATCTTTTAGGCCAAAATTCATGACCATAAATTCATAATGGCCTTCATGAGTTTTGAAAGTTGTTTTAGGTATGTCCTCATTATGGACTCAAATCTGATGATACCCAAAATGAAGGTTTAACTTGGTAAAATAAATAGCACCATGTAATTCATATAGCAAATCATCAATTAATAAAATAGGAAACTTATTTTTTATGTTGTATTTATTGAGTTATTTGTAATCTGGGCACACATTCCAAGTGTCATCCTTCTTTCGCAACATGACTATAGGGGAGGAATATTCACTTTGAATGTGTCAAGCAATTCTTTCCTCTAACATCTCTCATACCATCTTCTCAATTTCACTCTTTTGGGCATAGGGATACCTATAGGTTTGATTTTGGGTGGTATACTTCCCAAAATGAGGCTGATGTCATAATCATACACATGACTTGGAGGAAGTCCTTTAGGCATGTCACAAAAATCAACAAAATGGTCATCTATCACCCTTTACAAATTAGGATGTGTAGACTCCTTGGTTGGTTAAACTTCTATGGAAACTAAAAATGCCATAAATCTCTCAACACCTTTTCTAAGAATCTTCATCATCTAATGGGAACCAACTAGTTATGGATATTTAATCCATAATCCATGTAATTCAAAGGTCCTGCCTTCTAAATGGAATCTCATTAAAAAAAAATTAGAAATTCATCTGAATAGTGTCTAAAGTGGTGAGCCACTGCACTCCCAAAATAATGTCAGATCCTCCCATAGAATATAAAACATAAGGGAATATAACAAGTCTCCCATAACAAGCTTAATATTATGGTATTTTCTAGAATAGTTGATGGTACCACCATCTCCAATCATGACCCAAAATTCTAGAGCTAGGTAAATGAAATATTTCAAGTGAGTAGCCAACTTAATGTTGATGAAGTTATGTGTATTCCTAGAGTCACTTAACACATTCACCTTCTATTTCTTAAAGAAACCCACCACCTTAAGAGTTTGAGGAGTACTAATGCCTAAAAGTGCATGACAAGAAATAAGAGGTTGAGAATCTTTAAATTCATCCTCAGGTTCTTCCAAACCTACCCCTGAATCTTTAACATCTTCCTACTCATCATTGTCACCTTTAATGTAAAACAACTTATTTTTAACACATCAATGTCCTTTGTTCCATTTTATATCGCAATTAAAACACAAAAAAATTTCATGCTTTTCTTAAATTTATTGAAGTGTCAATCTAGTAGGTTCTAGAAATGATGATGCTAGGAAGGTGCATTCACAAACATTAGTGAAAGGTCTTCATTTGATCAACTCTTTTTCCTCAGTTAGATGTGCCTTTGGTATGGCTTTAGATACATTATTGGGATGAAATTTTCAAACTTCCAATTAAATTCTATATTTGAGGCCACCCAAAAATAGGTCAGATAGATTTTCCTCAGTAATGTCTGTCACACATAAAGAAAGATTCTAAAATTGATTAATGTAATCATTTACAGTCCTAATTTGGTGCTCTGGGCTAGTTGGTTAAATAAATTTATGAGACATTGTTACAATAGTGGAGCTATAACTCTTCAAAAAAAAAAATTTATAAAACTAATAGACCCTTCTTTTTCATTTGATCACACAACCAGCGATACCAATTAAACTACTCAGGTTACAAGTATAAAGAGGCCATGACCACCTTTTGTGAATAGAGAATATAATTTAGATCAAATAAATTTTCATTTTGACTAATCCATGTTTTACCATCAAACTTTTGAAAGTCCACTTTTGACAACAATGACTTTGTACCATAATTGGCATTGTGATTGTTTGGAGGAAAAGAACCAAACTAGAGTGGTGGAGGGTTATTTTGTAATTCCTGAGATGAAACATTGGCCAATTACCCAATGATTTTTTATAATTTATTTCAAAAGCTATTCAAGTCCCCTCTTAACCCTATGAGGTCCCCTTTAACCACATCAAGATCTTATTTATGCACCATGCCTTGTAAATCTAATTTAAGCTATTGAACTATCTCTAAAATACTCAGATCAGAAGTTTCAGACTCCATATTGTCTTTATGAGGAGTTTTAGTCATTTAATACCCTTTCTAATGACCATGAGTGTTAGGCCCTATTATACACAAACCCTAGGAGGGTTACACCCCAAAAAAATTATCAATAGATAGTACCATTATGATCATCTCATCAAGACAAATCCAACAACTGCTAATGTGCACAAAGGTGATAAATTTTTGGCCCAAAAAAGTGTACTAATAGAATATATCATTGTAATCATCTCATAAAGACAAATCCAACAACTACTAATTTTCACAAGGTAAAAAAAAATCTAGAATTTTTTACTCATTTTTAAAAAAATCACAAACAAAACTACAATGACCAAATTTTTTAACTCATTTCGGATCACAAGTTATATTTTTTGGCCTTCTAGTGCTCACGATGCCAAATCCAAAAAAAAATTGTGCTACAAAAACTTGTCCAAATCAAAGTTGTAATACCACTTGTAATGAAATTACTTACATGATTTACAATAATAGAATTATATATCATAGAATTAAGAATAGAATAAGCATATCCACAACAACAATTGGTGAAAGAGCATAATACTTTAATATTATAACTGAGCCACTTCAAGGGGGCAACCTCAATAAAAATGCAATGAGAATAAAATTCACAATATGATGATAAAAGACTAACCACTACCTCATATATATACTCTACTTAGCCATGGTTATTCCATAGGCTAACCATACTAAGAACATCAAGAAATGCAACAAGATAATATGAAGTTGTGTAAGGCATAAGTCGACTAGACATATCCCTAGATGCACTATAGGTTAAGGGTGTAGCAAATCATCAATGAAATCTAAATCAAACTAAGTTAGGTTAAGTACCAACATTACCAAGATCAATTCCAAATTTCTAAGTAAATCCATGTAAGAGATCAAATACACATCCATTATAAGGGTAAGAACTACATGTGACTTGACTTTACTCTTTAGAGTATTGAATATGTAGGTAACATTTAATCATCATTGGGGGTGATTAGGGTCAGCTCAATCCAATTACACTTCCCTACTTTTATAGGTTTCATCCTTCATAAGTGGACCTAGGGTTTCAAGGAAAAAGAAGTTGATTATTAGAGATATGCACACAATCAAGGGGCAAAGATCACACATACAAAGGCATATCAGGATAGTGCACCAGACTATACAGTTATAGAGAGGTAGAATATTTTAGGATAGTAAGATCAGCCTTAGGTCACCTGCATCTAATGAATCTAACCCAAGCCTGATGTTAGTGACCCAACATGCATATATAGTTTTATATCTAGACGAATTATAGGCCCGCTTCCAGTCTATTTCTATTGTTAACACACATCACAATCAATCAGTAAAACAATAAATCTAAGTATCTTGACTTCTTTATTACCTTTTATAAATCACAAATTATATTATTAAATATATCTCAATTAGTTACATTTAAATTTATGCTTTATTGCTATATATTACAGTCTAAATTAATTTTATAAGTTTAGTTTACTGTGATTCAAGCAAATCTAAAAATAGGGTAAATAACAAGTAAGAAAATATGTGAAAATAAATCATGTCCTCTGATGCCTCACTGATCTCACCATATCTACAACCATTGTAGGAGGTCACTTCCTACTCAATCTTGAAGAAGAAACTAAGTGAATAAAAGAAGCAATCCTCTAGGTCCTTATCATTATAGAAGTAAAGTCTTTGGCTAAATATTGGTGAAGATCAAACAACTCTTAAAAGAAAAGAGCCAAGCATATTTGATTCTCACAAGCCATGAAATTCCAGAGAGAGTTATCACTCCCTAATCCTATAGTAAAGAGAACATCTAACTATAAAATGAACTTTGATTTCATGCCCAAAGAATAAATCTAATAAATACGATGTACTTGAATAATATGGTGATCCATCTCTATGTGGATTTGATATGAACGAACTATGAATTGTGCCAAAAACTCTTAATCTACAAGATAATTTAAGCTAGGTAGAGATGGAGGTTTGATGAACCCATACCCAAAGTGAAAATATGTATTATAGTAATGTTGAAGCTTTTTTTGCTTCTCTAAAAATAGTTTGAGATGCATTTGTTTGTGTTGTAAAATGCATGGTGGTGCCTAAATATGGTGCGAGTGGACTAGTTTCTATGTCTTCTTCGAGTTTTAGTGGTGTTAAACTTAGAGGATCATCACAACTGCTTGATTTGGTGATTAGATCTCATAGGGTTTCAATGACTGCAATGTTTCCACCAAATTCTACGTAAGCATACATGAAAATTTAAAACCTTAAACTTGATTTCAATTAATGTGCATTGGAATAACTTTATTTTATGTTCTAGCTATATGGATCTCTTTGATAACTAGTTTTCAAATTCAAATGCATTATTTTCTGGTTTTATGTTTATGGTTGGGTGTTTTTCATTATTTTGTGTTTTTTCATAGGGGTTTTATTTTAAACATTTGCTTGCATTTTTATGTGTGTTTCTTTAAACCGGGTTTTCCCTTTACTGAGGGTCAAATTCTTTTTTTTTTTGGTAAAATTGGGTTTTGGGAAGGGATTTGATGAATTTTAGAGAAATTGTGTATTGTTTAATAATTTGATAATTCTACTTACTCTTTGCTTTCATTTTATTGCGACAGCTTCACTTAAATTTCAATAATAAAAATTTCAAAGTGTGAATGTGTGTTTTGTTAGTTCTCAATTTTTTGTGATGGATCCATTTTAATGTGCTCTTTTCAAAATTCTAATCATTGTTTTTGATAAGGTAAGGTAGTAAACTAGGGGTTGAACCCTTCACAAAGCAAAAAAGACAAGAAGGCAATCAAACAAAATATGCCTTCAGTGAGACGATGGCACTAGCCGAGAAACAATAGACACAGAAACAAAACACAAGAAACGGAAAGACCAGAGTCAGAGAGGACTCTCCTTACATAACCATTAATTTGAGAAGATCATTAAGTTTCTCAATATTCTTCGAGTTGTCAGCATGCCCAGTATTACCCACCTCTTTCAACATAGACATGTTCAGGAGAATTGTATTCCGGAGTCCCTTGGTGAAATTTTGCTCCAGCCTCTGAATACGATCCTTCAGGGCCCCCATTTTAGATTTCTAATTAGCCTCATTCTTTATTTCCTCACCAACTTCCTTGACATACATTTTCCCCCTATTGTCAGTAGTTTCCATAGTGTCAGCACCATGCTCCTTAGTAACCTCAAAATCCCTAGTCTCTTGCTTCCCTCTAGTGTCCTCAAAAATTTCTTGGATTTCTAGCTCCTTAGACTCTTCCTCCTGGGTTGCTTCCTCTGAAGCACTTTCTGAGTAATCAATCAATCTAGCCTTCAGGGCAGGTTTACCAGCAATCTGCCTTGACCTTCAAACTCCGGAGGAGAAGCCTTCCTTATTAATTTTGGAAGACTTATAAGATTTACCACCTTAGCCCCCTGTGGCCCTGCCTGGATTTTTATGGGTCCCCTCCATGGTCTCTCTAATATTCTCTTCCTCCTCATCAACCTTTCTCTTCTTACCCTTCTTGCTCGCAAAGGAGTTGGGGTGTCAATAGGGGTCTCTTCTGGGGTGGAGAAAGAAACATCTTTTGTTTTGGTAGGAGCAGGGGAAAAATATGACTCATCAATAGCATCGCTAGACACCAGATTGGAAGGAATGTCTCCACTATCAATTCTGATAGTCTTGGATGGCTCTAGGGCACGCTGAAAGTTGTATAAGTAGAAAATTAGGCCCTAGTGTAGGGGAATAGGGTTCATATCTAGCTTCTTAGCCATTTTAGCTCTCACCCTAAAGATAGAGTGTTCTAAAGAGGAGAACAAGTAAAAAGGGAAACTAATAATAACATTGCACCTGAAGTGATTTAATAGAGGAAGGTGGTAATTGTAGAACCTGGTAAATCAACCCTCGAGCCTAAAGTAATTCATGAGAATGAATCACACTCCATCCCATGGCTCCATAAGTTTGGCACACTCGAATCCTCCTTGATACGAGATGAGTTCTTCTCCCTCACCCAGAAACAATTTGTGGCTTGCAAGATCCATAATTTTGGTTTTCCTTTGAAGTTTTATTCCCTGCATGGTCATTCTCATGGCCATAACAATCACCTTTTTAGAGATTTCAAAATTCATTCTGCCCACCATGACCCGCCTATTTAACCAAGATCTCACAAACCGCTCAGACAAGTTTTTGTCGAACCCATTAAGCCTTTCCAAATATGGGTTGATTCCCCCTTCTTTACAATAATGCCAAACCAATGGATTATCTTTGAATTCATAGTAGGAGATTGGTTCTATTCTAATACAGTCTCCCCCCATTTTGTATTTGCAGACCCAAATTGTGGAGTTCCTAAATTCAGCCTTCAGCTTAGAAATGGTTGCTAACCCTTGTTTCTGTTTATGCATAATGAATATGTGATGGCTCATTATTCAAAATACCCTACAGAGATGACGTTGTCTACTCCCATGCTTGAAAATTATTTTCCATTGATTTTCATAATGAGACCCATGTGCCTCAACCTCATGATACAATGAATCATGAATGATTGTCAAACAAATACCAAAGTTATCAAGTTTTGAAATCCACGATGGCCCTCTCCAAATGGACCACCTCCGAGAGCTATCCTTGTCATAAATGTGCCTCATCCTTGATAGGTCATCTCCTCTTGAATAATATCCCTAATGTTTAATGGAATATGACCACCTTGTCACCACACCCTCCAACCTAAAAATTGTTGACCAAGGTTGGCACAAGCATCAGCAACCTTGTTTCCTTCTCTATAAATATGGGAAGTCTCTACTCTGGAGAACTTCTACAAAAGAAATTAAATATTTGTAATGATGTCTTTTAGCTTAATTCTCACATTTGATGCTTTATTAACTGCATCAATGACCAGTTTAGAGTCTCCTTGTATGCTCAAGTTCCTTATTCCTAGGGATATAGCCAACTTTAACCCCCATAGAAGAACCATTGCTTCAGCATAGTTATTGCTCTGGCATCCTATTCCACTAGCATAGACAACATTCATCCCTCCTTTATCATTTCTTATAATTCCTCCTCCACTCGCTTTACCATCCAACTTGGATGCCCCATCAAAGTTGAGTTTCATCCAGTTAGGCTTTGGGGGAATCCATTTAGTATTTAGTCTTTGTAGAATTTTAGAGTTATTATACCCAGGGATCTGGTTTAAAACCTTCCATTTGGCTATAATTGGTTTTTCAATTTGAGATAGGGGTTTCTCTGTAGCACGAATATGAGTTGTTGTGACACTTTCCATAATGGTCTTAACAAAGGAGTGAAACACCTGAGATGCATTTCTAGCAGTGTCCCTGACAATTCTGTGGTTGCGCTCTCTCCATAAAATCCAGCTCAAACATGGTAGAGTTTGCTTCCATAATTCCATAAGCCAAGGATGTGTGAAGGTTGGATTCTAGCTAAGGACTACTTCTTTAAGGTCAGAATTACAGACTCATTCAATACCAAAGTTATTAAGTATTGTGCCCCATAATTCTCGGGCAAAATCACAGTGGATGAAGAGGTGTGAAACTAATTTCTCTTTTGAACCACACAAAAAACATCTGTTAACTAGGGTAAACCCTCTCTTTTGAAGGTTATCCTATGTTAGGATTTTGTTATGAGCAGCAGCCCACTAGAACATGTTAATTTTTGGAATAATTTTATAATTCCAAACCTTTTTCCATACATCTTTATTCTGAGCTTCAGGAATGAGCAGATAGTAAGCAGATTTGACTGAGAATGATCCATTCTTATCTGGCCACCAGTATTGTTCATCTTCACAGGGGAAGAGAGGGATTCTGATCTCTTGAACACACTATTGGATCTCTCACACTCTAGGGAAAAGCTCAGGCCGGTGATCATAGCAGTCCAATAGATTTTGCCAGCTCTGCATCCCATTGTTATTTTTCATATAATCATTTACTCTATCTCCAAAAAATTGAGTAGCCAAGTCAGCAATCTCTCCATAGTTTCCTTGTGTGATGAGAGCCTTGTCTTTTAACCAGATATCATCCCAAAATTTAATATGCCAGCCATTTCCAAGTTTCCATCTAATTCCCTATTTAAGAAAGCTTCTACTTTTTAGCATTTTATTCCATATCACTGATCCCTGGGGTAATCCCATATGTTGAAGAAATTTGGAATCATCAATGCTATGCATGTATTTGGCATACATTATTTCCCCCCAATCATTATTTTTATGGATCAAGTTCCAACTAATTTTTGAGAGAAGGGCTTTGTTCATGTTCCTGATAGATCTAATATTGAGTCCACCATGAGATTTTGGAAGACACACTTTTTCCCATCTGACTAAAGACATTCTCTATTTGTCTTCCACCCCCATCCATAAAAATTTTCTTTGGATCTGTTCCAGTTTAGCAGCAAAATATGCAAGAATTTTAAAAAGAGACAGGAAGTAAATAGGAATACCTTGCAGTGAGGCCCGAAGAAGTTGCAGTTTACCAGCACTGCTGAGGAGTTTCCCTTTCTAACCAAGAAGTTTCCTTTGCGTTCTTTCCACAATTCCATTCCAAAAACTAGGAGATACCTCTTTGACTGTGAGTGGGTGACCTAGGTAGGTAGTTGGTAGAGCAGCTTCAGCACATTCTAATATATCAATGATTATATGTCTAAGGTCATTAGGAGTGTTGAAGAAATACACATTACTTTTTTGGAAATTTATCTTTTGTCCAGACTCTATGGCATAATTATTTAAGATATTCGTCCATATTCTAGATTCAATCACCGATGAGATGCCAAAGAAGATGGTATCATCCACAAACTGCTGCACCACCATAAGATGAAGGGAGGAGGTAGGTTTGATGCCCACTAGCTTTTTTGAGGCTATATCTGCTTGTATGTATCTTCCCAGTGCCTCTACCATAATGATGAATAAGTATGGGGAGAGAGGGTCTCCCCGACAAATTCCTCTTGAAGATGAGAAAAACCCTCTAGGTACACCATTTACCAGCACCAAGAATTTTGCAGAAGAGACAGCGTTCCATATCAAGCGAGACATTTTATCATTAAACCCAAATTTTCTGATCACTTGGAATAGAAAAGTCCATGAGACTCTATCATATGCTTTAGAAATATCAAGCTTGAGAGCCATCCTAATAATTTTGCTCTTATCCATGGATTGAATAGTCTCATGTGTGGTGATCATAGCATCAAGAGTCTACCTACCCGAGATGAAACCTTTTTGTGCAGGAGAAATAATTTTGTCTAGTAAAGGTTGAAGCCTCATAACTAGCACTTTAGTACATAACTTATAAACAGTGTTGCATAGACTAATGGGCCTGAAATTAGTAAGGTGTGTAGGTTGTGATTTTTTAGGAACAAGTACTATGAAGGTATTATTAACTTGTTTTAAAAGTTTACCTGATCTGAGAAAATCACAAACAGTAGCCGTGAGATCCACTCCTACTATCTCCCGATATTCCTAAAAGAATATAGGAGGAAAACCATTAGGTCCTAGGGTTTTGAATGCACCCATGGAGAATAAAATAGAATGGACTTCTTCCTCAGATATAGGATTTAACATCTCCAAGTTATCTTCTTCCGTTATCAAACAGGGGATTTTATTAATGAATTGGTTCATAGGTCTATCATTTTCATCATCATTATTTTCTTCAGTGAGCAGATTCTAAAATAAAGCCCTAGCTTGTTCCCCTATCTCATTATCCTCAGTTATAATGTTGTCATTATCCAAAATTAGCTTAGTTATTGATTTGGCCTTCGTATGTTTCATGGTTGAGAGATGAAAGAAGGCAGTGTTCCTATCACCCTCTTTAAGCCACTGAACACGAGATTTTTGTTTCCAAAAAACTTCTTCTCTTTCCATAAGATTCTTCCATTCAGAAGATAGGACATTCTCTTCTTCTAAAGTGTCTTCAGAATCATCCCCTTGATCCATCAGTTGCTGAATATCTTTGAGTTTTCCCACTATATGTTTCTTCTGCTGAAAGACCTACCCAAAGTTGTATCTATTCCATCCATAAACTTATTATTTAATATGCTGAAGTTTTTTTACTATTCTAAATATAGGAGTGCCCTGAATAGAAATTTTCCACCATTGGGCAACCATTTGTCTAAAGTCTTCATGTTTAATCCACATAGCTTCAAAATGGAATGGGGAAGGTCCAAATTGTCCCTATTCTCTCCAATTGAGGAAGATTGGGCAATGGTCGGACATGGTTCTAGGAAAAGCCTGCACATGCATATTATGATAGTCATTCCAATTACTTGAGATAAGAAATATGTCTAACTTAACCTGAATCATTTGATCTCTTCTTCTATTGGACCAGGTAAAATTTTGGTTTTATAGTTTTATATCCAATAATCCCCAATCATTGATAAATTCAACAAAGTCAAACATGCTGTCCGAGTAATCCATAATCCCACCCTACTTTTCAGAAGGGTATAGAGGAGTGTTAAAATCTCCAGCTAACATCCATCTAGTGTTCTGGGCATTATTCCTGAAACTGCTCAAGTCTATCCATAAATTCTGCCTCAAAGTTCTGTTATTCGGTCCATAGACATTGATCAACGACCAGTTCAAAGATTTCAAAGAGAAATCGATAATCAAGAAATGCTTGTTATAAGCCATAAGAGATCCCTGGATTTTAGCACTATTCCACATAGTTACAATCCCCCTGAAGCCCCTTCAGCTGGAATAATGCAAAAAGCCGCCTTAGGCCATATGTGGTCAGCAATTTTCCTAAAACTCTCATTCATTTTGACTTCTTGGAGTAATAAAATATCTAATTTCTTATCTAAAATGTAGTTTTTAACATGAAACTATTTTGAGGGATTGTTAAAGCCCCTCAGGTTCCAAGATAATATTCTCATTTACAGGGTTTGAGGGGTTGGGTCTCTAGTGTTTTCTGTTTACCACTGGCAATCTCCCTAGCAATCTCTCTTTGTCTTGTTTCTCTTAGGGTTGGTCTCCCTTGTTTGGAATCAGTGCCAACATCTACAGATTTTTTACCTTTTAAGTTCTTTTTGTTTGGGGTAAGCCATTCCTCCTATTCATTACTACCATTTTGTCCTATTTCACCTATTACTAAATAATTTCTTGCTTGGTCTCCGACTTCCAGAGTATGGAAAATGTTTGTGTTTAACTGTAATTCTGCTTCTCCTTTAGTAGGATATATTTTTGGTGTTACTTTTTCCTATTCATCTCTTAGAACTTTGTCTTTTGCATTGTCTTCCTCTATCAGATTGGTACCTCTTTCACCTTCCTCAGACATATTAGTTTGTTTGTCTAGAGGGTTGGTTGTGTCTAATATAGCCTTCTGACTATCATCTGATACTATATTTTCCTTTAGGACAGCTTTTCCCTCACTACCAGTGATATCCTCCTTACCCATCTCCTCCTCTACCTTTTTTGTATTGTCAGGTTTTCAGCATTGCTCCCCATTCCCTATTTGCTATTATTTTGTGTGGTTAAGAGACTGATCCTCCCCTTCAACTTGGGAATCATCTTTCCTTCCCATTTGCTTCACTTTGCATTGTGTCATTAAATGTCCCTTTCTTTTACATATTTGATAGAAAGTGGTAGCATTTTCATATGTGATCGACTGAGTCTAAGTCCCATATTTAGAGTTTAGCTCTATGGACATAGGGAGAGTCCTATTAATTTCAACATTGACACATAATCTAGCATACACACATCCAGACTTTGTTCTGGTTGTGTGATCTACAGTGACATATTGGCCAATAGAATTGCCAATAGTTGTGAAGATTTTTTCATCCCAGAATTCCAATGGGAACCCTGGCAGTCTTACCCAAGCAGGAGTAGACTTATTAAGGTCGGTGTTAGGATCAAATCCTGGTTTCCACGAGCATAAGGCAAGAGAATGTGGGCCATACAGCCATGGTCCTCCAGTAAGATTTATCCAGACTGTTAAATTAAACTAAACTTGATTTTTTTTGGATGTGGTTTTTGGCAATGGCTTCACATAATTTTTAGTATTAGTGCTTTCAAAATTTAATACTCATGTTTTTTATGTTTTGTAATTAATGAGTTGTGGCCATTTTAGTGTTATTTTTTAATTTTATAGTTTGGTTACTTGAGGATGATTATTAAATTGATTTTGAATTTTTTAATGCGCCAAAAAAATTGCTTCTATAAGCTATATGTTAGTAGTATTATTTTCAGGTGATGCAAGATAATCACTCCAATTTTGCAATTTTTTTTTGTTGTTTATTTTGGATTGCTTAGGATGTTGCAGGGGTCTTAGAGGTCATAGAATTCACTTGAGAATCATTTCCAAGTGTTTAGGATAATTTAGGTTAGCTAGAATTTGAATTTGGCACTTTCCTACCAAAATTCAAATTCAAATTTTTGACTGGATATATAAAGTTTAAGAGACTTTTCACTAATTTCTAGTGACTGTTAGGAATGTTTCTAGGTGTGTTAAGTGTCTAAAGAGTCTTCAAGTGATTCCTAATGTTTAGATTACCAAGGATCACTTCATTTTCATTTTGGTCATATTATTTCTAGTTTATGTTTTGCAAATATAAATATATATAAAAAACTCACAAAAGACACAATATTAAACCATTTCTACAATTTGCTCAGATACTTAATAATTTGGAATATCTATTCATCATGAGAGTATACATTATATAGATGTATGGTCTCCTTAATATAAGGAGTCAACATTAATCTATATCCCCAAAAATATTTTCTATGATAACTCAACATCCCTTTATTCTGTCACACACCTAGAATAGCTATGCGAGTTATGATTATAATTCATTCGCTATATTACCTATCACACTATATTATTAATGAGTTATTTGACAACTCATAATAATAATACAAACATATTAACCATAATGTGATCATTAACATTAGGCTATTCCTAACATTTCCCCCCTTATTACAAACATAGGGAAGACATTATTTTATACTACAACTTTCACCAAACTCGAAAGATGGTTTTTAACTCGGCTAACCACCAACCTACAAACATTAGATGGTTTTACACTCGGTTTACCAACAAATTACAAACAAAGGATAGTTTTAAACTCAATTTACCACCAACCTAAAAATAAAATATGGTTTTACACTCAATTTACCACCAATCTATAAACAAAAGTATGGTTTTACATGTGGTTAACCAACAACCAAAACATCAAGAAGGTTTTATAGGTCAACCAACAACCTACATAATGCTACAACATTTTTTTAGTCCTCATCACTATCTTTACTTTAAGGGTAAATACAAAGATAGAAGCTCACTTATTTCAATACTTAAACAAGAATGTACTTATGTTCTTTATTTGCAAACATACAATGAAAACTATGAAAAAGCACACCACATAAAATATGTCACCAAATCGTCTGATCCCCATCATTGGTGACTAACGAGAGGCTATATTTATCTTATAGCCTCCTATGTCATCCATCCTCTATTGTATGCTACTTACTTAGTTGATGTATTGATGAAGCTCATGTCATTTTTTATGATAAGACTCCCCCATAATTCGAACATCACATATAAGCAATAATGCATCTGTATGGTAATATTTTTACATTTTTTATAGTGATGACTCAACTATTGACTCAAAAAGGATTCAACTCTTTGACAAAAAATGACACATTTTAAAACGGACATAGACCAAAAAAAAACTAAAATATAGACCCATACATTAAAAAAATATAAAACTTTTTTTTTAACTTTTGATGACTATAATGATCAACTAGATAAACTTGTCAATGACAATAACACTTGAGACTTTTATCGAATCTTACAATTTCAGCGACTTAATACTAAATGAACTATGACCAAAATCTAATAATTCTTAAGTCTAAATGATCTATTTTAGACTATACAAAAATACTATAGACTCAATATAAACACTTTTTAATTATTGACCCACTATTTGAAAAAAAGACTCAATTAAACACAATTGACATTTAACAAATACCACCTAAACCATGACACTAGACATTTATAAACAAATTGATTATATTAACCAAAGTAATTGATCAAGACCATTTATCAACTAATAAAATGGATCTAAAATAACTTCTAACTAGTTGACACATGATGGAGAAAAATACATATCTCTAGGCAAACTTTTTCCCCGTTGGAAAAGAATGGTGCATAGGTATGTTACAAATCGCTCAATTTCAGGTCCCTTAGCTTTGATTGGCAAAAGTGATGGTAGATTCAAATAAAGAAAGTGCTTATGAAGTACTTAATGAAAATATTGGTTGATGCAAGTCCCAGTCTATATATATGTTGTATGATAGAAGATCTAGTAACAACCTAGTATGAGCTTTGTTGTATCCACGTGTTTGTTTCAACAAAATTGACTCCAACCCAATTCATAGATGCGAACATAGAAATGACCAAGACTATATATACTTGAAGATGAATACAATTTGGATGGTATTATATGCACAAAATTTATCTGATCAAAAATAACTATGCACATTAATTTAGTCCTAAGCACCAGTCAAAAAAACTCCATAAAAACATGAGCAAATAAATACGACATGAATATTGCCTTCTAATTGGATCTCTCTTAATTAAAAAAATCTCCCTTCTGGATCAATGAATCTACATAGTGATTGTGATTAAAAGAATATATCAATAAAAATGAATTTATTAGAATTTAATGTAATGAATAGAATGATTTATTGGTCATTTATAATGAACACATAGGCTTAACAAAATAATAACAGAGATATGACATGTGAAGATAATCATACGAGAGCAGAAAAGGTAGATATGATCGTGAATTACAATATAAAATTTTCCATTATTTGAGGCAATAGCACAGCTGACCAATACCTCTTGAATGATATCAAACCTCCATGGATTTCACAGACTCATATTAACAGGCTATGATACCAAATATAATTTATGGTTTATAACTTGCAAATATAAATATATATAAAACTTATAAAAGACACAATATTAGACCATTTTTACAATTTGCTCGGATACTTAATAATTTGGAATATCTATTAATTATGAGAGTATACATTATATATATGTATGATCTCCTTAATAGAAGGAGTCAACACTAATCTATATCCCCACAAATCTTTCCTATGATAACTTAACATCCCTTTATTCTCTCACATACCTAGAATAGCTATGTGAGTTGTGATTACAATTCACTCACTATATTACCTATCACACTATATTATTAATGAGTTATATAAAAACTCTTAATAATAATATAAACATATTAACCAAATGTGAGCACTAATGTTAGGTTATTCCCAACAGGGCATTGATCTAGTTTAATCAAATACATCTCAAGTCTATTCAAGACCTATGTTGGGAGGTTTTTGGATAGTTATTGATTTTATAGGAGTATATAATTCCTTGTAAAATATTTAATTCATCCATAATAGAGGTAGGGAAGAAATTTGGAGGCTCTAATAATGTAGAGAGAGTTGTCTGTTACAAAACAAGAAGACAGTCATAAGAAATTTTGTTCATTCACATAAGAATGATGCCTTTTTAATGCTAAAAGACCAAGTTTTGAAAGTGATTACATTTTCAAAGGAATATTAATGAATGTGATAATATTTTTTTATTAAATATTATAAATTATATAAATCAAATTCCATCATATTTGATTAGAACAAGAAACAAAGAGTAGTTTACACATAGTTTGTGTATTTCCAACAGATTTGAGTTTAAGAGATACAATTATTGCTTTCATTTTGTTAGATTTTTCATTGGAAAAGGTAGTAAAAAGGTCATTATTGAATATTAAATTGTTTTTAGGGATTAAATCTTTAATAAATATTGCAGTTTATTCACACAATCTTGTACCTTACCATTTGGAGACCTTACCAAGTGAGTTTTGTTAGTTTTTAGAATCTTGTGTCAATTAAATAATGATGTTTAATATATTGAGTCTTTATAAATGTTTAACATACCCTTTCCAATTGAAATTATATTTTAAAACCTTTTTTTACTCTTGAAAATCAACTTTCCCTGTCTCTCGCCCTGTGTAAAGAACCTAGTGAAGAGGAATGACCATTTCATGGTTTTGGTATGTGGAGATTGAATCAGAGTTTTAAATTTGGTATGGGTGATGGGTTTTCCATACTAAATGTTAAATCAATGTTATTTTTCCATATTCACACATGTGGAGCCCATTAGAGCCAAAACACATTTTTAGACCTAATAAGAGACCTAATTGACAAAGAAAGAGCTTGAGTTGTTGGCTTGCTTGGTGAGTTGGTTTCTAAAAATTGGTATGGTGTTACAAACCCTTAATGGGTATCTAAAAATTCATTTAGTTTTATTTGAATCCCTATTTTTTCAAAAATAATTCAAGAAAATTTCCTCTAGAGGGCTATAAGAAAGAGGCTTAAAACAGCAAAGATATTGAAAATAGAGAACCTATCCTTGTGAGTTGGAATCTCAAATTTTGTGTGTTGTTATGGGATGATAATGGGTACCTTAATCTCAATTTTTTTGATCTGAAACCTTCTACATTTTTATAAACATCTTAAATGGTGCCTCAAGAGGCCTAATAGAGATTGGCTAAAGAAGGAAAGTTTGTGTTTAAGTTATTTGTACTATCTCTATAACAACCCCACTCAATTAGACAAAGAAATATGAGTTTTTTTTTTTTAATTAAACACACATATACCATAAATAGATTACACCATGAGAATCTACAGAGATCATATGAAATACCCAAAGCATGACAATAACAATGAGCATAATAAATCACATATCATTGATCTCTAATATCATGAGAAAACATGAAAATGAAAATGTATCAAGTAACTATATCAACTCAACCACAACTGATACAAGTCTAAAACCATTTCTATCAATATATAATTACAAATAATTACAACTCTCATGACAATATTTAATAATAAATACAATACAATATAAGATACATGGCTCCCCTATAGCATAGTTCCTGAACTCAAGTATCTGTGGCAATCTCAAGTGTCGTATCGATAAGTAGTACTATTTTGGGGAGGGAGAGCATCATCTGAGTGATTTTCCACACCAACTTCAGACCAACGATCCCCCATACTAATCCCATTAGGAAATGTCCCTCCCTTCACGAATGAGTAGATAGTGATGGTGCAGGAATCTAGAAAGACAAGCAAGTACTCATGTGTTGTATGATTTATAAACTAAACATGCAGTGTATCATATAAAATCATTTTATTGCAAGATATTACACAAACATGCAAAGCATACTCATGAAATGATAATGTCTCACTAAACATACTTTCGCTTAAATTTTTACAAATAATAAATAATAACGATCTATAGATCAATCAAATTCATACACACCACCTAATCGAATTGCCTTCATCTATCATTGTGATACTAGTAAGCAAGTGAAGTCCAACGCACTCCTTACTATGTATCAGTAATGTAGATTGGTCAAATATAATTCAACCATAAGATTCATTTAATTTACATCCTACTAGAAAACATATCATATAACATGCTAAATATAGGAGTAACTAAAGCATACATTTATTCTATCAAACATATGAATGAATCTTACATTATTTTCTATCCCACAGTAGAAATAATGACTATAATTTATACCACTTGGATAAATACATATTTAACTGTAGATTTTCACTACCATTAATAGTTTTCAAACATACTACACCCTATGATAACCCATATTATCATAGTTTAGTATTCTAAGATATAACCACTAGTTTTCTGCAAGCAGTCATATAATGTAGTCTTAGATACATGGTAACTTAAGCTTCTATTCAAATAACTATATATATCAAAGTAATTCACAGTTTCTATAGAACATAATAGTATACTATCATAGCATATGATACACTCTCAAAGTTTTTAAGCATGCATACATAAGCTTTTACCATTTATCTTTATATTGTAGTATTCTATGATATCCCATACTAGCATAGTTTTTAACTACATAAAACACATAACCAACCTATGTTTTTAAGAATTTATACGACCCACATACATAATAATAAGCACGCAAGTACGGGGTTATACCTCCTGGGTTACCCTAAATTAAAATTGATTACCAACATTTAAAGTAACATATTCATAAACATGCATCACAATGCACCCTTATATGCTTGATATAACTAAACACTCATAATCATGTACTGCACATAAGTACTCAATATATATCTTAACAATCAATCAATTGCAGAGAAATAGAGAATTCATAAACCCTTTATAAAATTAATTTAAACATCTCATAAAATTTCTAGAAAATTATTTTAATTTGATTATAACTTCGTTCTCACGAATATTTGATGATTGGATAAAATCATACTTCTAGCTATAAGCTTTAGTTTTATGACCTATCTCAAGTAATTTCATTATGTACTTATGTTGCATACTTAAATCCATGAGTAGATATATTTCGTACATATATATATCCTTGTTTATATATACTATATTTAAACAACCAACCAAATAATACATGAATAATGTATCCATCATCTAGAATTCTAGATAATGACTTCATAATATTTAATAATCATTTTACCTTTCCCATTTGTAAGATACATGATAGCTTCATCAAGTACATTGATAAGTGATACTCCCTAACCATGACAATACTCTAGTAAAAAACTATGCAAAAGACTCCCCTTCTAATGTATTTTATATTCATGAACTATTTGTTCATATGCCCTTGTACATACTAATAGACCCACAGTGATAAAGTTCACAAGAGTTCAGAACAATACACTAACAGGTGATTCACAAAAGGCATAAGGGAGACTATATTCCAGTTTACATATAACTCAAACTATAATAACCATTATTGGTACAATATGACGTATCTGAAATGATAAATACCTAGTTATATTATGAATTGCTATTTATAACTATGTATAACTATTTGTATAGCCTTGCTAAAATAACCATGTGTGCAAGTCTTCATATAATGATGGTTGATGAGTAACATTAATGTAACATTCGGATATCAGGGTTAATGCTAATAACATTTTAGTAGTTACATTTTATATGAGTTATTTGTATATCTTAATAACATGTTGAGTATAATAGAAATAAGTCCACTCATAAATTATTAAAGTCATACTATAATATATAAAGCCCACTATATAACACATGTAGTACTAAATTTTAAAAATACATGATTAGATGTAACACAATTTCTCAAGGCTATCATAATATCATATAATATATTATATGGCCTACTTTAAAACATGCCTCTCTATGCTATGGTATAATCTGAATATGCTTATCAATATATGATCCATTGCTTTATATAAAACACATCATATGGGAAAATCTTGTGTTTTATTATATGTATCTCGATTTCCCATTGATTTGACTGTGGAAGAACATATGACATGGTAACTTTTTTTTAACTCTTTAACAAAGCTTTGACTACATAATTTGATCTTAAAAGAGTAAAAAATATAGCATTGGCTATATCTACATGGATTTGTTATTGTAACAGATGATCAATTCTAGTAGTCAACCTATATAGCCATCCGGTGATGGAATTACCACATAATTCTAAACAAATTTGCTATCTTATCCAAGATTAAATATTTTTTGAGTTCAGCCAAGCATATATACAACCTCAGCTAAAGTCTAATTAATACATTTTATAGCATTATATTTAATATATAGGTTAGATTTATATTTGCAACTAGGTGTCGACTTATATATGGAGGGACTACTACAAACTTAGGTGATGCCAAACATAATAGCTGATAATAAAACAAATATAGATTCCCTTATAGTTTGACTTAGCAATTTTGATTATACAGGGATTGAATAAATTTCAGCATATCATGTTTTCATAAGGATACGTAGTGATCCAACAAAGCAAGCTACAAGTTATGTATGGTGGCTTTAATATAATAAATATACATACTGACTCAATGGAGTGCATTAGACTCTATTTTTTAATACAATGATTTACATTGTATATAAGGGAAATTAGCAATGCCTAAAGCTCTTTCTTCTAACTATTTCAAACTCCAACAAAGCAAGCTACAAGTTATGTATGGTGGCTTTAATATAATAAATATACATACTGACTCAATGGAGTGCATTAGACTCTATTTTTTAATACAATGATTTCCATTGTATATAAGGGAAATTAGCAATGCCTAAAGCTCTTTCTTCTAACTATTTCAAACTGTAGGTCAACACCTTTATGTATAACATACAATAATGACTTAATTATGCAACAATGCAATACATAAAGTGGCTGAGGATTACCTAGGGAAAAGTGTGACATTAAATCATAAAGCTAATAATTTAATTATTTTCAACAGACTAAGATTAGATTAAAAGTGACTCATGACTAGTAAGTTGTATAATGATTTTAGAAAGTCAAGTTATATATATAGCAGAATATCTAACATCCCTATTATTTTTATCCTAAATCGATGTTGTACTATTCATGTTGTAGATACACGATCGATATTATCATCTTAAACTTGGGATAACAAAATACATGTATGTATATAACTTACTATATAACATTACTGCTATTGAAAACTTATAGATCAAAGTTTTCTAATTATACTGGTGTATTCCCATAGATCTATGGAATCTATAATAATAACTAGAAGTATACATATTTATAATTTAGCAGTAGTTCATTATACATAAAATTTAAGAGCTTCACTTACCTGGTCAAAGCCATTCAACATAATCATGAATTTCTCCCCTTCTCTTTCATCTCCATTTTGGTTCTCTGTACCTCTTTCCTTTAATTCATTCTCCCTTTTTAAATTTGTTTTTCCTTCTAAAGCTTGTTTTGATTTAAAGCTTTCGTTTTGAAACTTTACCTAAAAGTTCTCTCCGAATATATGCGTGGCTCCACCTAAGAGATTTTATCTTTTTGATTTATTCTAAAAACAATGACTTTCCATTATATTAATATTATATCAATTTTATTTTATTTTATTTAAATCACGAGACTTTATTAAAAACTTGCCTTCTCTTATTTCTATTTTTTTTCCTAACTTGCCTTCATGCACAAGTAAGAGTCCCTGATTTATTGATAAACCCATTAATCAATAAATTTCTATTTATTCTTATTGCATAAATTATAAAACACTAATGGATGAATACGACTAACATGAAATCACACAGGATGAGTTCTAATCAACCATTAGCTAAATTAATCATGAGCAAGCAATTTTAAATGTGTCCAAGATTAAACACACTATGCTAACCATTCATTATGCATTTAACATGTGCTAGTTGTTGTGGTGTGTGTAGGGTATCGATTGATTTCTCTGTCATCTTCTGACATCTCGATCTACGTCACCTTCTTTAATGATGTTCTCCCTTTGTCACTCTCTAAGGGATTGGTTTTCCTACATCAACCTCACAACAAAACAAGGTTGTTAGACCATACTAATCATGATATATATTCATCATGAAATATAGATAAAATGACAAATCAACATGATCATAAAGTAAGCATTTACTTATAGCTAACTCATAGCAGGGTGATCATGTAACCTAATCAATATCTTGTTACCCCATATTAGCATATATTTCACAACTTAGTTAGAAAGAGTCAAATCTAAATTTGTAAACTATAGATATCCATGGATAATCTAGAAAGTTTGTCTGATGAAGAATCAGGAAGTAACAATCTCCTCTACATCAATTTGGTATCAGAGCAAGTTTAATAACTAAAGGAGGTTGGAATAAGGTGTACACTCTTAGATAACAAGAGAATTGATAGTGTTTTGCTTAGTTAGCTTGCAGAGTGATTTTTAGTCAGATAGCTTGAAAGGTGATAAGACAAGATGCCACTTAGAAGGAATAGAGCCAATATTCAAACTGTATTGGAGGAATTATAGAACCTAAGGATTGGTTTTGATTCTAGACTTTCAAAAATAGAAGCTACTCAAAGAAAGGGATTCGTAACAAGAGATGAAAGTGATAGAGAGGAAGAAATCCAAGAGCTAGAAGAGAAAGATGAAAAACTTGGAGACTGTGATGAATAAGGTCTTGAAATAATACTAAAGGTAGTAATTAAATAAGGGTCTAAATAAAATTTTGAACTTCTTACCTATTTAAGAAGCTTAGATGGAGAATAACTTATTGACTAGATTTTAGAACTAGACAAATACTTTGACTATGACAGTGTTCCAAAGGAGAACCAAGTGAGTTTACTTGCACAAAGCTGAAAGGGCATGCATCCCTTTCATGGGATTTTATACAAGAAGAAAGAAGATATAAGGGTAATACAAAGATCAAGTCTTAGAACATGATGGTCTCCAAGTTGAAGGGCAATTTTTTCCCAAGTGACTATGAAACAAATCTCTTCAAGAGATTACAAACTTTGAAACAAAAATAAATGAGTGTCAAGGAATAGACAGATGAGTTTTATAAGCTAGTAATTAGATCAGGCCATATAGAGGAGGATAAAGAAAAGGTTGCTAGATATCTTACAAGATTGAGATATAATTTTCAAAATGAACTAAGTCTATTTAGTACCAAAACTCTTGAAGAATGCTATCAACTTGCATTGAAAGTTAAAGGTAAGCTTAGTAGAAGATAAATACAACAAAATAGAGGTAGAGGCAAAAGTTACAGGGGCAGGGGTTAGCAAGGAGGTAGACATACCTCACAAATAAATCAAGGATAAGTTATCACTTCACAAGAATAATAATTTAATCCTAGAAGTAGATTTAGAGGTAGAAGACCATATTTTAGAGGTGGATATGCATCAAGAGGAAGAGGATCTAGTGGCTTCACAGGTAAGTGTTTCAAGTGTAATAAATTTGTAGGACAGGTTTTAGGAGTGTTCAGAAAGTCAATAAGCAAGAATTTATGGGACTAAAAATAGAAATCAAGTTGTTCAAGCAACATAAAAGGAGAGTGTTGGCTCTTTATCTCGTGTGGAATAACCAAAGGTAGGTGAATCTTTGCTTATGAGAAGGATGATGATAGACACCTAAAGAGAAAGAACCTAAACAAAGAAAGACTCTTTTCAAGACATCTTTCAAGTGCCAAGGTAAATGTTGTAAAGTAGTTATTGATTTAGGTAACACATATAGATTAGTTTCAGTTTAAATGGTGGATACAAAAAGGTTGAAAAGGCTACATCATCCTTGTCCTTACAAAGTTTCATGGTTGTAAAAGGGGCAGCAAGTATTGGTTAATGAACAATGTTGGGTGGAGTTTTAAATTAGGAGTTATAAAGATAAAGTTCTTTGTGACATCATGTCAATGGATGTGTGCCACATACTACTTGGAAGGCCTTGAGAATATGATAGGAAGACACCACATGATGGAAGAAGAAACATTTACACTATGTAGAAAGTTAGTAAATCCATACCTTGCCGCCTATGAAAGAAGAAGATGGTGAACAAAAGATTGGTTCAAGTGTAATGGTAATAAGTAAAAAGGAGTTTTTGAATGCAATAAGAGAATAAGAGTAAGGATTTTCAGTGGTACTCAAGCCTAGAACAATCATAACAACAACTAAGGTGAATGAGTTACCTCAATAGGTTTAAGATGTGCTCAAGGACTATGTTGATATCATAGTAGATTAACTACCTTGTGAGTTGCCACCTATAAGAAAGATCAGTCATCACATTGACTTCATTCTAAGAGCAAGCTTGCCTAATAATACTATATATAAAATGACACCACAAAAAAATGCTAAGATTAAAAAACAATTTCAAGAAGTATTGGACAAATGATTGTTTAAGGAGAGTTTTAACCCATGTGTAGTGTCGATGTGCACAAATTCAAGAGAAATCAACAAGATCAATATAAGGTATAGGTTTCCTCTCCTAAGGATTAAAGACTTGATGGATTATTTGAGTGGGTCAAATTATGTTTCCAATATTGACCTCAAGAGTGGATACTACCAAAATAGAATTAGGCATGGAGATGAATGGAAAACAACCTTCAAGACTAATGAAAGGTTGTATCAATGGTTGGTCATGCCATTTAGCCTCACTAATGCACCTAGTAAATTCATGAGGCTTATGAATAAAGTTCTTAAGCCATTCATAGGTAAGTTTTTTGTAGTTTATTTGGATGACATAATGATTTATAGTCATAGCAAAGAAAAACATCTCCATCATTTGCATTTGGTTATGAAAAGGTTACAAGAGGAAAAATTACTAATCAATGCCAAGAAATGTGTATTCATGAAGATATAATTGTTATCCCTTGGTTTTATGATATCTCAAGGAGTATTGAAAATGGATAAGGAAAAAGTGAAAGCCATAATGGAGGGGCCAACTCCCAAGTCAGCTAGAGAGGTAAGAATTTTTCATAGCCTTGCAAACTTTTACAAAAGATTCATTAGAAATTTAAGTGGAATTTGTGTTCCACTCATAGACACAATTAGAGGAGATGAAAAAAGTTTATGTGGACTGACATTTCTAAACGAAAATTTTAATTTTAAAGAGAATAATCATTGAGTAGCCCATCCTAGCATTTCTTGATTTCAACAAAGTCTTCCAAGAGTGTGGTGTAATTGGAGTAGCCATTGGGGATGTCTTAAGTCAAGAGGGAAGGCCCATAACATACTTTAATGAAAAACTAAATGATTCTAAAAAGAAGTATTCATCTTATAGTTTGGAGTTTTATGCAATGGTGCAAGTTTTGAGGAAGTGGAGATGTTATCTAATGCCTATGGAGTTTATGATCTCCACAAATAACCATGCTCTACAATTCATCACTAGTTAGCCCAAGCTCAATTAGAGGCATATGAAATGGATAGAATATTTGCATAATTTTACCTTTACTATCAAACATAAGAAAGGCCAAATTAATAAGTCGGTCGATGCTTTGAATAGGAGGGCATTGCTAGTCAATGAAGTTCAGCTTGAAAGTGTAGGCATTGATTCACTTAATGAGTCGTATGAAAGTGATAAAGATTTTCAAGAAGCCTATAAGGCTCGTAAACATCCAACCACCAAAAAACCATAGATAGATTACATGATACAAGATGGCTTATTGGTCAAAGGAATACAATTATTTGTGTCAAAGAGTTCAATGAGGGGAAACTTGATTGAAGAGAAGCATTGTGGTAGAATGGCAAGACATTTTGGACTTGATAAGATGTTGGAGCAACTTAGTAGGCACAATTTTTTGGCCTAGAATGTAAGTAGAGGTAAGAAGGTATGTAGATAGATGTAAGGTTTGTTAAATGGCTAAAGGTAAAAGTATAAATGTAGGTTTGTATCAGCCTTTACCAATCCCAAATAGACCATGAAACTCTATTAGTATGGATGTTGTTATGGGGGTACCTAAAACTCAAAGAGATTATGACTCTATCTTTGTAGTAGTGGATAGATTTTTCAAAATGTAACACTTTATACCTTGAAAAAATACCAATGATGTTACACACATAGCAATTTTGTTCTTCAAAGAGGTTGTTAGACTACATGGATTGCCACTTAGTATCATATCTAATAGGGGCACCAAATTTGTAGGTCACTTTTAGATGACCTTGTGGAAGAAGCTTGAAATAAATATGAATTTCAGTTCATCATACCACCCTCATACTGATGGACAAACTAAGGTGGTTAACAAGAGCTTAGGTAACTTGATAAGGTGTTTATCAAGAGATAATCCTAAGCAATGGGATTTGGTACTATCACAGACAGAGTTTGCATATAATGACTCTTCCAATAGGATCATTGGTATGAGTCCATTTCAGGTAATGTATGGCATGTATCCAAAAGGAGTATTTGAATTGAGAGACTTGAGCAAAGTAGAGTAAAGGAGTGTTTAAGGGGAGGAGTTTGTTGTATCTATGTAAAAGATACATAAACAAGTGAAAAGATAACTAGAAACAAGTGTGAAGAAGTACAAGAAACAAACAGACTTGAAGAGAAGAGAGGTTAGTTTTAGCATTGGTGACATGGTTTTGGCTCACTTGAGAAAGAAGAGGTTTCTAAAAGGTGAGTATAAAAAACTCGAGATGAAGAAGATAAGCCATTGCGAAATTCTCAAAAAGTTCTCTAACAATACTTATGAGATAGGGTTGCCTAGTGGAGTGGGCATCTCTCCCATTTTCAATGTGGCAAACCTATTTATTCAAGAAATGTGATGACAATGAGAAAATAATAGGAGGTGCAAGTACAACAGTCCAAGAATGGGCATGTCAATTACCGATAGCCAAGAAGGAAGAGCTAAAGCTGATATTAAACAAGAATATTGTAAAAAAAACAAGAAACAAAGAGTATTTCCACTATCTAGTCAAGTGGAAACATCATCCTCATGAAGATGCCACTTGGATGACAAAAGAAGAGATCAAACACCATGGAAATATTGTTGCAGACCTCATGAACATTAGTTCATGAGTCTATTTTCTACCCCTTGGGAGTATGATGCAAGAGCATCACTCTAATTTTGAACATTTGGTTTGTTATTATTTATTTTCAATTTCTTAAGTTGTTTCAGGGGTCTTAGAAGTCATAATATTCACTTGAGAATTATTTCCAAGTGTCTAGGACAAGTTAGGTTAACTAGAATTCGATTTTGGCACTTTCCTGCCAAAATTCAAATTTAAATTTTTGAATGGATATCTTAAGTTTAAGTACTTTTCACTAATTTCTAGTGATTTCTAGGAATGTTTCTAGGTGTGTTAAGTGTCTAGAGAGTTTTAAAGTGTCTAGATTAACAAGGATCACTTCACTTTCATTTTGGTCATTGATCTAGTTTAATCAAATACATCTCAAGTCTATTTAAGACCTACGTTGGGAGGTTCTTAGACAAGTATAGCTTTTATAGGAGTATATAAAAGATTGAATTCATTTGAAATAGAGGTAGGGAAGAAATTTGGAGGCTCTAAGAATGGAGAGAGAGTTGTCAATTACAAAACAAGAAGATAGTCATAAGAAATTATGTGTATTCACATAAGAATGAGCCTTTTCAATGCTAAAAGACCAGGTTTTGAAAGTGATTACATTTTCAAATGAATTTTAATGAATGTGATAATATTTTTTCATTGAATATTTGAAATTATATAAATCAAATTCCATCATATTTGATTTAAACAAGAAAAAAATAGTAGTTTACACACAGTTTGTGTATTTCTAGGAGGTTTGAGTTTAAGAGATATAATTATTGCTTTCATTTGGTTAGATTTTGCATTGGAAAAGGTAGTGAATAGGTTACCAATGAAGAGTAACTTTTTTGGAGGGATTAAAGCTTCAATAAAGACTCCATCTAAATCAAATCTTGTAGTTTGTTCACACAATCTTGTACCTTACAATTTGGAGACCTTGCCAGGTGAGTTTTATTAGTTTTTGGAATCTTGTGTCAATAAAAAAATGATGTTTACTATCCTTTAGTATTTATAAATGTTTCACAAACCTTTTACAATTGGAATTATACCCTAAAAACTCTTTTTAATCTTGAAAATCAACTTTCCCTCTTTCTTAGCCTGTGTAAAGATCCTAGTGAAGAGGAATGACTATTTCATGGTTTTGGTATGTGGAGATTGAATCAGACTTTCAATTTTGGTATGGGTGATGTTATTTTCCTCCTAAAGGTGAATCAAGTGTAGTTTTCCATCTTGGCACATGTGGAGCCTGTTAGATCCAAAACATAGTTGTAGACCTAAGAAACCTAATTGACAAAGAAAGAGCTTGAGTTGTTGAACTTGATTAGTGAGTTGGTTTATAAAAATTGGTATGGTGCTATAAAACCTTAATGGGCATCTAAAAAGTCTTTTATTTTTATCTAAATCCCCATGTGTTAAAAAATACTTCAATAAAAGTGCCTCTAAAGGGCTACAAGAAAGAGGCCTAAAATAATAAAGATCTTGAAAACATATAACCTTTCATTTTGAGTTGGAATTTAAAATTTGGTGTGTTGTTATGTAAATATAGTGGCTACCTTAATCTCATTTTTTTTTATTTGTAACCTTATTCATTTGTATAAACATCCAAAATAGTTCCTCAAGAGGGCTAGTAGAGATTGGCTAAAGAAGGAAAGTTTTTGTTTAAGTTATTTGTACTATCTCCTCTACATCAGTTTGGTATTAGAATAGGTTTGATATTTGAAGGAGTTTGAAATAAGGTGTACACTCTTAGATAACAAGAGTGAATTGGTAGTGTTTTGGTCAATTAGCTTGTAGAGTGAATTTTGGTCAGATAGATTGAAAGGTGATAAGACAAGATGCCACTTGGAAGGAATAGAGCCAATATTCAAACTATATTGGAGGAATTGTAGAACCTAAGGATTGGTTTTGATGCTATACTTTAAACAATTGAGTCTAATCAAAGAAGGGGAGTCATAATAGGAGATGAAAGTGATAAAGAGGAAGAAATCCAAGAGCTAGAAGAGCAAGATGATGATGCACAAGGTCTTGAAAGAATACTAAAGGTAGTAATGAAATATGAGTCTAAATAAAAATTTGAACTTATTATAAAATCAATAAGCTTATATGGAGAAGAACTTATCGACTGGATTGCAAAACTAGACAAATACTTTGACTATGAAAGTGTTCAAGAGGAGAACTAGTTAAAGTTTACTTGCACAAAGCTGAAATGGCATGCATCCCTTTGGTGAGATTTAATCCAAGAATAAAGAAGACAAAATGTTAAGATAAAGATCAATTCTTAAGATAAGATGGTCTCCAAGTTAAAGGGCAAATTCTTTCCAAGTGACTATGAAATAAATATCTTCAAAAGATTGAAAACTTTGAAATAAAAATAAATGAGTGTCAAAGAATATGCAGAGGAGTTTTATAAGCTAGTAATCAGATCAGGCCATATAGAGGAGGATAAAGAAAAGGTTGCTAGACATCTTATAGGATTGAGATACAATTTGAAAGATGAACTAAGTCTAGTTAGCACCAAGACTCTTGAAGAATGATATTAACTTACATTGAAAGCTGACACTAAACTTAGTAGAAGATAAACACAACAGAATAGAGGTACAAGTAGAAGTTATAGAGGAAGGGGTTAGAAAAGAGGTAGACATACCTCACAAAGAAATCAAGGATAAGTTATCAATTCAAAAGAATAATAGTTTAATCCTAGAGGTATATTTAGAGGTAGAAGACCATATTTCAGAAGTGGATATGAATCAAGAGGAAGAGGATCTAGTGGCTTCACAGGTAAGTGTTTCAAGTGTAATAAGTTTATAGGATAGGTTTTGGTAGTGTCCAAAGGGTCAACAAATAGGAATTTATAAGACTGAAAATAGAAATTAGGTTGTTCAAACAACATAAGAGGAGAGTGTTAGCTCTCCATCTCACATGGAAAACCCAGAGGTATGTGAATCTTTGATTATGAGAAGGGTGTTGATCAAGACACCTAAAGAGAAGGAACCTATACAAAGAAAGACTCTTTTTAATACCTCTTATAAGTGCCAAGTTAAATGTTGTAAAGTAGTTATTGATTAATGCTATGTACCTAGGGATATGATATATTGATGTATATGGGTTGATGGAGATGCTGACATGTGGCACACATCCCCTTAGTTAGTTATATGGGTACAATATACTAGGATAATAGAGTAACTTGTGGAAGTAGTACATTGGGTAATGGTCAGCCTACATTGGATTAGGAGGTTACCCATCCATGGGTTAGATAGATGTATATATATATAGGAGATGATTATCATGGTAAAGAATATCAAGTAAGCATTGAGTCTTCTATTGTAAGAGGATATTGGAGGTTGTCCCCTCGAAGAGACATTGTGGAGTTATTCCTTCCTAAAGGAGTATTATATGGTGTTTCCCTACCTTAAGGGTATTTCTGCATATATTGAATATCAAGATCATTACAAGTGGTATCAAAGCTTCGATTTGGGCAATTTGTGTGGAGCGAAACACTAATTTCACTATATCTTCTGAAATATAAGGAATTTTTATTTGAAATTTTTTCTAAAGATGTAAGAAAATATAATAGAAGCGTAGTAAAAATTTTAGAATTTTTTGATTTGTTTTGAGGGAGTTATTTTTATTTTAGGGTTTATAATAATTTTGCTATATCTTCCAAAATATAAGGAATTTTTATTCAAAATTTTTACTGGAGATGTAAACATATATAATAAAAGTACAATCAAAAATTCAAATTTTTTTGAGTTGTTTGGAGTGATTTTTTGCGATTTTATGGTTTAGGGTTTCATGAACCTTAATTTTTTTTGTGTATCATGGAGTTGCAAAAATTTTCAGGGGAAGATAATGTTGATGCTAGAGAATGGTGGCTCAATTTTAAGGAGAAAAATACTAATTTTTTTTTATGAAAAATAGAATTATGTTTTTCTTTGTCTAGACCTACAAAACATTGGTGGACTAATGAATTGAGCTTTGCGCAACAATATTCTTCATGGGAAGTAATGGAGAAAACCTTCCTAGGTCGTTGGGCTATAAAACAAGAAGTAGAAAAAGAAGAATCAGTAGAAGAAGAAGCAGAAAAAGAAGAAGAAGAAATAGAAGAATCAGCAGAAGAACAAGAAGATGAAGAAGTAGAAGAAGCAATTGAAGAAGAAGAAGAAGAAGAATTGGATGATAAGGGTTCAAATAATTTGGCTCCAAAGAAATCCGAGTCAATTTTTCAATTTCATGGATGCATTCAAAAAAAGAAGGTGGTTGTGTCCATAAACCCTACCAGCAAGTATAACTTCATTAACATGAATGTGGCCAAGCATCTACATGTTCAAGCAAAGAATATCAAGGAGGTTCAAGTAGATGGTAAGAATATTTCAATGTTTGAAGATCTGAAGCTCATTATGGAAAAATATGTTTTGCATTCAAATTTTTATGCTTTGGATATGGATGATATGGATATAGTTCTTGGATATCCATGGTTAGAGACTTTGGGAACAATGAATATCAATGTTTAGAAAAATTTCATGAAGTTTTGGTATAAGAAAAAGAATATCACTTTACAAGATATCATAGTGAAAAAGGCACCAATAACAATCCAGGTATATCATAAGGATGAGATAACGAACTTGATATTCAATATATGCATAAATACCCTTAAGGTAGGGAAACACCACAAAATACTCCTTTAGAAAGGAATAACTCCACAATGTCTCTTCGAGGGGACAACCTCCAATATCCTCTTACAATAGAAGACTCAATGCTTACTTGATATTCTTTACCATGATAATCATCTCCTATATATATATATCTATCTAACCCATGGATGGGTAACCTCCTAATCCAATGTAGGCCGACCATTACTCAATGTACTACTTCCACAAGTTACTCTATTATCCTAATATATTGTACCCATATAACTAACTAAGGGGATGTGTGCCACATGTCGACATCTCCATCAACCCATATACATCAATATATCATATCCCTAGGTACATAGCAATTAAGGTAACACATATAGATTAGTTTTAATTGAAATGATGGATAAACTAAGGTTGAAAAGGTTGCCTCATTCCACTCCCCACAAAGTTTCATGGCTACAAAAGGGGCAAAAAGTATTTTTTAATAAACAATGTTGGGTGGAGTTTTGAATTGGGAGTTATAAAGACAAAGTTCTTTGTGACATCATGCTAATGGATGTGTGCCACATACTACTTGAAAGGCCTTGAGAATATGACCGGAAGACATCACATGATGGAAGAAGAAACATTTACACTTTGCAGAAAGATGTTATAATCCATACCTTGTTTCCTATGAAAGAAAAAGATGGTGAACAAAAGATTGGTTCAAGTGTAATGGTAGTAAATGAAAAGGAGTTTGTGAATGAAATAAGAGAAGAAGAGCAAGGATTTGTAGTGGTACTCAAGTCTAGAACAATCATAACAACAACCAAGGTGAATGAGTTACCTCAAGAGGTCCAAGATGTGCTCAAGGACTATGTTAATATCATATTAGATTAACTACCTAGTGAGCTACCACCTATAAGAAAAATAAGTCATCACATTGACTTCATTCTAGGAGCAAGCTTGCCTGATAAGACTGCATATAAGATAACACCACAAAAAAATGTTGAGATTAAAAATCAAGTTCAAAAAGTATTGTAAAAAGGGTTGGTTAAGGAGAGTTTTATCCCATGTGTGATGCCAATAGTGTTAGTACCTAAGAAAGAAGGAGATTGGAAGATGTGCACAGATTCAAGAGTAATCAACTAGATCACTATAAGGTATAGGTTTCCTCTCTTAAGGATTAAAGACTTGATGGATTATTTGAGTGGATCAAACTATTTTTTCAAGATTGAACTCAAGAGTGGATACTACCAAATCAGAATTAGGCATGGAGATGAATGGAAAATAACCTTCAAGACTAATGAAGGGTTGTATGAATGGTTGGTCATATCATTTGGACTCACTAATGTACTTAGAACATTCATGAGGCTTATGAATGAAGTTCTTAGGACATTTATAGGTAAGTTTATTGTAGTTTGTTTGGATGACATATTGATTTATAGTCATAGCAAATAAGAACATCGCCATCATTTGCATTTGGTTATGAGAAGGTTACAAGAGGAAAAGTTACTAATCAATGTCAAGAAATGTGTATTCATGAAGATATAATTGTTGTACCTTGGTTTTGTGATATCTCAAGGAGTATAAAAAATGGATAAGGACAAAGTGAAAACCATAATGGAGGGCCCAACTCCCAAGTCAGCTAGAGAGGTAAGAATTTTTCATGGCCTTGCAAGCTTTTACAAGAAATTCATTAAAAATTTCAATGGAATTTGTGCTCTAATCATAAATAAAATTAGAGGAGATGAAAAATTTTATGTGTATTGATGTGGTTGAAATAAAATTTTAGTTTTTGAAGAGAAAAAATCATTGAGCAGCCCATCCTAGCACTTCTTGATTTCGACAAAATCTTTCAGGTGGAGTGTGATGCAAGTGGAGTAGCCATTGGGGTTGTCTTAAGTCAAGAGGGCATGACCATAACATACTTTATTGAAAAAATAAATTACTATAAAAATAATTATTCATCTTATGGTTTGGAGTTCTATGCAATGGTGCAGGTTTTGAGGAAGTGAAGATATTATCTAATGCCTATGGAGTTTGTGATCTCCATAGATAACCGTGCTCTACAATTCATTACTACTTGGCCCAAGCTCAATCAGAGGCATATGAAATGGATATAATATTTGCATAATTTTACCTTTACTATCATTTATAAGAAAGCCCAAAGTAATAAGTTGGTTGATGCTTTGAGTAGGAGGGCATTGCTAGTCAATGAAGTTCAATTTGAGAGTATAGGCATTGATTCTCTTAAATAGTTCTATGAGAGTGATGAAGATTTTCAAGAAGCCTATAAGGCTTGTAAATATCCAACCACTTTGAACAAAGAAATATGGATAGATTACATGATATAATATGGCTTATTGGTCAAAGAAATATATTTATGTGTGCCAAAGAGTTTAATGAGGGAGAACTTCATCAAAGAGAAGCATTGTGGTAGCATGGCAAGACATTTTGGACTTGAAAAGACATTAGAGTAGCTTACCAAGCATTACTTTTGGCCTAGAATGCAAGTAGAGGTAAGAAGGTATGTAGAAAGATGTAAGGTTTGTCAAATGGCTAGGGTTAAAAGTATAAATGTATGTTTATATCAGCCTTTACCAGTCCCAAATAGACCATGGGACTTTATTAGTATGGATTTTGTTATGGGGATACCTATACCTAAAAGAGGTTATGAATATATCTTTGTAGTAGTGGATAGATTTTCCAAAATGTAACACTTTATACCTTGTAAAACTACCAATGATGTTACACACATAGCAATTTTGTTCTTCAAAGAGGTTGTTAGACTACATGGATTGCCACTTAGGATCATATTTGATAGGGACACCAAATTTGTAGCTCACTTTTGGATGATCTTGTGGAAGAATTTTGAAACAAATCTAAATTTTAGTTTATCATACCACCCTCAAACTGATGGAAAAATTAAGATGGTTAACAAGATATCATGTAACTTGCTAAGGTGCTTATCAAGAGACAATCCCAAGCAATGGGATTTGGTACTACCACAGACAAAGTTTTCATATAATGACTCTTCTAATAGGATCATTAGTATGAGTTCATCTCAAGTAATGTATGTCATGTAGCCAAGAGGAGTGTTTGAATTGAGAAACTTGAGCAAAATAGAGAAAAGGAGTGTTGAAGGGGAAGAGTTTAGTATAACTATGCAAGAGGTACATGAATAGGTGAAAAGACAACTAGAAACAAGTGTGGAGAAGTATAAGAAAGAAGTAGACTTGAAGATAAGAGAGGTTAGTTTTGGCATTGGTGACATGGTTTTGGCTCACCTAAGAAAGAAGAGGTTTCCAAAAGGTGAGTATAACAAACTCAAGATGAAGAAGATAGGTCCTTGCAAAGTTATTAAGAAGTTATCTAACAATACTTTTGAGATAGAGTTGCCTAGTGGAGTGGGCATCTCTCCCATTGTTTCAGACCTATGTATTCAAGGAAGGTGATGACAATGAGAAAATAATAAGAGGTGAAGGTACAACAATCCAAGAGTGGGCAAGTCAATTGCCAACAGCCAATAAGGAGGAGCTAGAGATGATCTTGGACAAGAAGATTGTCAAGAAAACAAGAAACAAAGAGTATTTCCAGTATCTAGTCAAGTGGAAACATCATCCTCATGAAAATGCAACTTGGATGATAGAAGAATAAATCAAACACCATGGAAACATTGTTGCAAACCTCATGAATAGTAGTTCATGAGTCCATTTTCTACCCCTTGGGAGTATGATGCATGAGCATCACTCCAATTTTGCAATGTTGGTGTTTTTTTGTTTATTTTGAATTGCTTAGGATGTTTTAGGGGTATTATAGGTCATAAAATTTGCTTGAGAATAATTTCCAAGTGTTTAGGACACATTAGGTTATCTAGAATATGAATTTGGCACTTTCTCGCTAAAATTCAAATTTAAATTTTTGAATGGATATCTTAAGTTTAAGGGATTTTTCACTAATTTATAGTGATTGTTAGGAATGTTTCTAGGTGTGTTAATTGTCTATAGAGTCTTCAAGTGTATCCTAATGTTTATATTACCAAGGATCACTTCATTTTCATTTTGGTCATTGAGCTAGTTTAATCAAATACATCTTAAGTCTATTCAAGACCTACGTTGGGAGGTTCTTGGATAGTTATAGATTTTATAAGAGTATATAATGCCTTGTAAAAGATTGAATTCATTCATAATAGAGGTAGGGAAGAAATTTGGAGGCTCCAATAATGGAGAGAGAGTTGTCAGTTACAAAACAAGAAGACAGTCTTAAGAAATTATGTGCATTCACATAATAATGATGCCTTTTCAATGCTAAAAGACTAGGTTTTGAAAGTGATTACATTCTCAAAGGAATTTTAAAGAATGTGAGATATTTTTTTATTGAATATTTGAAATTATATAAATCAAATTCCATCATATTTGATTAGAACAAGAAAAAAAGTGCAGTTTACACACAATATGTGTATTTCTAGCAGGTTTGAGTTTAAGAGATACAATTATTGCTTTCATTTGGTTAGATTTTGCATTGAAAAAGGTAGTGAATAGGTTATCAGTGAAGATTAACTTATTTTAAGGGATTAAATCTTCAATAAAGGCTCCATCTAAATCAAATCTTGCAGTTTGTTCACACAATCCTATATCTTACAATTTGGAGACCTTGCCAAGTAAGTTTTGTTAGTTTTTGAAATCTTGTGTCAATTAAAAAATTATGTTTATTATCCTCATGTATTTATAAATGTTTCAAAAATATTTTCCAATTGGAATTAGACCTTAAAACCTCTTTTTAATCTTGAAAATCAACTCTCTCTCTCTCTCTCTCTCTCTCTCTCTCTCTCTCTCTCTCTCTCTCTCTCTCTCTCTCTCTCTCTCTCTCTCTCTCTCTCTCGACCTATGTAAATATCCTAGTGAAGATTAATGATTGTTTCCTCGTTTTGGTATGTGGATATTGAACTAAACTTTCAAATTTGGTATGGGTTATGGGTTTTCCCTCCTAGAGGTGAATTAAGTGTTAGTTTTCCATTTTGGTATGTGTGGATCTTGTTAGATCCAAAACATAGTTGCAAACCTAATAGACCTAATAAGAGACCTAATTGACAAAGAAAGAGCTTGAGTTGTTGAACTTTCTTAGTGAGTTGGTTTCTAAAAATTGGTATGGTGTTGTAAAACCTTAATGGGTATATAAAAAGTCCTTTAGTGTTATATGAATATTCATGTGTTAAAAAAGACTTCAATAAAAGTGCCTCTAAAGGGATATAAGAAATATGCCTAAAATAGCAAAGATATTGAAAACAAAGAACCTTTCTTTTTGAGTTAGAATCTCAAATTTAGTGTGTTCTTAGGGAATGATAGTGGGTACCTGAATATAAAATTGTTTGACCTAGAACCTTTTACATTTGTCTAAACCTGCAAAACAATGCCTCAAGAGGGTTAGTAGAGATTGGATAAAGAAGGAAAGTTCGTGTTTAAGTTATCTGTACTAATTGCTCTACATCAGTTTGGTATCAAATCAGGTTTGATACCTGAAAGATATTAAAAGGTGTACACTATTAGATAAGAAGAGTGAATTGATAATGTTTTGGTCAGTTAGCTTGTAGAATGATTTTTGGACAGATAGCTTGAAAGGTGATAAGACAAAATGCCACTTAGAAGGAATGAAGCCAATATGCAAACTGTATTGGAGGAATTGTAAAACCTAAAGATTGGTTTTGATGCTAGAATTGCAGCAGTAGAGGTTACTCAAAGAAGGGGAATTATAATAGAAGATGAAAGTGATAAAGAGGAAGAAATCCAAGATCTAGAAGAGGAATGTGAAGAAGTTGGAGACCATGATGAACAAGGTCTTGAAATAATTCTAAAGGCAATAATGAAACATGGGTTTAAACCAAAAGTGAAACTTCCAACATATTCAGAAAGCTTAGATGGATAAGAAATTATTCACTGGATTGTAGAACTAGATAGATAATTTGAATATGAAAGTGTTATAGAGGAGAACTAGGTGAAGTTTGTGTTAGTAATTTGACCTATCAAGGCCAAATTACTACTCCTATCATACAAAACTTTCCTAAAACTGGTCATATCCTTTTTAAGTTGGTCAAACCAAGGAATTGTCACCTAAAAATAGCTAATTTTGGTCAAAAATATCAAAAATGGATTTTAAATGGGTCATTATCATTTCAAAATATCATTTTCAAGTTCAAATATGCAGACAATCCATGCACAAGGATTAATTTTGAGAGAAAATTGAATATTTTTGGAGCTACATGTGGTTTCAAGACCTCAAATTTTGTACACAGGGTCATTATGAGCTGGATAAAATTATAAAAAAGTTTCATGCCCATTGAAAAAGTGGATATACTCTCTATTTTTTAACATTCCTTAGCATGTCAGTTGGAGATCACCATTGGAGTAGGCATCATTTTGGAGTGCCACAAAGGTTTTTAAGTCTAGTTAAAAATTTGAAAAACATGTGATGATGTTTTTACATCATAATAATACCTTTAAAGAGTTTCAATACTCTAAATTTTAAGTAAACCATGGTCATGCAAGCTTTTGCAAGCAAACAAGCATATATGCCAAAAAGGGGTTTTTTGACTTTTAAAGCAAAATATGTTTTCAGAGTGTTTTGATAGCATGGTATAGACCCCATGATGATGTTTTCAAGCATTGAGAAAAATTTTAAGAGTTATTTTCATTTTGGTAAAATTGTTATTTTTCAGGGTTAGACACCTTTCCTAGCCTCCTGTTCAGATGCTCATATCTTTCACCACATGTGGAGTTTAGATGAAAAATATTAGTATGTTTTTATTACTCCTATTTACTTATAATTAATTAAAAATTAGGACCATTTAAGTGGTTTTGCTTTATGAACAATCATTAAGAGTGTAGGTAGCTCAAAATGTATTCAAAACCCCACAGGCAAATTTCTCCACGCAGTAACTTTTTATATATTTTGAATGGTAACCCAATATTTTAAGGTATTTTTGGGGGTGGGGGGGCGGATGGTAGTTTTATACACATAAATGGAAAATTTTTGGTATTTGGAGGTCTGTACTTCATGAACCATCATTTTGAAAATTCAGCTTCAAAGCTCATCTAAATCCTCAAAAAACTAATTTTGCAAAAATTTGATTTTATTGGCATAGAATAATAATTAATCAATCTAAAACCTTTTAAAATTTCATTTGCACTAAGAGAGGATTCCATAAATGTCAATTTTATGCATGGAGATGTACGGATGAGGGCAAAAATCATATTTTTTGTGGAAAAAAACATGTAAAATGAAGTACAAGATATTTCAATGAAATATAATAAATGGATATTGAAACCTAAGACTTTCTATTCATTCTCAAAATTTTATTTGGTTAGAAATAATCCTAGAAGTATCTCAACTAGCTCAATCAAAATGGTCAGTTTGTAGGAAAATGGTGCAAAATAGGCCTAGTCAACCCTATTGACTGAATGACAAGTGTTTTCTCATCAAAATCAAATATTTTGGTGATGAAGAATTATTTTTTAGGTGAATTTTTTTGTTTTTTCAGGTTTTATGGCTTATTATTGTAGGTTTAATAGATTCCAAATGCAATAAGATAGTTATTAGGTCATTATCAAGAAAGCAAAGAATGGCATTGAAAATCTCTCAAATGGATTAATTTTGGAGTTACCACATGGAATATATATTTTTTAAGTGGATATATCATTATCGATTCAATCCAAAAGTTTCAATTCATTCAAGTTGAGTTAACTAGTCCTTAAGGGTCAAATCTCTTCGGTTGACTAGTTTGACTAGTTTCATGCATCTCCCATGCTTTTCATGCAAGATAAAGACTTTCAAGAACTTAAACTCACTTTAAAGATAGATTTATCTTCTAATTTATGGCATGATTTTCATGCAATGAAGGTTGACAAGTCAACATGGGCCCACCACTTCTCAATTCTATGCCAAAAATGAAGAACATGCAAATTTTGAAGAATTGAAAGATTTTAAAGCCTTTATTTAATTTTGTAAAAGGATTTTAGTCTTATTTTAACTCAAAAAAGACTAATCCTTCTATTTTCCATGTGATTTTGGTTTTAGTTAAGGTTTTAGACTTATATATTGGCTTTTTTGAAGCCATTTTTTAAAAATTCTAAAAGGCAGAGTAAAAATTATAATTGACACCATTTATCAAATAAAGAAGATTTTTTGCATATATATTTTTGGATCAGAATATAGTGTAATTTTAATGTGTACCAACATAAAATTGGCATCTACTTACCATTTTTTATGTCCTTTCCTCACCTACTGTGAAAATCTCATCCTCTATAAGTCATTTGAAGAGTTAGGAATATAATTTGCTTTGCAAGCTTCTTTCAACGCTTCTTTTGAAACAATTATGTTTAGGATTTATTGAAGAATTTCTTTTGATTCATATGTGTGCCTTACTCAGTTTCAAAAAAAAATTTAGAGAATGCTAATCATTCAGGTGCATCACCCCATTAAATAGGACTTTTCATTTTAGTTTCCTTCTCCCTTTTCATCCCAAAAAATCAAAATAGTTTAGTTTTAATAGATAAATCTTAAGGGAATCAGGGCTCTCTAGAGGTTCTTCTCAATACAGAGTCACCTACACTCTGAGAATTTCCCATTGTATCATCTGGAGAGAGGGTGTGTTTTACACATCTTCAAGCAGGGTGCACTCTAAAGTGATAACAGTTTGTTCATAGAAAGCTAAAAGGGCATGCATCCCTTTAGTGGGATTTCATCCAAGAAGAAAGAAGAAATAAGGGTAAGACAAAGATCAAGTCCTGGGACAAGATGGTCTCCAAATTGAAGGGAAAATTCTTTCCAAGTGACTATGAAACAAATCTCTTCAAAATATTGAAAACTTTGAAACAAAAAGAAACGAGTGTCAAGGAATATACAAAGGAGTTTTATAAGATAGTTATCAGATTAGGCCATATAGAGGAGGATAAAGAAAAGGTTGATAGATATGTTATAGGATTGAGATATAATTTGCAATATGAAATAAGTATAATTATCCCCAAGACTCTTGAAGAATGCCATCAATTTGTATTGAAAGTTGAAGCTAAGCTTAGTAGAAGATAAACACAATGAAATAGAGATAGAGGCATAAGTTACAGACGAAGGGGTCAGCAAGGAGGTAGACATACCTCACAAAGAAATTGAGGAGAAGCTAACACTTCACAAGAATAATCATTTGATCTTAGAACCAGATTTAGAGGTAGAAGACCATATTTTAGAGGTGGAAGCGCATCAAGAGGAAGAGGATCTAGTGGCTTCACATGTAAGTGTTTCAAGTGTAATAAATTTACATGACATAGGTTTTGGGAGTGTCCAGATGGTTAACAAGTAGAAAGTTATAGGACTAAAAATAGAAATTAAGTTATTCAAGTAACAAAAGAGGAGAGTGTTAGCTCTCCATCTCATGTCGAAGAACCAGAGGTAGGTGAATCTTTGTTTATGAGAAGGGTACTGATCAAGACACATAAAGAGAAGGAAATGATGTTTCTCTTGATAATCTATTAGTTATTTGTGTTTTTCTACTTAGGTTAATTTTTTGTATTCTTAAATTTCATATCAGTGCTAGTAGTTTGAACTTTTCTTGCCTTGGTGGAAAGGTTTTATTTTGTTTTGTTTCCAAGTATTTTATGGGAATATTACCTACTAAGTAAAAGAAGAATAAATAGAACCATTTTATTGATGATCTAAGGTAGCATTTATAATAATCTAATGGTTAAAAGACACAATGTTGATCTTAAATGTTGATCCAGGCAGTATCACAAGCTTGTGTATGGTGCATATGCATATTTCAAGTGTGTCTTAGATATTTGGATTACCTTATGTTGTAATAATTTGTATGGTTATTTTCCTTGCTATCAAGTGTGTCTTAGATATTTGGATTACCTTATGTCATAATATTTTATATGATTATTTTTCATGCTATCAAATTAAATTTACTCACAGATCATTTATTGATGTTAATGTTGGTTTGCCTTAATGTCAAATTTTGGTTAACTTTGATGCTAGTGTTGTTGCCCTTACTTTCTAAATATTAGCGATCAATGAAAATTTCATTCAAAGATCTAAGAGGTCTAGGAATTTCAGTCCATAAATAATTATCCATGGTGTGAAGTTGACCCTACACAATCTACTTGATATCATTGTGAAAGTGAAGGGTTGATCTAACCTTAGCCATGCATTATGAATAAGTTTTGATTACGTATCCAATACTTTGAAAAGGGAATCAAACTGAATGTAATTCTCCCACCTAGTTGAGTGTGCAATCTTGTGTAATACTAGATGCAATGTAGTCTTATGTATGGATTTCAACACTTAATAGCCTATGACTTGAGCTTACAAATGGTATCTAGACTTAGCTTAGGGCTTTATCCTTTGAGGGGTTTTAGATTTGGGAGATTTTGGGTAGTTGCTCTTAATGTGTAGAGTGATTTATAGTGATAGTTAGATATGTGCCAAGTAGGTGCTAGATTAATTGCTAGATCGATAAATGCTCAGGCTTAATATGTTCATATAGCTAATCTTTGGGTAATTTCCTCTAAACTGACATGTGAAAAACATGCAGGATAACCCATATGATTTGGAAGGGTTAGGCTCCTATATGAGAGAATGGCGAATAAGAGTCATATATGTGAGCATAAGTCAAGTAGGTTAAGGTTTGGTTAAATTATACATTGTCAAGTGTCTAATACCAAATATGAGTGTCTACAAAAGGATTCAATCCCTACTAAAATGAGTGTCTAATACTAAACATGAGTGTCTACCTATAGCCACCTACATTCTATCTGACTATCTCAAATTGAAAAATATGATTCTAGGTCTGAATATTCATGTTGGTCTACTAAAACTAGACATGGATCTACTAAAATTGAACATGGGTATGAAATTTGAAGATTCATGTCATTCTACTAAAGCCTAAAACTAAGAGTTGAATTATTCAAGACTCGAGTATTTCATAATGCCATATTCCCAAACTTCAAGCCCCCAAGGTATTTCATGATTCTCATTTAGGGCTAACATCCAATCAAACAATGCATTGATTATTTTTATGTTCCAAGGGATTCCATTGAAACCTTAGTTGTCTTGAAATTCTTACCCAACTAGCATATGTTAGTCGTAGAAGTTTAGTGTTTGATCTACAAATTTTATAAATAGGGATAATAATGAAAAATCTGTAGTAGTAATTGTTGGCCATTTTTGGCCCACATATGAAGCTCTTGCATGGTTTGATGAAGCAGTGGATCAAAGGCTTTGAAGCAGGTCCAAGTTTGAAAATGGAGGGATCTGAGAAGGTTCTCGTATATTCCAACCATTTAAAAGCATGGACCAGGTTGCACAAACCATAAAAATCTATCAGAACCTCAAAAGAATGATCAAAAGATGAGTTGTGCAAAGTTTTAGAGCTAAACCATCACCATGATGTCACATAGGAGCGAATGGACCAACTAACTTATGCATTTAATATCTTCACTTAGGAACCTTACATGACCAATAGATAAAGCATAATTGTAAATCTACATGCTAAGCCCATCCTCAAAAAAATTTAGGCTCACACGAGCTTTCTAGCTCAAGTTATAAGCTTCTAAAATTGAACCTGCATAGTAAGACGTTCACGCTAACGTCAAGTTTAAGCTCAAGCAAAATAGTTTCTTTTCAGCTTAAAATTGATGGTTGTGCAAATGTCATTAATGGTCACATAAACATCAAATTATGTCCCACATATCATTAAATTTAAGATCATGAACTAGCCATTAGCTTTCAAACAATGGGTCTCAGTAAGATCAACAGTCCTCACTCGATTATACATCTTGATCTAACGATGCAAGCAAAGGTCAAATGGTTAGATAGCTCAAGAGATTGACACGTGACATAAGTACGTGAACTGATAGACTGATAATAAGATCCTAAAAATTATGCACATTTGTCAAGTGGCACTAGCAGGGACAAAGATGACAATTCAAAGATAGATTTGAGGGCTCACATTCGTTTGTCCCTGGTAAATCCAATGGGGTGAGGAAAAATATGGCATAAGTGGGACCAAGCAAATCCAAGGAGTAAATACGTAGATGAAAAGTGTCTCAACTGTGTTAAATTGGTAGAGGATCTATGGATCTCTCTCGATCATATAGAGAAGGATCAATAAAGTGAGTCGAGTCAAAGGGTCAATAATTCAAGTTGATTTGTCGACAACCAATTAACAAAGGACTCAAACTATAACATTTTTTACTAAGGTTGATGGAGTAGCTTGACTCAGGAAAAGCAAATGAATTGACTCCAGCTAATGGAAATATATAGAATCGAGCTCAAATATGATCCAAGTTTGGACCATGATGCATAAATAAAGGACCAAGCATTACCATCAGGGCTTTACTTAAATAGATTAGGTCTTTTAGACCTAACATAAATCAAAGGTCAACAATTTGTTGACAAAATGGGATCAAACATCAAGTAGAATGTCGTATCTATATGGACTATAGGAAAACCAATAATCTTAGATTGGTTTTCATCTATAATTAATCCAGGTCCAGGTTTTAATGGAGGAATATATATGTGTAATTAATGAAGAAGCATCTTGAGCCGTGCTTTCAACAAACAACCACTTAAAATGCACAAAGCCATTATTCTATCAAATCCATGATCATAAAGTTTTATCTTCAAGTGAGAGATGACATGAAGGATCAAATAAAAGATCCAGTGTTGGGAACTACAACTAGGAGCATTCAATACGTCTTCAGAACCTTTGGGGAGTTTCTCACTCAATGAGCCATGTGCAGTGTCCTGATTGATCAAAAATGTCATGTCCCCTCTCTAGTGCGACATGATATCCTATGTAGATTTGCCTATCCCAGACTCTCATAGGCAGATGAAGGAGGTGAGAGAGTCATTTTTGCGATTTGATGCTCCAGAGGGATATTTATTTGGGATCAAATGTTATGTTTTTAAATTTAGGTGCACTTTTTATTTTATTAAATTACTTTTTATTTAAAAAGTATAATGATGTTGTACCAAGATGTATTACGAAAACTTCTGGAATTTTCGTAAAACGAATAGACCTCATGGGTCTCTCATTTGATATCCAGAGTTTTATTTTGATCATTGAATCTTCTTGAGCATTTGTAAGACTTCAGAGTCTGCAAATTTTCAGTCTAATCCTTGAGAACGATACCTCTCAATTGATTGCATAACTGAGGAGGTGAAAGATCCTCTGAAGGGTTGCTTGGAGGAATTGGTATTCAGTCAATTCAAGTGTGCTAAATTGGAGAATTTTGGTGGTTTATTCTCAGCTAAGAAATCCTCAGTATTTCAATAATTTTGGGCTAGAAAAAGCATAATTTTGGCATAGAAAAATCGAACCCTTGGAGAAAGCAATTTTTAATAAATTTTTGAAGCATTTGGGAGGATTTTTGAAGAATTTTCACAAATCCGTATGGCCGTACGGATTTTTGTACGGACAAAATTTTCAGCATCAGCAAGTCATTATGGAAGTCTACGGTGCTCCTGCCTGGGGTGATTTAATTCCTACAATTTTTTTGGAGAGGCGTTCAGCTTGGCAGCAATATTGTGGACCCGAGGTGCTGGGTTTTTGAAGACCCAAAAAAAATCTGTACCAATCCGTACTGTACGAACTGTACCTATAACAAGGTACGGACAGCTGCTGGACAATGATCAGGTTGTAGTTTTCAGACCAGGTTTTTATCAATAAACAGGTTCCATTTTTCATTGGCATTTCTAGACTTATGCATCAAGCTTTTAGTGTATACATTCTGCTCATTTTGTAAGGGCTGAAATAGCCATAAATATTTTATCAGGACTGTAATTTTCCAGAATTAAATAATTTTATTGGACTAAGTCAATTAGACTGATTACAAACTGTTTGACGAAATTATAATACAATATTCTGTGACATGTTTGACAAAATTCCTAGTACAATATAATTTTTGATATTCGTATAAGTGTTTGACGAAATTCCATAGTGCATTATCAGTGTCATTTTGTGATCCTATTAGTAAGGGTCATTACAGTGGTATCAGAGCCATCATCCTGCCATCCTGTGGTCCACTAAACGGCAAATGAGCGATAGGGAAATCAGGTATAACAGTCGGGCACAGTGGAGGCAACTTCATCAGAATCCTCAAATAACAGAAGATACATTGCCAAAAACATTGAGGGACACCGGCAAATCAATCCAAAATATGGCAGAAGAAGATATAGATAAAAGTGTTGAAAGAAAATTTGATAGCATGCTTGATATGATGTCATGTTTATTGGGAAGAATGGACCAGCAAGCCATTCCAGATCAAGGTCACCATCACACCGCTGAACATAGTGGAGTCAATGAGGAAAGGTCTGTACAACGTGCTGGAGGATCAGCGTCTAGACCTCTTTCTCCCACTTTCACACCCAGGGAAGAACAGTTACATGTTGCTCTAGCTACTCCATTTGGCGAGGAGGCTAGACAGGCCTATTTGGAGTATACCACTCTCCCTCCTGATATGTGACAAATATGGACATTTGACCAGTTCATGAATCAAAAGAATAAGAGAAGAGGAAGAAATGATCACCATGCACCAAGGAATGATTATCAACAAGCACTTGGTAAGATTTCCATGCCTAACTATGATGGAAGTAGCAGGTGTACAGCTAGGTCTTGGATTCAAAAACTAGATAATTATCTTTCTCTAAGACCAATGCCTGAGGAAGATGCCATAAGATTTGCTACATTGCACCTTGAAGGAGCTGCTCACGAGTGGTGGTATCATGGTTTGGTCACTCTGGGACACAACCACATCACTACCTATGAGGAATTTACCAATAGATTGATCAAAAGGTTCGATGTCAAAGACCTTGAGGTAAGCTTCCGTGAACTAACACAATTAAAATAGCATGGTTCACTTGATACTTATATTAATGACTTCCAAAAATTAGTGGCAATGGTACCTGATATTTTAGAGCATAGAATAGTCATGCTATTTACAGAAGGGTTGACTGAACCACTCAAAGGGTGGGTCAAGGCCTTTAACCCTCTCACATTCTAGGAAGCCATGAAGAAAAGCTGAAGTATGGAACTTGCAGCGTCAGCAAACAGGGTCGGTTCAAAAGGCTCTTTATCGAACAAAGATAATAAAGAGGATTTCAATAAAGGTAAAGAGAAGGATGAAGATACGAAAGACAAGTCAGCTGCACCTTTGAATAAGGAAACGCTTAATGACCTGCGTAAGAAGAAATTATGCTTCTATTGTAAGGATCCCTATGAGTTTGGACATGATTGCCCTATGAGGCCTAAGGGAAAGGCCAACAGGATGATGTGGGTTTATTACGAAGGCTCAGATTCAGACAGCTCAGAGTACCATGATCCTGATGATGCAAAGCAAGAACAGGAGGTAGAACAAAAGGGAGAACTAGAGTTACATTTACAGGAGGCACGTCTATCTAGTATTCAGAAAGAGGGTGCTTTCAAAATTAGAGGTGTCCTGGCTGGACAAAAGGTTATTACACTCATGGATACTGGTGCCATGCACAACTTTATTGATGCACGCTTCGCTGAGAGGCGTGGACTCACCACTGAGAAGTTTGAAGGACTGAAAGTCAAGGTGGCTAATGGATATACTCTTCGATGTGACAGGATGGTACGTGATCTACCTCTATGTCTGAACAACTATGAGTTCAAGGCAGATTATTATGTGATCAACATGGGTGACGTGGACATAGTGCTTGGGATGCAGTGGCTACATTCGTTGGAGGAGATTACCCTAAGACTTAAGGATATGGAGATGCGGTTTGAGGTAGGTGGCAGAACACATGTGCTGAAGGCTATTCGTAATAGTGATGATAGGACTATTACACTTAAGAGGATGGAAAGGCTAGCCAAGCATAATGTTATAGAATGGGCTGCTATTTGTACTTTGATGCCTTCACATAAGGAACAACACAAGGCTAAATATCATCTTGATAAGAAGGCATACATCAAGATTCCACCAGACAGACCACCAGATAGAGTGCGTAATGTATTTCATGTATCACGCCTCAAGAAGGCATTGGGTCAGAATGTGGTGCCTTTTGCAATGTTACCTCCCTTGGATAATAAGGGAAAGTTAATTCCAGAATCCATCTTGGATAACAGAGAGAAGCAACTTCACAGGCGAGTGATCAAAGAGTCCCTGATTAAGTGGAAGGATCTACGCGTTGAGGGTGCTACTTGGGAGGGTGAGGTCATTCTGCAGCATCTAGCATTGAGATTGCTTGAGGTCAAGCAATTTCAGGAGGGGCGGACTGTCATGTCCCGTCTCTAGTGCAACATGATATCCTATGTAGATTTCCCTATCCTAGACTCTCGTAGGCAGATGAAGGAGGTGAGAGAGTCATTTTTGCGATTTGATGCTCCAGAGGGATATTTATTTGGGATCAAATGTTATGTTTTTAAATCTAGGTGCACTTTTTATTTTATTAAATTACTTTTTATTTAAAAAGTATAATGATGTTGTACCAAGATGTATTACGAAAACTTCTGGAATTTATGTAAAACGCTTAAATAGACCTCATGGGTCTCTCATTTGATATCCAGAGTTTTATTTTGATCATTGAATCTTCTTGAGCATTTGTAAGACTTCAGAGTCTGCAAATTTTCAGTCTAATCCTTGAGAATGATACCTCTCAAGTGATTGCATAACTGAGGAGGTGAAAGATCCTCTGAAGGGTTGCTTGGAGGAATTGGTATTCAGTCAATTCAAGTGTGCTAAATTGGAGAATTTTGGTGGTTTATTCTCAGCTAAGAAATCCTCAGTATTTCAATAATTTTGGGCTAGAAAAAGCATAATTTTGGCATAGAAAAATCGAACCCTTGGAGAAAGCAATTTTTAATAAATTTTTGAAGCATTTGGGAGGATTTTTGAAGAATTTTCACAAATTCATACGATCGTACGGATTTTCGTACATTTAGAATTTTCAGCATCAGCAAGTCATTCTGGAAGTCTACGGTGCTCCTGCCTGGGGTGATTTAATTCCTAAATTTTTTTTGGAGAGGCGTTCAGCTTGGCAGCAATATTGTGGACCTGAGGCGCTGGGTTTTTGAAGACCCAAAAAAAATTTGTACCAATCCGTACTGTATAGACTGTACCTCTAACAAGGTATGGACAGCTGCTGGACAGCGATCAGGGTGTAGTTTTCAGACCAAGTTTTTATCAATAAACAGGTTCCATTTTTCATTGGCATTTCTAGACTTATGCATCAGGCTTTTAGTGTATACATTTTGCTCATTTTGTAAGGGCTGAAATAGCCATAAATATTTTATCAGGACTGTAATTTTCCAGAATTAAATAATTTTATTGGACTAAGTCAATTAGACTGATTACAAACTGTTTGACGAAATTATAATACAATATTTTGTGACATGTTTGACAAAATTCCTAGTACAATATAATTTTTGATATTCGTAGAAGTGTTTGACGAAATTCCACAGTGCATTATCAATGTCATTTTGTGATCCTATTAGTAAGGGTCATTACAAAAAAGGTGGCAAGGCTTTTGTTGGCTTAGGAACAAAAGGTGGTAGTGCAGGTTTAATGAATGACCGGGGATGGATTGTTCCTTCTCGAAGCATACTCCCTCTTATCTCTTCTCTCTTCTCCCCTTCTCCTATATATCATGGTCTTTTTCTCTTTTGTAAAGGTTCTCAAATTTTATACTTTTTATCTTTCTGGGAGATAGGGATATTCTTTGGGATACTACAAAGTATGCTCAGTTTGATTAGGCTCAACCCTGTCAAGCATTTGTAAGAACTCCCTCTTGATGCAATAAGGTATTTCTTTACCTATCTCTTGTCTTAGATATGGTTTTGTGAGTTGTACATGATAGCATTGTGTGAAGGAAAATCTTCCTAGTCCATTGGCCTCCTTTTTGACCTTATTTAGGGAGTTTTCAATGCTACTTGCAGGTCTAGATTAGTGTTCTAATCTGAACCTCTTCTATGAAACACGTATGCAAGTAGTTGGATCTTGAGGTTGTGTGAGCTAGTATTATCTTCTATTGATCTAGTGTGGGTCCAAGCTTATAGGAGTTTCCCTTTTAAGTTTGGTGTATCGTCTGGTTAACTTTATTAGGAGCCCTTATCCCGTTTCTAACCCTTTTCCTTGTGAAGCATTAGGCTTAGCATTAGTTTAGGTGAGCATTAAAGAGGAAGTCGACCCACTCCAGAGATTCAACCCCAACATAGGTTACCCACAGCCTGGGGTTGTCCCAATATTGTGACTTAATGGGAGAGAGCATGAACAACCCTCTCTAAGGGTGCACATTAAATTCATAATAACAACCCACACAATCTACTTGCCATAATGGTGGAGGAAGGAGGTGGTGCGATTGATCGTGTCATTCCACCACTTGACCCAATTGGTAGCATATGGCAGATGTGGCTCTAAGTTCCACACTCTTTCAATTAGTTGGACAATACTCTCATGGTTGAGAAGTGATGTATTCATAGAAAATGATTATGAGGGACTTTATGATGGCCACTTTCCCATTCCAGTCTATAAGTGATGGGACTATGGTCAAAACAAACAAATTTTGGGTGAACTATGATAGTTTGACTATGGGAAACACAAAAGGAGAACATGTGTTGCTTGGATAACATAACATGTTATAATTGTTTGAGAACCCAATTGGTACTAGGTTGGAAGTTGGACCAAGTAAACCATAGTTTGGAATTTGATGAGCATTGTTGAAAGAGAGGGTCCACCACACCTTAACAGTTTTAAAATAATACCAAGCCTCACACTCCCTATGCACCACCACATATTATCATCATTGGGACTTTCAATCATATTAATGTTACCACAAATCAGCCAAGTGGAAAAGACATATTATCAACGATCCATCTCCATAACATCATTTTGTTAAGGCCATCATTAAGGGCATAAACTTTGAGAAGCCCTAAAGAATGTCCATCAATATCAAGAATAAATCAAATAACTTGATGTGATGAGTCTTCTTCTAATGCAATAATTAATGAGGCAAATTTTGGAAAAACCAAAATATTGACACCACCAAGTTCATCTTCATGCAAATTGGAATATTGTGTAACATCAAACCAAATACTCCTAAGAGAAGTCTATTGAAGAAACCTTAAATATTAACCTCTTGCAAACGTATAAAATCTAAAACTCCCAACTGATAGCAGGTCACACACATAGATAATTTATGGGAGGACTTTGTGAGACCTTAAACATTTCATGAGAGTAGATTCATTAAGAAAAATCCTCCATGTGTAGTTCACCCTATCCATTTTTCTAAATCCTTCTCTAACCCATCCACGACAAAACGATTACCTAATAATAGCTAGTGGTGTGCTAATAAAAAATACCTTAGTGAGATGGAGTGTTTAGCTCTATTATCTTCCCATGGAGAGTTGTCGTCGCCACAAGATAAATGGCACCAATGCTGCATGGTAGAAGTGCTTGGTGAAGGTGTCCTAACACTATAGGATATAATAGACAATCAATTCTCTTAAGAAACTTGGATTTTTGGGGTAGCCAATAGATTGGGAGGGTGAGGGGCAAGGAGGGTGGGGGAGGAATAACATTATCCACTTTTTAAATACCTTGTTGGGGTTTGCTATTGAGAGGCATGGTAGGTAGCTTAAGGTTTTTGTTTTCTATGGTGGTTTTCTTGTTTGACACATTAGTCCACCCATCATTGTCATCCAATTTTTACTTTTGAGGTGATGTTTGCGTGACAAATGGCCTTGAGTAGACCATGAGGGAACAATCTTGAATCCTATGGTTAGCTAATTGACACCAAAAAAATGTGTTTAGTAGGATGTTGTAGGCGATTTTTTGCGAAAAGTAGCCAGTTCCTATTTGAATGTCAATAGACTCTTTCAAGTCTTTCATCAAATTGTTCTCAACACATATGCCACGTGGGCTTTAAAATCTTAGATAGGAAGGACCATAACGAAACTGGAAGACCATGTAACTCAACCCAAACAAGCATCTTAAGCGATGTCTACTCAAAAACCTTAAAACTATAGGTTCACGAGGACATAATCATAAGGGTATTTCAAAGGCATCAATAACTTGACTTGAAAGAAGAGTTTGTATTTGTGAAGGTTCCTTGAAAGAAAACGATAAAAAAACCTTGGTGAGGTTACAAACTCTAGTACCCTGAAATCCCAAAGGCTTCTAGTGGTGTCTAATCCAAGTGTTAAGGGAATCCTTGGAGGGTATGTGGGCAACATGGTATGTAGTACGACAATTATTTTCATACCAGTTAAAACATTTTCAACAACATCTACTTGCAAAAAAATATCATGTTGAGAAAGATTATTAGAATTTGTATCTTATCATAGATCTTTGGGACAAACTTTCTAGCTTGTTTTGACACCATTCTTCTCAACAACAACAATAATGGTTGTGACAGATTAGATGAGGGCCATTTATAGAAACTTAATCTACCCAAAGCACATAATTCAAACCAAATTAAATATGCGCTAGACTTAAAAACCCTATAAAAATAATGTGAAATAAGACAAGACAAAAAAATAAAACATAAAACGAACATACAAAAGCCGTCATTAAACAAAATATTCTCAAGACCCTCTTCGATGGGTCCACTGGATCCTAAAATTACCATGGAGCACCCGCTAATAAAATTTAGGCCCACCTTTCCATAGAACCAATTGCTAACCCAATGCCATCCCTTTTAGTTTGGGTATCTCCTAAGATCTATGTCATTAATAATTGTGATATACCATATTTTCTAAAATTATAAAAATAATTCTAAAAGAAATCTCCTCATATCCACGCCTAATCCAAGTGTTAAGGGAATCCTTGGAGGGTATGTGGGCAACATGGTATGTAGTACGACAATTATTTTCATACCAGTTAAAACATTTTCAACAACCTCTACTTGCAAAAAAATATCATGTTGAGAAAGATTATTAGAATTTGTATCTTATCATAGATCTTTGGGACAAACTTTCTAGCTTGTTTCGACACCATTTTTCTCAACAACAACAATAATGGTTGTGACAGATTAGATGAGGGCCATTTATAGAAACTTAATCTACCCAAAACACATAATTCAAACCAAAGTAAATATGCGCTAGACTTAAAAACCCTATAAAAATAATGTGAAATAAGACAAGACAAAAAAATAAAACATAAAACGAACATACAAAAGCCGTCATTAAACAAAATATTCTCAAGACCCTCTTCGATGGGTCCACTGGATCCTAAAATTACCATGGAGCACCCGCTAATAAAATTTAGGCCCACCTTTCCATAGAACCAATTGCTAACCCAATGCCATCCCTTTTAGTTTGGGTATCTCCTAAGATCTATGTCATTAACAATTGTGATATACCATATTTTCTAAAATTATAAAAATAATTCTAAAAGAAATCTCCTCATATCCACGTCTAATCCAAGTGTTAAGGGAATCCTTGGAGGGTATGTGGGCAACATGGTATGTAGTACGACAATTATTTTCATACCAGTTAAAACATTTTCAACAACATCTACTTGCAAAAAAATATCATGTTGAGAAAGATTATTAGAATTTGTATCTTATCATAGATCTTTGGGACAAACTTTCTAGCTTGTTTCGACACCATTTTTCTCAACAACAACAATAATGGTTGTGACAGATTAGATGAGGGCCATTTATAGAAACTTAATCTACCCAAAACACATAATTCAAACCAAAGTAAATATGCGCTAGACTTAAAAACCCTATAAAAATAATATGAAATAAAACAAGACAAAAAAATAAAACATAAAACGAACATACAAAAACCGTCATTAAACAAAATATTCTCAAGACCCTCTTCGATGGATCCACTAAATCCTAAAATTACCATGGAACACCCACTAATAAAATTTAGGCCCACCTTTTCATAGAACCAATTGCTAACCCAATGCCATCCCTTTTAGTTTGGGTATCTCCTAAGATCTATGTCATTAACAATTGTGATATACCATATTTTCTAAAATTATAAAAATAATTCTAAAAGAAATCTCCTCATATCCACGTCATAACATTCAATCGGGTTCAGCTTACTCTGCAACGGGCAAATTTTGTGTAGTGATACAGGGAACGAGAGAGTATTTCATTTTTTTAAAAGTTCAGTCCACCAGGATATAAAGTTGATGATGCCTACACCTATTTCACATTTGAGGCGAGACATATGCAGCAGCACCTCTGTTTTCCAATGCAAAAGCTTAAATACTCTATCCGCAAATAAGAGGTTTGTGCCCTGTTTCTCCTTACTAATCTGTTAATATGTATATCAATACTATAACTGAAATGTTTACATAATGGTCTTCCGGCTGCCATCAACTTTTGGCATCGAGTAAAATTTGGGGAAGACATTACACCGGGGTTGGATGCCTGAAGATTTTCCTGTTTTTTTTAATGCAGGTTGGGTAACACTTTATTAACTCATTCAAAGAGAAATGGATTAAGGGTTTCATCGGAGCACAGATGTCTTGAGGTACATGTTTGCTTCTACAACCGCTATCCATTGTATCTTGATGGAATTAGAAAATATAGCTCTGAAGCAGAATCCCCTACTTGGAAAACCTGATTTAAGCAGTTTATCTATATTATTCAATTACGTGTTTCTGCCTGAGGCTATATTCTGTAACTAGTAGAGGGCATTCTTTACTTCGTCCTGTATTTTCTGGTGAAAGCAGAATATCCAGGCCGTTGGCGGAATCCCCTGCGGTGACATTTAGACTTGGCAAACCAATTAAAGCATTTCAGCTTTATCATTTGAAGCACATGTTCTGTTTGAACCTTTGTCCTGAATTTAATAGATGACGTCTGTCTTTGGTCTTATGTTTCTTAATAGTTTGGAGTCAGTCAGAACACCCAGTTCAGTAACATGGTCAAAGTAGAATATCTAGATCTGAGGCGGAATTCCCTGTGACATGTGGACTTGGCAAACCAGGTTAAAGCATTTTATATTTATTTTTTGAGTCCAATGTTTGTGTTTGAGCCTTTGTCCTGTAATTCATGGATGGAATTGTCTTTGGTCCTCTATTTTTTAGTTGCTTGGAGTGAGAGTACCCAGGTCAGTAAAATGGTGAAAGTAGAATAAATGGCAATGAGGCAGAATCTGTGACTTTTGGATTTCGCCAACTCCGCTAAAGCACTGCATTGCTATTATTTAAATCACATGTTTCTGTTTAAGCCTTTTTCCTGTCTGCATTTCTTAATTCTTTGCAGCCAAGTATTGTACCCAATTAGGTAATTCGATGCGAATAGAATATCTAGTCCTTAGGTTGAGTCCACTGTGACATTTTGACTTGGTAGAGGTGAGTAAAGCAATTTCATCTTCCTTATTTGAATCACATGCTTTAATTGATGGATGGCATTGTCTTTGGTCCTCTATTTCTTAATTGCTTGGAGTCAAAGTACCCAGTTCAGTAACCTGGTGAAAGTAGAATATATGGCCCTGAGGCAGAAACCGTGACTTTTGGATTTGGCTAACTTGACTAAAGCATTGCATTGTTATTATTTAAATCACATGTTTCTGTTTGAGCCTTTTTCCTGCCCTGTGTTTCTTAATTGTTTGGAGACAATAATTATACCCAATTAGGTAACTCGGTGCAAATAGAATATCTAGTCCTCAGATTGAGTCCACTCTGACATTTAAAAGACTTGGTAGAGGTGAGTAAAGCAATTTCATCTTCCTTATTTGTATCACATATTTCTGTTTAAGCCGTTGTACTGTGATTCTGTATCTGGTTCTATATTTCTTGATTGTTTGGAGGCAATCACAGTGGCCAGTTTGGTAACTGGTTAGATTGTTCTGGTTTTGTCTTTGGTCCTATATTTCTTAATTGTTCGGAGTCAATCAGAGTGCCCAATTTGGTAATCTGTTGAAAGTGTAATATCTAGCCATGAGGCAGAATTCCACGTGGCATTAGGACTTGGAAAACATGACAAAAACATTCCCTTGTCATTGTTTAAGCCTTTATCTTGTAATTTGTATATGGCATTCTGTGTTTGGTCATATATTTATAACTTTTGGAGTCAATGAGAGTTCCCAGTTAGGTAACTTTGTGAAAGTAGAATATCTAGCCACGAAACAGAATCCACTGTGACATTCAGTGTTTATTATTTGAATTACATGTTTCTGTTTGAGAGAATTTTTTGGTATCGAATGAAATTTGGGGAGGACATTACACTGGGGTTGGATGTCTAAAGATTTTTCTTGTATTTTTCAATGCAGGTTGGGTAACCCTCTATTAACTCATTCAAAGAGAAATGGATTAAGGGTTTCATCCGAGCACAGTTGTCTTGAGGTATATATTTGCTGCTACAACCGGTACCCATTGTATCATTAGCCCTTAGGTATAGTTCATTAACCTTGCCATTGTCTTTTATGAGATTTGAACTTTAGGTAGTTCGATGGAATTAGAAAATATAGCTCTGAGGTAGAATCCCATACTTGGAAAACCTGAATGAAGCAAATTTTCTTTATTATTCAATTATTTGTTTCTGGCTGAGCCTATGTTCTGTATCTAGTAGAGGGTGTTCTTTACTTCGTCCTGTATTTCTTATTTTTTTGGAGTCAGACAGAGTGCTCAGTCGGGTAACCTGGTGAAAGTAGAATATCCAGGCCTTTGGTGGAATCCCTTGCGGTGACATTGAGACTTGGCAAACCAATTAAAGCATTTCAGCTTTATCATTGGAAGTACATTTTCTGTTTGAACCTTTGTCCTGAATTTAATAGACGTCATTCTGTCTTTGGGCTTATATTTCTTAATTGTTTGAAGTCACTCAGAACACCCAGTTCAGTAACATGGTAAAAGTAGAATGTTTAGATCTGAGGCGGAATTCCCTGTGACATTTGGACTTGGCGAATCTGGTTAAAGCATTTCATATTTGTTTTTTGAATCCCATGTTTGTGTTTGAGCCTTTGTCCAGTAATTGATGGATGACATTGTCTTTGGTCCTCTTTTTTAATTGCTTGGAGTCAGAGTACCCAATTCAGTAACCTGGTGAAAGTAGAATATCTGACCCTGAGGCAGAAACCATGACTTTTGGACTTGGCTAACTTGGCTAAATCATTCCATTGTTATTATTTAAATCACATGTTTCTATTTGATCCTATTTCCTGTCCTGCGTTTCTTAATTGTTTGGAGGCAATCATTGTACCCAATTAGGTAACTCGGTGCAAATAGAATATCCAGTCCTCCGGTGGAGTCGACTGTGACATTTCAACTTGGTAGAGGTGAGTAAAGCAATTTCATGTGCTTATGTTTAAGCCGTTGTACTGTGATTCTGTATGTAGTCCTATATTTCTTGATTGTTTGGAGGAAATCACAGTGGCCAGTTTGGTAACTGGTTAGATGACATTTTGTTTTTGGTCCTATATTTCTTAAATTTTTTGGAGTCAATCAGAGTGCCCAATTTAGTAATCTGTTGAAAGTGGAATATCTAGCCATGAGGCAGAATTCCGTGTGGCATTTGAACTTGCAAAACTTGATTAAAACATTCCCTTGTCTTTGTTTGAGCCTTTGTCTTGTAATCTCTATTTATTAATTTTTGGTGTCAGTGAGAGTGCCCAGTTAGATAACTTTGTGAAAGTAGAATATCTAGCCACGAAGCAGAATCCACTGTGATATTTGGACTTGGCAAACCCAATTAGAGCATACAGTGTTTATTATTTGAATCGCATGTTTCTTTTTGAGAGTTTGTCCTGTAATTGATGGATGGCATTCTGTCTTTGGTCCTATATCATTCGTAATTGTTTGTATGTAATCAGAGGGCTCAGTTCAGACCTTTACCAAGTCAATCCTAATGGTTATCTAGATTGGTACTTTTATTCTTTAGTATACCCCCAAACCATTTCAGCAAATTAATATTCTTATGTTAGTTGTTCAGGTACCAGTATCCATTTGGCATTATATCATTAGCCATTAGGTATAGTTCATCACCCTAGACGGTATTTTATGCGATTTGAACCTTTGGTAATGTGGTGGTAGTAGAATATTCATCCCTAAGAGGGAATCCCCTTAACAGTTGTACGTGGGAATAAAGCATTCCATCTTCATTATTTGAGTCACCTTCTTCTGCTTGACCCATTATCCTATGAATGACGATTCAGCATTATATTTCTTAATTTGGAGTCAATCACAGTATCAAAGTGCGAAGTTTGGCTCAACTCACAATGATTCCCACCTCTAACAACTGGATCCTAACCGTTATCTTGGTTGCTACTTTTCTTCTTAAGTAAATCTCCAAACCACTGCAGCAAAGTGGTACCTGCCCATTGTTCATGTGCATACATTCTTGCAGTTCTGACCTTTTTCTCTGATAAATCTCAGTGTTTTTTCTATGACCTATATTTTTTTCCTTGAGTATATGCAGGCAGTTGTCTATGAATGTCCAACTTAGTTTTCTCCAATTCTTTGAGTACATCCGCACTTTAATATGGGTAATCATCCTTTCTTGTATCCCTACTTCTGTCCCCTAGAAGTTCTTTTAATCAGTAGTGGGTCTTATTGCATGGAAACACAGAGTTATTTCACATCGAATATCCCACATTGATAATTGCGAGTCAAAGTAGACTTATAAGGCATCACATGCACCAAAAGCTTTTCCAATCTAGAAGCATGACCTTTGGGTGCAAGTCCTAAGTGGATATGTTAGCATCTTCCTCCTCTCTGGTATTAACATCACTTAGAGGTGCTCGTGTGCTTTGTGGGTCCCCTTGCCTAGTGATTATTATCAATGTACATGACTGAAAGGGCATCGAAGAAATGATTACTCATTGAATATAGTCATCGAAGTGAGGACTTGTGAATAACATGGTCCACACAGTGAAATCCTACAAACATATTACACTATGGAAGAGCCCCTACTACTTGAAAATTAAAAAGTGTTGGATATGGAATATGCCACATTGATAATAATCACTGTTCCATGGGGACACGTTCTCAGGGGTCTGAGCGACATCCTGGACATCCTGAGACGGGGATGGGGATGCGGATGGGATGCCCCCTGCCTTCTCAACAAAAGGGGGAATGTCCTACGTCTTTCCTTTTAATAAAAAAGACCAAAAAGAGCTATTAAAAAAATATAAAACTATTAAAATATAAAACCATTAAAATATAAAACCCAAAAATGCTGGTTTTTTTTACACTTGCAATCTGTTTAATTTTTTTAATCTTCTTACCCTATGACTTTTATGTGTTTTTTTTCCTGCCCTAAAATAGATGCTGTTTTTTTACTATATATTGCTGTTTTTGTTTGTTTATTAAATTATTTTGCTTATTTTAGTTTGTTTAAGTTATTTTCTACTTTTTCATATATATTGTATTTTAAATATTTAAATATTATTTATTTTATATTATTTTAACAGCTGTCCCCCTGCCATCCCCTAAATCTGGGAAATTTTATGCTGTCCCCTAAACCCCGTCCCCCCATCCTTGACACACATGGAACATTGATAATAATTGTCAGTCAAGGTAGGTTTATAAAGCATTACATGATGCATCAAAAGCTTTACCAATCCAAAAACATGACTTTGAGGTGCAATTCATGGGTGGATGAATTAGCATCCTCCTCCTCTTCAGTACTAACATTTGTTTAGAGGTGCTTGCACGCTATGTGGGACCCCTTGCTTTGTAACTATTATCAATTTATTTGAGTGAAAGGTCATGGAAGAAATAGATACTCATGGAAAAGAGTCATCGAAGTGAAACTTGAGTATTAAAATACTCCACGTAGTGAAACTTACACAAAATAATAATATCTAAAAAAGCAAGTTATTCTTGTTCTTACTATTTCCATTTCTCTGGGAAAGTTCTTTGACATGCACTTGGTAGTATCCTGCACTAAATCCTGTCTTATGATGACACATGAATAGTTTAGTAGTATTCATGTTCTCCTGTTGTCATTGGTTGAGATAGTTTTGATGCAGGGGCATCCAAAGTCCTTTGCAATCTTGCATTGCTAAAACAAAGTGCAGGTTTTGTTTTCCTTTGTTTGCTTTCCATCTTGGTTTGGTGTGTTTGGTCTGGAGGAAGGTTGTCTTGGTTTTCGTGCCTATCCATCTCATACTTGACATCCCTGAATCGGTCTTGGAATGAAATTCAATGAACAACAATTGTAATCGAAATTCTTCTATCTGAACGGGTCTTTCAATGATATGAACAACTTTGTCTTTGCTTGTTGACTATCTCATCACCGATTAAGTCTTTTGTAAGTTTGTATCTTGCTAGCTTTTGAAATTAGGGTTTATACACCGGTTTTGCCTTGTAAAGGTTAAACGACTTTCAATAGTCTTAATAGGGATCCATTCCCCAACTTGCATAGCAGTTTTGTTCATTTACCTTCCCGTGTTTTGCGGAGTAGAGACCCGACAAAGGTGTATGTTGAAGTCTTGGCATCCCTATCCTAATCAGATTCCTCCAGGGGCACAACTTGCCAAGCTTTAAGACTTAAACGGAGTGCAATTGCCAATTTCCAAAGGAATGGAACCAATTATCACCGCATAACAATGTTCTCAAGAAGATTCACTTTAAACTTTATAAGACCCAAATGGGTTTGGGTATGCCGAGCAACACAAAATAACTTGCTCGTCCCATGCAAGACCATTTGAAAATGCACAGGCCCAGTCGGGTTCCACCACTCGGTTAGCACTGTATGTCAAATATATTTCATTCGAGACTTGTTCAAGTTGGTTTACCATACACAGTGTTGTTGGGTAAACCAACTTGAACAAGTCTCGAATGAAATATATTTGACATACAGTGCTAACCGAGTGGTGGAACCCGACTGGGCCTGTGCATTTTCAAATGGTCTTGCATGGGACGAGCAAGTTATTTTGTGTTGCTCGGCATACCCAAACCCATTTGGGTCTTATAAAGTTTAAAGTGAATCTTCTTGAGAACATTGTTATGCGGTGATAATTGGTTCCATTCCTTTGGAAATTGGCAATTGCACTCCGTTTAAGTCTTAAAGCTTGGCAAGTTGTGCCCCTGGAGGAATCTGATTAGGATAGGGATGCATACGTTTTTAAACCCATGGTTGTATTCGTTGTTCCTAAATTGACTGGATCGGGAGGAGTTGTGTGTTCGAATTGCATGATTTGTCTGTGCCTTCCGAAATGTAGACCCACAATAGTCTTTGTCCAAGGTAAATCTTCTTGCAATGGTTCTCGGCAACGTTAAACCCGACTACATAACAAACAGTTCTAGCAATGCATTTTGGTATTCTCAAACCCGACTGGGTCCCTTGCACTTTTCAAATGGTTTTTGAGCCTTCAGGAAAAGCCTAACGGGGTAAATTTTATTGGTAAAATGCTTGCACAAAACCCGACATGGTTTGTCTTATTCTAAAAGTGCATTTTATTGTGAAATGATATGTTTCCACATACCCAAATAGGTCTTACTGAGAGTAGAAAAACATTGAAATAGTCTTTTGATCTTCTTTTGAACAGTTGGAAGTTTGAAACATCAAGGGAAGGCAAAGAGACATCAGGTGAAGGCCATGAGTCATTGATGCTTGTCTTTAATGGCGAAATGAATTGATTTTAGATAGGGGGGATCGGTTGGAGAATGATATAAAAGACTAGAATTGTATTTTGGATCTTTCTTGGTATGTAAAGTGTTTGTTAAGCTATCAATGTGAGGGCAGAGGTCTGTGTATAGACCAGTACGGTAGAGTGTAATTGTTTACTCCATTTTATGTATTGAATAAGCCAATTTGTGGCATAAATTAGATTGGAATTCTACTGTGTTAAAGCAATGAATAGAATCTCTATTTTTTGGTGTCCAACTGTTTGACGAAATGCCTATGTCAATGAGTTGTGTAAACCCCTGTAACACGGGAATTAGAGGTAGACTTAAATGGTCTCACCCTCCTTGTGCTTGCACCAAGTAGTATCAGAGAAGGAAAGTGTCCCTGTGGTTATGTTGTGGAATAAAACTTCTCAATGTGTGTCGTAGGTTGTGAGAGAGAAGTCTACATAGGGTTGCAAGTTGTTGAGAAGCTTGCATAGGTGGTTGCAGGTGTGTGAAGTCCTGCAAAAGTGTGAGGGAGTTTGTGAGAGGCTCAATTTAGAGTTGATTCATGGTGAGAGATGGCACACAAGAGAAGGGCACGTGAGATGGGTGAGTTGACAGAGATGCTGAAAGTGTTCCAGGCAAGATTGAATATGATTGCACTTGGTGATAATGGTGTAGCTGAGTGTGATGGTGATGAGGAAGAGTCGACGATGGGGTTGTTGTCCGTACAAGCTCAGATAGATCTTTGGATAGAGGCCAAGTGAGTGAAGGGAAAGAGGCTAGCAAACGAAAGAGACCAATTGAGGTTGTGGTGAAGAAAATAGGTAAATCTGAATGATATTTTTCAATTTTGTGGTAAAGAAAACCCAAAACAACTCATGACTTAGATAGTTGAGTGAGAGATGTGTTTTATGCATGAGAATATTGTTGACCCCATAAGGGTGAAGGTTGCGTGCAACCGGTTGTGTGGAGTTGCAGCATTACATTGGAAAGTTGACAAGGGAAAGGTAAGCGAAAGATTTGTGAATGGGAACATATGGTTTCCAAGATGTTGGGTCGATTAATGCACCCAAAATTGCAGCTGGAATGGTTGAAGAAGCTTCATGTAAAGCGGCTTGGGGAGAAGCATATTGCCAAGAGAAGCAACAAGGATGGAGAGCTATCATGTGAGCAGCCAAAGACTATTTAGAGAATGTAGAAACCCCTGTTTCCTCTGAATTCTGATACGAAATATTTTTTGACTGTTTTTGTATATTTTTGATTTTTTTTGTGTTTTTGCTTGAAATAAAGAAGAATGCGATTTTGCCAAAATAATTTCAAATAAATAATAAATAGCAGAATAATCTCTTAACTGGCTAATCAAGGATCTTATTATTCATCCAGACGATTACAATAGAATATCTCTGTCTTGCATATAAAAATAATAAAAAAAAATATTGTTAAAAACTTGATTTTTCCAGCAAACCCCAGATCTGGTACAGCCGGTATGGCCGCAATAAATGAACTTTTCTCCGCGCTTCTGATGATCCCGAATGATGATAAAAATATATGCGTCCAAAAGGGTATCGGCAGACTGTAGAAAAAATAGGTGATTTGCTCCCTGGGAAAAGTACGCCCCTTTGTTGGACTGTACGGCCTGGTACAAATTCCGTACGGCCTGGTACAAATTCCGTACAACAGTTTTTAAAACTATACGGCCTGGGTTTTTTGTGCCGAATCTTGAGAAAAAACGCCAAAATTTATGATCTCCTTCTGGATAATTTTCGAAACAAAACCCTGATGAAATAACTCTGTAAATCTTTGTGATAACCTCTGTGTGAAGTTATCTCTCAAACTGGCAATAAATCGGCTGATATCTCACAACCTTTGAATTGCACACACTGAAGATTGCACGTTCTCCAATGCAAAAGAATACTGGAAACCCTTGGCTCAGTGTTTTCAGAAAAACACTTAGCAAAATTTTTTCTTCAACATGAATGTGGCGCTCCTCCCAATAAGAAACCCTTATATCCTTGAAAAAGTGCGCTTGCCCTAATTAGGGTTTCACAATTAAAAATTAGGGTTTTCTTTTTTTCTTTTAATTTTCCCATGGTCTAAGACACAATTTTAATTATAAAATATAATTAAAATGGCCCACTTTATAATGAGTGCTCCCTTGGCCCAAAACGCCTAAGTCATAATTACGCCAAGTAATTAATATTTAATTAAATCAATTAAATATTAATATCTCCCTCGATACATGTCCGATTCTCGATCCGTCTGAAGCTGGCGAACAAGGGAGTGATTCCGCACATGACCATACCAAAACAGGGGTGCTCCGCTGCGTGTCAAATATCCCTAAAAAATAGGAGCTCAAGCAAACGTGTCCGAAAAGAGCCCGAACGAAAGCCAACTGGAAAATTTTTGCTAGTTGAAGCCAAGCCAAGCTCCATCATGACCCTCTATCCATCCTATTAGCCTACGAGGGTTGCAATAATAGGCTAATCATATGCCTGTAATTTGCTCACCCACTTCTGCTGACGATCATTGAGGTCTCGCTGCCCCAAGAAATGTCTCAAACTATTGTGGTCCGTTTTGATGCAAAATTTGCTGCCAACAAGATATTGCCTAAATTTTGCCAAGGCATGCATTATAGCGAGCATCTCCTTATCATAAATGCTGGAAAGTCTCTCTGGCCCCCTGAGTTTACGGCTCTCATATACTATAGGGTGCTTGTCCTGCATAAGCACTGCTCCAATGCCCTCACCTGAAGCATCGCACTGAAGCTCAAAAGGCTTTGAAAAATCAGGTAGTGCCAATACTGAGCATGTAGTCATCAACTCCTTAAACCGCACGAAACACTCCTGTGCCTCAGGTGTCCAACAAAATGCACCTTTTCTCAACAAATCTGTCATAGGGGCTGCATGTCGTGAATAACCATTCACGAATCTACGATAAAACACACACAAACCTAGAAATCCCCATAGCTGTGTCAGATTCGCCGGAATAGGCCAGTCAATGATAGCGCGGATCTTCTCAGGATCCATCCGCACTCCCTCTGCACTGATAATATGACCTAAGTATAACAATTCGGTCATCCCCAAATCACATTTGGACTCCTTGGCGTACAAGGACTCCCTCTCCAAAATACTGAGCACTGTCTCCAGATGAGCCAAATGCTCCTGCCAAGTCCTGCTGTATATAAGAATGTCGTCGAAGAAAACAAGTACAAATCTCCTCAGCAGTGAATGAAAGACTCTGTTCATGGTGGACTGGAATGTCGCTGGGGCATTGGTGAGCCCAAATGGCATCACCACAATGGAAAGCAGTCTTCTCAATGTCCTGCTCACGCACCCTGATCTGATGATATCCTGACCTTAGATCTATCTTCGTGAAGTAGCATGCACCATGCAGCTTATCAATAAGCTCATCGATACGCGGTATTGGATATCTGTTCTTAATAGTCCTCTTATTCAGGACTCTATAGTCTATGCACATGCGTAGGGTGCCATCCTTCTTCACCAGAACAACTGAAGAAGCGAATGGTGATTTGCTAGGCCGAATGTGACCCATAGCAAGTAACTCCTTAATTGTTTTCTCGATCTCATCTTTCAACCGCTTAGGATGACGATAGGGAGTAATCATAACGGGCTTAGCGCCCTCCTCAAGCGCAATGATGTGCTCAATGCCCCTATCTGGAGGTCTCCCTGGAGGAATATCACTGAATACCTTATCATGCTTAACCCTCAACTGCTGAATGTCAGGATGATACTCAGTCTTCTGCTGTCCCTCTTGTATGGGTGCCAATGTGCACTCTGTAGCCCACTCTACCATGTCGTGTCGCATGAACCTCTCCATCCGATGAAAAGAAAGTCTTGATGTTGCTGTCCCGTATTGCCTTCATAATGTGTGTCTTCCCATCAACATCAAAACGAATCTCCATGTCCTTGAGACGAAGAGTGACTTCCTCAAGGGAATGAAGCCACTTCATGCCCAAGACCAAATCTATATCCCCCATGTTCACCACATAATAATCAGCCTTGAACTCATAGTTGTTCAAGCGCAATGGGAGATCTCTAATCATCCGCTCACACCTAAGAGTGTAACCGTCGGCCACCTTGACTCTAATGTCGTCAAACCTCCTCAGAATCAGCCCACGCTTCTCCACAAATCTAGCATCTATGAAATTATGTGTAGCTCTTGTGTCAAGAAGGGTTATGACCCTCTGTCCTGCCAAAACTCCACGGAGTCTGAATGAACCCTCCTGCTGGATGCTAGATAGGTGTGCCTCCTGAATCTGAAGTTCTAAATCTGCCTCAGCCTTAGGCTCTGAAGCCTCTGCCTCTGACTCATCAGAACTCTCATGCTGTTCGGAATCTTCGGATTCCGAATCCTCATAATAAGCCCACATCACTCGATTTGCCTTGCCCTTAGGCCTCAAAGGACAATCGTGATTGGCATCAGAGGGACCTTTGCAGTAGAAGCAAAGCTTCTTCCTGCGTAGATTGTTAAGAACCTCTCGATCCAAAGGTGGTGCTGCTGGATTGGCCTTTGAATCATTCTTAACACCTGATTTGTCTTTGTTAAAATCTGTTCTTTCTCTATTTCTATTGAAGCCCTTATTGTCTCTGAATGAAGAAGTACCTCTGGAGTTAAATTTACTGGATGGGGCTGCCATCTCCATACTACGCGCCTTCTTCATAGCTTCCTGTAATGAAGGAGGATCAAAGCCTTTGATCCAACCTCTCAATGGTTCTGTCAATCCCTCCATGAAGAGCACTACAAGTCGCCTCTCTGAAATATCAGGAACCATCACTGATAACTTTTGAAAGTCACTAATGTAAGACTCTAGACTGCCACTCTGGCGCAACTGAGCCAACTCCCTGAAATAGGATTCCAGATCCTTCCTGTCAAATCGTTCCACCAGTCTATCAACAAACTCCTGATAAGATGTGATCCGATCATGCTGGAGTGTCACCATCCTGTGGTGCCACCAATCGTGAGCTACCCCCTCAAGTGCAGTGTCGCATATTTGATAGCATCTCCCTCAGCCATCGGATGCAATGTGAGAAATGTGTCTAGCTTACTAATCCAGGCCTGCGCTGTGACCTTGCCACTACCGTCGAACATCGCTAGTGTGAGCTTGCTCGTAGCATGCTTCAGATCATTATTCTGGTGTCTAGGTCTCCAATCCTGTCGACCTCGGTTATGCTCCCTCCTCTGTGTGATGAATCGGTCAAAAGTAATCCTCTCTCTGACCTCAGGTGATAATAACTCCCACTCCTCATTCGCTGCCATAAGTGTGTCTGCAAACAACTCCTCATGCTCCTCCCCTGCTATCACCTCATCGGCCTCCTGCCTCACAAAAGTAGGCCTAGTAGCCCTGTTTGCTGTCCGAGAAGCAGTCTTAAGTGCTCTCTGTGACATTGCATCACTCCTGTCATCGTCACGATGTGGTGACGGTCTCCTCGGAGTACCCAATCTCTGCAGTGCTTCTGTCAACTGCTGTAATACTTCGTTAGACTTCCTTTGCCCTGCTCGTAGATCTCTGAGAGCAAGTAAAACCTCTGCGTCGTCTTGATCCCTAGGATTATGAGGAATACCGGTCCTGTCAATCCTGTCAGCCATGTTTTCTGGTTGCCCGCTTAAACCCTGTTGCCTGTCAACCAAGGCTCTCCTGCGAGTATAATACCTGGGTGACCCAAGCTCTTGTGGTTGCATAAGATTGCTAAACCCGTAGGATGGCAGGATTTAGCTCTGATACCACTGTAGAAACCCATGTTTCCTCTGAATTCTGATACGAAATATTTTTTGACTGTTTTTGTATATTTTTGATTTTTTTGTGTTTTTGCTTGAAATAAAGAAGAATGCGATTTTGCAAAAATAATTTCAAATAAATAATAAATAGCAGAATAATCTCTTAACTGGCTAATCAAGGATCTTATTATTCATCCAGACGATTACAATAGAATATCTCTGTCTTGCATATAAAAATAATATAAAAAAATATTGTTAAAAACTTGATTTTTCCAGCAAACTCCAGATCTGGTACAGCCGGTATGGCTGCAATAAATGAACTTTTCTCTGCGCTTCTGATGATCCCGAATGATGATAAAAATATATGCGCCCAAAAGGGTATCGGCAGACTGTAGAAAAAATAGGCGATTTGCTCCCTGGGAAAAGTATGCCCCTTTGCTAGACTGTACGGCCTGGTACGGGTCCATACGGATTACATACAGCAGTACTTAAAACTGTACGCCCTGGGTTTTTTGTGCCGGATCTTGAGAAAAATAAGCGCCAAAATTTATGATCTCCTTCTGGATAATTTCTGGAACAAAACCCTGATGAAATAACTCTGTAAATCTCTGTGATAACCTCTGTGTGAAGTTATCTCTCAAACTGGCAATAAATCGGCTGATATCTCACAACTTTTGAATTGCACACTGAAGATTGCACGTTCTCCAATGCAAAAGAATACTGGAAACCCTTGGCTCAGTGTTTTCAGAAAAACACTTAGCAAATTTTTTTCTTCAACATGAATGTGGCGCTCCTCCCAATAAGAAACCCTTATATCCTTGAAAAAGTGCGCTTGCCCTAATTAGGGTTTCACAATTAAAAATTAGGGTTTTCTTTTTTTCTTTTAATTTTCCCATGGTCTAAGACAATTTTAATTATAAAATATAATTAAAATGGCCCCCTTCATAATGAGCGCCCCCTTGGCCCAAAACTCTTAAGTCATAATTACGCCAAGTAATTAATATTTAATTAAATCAATTAAATATTAATATCTCCCTCGATACATGTTCGATTCTCGATCTGTCTAAAGTTGGCGAACAAGGTAGTGATTCTGCATATGACCATACCAAAACAGGGGTGCTCCGCTGCGTGTCAAATATCCCTAAAAAATAGGAGCTCAAGCAAACGTGTCCGAAAAGAGCTCGAACGAAAGCCAACTGGAAAAATTCTGCTAGTCGAAGCCAAGCCAAGCTCCATCATGACCCTCTATCCATTCTATCAGCGTACGAGGGTCGCAATAATAGGCTAATCATCAGCTCTGCGAGATGTCAACTGGAAGGGGACAGACAGAGAAGTAGCAAAGTAGTGCTTAGGTGTGAGCAGTCTTTGAAGGCAACAAAGGGAGGCCTCTATATGTAGTCTAATACTGATTTTCAGAACAACAGTGTGTATGTGAGTTGTGAGCAACCAACCCATGGGTGGAGATATCCTCATGGAGGAGGACGAGGAGGTGAAACATTGTTCACCGGAATATGGAGATCCACTGTGTGATAATGGGCAAGTGGTTCAGAAGTTCCATGACTGGGCAAATTATGATTTTTCCTTGGTTTGTGATGGCAATGACCTTGTCAATTCTCAGTTGGATGGTAGAAGGGTTATGGACAACCAAGGTATGATATATGTTTCCATGAGTGAAGATTTCAGCCAAGAAGAGTTGCAAGTTTCTTTGGAAGAAACTCTAGATGTAGAGGTTGTGCAAGCAATTGCACACAAGGAGATGACAGTGAAGGTTCAGCCATGTGAAGGAGCTAAAAATAGAGGTATAGATGAGGTGAAAACAGCCTGGAGAGTTGTGGAGAATGGGCCATTGGCAGCCCATAGTGTGAGTGAAATAGCGTTGAAAAGGAGTTGGACAACATGCCTTTGGAGCATGATGAGATGGTTGATGAGTTGTTTGAGGGAGCTTTGTTTCCCCTAATATGTTTGTGCAATGTGCAGGTCTAGATATAGAGATATTAGCTAAGAGGAGGACTAAGTGCAGCGCAGTCCAGCATGTTCATTTGTATGAGAAGCGGAGTGAAGAAGCTGACCAAGTGAGTGATATAGCAGCAGTAGATGAAGAGCTGGTTGGTGTTGATGTTTCAACCAAGGAAGAGTGTGTTCAAGCTAATATGGAGACAAGAGAGGGTGACAAAGCATGGGAACATGTTTGTTCTCAAGAGGATACGAAGGTGAATGTTCATTTGCAGCGGTGCGTGGAAGAAGAGCTGTCCCAAGAACAGCTGAATGTTTTCCTAGAGAGTGTGCAGAATGAAGCTGAAGGCTTTGAGAAGCCAAAGGTTGACATGGAGCAAGCTTATAGCGTGGAGATGGATGAATTAAAGTAGTTGAGTTTGAGATCAGCTCAAGTATGTGATGTTGCAGGTATGGAGAGTGAGTCTCTTAAGCTCACCAAGTGGAAGAAGAAGTTGCTAATGCGTATAGCAGCCCTAGCATGTGAAGGAAAAGCTGAATTGGTAGCTGAGATGGAGAGATTGATTGCTATAGCAATGTAGACAAACAAGGATGAGGAGGTAAGAGCTGCCCTTGGAGTGATTCTTGATGATATGGGCTATCATTTGAATGCCCCAACATATGTTGATTCAGTTGTGATGCTAGTGGGGATGAGAGATGAGATTGCAGCTGTTAGTGAGCAACTGCAAGCTATGGTAGGTGATGTTGTAGGTGATCCAACAACTAGTTGGACAAGGTATGAGCAAAGCCAAATGGGCTTGAGGAGGAGGTGGTCGGTCTATGATGGGTTTGAGCCCACATGGGAGAGTGAGGTGCATGATAGAGCATCTTAGTGGTGGTGGACGAATGAGAGTGGGTTTCAGCCCACATGTGAGTTGATTGAGAGATGGTTATGCCTTTGGCAGAGAACGGTCTATGATGGGTCAAAGCCCACAAGGGAGAGAGAGTATGGTAGGTGGTCAAATCCCACAAGGAGAGAGAGAAAGAGCAGAAATGTGAAAATAAGAGAAGAAAAACCAACATGTAGGAGCTAGAAATGGTGCATGAAAAAGAACAAGCAATTGATCTACTTGGTATGTTGGAAGGGGATGCCATGGTCACTTTGCCTCATGACCAAAAGAGTAGCTTTGCTACTTATCCTGTCCATGTGAGTTGGAGCTTACATTTTCGAACTTTGGGTCTGATGTAGGAGCATCCAAAGTCCTTTGCAATCTTGCATTGCTAAAAATGAAGTGCAGGGTTTGTTTTCCTTTGTTGTCTGTCTTGGTTTGGTGTGTTTGGTTTGGAGGAAGGTTGTCTTGGTTTCCATGCCTATCCATCTCATACTTGACATCCTTGAATGGGACTTGGAATGAAATTTAGTGAAAAACAGTTGTAATCAGAATTCTTCTATCCGAACGGGTCTTTTAATGATATGAACAACTTTGTCTTTGCTTGTTGGCTATCTCATTACTGATTAAGTCTTTTGTAAGTTCGTATCTTGCTAGCTTTTGAAATCAGGATTTATACACCGGTTTTGCCTTGTAAAGGTTAAACGACTTTCAATAGTCTTAATAGGGATCCATTCCCCAATTTGCATAACAGTCTTGTTCGTTTACCTTGTGTTTTGCGAAGTAGAGACCCTGCAAAGTTGTATGCTGAAGTCTTGGCAAATCATTTGTTGTTACACAATGTTGTTGGGTAAACCAACTTGAACAAGTCTCGAATGAAATATATTTGACGTAAAGTGCTAAGCGAGTGGTGGAGCCCGACTGGGCCTGTGCATTTTCAAATGGTCTTGCACGGGATGAGCAAGTTATTTTGTGTTGCTCGGCATACACATACCCGACTGGGTCTTATCAAGTTTAAAGTGAGTCTTCTTGAGAACATTGTTATGCAGTGATAATCGAAATACAAATCTCACATAAGTCTTGGTTCTATTCCTTTGGAAATTGGCAATTGCACTCCAATTAAGTCATAAAGCTTGGCAAGTTGTGCTCGTGGAGGATTACGATCAGGACAGGGATGCATACATTTTTAAACCCATGGTTGTATTCGCTATTCCTAACCTGACTGAGTTGGGAGGAGTCATGTTCAAATTGCATGATTTGTGTGTGCCTTTCGAAATGTAGACCCATAGTAGCCTTTGTCCAAGGTAAATCTTCATGCAGTGGTTCTCTACAAAGTCAAACTTGACTACATAGCAAACTATTCTAGCAATGCATTTCGGTATTCTTAAACCCGACTGGGTCTCTTGCAAATTTCAATGGTTTTTGAGCCTTCAGGAAAAGCCCGACAGAGTCAATTTTATTGGTAAAATTCCTGCACAGAAGCCGACAGGGTCTGTCTTCTTCTAAAAGTGCTTTTTATTGTGAAACAATATGCTCCCACAAACCCAAATAAGTCTTACTGAGAGTAGAAAAACATTGAAATAGTTTTTCGATCTTTCTTTTGAATGGTTGGAAGTTTGAAATGTTGAGGGAAGGCAAAGAGACATCAGGTGAAGGCCATGAGTTCATAGTTCACATGCTGTAACCGGCGAGTATTCGATAGAGCTGGTTGAATAACCCGTAATGACTGACAAAGGAAAAAATACTTAAATTTATTAAAAAAACATAATTTTTTTAGAAATTGCATAAGTAAAATAGATCAAATGGAATGTTGGGAAATTGTTTTCTGTTAGATTTGAATACAAATAAAGTACAAAATTGCATATTCATGTGAATATAACTATGACATTGTCAAGTTAACAACAAACTGATACAGTGATACTTATAGTCTTATACAAGAATCTACAAGTACAAACTACAAGAATCTATAATTTTCTCTTCTTTGCTCTCTGAAAAACTAAGGGAAACTGAGAAACTCTAGTCCTCCCACTCGGCTGCTCTATCTCACTTTGTCTAGAAAGCTGCAACTGCACCTGTGGCTCCACCTCTACCTTTGCCTCGACATTAGCTTCAAGGATGCCCTCCAATCCAATCTCTCATCCTTTTGCTGCAGCTGCACCTTCCATAGCTTGCCTCCTCCTGTGCAATCCAATCACTGTAGGGATCGATCTCATCTAGATCGATAGGCTACCTTGACGCGTTTTCCAACTTCTTTGTGCGAAGTCGAAGGTTGTATTGCATAAAAACCAGGTTATTGAGGCGTTGTTGGCTCACCTTGTTGTGCTTCTTCGTGTGAATGACATCAAACAAACTCCAATTGTGCTCACATCCAAAAGCACCACATGATTGAGATAAAATGCGGACTGCTAACCTTTGAAAATGTGTGGTATTTCCACCTTAATCTTCCCACCACGACCCTGCAAATAAGATATTCAAAGCTTTGTAAGTAATTAATAATTGTAAATTTATAACTTGTAAGGTACAAGTAAAGACTTCATTTTATATTACCTGGCGACTATTTGGCTCTTTCTCGGATAACTAGTGTTGAAGAAAAGAGCCTCCCGCTTCCTTGTTTGTAGTTCTGAAATTTTGCAATAACGAGGTCCCTCAGCTCAATGTCAAGTGTCATACTCTCAATGCATGTTGAGAGCCACTAGCATCTATGAAGCCATCAGAGTAGATAAACCTGGGGTTAAGAAGTACCCTGCTGCATGGATGGGTTGGAGGAGTTGATTGTTCCACCTCCAATCAATCAACTCCCAAGTAGGATCAAATTTGACACGATCCCTCCTATAATAGTTTTGGATGAACTCTTTGGCCCTATCTATAGCCCCTTATAAATATAACCATTGGTTTTGCTCTCCATCCATCAATTGCAAAACCCTCACCAAACGCTCTGATACCTACAAAGTTACAAACAAATTAAAGTTACAAACTTATAAATAAAATAAATACTTAAGTTTAAAGAATTGAAAACAAGGGAAACAATTTGAAATTAAAATTAAAATTTCAAGTTAGCTTGACGATCTATGTAGCTCTCTTTTTGAAGTCCTCATTGAAAATTGTCTTCCCAACCTTGACTCCAGTAGCTTTCTTGGAATATGATGAGTTCACCCATGCTTGAGACACAAACATCTACTTCAAAGGAGTTAACTGCAAATACTTTGCAATATAAAAAAGGTCATGGCAAACCTGGGGACACCTGCTCGAACAAGCTCTTTCCCCTCGGTGTTCTTTCTCATTAAGTTGAGAACCCAAGGGTGATTGTATAAATATTTTGTTATTTCTCTAGTTTCTTCTACAACTGGTTGACTCAATCAAGTTTGCCTATGTTCTCCAAAAGACGGTCAAGGCAATGGGTTGCGCAAAGGGTCCAAAATAATGATGGATGTCTCTCCTTGAGAAGTCTTCCAACCGCCGCATATGCTACTCAATTGTCTATGATAACTTGGACAACATACTCGATGCCCACTTCTAAAAATACCTGCTCTAGCATCCAACTCAAAGTTTATGCATTTTTTATCTTGTTAGATACATCAATGGACTTAAAAAAAACTAGTTCACCATTTGGAGCCACCAAAAAATTGATGAGGGTGTGGCCCTTTCCATCAGTGCATCTATCATAAAGAATGGTGCATCCAAAATTTCACCACAACCTCTTTTGATCTTCCACAATTACCTTTGCATCTTCCACTACATTCTGGAGCAACTTTCCACTTAAGTCTTTTTGAGAGGGTGCCTTGTACTCTTTCTCTGCAACTGTCAATGTTATCACCAAATATTTCCAGTATGGGCTCCTCGCCATGTTGAAGGGAAGGTTGTTGAAGTACCAAAAATTTACGCATGCTTTATCTGCTTCTGCATGTTCCTCTTTGTTCCATCCTATATCTTGCAGCGAAGGTTGTGGCCCAGGGGTGTTTCTAGGCACAAAAAAATAGTATATCTAACTCGAACTCGATGAAGATGTGCCATGGTGCTTGCATGGACCATGAATAGAGCCCATAATTTCTGTTATAGTTGTCTCTTCTTCCTCTACTGATATGGGAGCATTGGCCGCTGTTAGGGCGGCTTGCATTCTTGTCATTTCTAGTTTTTTTTCGTCCAGCAATGCAAGCTACACAATCATCTCTCATTTTTCCTTTTCCGTGACACTAGGACAAGGCGTGATGTCATGAGAAGGAATGCATGAAATGTGGTATTTGAGGTGATTGATGCCCTTGACATCCTCTTTGAGCAAAACAAACAAATTGAAACCGTCTAAGATGATCCAACCTAGACGACATACTTCCAAGCAACAGTGGGAGCATTAGGGGGACCACTTTGCCCACCACTCACTAACTCTGACCCCAATGCATTGATAGATGCTATTGTTTGCTAATGGATCACCTGCAAACATGTTCAAAACAACATTAAAAATTTAAAAAATGAAAACATTTAACACATTAAAATATAATAAATAAACTATAATGCTAAACGGAAACTAAAATACATTTAAGTTTTTAACGAACAAATTGAAAACTTTGGGAATGATTCTCTACAATAAATAAATTATAATGATAACAAGAAACTATAACAGTTAAAAAACAACATTTTTAATAAAAAAATTATTCCAAATTATGCATAAATTGTAAAATACTAAATACTAAAATTTAGTGGAATGCTTGAAATTTGAACGAAATTGAACATAATGCAGGAAATTTGATTATTAAAATTTAAAATATTTATCAAACATGTTTATAATTAAATTACAATTTCTTTACATGCTCGAAAATTAAAAAAAAACAAAAACAAACAAATGTATTAACCGGGAAATCACTTTGCTGAATTCTCCCTCCAATTCACCCTTTAATACTCCAAATCTTGTGTGAATGCAATGAGGGGGTGTGTTTCAATTTATAAGACAAATCTACACGTTTTTGCAGTGTTTATCAGCATTTTAATAGTGTTTTTTGCGTTTTTGATGTGCATGTCATATTTTTAGATCCCTTTGCAATTACATCTGCACGTTATTCTTCTGGGATGCAAAGACACTTTTAATCCACCCCAAATGGTCTAGAAGACAATTCACAAATAATATCCCAAGAGTGAGCATGCATCCATCCATGGAAAACAATGGAAATTATTATACACTTCCAGAAAAAGGAAATGTTCCATAGGAGACTACTAAGTTAATTTTTCTGGCCGGATGATTTTTCTCATCTAATTTATTATAGTTTGTTATCATCATATTCTGGAAACATGACAATTTTCACCTTCTCTCTTTATATAGATTTCAGCTACTTATGTCTCCCATGAATCTAGCAAAATTCTGATTTATATCTCAATATTTTAAATCTGATCTACTTATTCCTCCAAAAAAATTTAAAGACTAATTTCTCCCAAAAAAATTCAAGTTCTGAACCAGAAGGAATGTACCTGAAGCAGAAACCAGACATATCAATAGCATTACCAAGTTTCCTAAGTGAAGCCTTGCCCTAGTATTCTTCTAGAAAAGCATAAGAGTATATCCATACTGGAACAACAGCCGAAAGAACTTCAGTAGGACTATGAACAGGACTCCATTGTTTCTTCAAAAGGCCACCTCTATTCATAAGCCATGGGCCTCTTTGGAAGATGGCATTTTTATCATATTTGGAGGCAAAGACTACAGTAATACCACCTCTTGGTAGGATTAGTACACCTCTTGGTACGATCATTACATCAAATGCTGCCGCTGGCAATTTTCAATCAGCAGCAATCCAATCTCTCAGTTTTGACATTTCTCTTGCATAGAGACTCATGAAGCAGCAGATTAAATCTTGCTCTCATACCCTTCATGGTCTCCATATATGGAATTCCACCTTTTGCAAAGGAAACATCTTATGCACAACATCAGCTTTCATATAGAAACCATTTGAATAGGTGTGTAATGAACATGCTTCTGCATAAATTGCAGAAGTTCTTCTCCGGAGGGTTTTACAGATTCAGCTGCAACTGCTGAACTGTTAGAATTCGGGGGTCCAGAAGAAGAGGCCATCGCTGACTTTTAGGGAAACTTCTGAAATTGAAAATGCATTGACAAACATATAGGTGGACAACAGGTAGAAAGAACAGGGTGCGAGGGCAGAAACTAAAACAGGTCAGCCATCAAATATCTGAAATTATGCAATGGGTAGCCCAGTCTTGAGCAATATCAACTATCAAGCTTCCCAAAGAGAATCCATTTTTATGACCGTCAATATATGCATTACAAAGAAACATATTACAGATGTGTAGTGCAGTCAATTTTGTGTATAGCAGTTGTCATGTTTACTCTTCCAATATGGATAGAATAATAATTATAGAAACGTAGGTTCAGAATTTAACAAGATCTTTTGCTTCAGAATTTCATTTTTGACAAAGTTATTAATCAGGGCTCTGTAATGTTGCACTGTGCATGAAAGAAAAATGCGGGACATAGATTTTGTAAGGGAACCGAACAAACTTCAAAATTCAGATTCGTTTGGTTTTGAAATTCAAAGATGGCATATTTTACATATGCGTATTTATTTCATTTACTAGACTTCTGTTCAGTCTCCAGTCTTGTTCAAATTTAATCTAAAATAATGGGCCATGATCCTTTATTCAGGGCTTTCTGTATCTATTTTATCTGTCCTTTCCACCTCTTTTATTTGTTTATTTCATATTGTTGTATACTACTTGGAACATGTTGTCATGGGGATTTTGCAAGAGACAGAACTACCTGACAATGGAGCTGGTGGTTTGTAGGTGCAAGGTGTAAGCTATCGTATACCTGGTACCCAGCACAATCTTTTAAATCAAGTTACTTTCTCTCTTCCGGAAAAGAGGTGCACAATAATAGTACATTTCGTCGATTATATGTATTGATTTTCAAAACAGATATCCAGCATAATCTTTTAAATTGAGATTCTTTTTCCCTTCTGGAAAAGAGGTGCACGATAATTCAAACTGCTTGCAGTATATTTATTCATTTTCAATGCAGGAGTTTCCAAGGTAGAGATCTTTGATCTAGTCTTATATATTTACATGCCTTTGATATGTTGATTATTGAATTGCATGGGCTTTCTAATTGATTCTTTGTATGAGATTCAGCTTAGGTTTGATATATGGACGCAGTGGCAGTGGAAAGACAACATTGTTGCAGGTACATCTAATATTTTCATGTGCTTCTCAACTTCAAATTAGCTTGCATATTTGGAATCCAAAACTTTTTGTGCCTTGAACTTACCATACTAGCAATATTTCCAGGAAATTAATTTATTTTACATCCTGTAGGTTCTCAGTGGCTTAGCGAAACCTACAGAAGGGTCATTGTATTTGAAAAAGAAAGGGCTAGATGGACAGTCAAATGATTCTCATGAAATTTTATCCGCTTCCAAGGTTGGCCTTGTCTTCCAGTTTCCAGAGAGGTACCACCCCATGTATTTTATGGCTTTGTTTTTGGAGACAATTTATTTTCTTGGCTTTAGTAACTAACTGCTAATATTTGTGAATTCTTATGCCCGCTAGCAAGTGTAGATTTAATTTAGAGGATCCGTTATTTGGAAACAAGAGTGCACTGTCATAGTTGCTCAAAAGATGGTTAGGAATCAGATATAGTGAGTGATGCTTCCTTTGTAATAAGATTTAACTCCTACTTAGGAATCAGATATGTTTGTTTCTTTCCTTAGAGTAAACCAAGACAAGGATTACCTGGGAAAGCAAACTTAAAATAGTAGTCTGTATGAGTTGTCCAAAAATATAGTTAGGAACTAGATGTAGAGAGTGGTACTCAAAAAGTTAAATTGCCAGCTTGTGAAAACATTAGCACAACTGAAACCTAAGTCACAGAATTTGCCGAATTTCAATTAAAAAGTTTGAAATTTAGCAATTTTAATGAAAACCTAAAAAATTGGTTTAAAATCGCCCTAAAAATCACACAAATGTTTTTTTCTCCCAATCTTAGTCAAAAACATAAAATCGTTGGAAAATTTGAGAATAGAAGTAAACTTTTTTAATTGAAAAATCGAATTTTTAATGTCGGCAAATTTTAAGGCTTTAAATTGCTTTAAAAAAGGAGGTTTAATCCATGCTAAAATGCACAACCACAAAGCGCTCTTCATTCATTAGTGATTTGTCTTGTAGCCATCTGCATTCTATTTGAACATCTGAGATTGAAGGATTTGATTTTGGGTCTGAATAATCATGTTGGTTTGCTGAAACTGAACGTGGGTTTGAACTTTGAAGATTCGCGTCGTTCTAACGAAGCTTAAACTTGAGAGCTGTATTCCCATGCTTTGAGCCCTGAGTTGTTTTGCTTTCTCATTTAGGGCTTCTGTTCAATCAAGCAATACATTGATTATTTTTGTGCTCAAAGGGATTCTGTTGAAACCTCAACTGTCTTGAAGTTTTTACCCATTTGACATATGGTAATCCAAGAAGTTTAGTGATTGATCTAGAAAGGTCACAAATTGGGACAATAATGAAAGATTTAGTAGTAACAACAAACTTGACACTTAAACGATAACTACAAAGTTTAGCTTTTTATTTTCTTATATATCTGTTTTCCTTGTTATCATGCGTTTTTTTCAAATTTAATTTATTTATTAATCGTGATCTTTGCTTTCCTTCAATACCCAATAATTTATGTTTTTTATAAATTTTTACTTTTTAATTATAAAGTGACGAGGAAACAATATTTTTCTAGTCATAAACCTAATCGACTCACAAAATTGGAAATGATGAATATATCGTAGACTCCAATTACTTGTTTATAAATAATGACATGTGACTTTTAAATTATTATTAATGATTAGGTTATGTTTTGCACTTAGGCTATGTTTTATTTTAATTTTTTATATATATATATTTTAAATTAAAATGTATCAATAGTTACATCGTAAGTTAACTTATAATTTAGTATTTAGCTTTTAGTTTTATTTTTTATTTTTTTTAACTTGTTAAAATTTGTCTTAAGTTTAAGGCTTTTATGAGCAATTTAATTAGATTATTTATAAAAATTAAATTTATGTCATTTATTAATAATAAAAATAAATCTAATTTAATTATATTCTATCAGTTTATTTATTTTTATTATATTATTTTTTATAATTTCAAAATATAATTCAATTAGTTTCAAAATATAATTCAATTAGAAGCGTTCAAAATATTCGTAACATGCAATTTAATTAGATTATTTATAATAAATATAAATTTTCATTATTTATTTTCGCTATATTCTTTTTTTCTAAAACATGTAAAATCAAAATATAATTCAATAGCACCTCCAAAATTTAAAGTTGAGGGATGGAAACATGTAACACGCGATGGTAATAATATTGTCGCTTGTGTAGTGAACTGTTTGTTGAGAGTATCACAAAGGTAATGGACCACGTACTTGGCATCTCTGTTGGTGCCAAAGGGATTGTTAGCGCATGCCCAAGCGTGATCTCACAAATCAAAGTTGTGTTAGAGAAAGACAAAGCATCTTTGACAATGAGAAAGCATAATTCAGCACAAAAAAGTAGAGAATTCAAGCAGAAATGTCTAGGTTCACCACACTTTTTGTCTTACTCTTCAGACATATCCAAGGCCGTAACAAGTGGATTAGAGAGTGGAACTTTGAATACCTATTGAAAACCAGTAGAAAAACTTGTGGATGATGCATTGGCTTTTTATTTAAGTGCCATTTTATTCAATGTACTCAGGAATCCACATTTAAAAAATGCAATTTAAAAAGTTGCCAATTTTTGCAAGGGGTACATGCCTCCTACACTAGAGGATTTTAGGACAACTCTTTTGAACAAATCCAAAGAAAAGGTGATTGAGAAATTGGTAGAAGTCAAAGCCTCTTAGAGTGTGTCAGGGTACACCATTGAGTGATGGATGGTCAAACATATGACAGAGGCTATAAATCACTGTTTTGGTGGCTTGCCCTTTAGGCGTCGTGTTTTTGAAGGTAGTTGATGCCATGAACCACAATAAAATCTCTGAGTATATTTTCAAAATATTCGAAGAAGCCATTCTTGAAGTAGGTGTAGAGAATGTGGTTCAAGTTGTCACTGATAGTGCCTCAATTTGTGTGGGTGCTAGGAAGCTAATTATGGAGAAGAACCTACATATATTTTGAAGCCCATGTGAGCCCCATTTTTTTGATTTGTTGCTTTATGAGTTAGTGAAATTTTCATGGGTGTATGAAGCGATTCACAGAGGGAGAGCAAATGCAAATTTCATTAATTATCACTACCTCACATTGAACATTTACATGCAACATGCATCTAGAGAGTTGTTGAGACCTTGTGAAACAAGATTTGCTTCATTTTATATTAGTTTGAAAAGAGTGGTTGAAGAGAAAACTCTAAGGTCAGTTATTTGTTTCAATGAGTGATAAAGTTTAGTGGTTTTTAAAGAGCCTAAAGGAAAGAACATAGAGCAAATAATTCTAAATAGCAGTTTCTAGGAAAGTGCAACAAAAATTTTAAAAGTGTGAATTGATTGTTTAAGTGCTTCACATGGTTGATGATGATAAACTGTCTTGTTATGTTTTATAAAAGCATGGACCATTGTAAAGAAACCATTAAAAAATCATTTGAATGTGGAAGCAGATTACATTGAGATATGAGATACTATTGATTCAAAATGGAAAATGATGCACACCCTTTTGCATGAAATAACATGCTATTTAGAGCCTAAACTATTTCAGAAAGACAGATAGGGTGATAGTGAAATGATGAGTGGGTTTTATGAAGCCATTGAGAGGTTTGAACTAGATCCAGACAATGCAAGTAATATCAAAGATCAATGTTGGACATATAGGCTAGAACTTAGAAGAAAGATGTTTGGAATACCAATAGCCAAGTATGATATGGCATGTCCAAATATTGATGGACACAGATGGTGGAGTAAGTTTGGAGTGAAAACTCGTGAATTACAATGCTTTGTTATTAGAGTATTGATTTAAGAAGCAAGTTCATTAGCTTGTGAAAGGAATTGGAGTTGCTTTGATCACTTTCAATCAAAGAAGTGGAACAAGTTGTTGTCTGGGAAGCTAACTAGCATGTGAAAAAATTGTTGTCTGATATTATTTCAAGAAGTTAACTAGCAAAAGTTAATTAAAAAGAAAGACAAATGTCATAGAAAGTTGAATTTTCAGCTAGTGAAAGCATTAGCAAAAGTGAAAGCAAACTTGTGGGAGGCACAATCTGAAATAAAGAAATAAATTGTAAACAAGAAAAAGGAAGGTAAGAGATTTTACCTTGCGAAGGAATACATGACAAAAGCTAGAACTCAAGGTATAAAAGAAGGGGAAATGAGATCATAGTAAAAGTTTCAAGGAGAGAATATGGAGTCAACAATGAATTAGGACCCGAGAATTAGGGCTTCGACCATCTTTTGATAGGTTAGTTAATCTGAAATGAACAGGAGGCACCATGTGGAATCTTATGAGAATACAAATATGTGGGAACTGTGGATTTTTGTGGGAAAGCTATCATGTGGTTAGATCTTGTTTTGGTAGGAAAATAGAGACTTTATTTTCATAAGGTGAAAAAAAAGAGTACAAAAGTGCAGGTGTTAATCGACTAAAACCCCAAACAAAAATATACGAGGCACTAAAAATGTCATTTTTCGTTCTTAGCATGTATGCTCAATATTTCATTCTAGATTTATCTTAACAAAGATGGCAATTACAAAATTTGATAAATGGTCCTTGTGGCATAATCATGTTTGGAAAAAAGATTATAAGCCTAGAAGCCATAGCTCAACCAATCACATAACATCAGATAATTCTAATCAAAGTACTTATTATTCACCAAAAACTAGCTATTTGGAAGGGAATTGAGCATTATGGTGGAGTATGTGCATAATGTTAGAGATCTCTTGCTTTAGTGTTTGGATCAAGTCAAATTTCAGATTTAATACCTGCCTAGTTGCAAGAATTGTGATGGAAGAGCACCATTGCGCATTGTGACGGGCCGCAACACATCGACATTGCCTACTTGCCTACTATGTTATGTGGTGTGCAACAATAGGCACCACAATGCTAGCCAACAGTGGCCACATTTTGGTGCGATTGTGAAGCTATTTCTTGCTATTGTGCTCGTGTTGAGGCATTGTATGTGCCTAAAATCTGTCACAAGGTTTGTGTTCATGTTTGGCGAGGATGGTGCAACAATAGGTGCCACAATGCTAGCCTACAATGGCCACATTTTGGTGCCATTGTGAAACTATTTCTTGCTATTGCGCCCATGTTGAGGCATTGTATGTGCCTAAAACCTAAGTCACAAGGTTTGTGTTCGTGCTTGGAGAGGATAAAATTCAAAACAAATTCGTCCGCTGATAAAATTCGAAGGAAAAAATCTGTGAATAAGTTCAAAAAATATAAATTTGTGTTTTTTATTATTTTTATTTTTAAAATAAAAAATAAATGTACAAGGATGTTAAAATAGATAAATATTATTAAATATCTTCAAAAACTATGTAAAAAGATGTCAAAACATTATACATCATGATAGGTTGATCAAAATAGAACATTACAAACACGTGAAATCACAATTTTAAAGAGGTTTTATGTTTTCAAAAGTCATACTCTAGATTCTAAAGCATCTAACACTATTCTCAAACTTCCTATGGATTCTCTCTACTTTTTACATAAAAAAGATCAAAATCATTAAATGAACTTCGTTGAGATGGCTCAATATGTCATGATCATTTGCATTTGCTATGTCTTCTAAAATGGGTTGGAGTTGTGAACACGAGGTAGATGAGTCTTTTGTCTCTTTCTTCATACACCGCTGCAAATTGTTGCGAATATAAACAAGATCTCCCAACCTCCCAGACAACTTCTTCTGCTTTTTTGATTGAATGTGGTAGAAACAACTCCATTTCTTTTCACAAGTTGATGAACTTGCTCCCTGACTCAATACTCTAACAACAAAGTGTTTTAGTTTATGAATATCTGCTCCAAAGTTACCCCACCATTTGTGTCCACCAATATTTGGGTGTGCCATATCATACTTGGCTATTGGTATTTCAAACATCTTTTCTTCTAACCTCTATGTCCAACACTGATCTTTGATTTTACTTGCATTGTCTGGATTTGGTTCAAACCTCCCAATGGCTTTATAAAGACCACTCATGATTTCACTATCACCTTGTTTGTCTATCTAGAATAGTTTAGGATCCAAATAACATGTTGCATGCAAAGGGGCGTGCATCATTTTCTACCTTGAATCAATTGTATCCCATATATGTGGTCTGCTTCCACATGATTGAATGATTTTTGAATGTCTTCTTTGCAAGCTTTCATAAAGCATACCAAGACAAGGTTTATCACTCTCAATATTGCAAAGAATTTCAACAATCGGTTCACACACTTTTAAAACCTTTGTTGCACTTTCTTAGAAACTGTTATTTAGAATTATTTGCTCTATGTTCTTTTCTTTAGAATCTTTAGAAACTATTGAACTTTTCCATTCATTGGAACAAATAATTGACCTTGGAGCTACTTTCTCTTCAACTAACCTTTTCAAAGTGATATAAAATGAGATAAATCTTGTTTTACAAGGTCTCAAAAACACTCCAGATACATGCTGTCTGAAAATGTTCAATGTGAGACAGTGGTATCTAATGAAATATGCAATTGCTCTTCTTTTATGAATTGCTTCATGCACCCATGAAAATTTAGCCAAGTCATGAAACATAAAATCGGGACAATGGGTTGCACATGGGCTCAAAAATATTTGTAGGTACTTATCCATAATTAACTTCTTAGCACCCACACAATTTGTGGCACTATCAGTCAGAACTTGAACCACATTTGCTACACCTACTTCAAGAATGGATTTCTCTAATATTTTGAAAATATACACAAAGGTATTCTTATGGTTCATGGCATCAATTACCTTCAAAAACACTATGCCTAGAGGGCAAGCCACCAAAACATTAATCAATAGACTCCGACATGTTTGACCATTCATCGCTCAATATGGTGCACCCGGATGCACTCTAAGAGGCTTTGATTGCTGTCAATTTCTCAGTCATCCTTTTTTTGATCTATTCAAAAGTGTTGTCCTAAAAGCCTTTGAAATAGGAGGCGTGCACCCTTTGCTAAACTCGATAACTTAATAAATTGCATTTAAATATGTGGATTCCTTGCTACATTGAATGGAATGGCACTTGAATAAAACAAGTTAGCCAATGCATTATCCACATGTTTTTCCACTGATTTCCAATAGGTGCTCAAAATTCCACTCTCTGATCCACTTGTTGCAGTCTTGGGCATGAAGATGAAGACATAAAATGTGTGATGAACCTAGACATTTTTGCTTGAATTCTTTGCTTTTTTGTGCTGTTTTTTGCTTTTCTATTGTTGAAGATGCTTGGTCTTTCTCTAACACAACTCTAATTTGCAAGGTCAGATTTGGGCATTCACTAATGCCCCTCCCGCACCATTGGAGATGCCAAGTAGGTGGTTCATCACCCTTGTGATACTTCCAACAATCAGTTTACTACATAAGCGACATGATATTATTACCTTTGTGTGTTACATGTTTTCATCTCTCAACTTTTGATTTTGGGGGTGCCATTGAATTATATTTTGAATCTGCATGTTTTAGAAGAGAAATAATAAAAATAAATAGACGACAGAAATTATATTTATTGTAAATAACATAATTAAATTGCAGGGTAAGAATATTTTGAGCACTTCTAATTGAATTATATTTTGAATGTATGAAAAATAATATAATAAAAATAAGTAAATTTACATAATATTATTCAATTAGATTTATTTTTATTATAAATAAATAACAAAAAAATAATTTTTATAAATAGTCTAACACAAATTTTAAAAAGTGAAAAAATAAAAAATAAAGCCTAAAGTTAAATGCTAAATTATAAGCTAACTTATGAAGTAACTATTGATACATTTTAATTTAAAAAATATATTAAAAAATAAAAATAAAACATAATCTAAGTGCTAAATGATAAACATAACCTAAGTGCTAAACATAACCTAGTCGTTGATAATCATTTAAAAGTCACGTTATAATTTATAAACAAGTAACTAGAATCTATGATATATTAATTATTTCCAATTTGTTGAATCAATTAGGTCTACGACTCAAAAAATATTATTTCTTCATTACTTTTTATTAAAAATTAAATGCTAGTTGATGAACAAATATACAATTATAATTTATAATTATAAAGAAACCATAAATTATTGTTATTGAAGGAAAACAAAGATTACGATTAATAATCTCATTAAAAATTAAAAAAGAAAAAAGAAAAAAGAAAAGAAAAGAATAACACTTCAGGTAATTATATATATAAAAAAAAGCTAAACTTTGAAGTTACCATACAAGTGTCATGCCTACTTGTTACTACTATAGATCTTTCATTATTATCCCTATTTATGAAATTTATAGATCAAACACTAAACTTCTAGGACTAACATATGTCAACTGGGTATGAATTTCAAGACAACCGAGGTTTCAATGGAATCCCTTTGAACATAAAAATAATAAATGCATTGTTTGATTGAATGTCAACACAAAATGAGAGTTGTGAAATACCTCGGGGGCTTGAAGTTTGGGAATATGGCACTACGAAATACTTGAGTCTTGAATAATTCAGAGCTTAGTTTTAGGCTTCAACAGAATGGCATGAATCTTCAAATTTCAGATCGATGTTCAGTTTCAGTAGATCCATGTTCAGTTTCAGTAGGCCAACACGAATATTCAGACCTAGAATCAGATTTTTCAGTTTGAGACGGTCAGATAGAATGCAGGTAGCTACAAGTAGACACTCATATTTGGTATTAGACACTCATTTTAATAGGGATTGAATCCTTTTGTAGACACTCATATTTGGTATTAGGCACTTGACAATTGACTTATGCTCACATATATGACTCTTATTCGCCATTCTTCATAACCATTTTCTCATATAGGGGCCCGACCCTTCCAAATCATATGGCTTAGGCTGCATGTTTTTCACATGTCAGTTTGGAGGAAATTACTCAAAGAGTTAGCTATATGAACGTATTAAGCCCAAGCATTTATCGATCTAGCAATTAATCTAGCACCTACTTGGCACATATTTAACTATCATTGGAAATCACTCTCCACATTGAGAGGAACTACCCAAAATCTCCCAAATCTAAAACCCCTAAAAGGAGAAAGCCTCAAGCAAGTCTGGATACCATTTGCAAGGTCAAGTCATAGGTTGTCAAGTGTTGAAAGCCATACATAGGACCGCACTGCATCTAGTATTACATAGGATTGCACACTCAACTAGGTGGGAGAATTACATGCGGTTTAAATTCCCTTTTCGGAGTATTGGATACATAGGCAACATTTATTCACAATGGATGGCTAAGGTTAGCTCAACCCTTGTCTTTGAAGCAGAGAGAAGGCAAACAGGGATATTTGCACTGATTTGCAAATATCAAAATATATAGGCATACTTATCAGACATAGGCGTAGTGGGCAATGCAGTCACATATTGGTAAAAATACAGTGGACAGTTTTGCAGTACATCATATAGCATCACATTGCACAAGGGTCGAAAGAGTGCAGACTTATCCTAGTGTGTGCAGACTCTTTCTGGATTTCAGTATTCATAGGTCCATTTTAGATTGTTGTTGACAATTGTATCCCCCCCCACAGACCCAAAACAAGCCAAGTACATAATTCCTTTAGTGTTTTCCATAAATAGCAACCCTCAGATTTGTTTAGTAATTGTATATCTTAAGCAATATGAATATTTAACCAGTTTTATGCTATTGGGGTCACACTAATCCTAAAAAAGATAAAACCCCCATTTTAAAGCAATTTAAAGCTCTAAAATTTGTTGACACTGAAAATATGATTTTTCAACAATTTTTTTTTACTTTCATTCTTTGGTTTTTCAATAATTTTAGGGTTTTGACTAAAATTGGGAGAAAAAAAGTCTGTACGAATTTTAAACCGATTTTTTAGGTTTTCATTAAAATTACTGAACTTGAAAATTTTTATTGAATTTGGCAAATTTTGTGAATTAACCTAAAAGGATTTTAAAAAGAAAAATTATAAATAAATAAATAAATAAAAATAAAAGATCTAAACTAGTAAAAACACAAAACTATAAGAATTCTGATTTTTTCACAGTCCATGAGATTGAATGTGATTTTTTCACAGTCCATGAGATTGAATGTGATTTTTTCACTGTATATATAATAGGTCTTCTCCTTCGTAGACCTTTTCAAACTTTTTAATTAAACATCAAACTAACTTTCATTTATTTCAATCTTGTCTCCTCTTCATTGGCGAGTAGCTCCGCCTTGATATGTTCACCACCTAACTGGTTTTCAACGACTTTGTAATGTTCTCTTACATTTATTAAACCTTTCTTACTGTTTGCAACACCTCAAAGTAGAGCGTTCTTCTGTATAAGGAAACACATCAATCCAACAAATTGTACACAGTTTATTCCCAGAAATCACATTTTCATACTAAACTATGTTTGTTATTAATACCCCCTTTGAAGTTGTGGAAGAAAACTAATTCTCATGGAGTTTCAATCACCTACAATTAGTTTTGAATTTTTTTCTCAATGCCACGGATTGATTGCAACAAGATTTGGACTGTTATCACCAACGATTTAAGCGCAAAACAGATGTGGTTTTTGTTTTATCTTTGGCTTTTGATTATGCATTCCTTATCTATTTGAAATATGTGGAATGCGATTACTTATTGTTTATAGTTGCTCCAGATAACTCCATCCTCTTTTGTGTGTGACAACCATGGAGTTTCAGTCACCCACAATCAATTTTGAAATATTTTCTCAATTTTATAGATTCAATACAACAAGATTTGGACTATTTTTTACCAACAATTAAGTGCAAAACAAATGCGGGCTGTTGTTTTAGCTTTGTCTTTTGATTATTCATTCCCTTTTCTATTTGGGACGTGTGGGATCAGGTTACTACTAATTGTTTGTGTTTGCTCTATGTAACCCCTCCCTCTTCTATGTGTGAGACGTCATGTGCGTAGGGCCTATTTGATATAGGTTGTCAGATCTTATTTGAAGGTCCACGACTATGCCATTCAATAAATTAAATTTTTTAATGCATTTGTTGTAGAATAAAAAAAAATTCACAAATATTTCTTGAATTAAATTTAACTTATTAATGCATGCATTTTTTTTGCTTACTTAATTGAGGGTTGGGGGCCCCTACTAAGACAAAAGAAGGAAATGTCTAGTGAACAAAGAAACATAAACCTGCCAACTATAATACAAGAACACTCCAAGGCTAGAAGACACAGATCCAATGACAACAAAAAACTGTCATGCAAGGCACAAAGGTTAGACATTAAGAAACAAATATATGCATTGCAATAAAATAACTACCACATTATACAAAAAACTATATACCAGCCAGACAATCACAAAACTAAATAAGACTGTCATCAACAAAAGCCTATTAACATACGGGCTTTCCTTTAAGATAACGCTTTATAGAAATCCTTGAGAGTGACACTTGTCGGAAAAAAATTGCTGAAAAGGCCCATAAGGTTTGCAAACCCAAACTGAACTGTGTTGTTCACACCATAGTTACCAAGTTTGGAAATCCAAATGCATTTGGGAGGCCAAAAAAATGTGGAATTCTTGAAAAAGTTCGGAAAAAATCGGGTAAAATCCGGTTCTGAAAGAAAAATAAAATAAAAATAAATAAATATATAGATATATATATATATATATATATGCAAAATATAATAATACCCTGGTGTCGCTTACGCTCACCTGTGCCTCCCTTGGTCTCGACTCTTGACTATTGACATCAACACTCAACTGAGCTCGGGAGTCTCAACACTCAACTGAGCTCGCTTAATGCCACCACTCCCCTGCCCTCACCGTCATTGGTACCTTCGACGTTCTGCTTTGAATCTAGAACAATATTTGCAGTTCGCCGCCACGCTCTAGTCTTTTTTTTAGGGTTTTGAATTTTTTATCTTTTTAATCATAGTCACAAGGTTTGAGTTCGAGTTCGACAACAATAAAATTCGTTTCAAGTTCGACAACGATAAAATTTGAAAAAAAAATCGACTTTAAATTCGAACGATAAAATATAAAATAATAAAATATTGATAAAAATTCAAAATAAATATAAATAAAAAAAATAAAAATAAAATACAATTAAAAAGTATTTATAAATTAAAAAAGCTAAATAAAAATATTTAATGTCGTAGACACAAATTGCCAGAAGATGGGTACGGGTAGGGGAGATGGGCACAAGTATAGGTATGCTATTTTTTGAAAAATAGGAGACGGGATTCGGGGAGAAGCAATATATATATATTTATTATTTATATATTGATTATATATTTATAATAATATTAAAACTTTACATTTAAACTATAATTAAATATATAATAAAATAAATATATAATATTAAAATATTACAATTAAACTATAATTAAATATAAATCTATGAATTATATTTTAAAAATTTAAAATTAAAATTAACAATAAAATTAAAACTAATAATAAAATTAAAATTAATAATAAAATTAAAATTAATAATAAAATTAAAATTTCAAATATTAAAAATTTAAAATAATAATTATTAAATTATAATAATCGAAAACTTGAAATATTAAAAAGTAATAAATAAAACCTAAAAACCATGGCAAACGCAGTCATTGCCGTTTAGCGCACATGGCATTTTTGTTGACGACAATGCAGGTCATTGCCGTTCACTACAATGACTGCCTTTGCCATTCATCACTTATGACACTTGAAAAAAAAAACTTTCTTGCATTGAAAACACAACCCCTCTGCCCAGCTGCGACGACGTGGAAAAAAACGCAAACAAAAATACAGAGACGCGTCGACCGAACCGAATGCGTTAGTCTGGAAGGTTGAGAAAATGCAGAAAGTTCCGGATTTCGTAGGGATGCGGTCGACCCTGGTAACTATGGTTCACACTTATTGGCATGTAAATAATAGGGACCCCCCTTGGCTAAGTTTCCCTGTGAAGTTCTCATCCCGTCCACCATAGATGGGCTTTCCTTTAGGATAATGCTTTATAGAAATCCTTGTGAGTGACACCAGTTGGAAAAAAAAATTGTCGAAAAGGTCCACCACTAACTTCTTGAACTACCCATTTCAGAGCAGACAAATTAAACTTATCTAGATCCCAAGCACCTCACACACTAATAAAATTTGGGATGTCTCCTTAAATAAGATTGGAAAAAGGACTAATGTTAGGGGCTGAAAGAATTTTATAGGGGAAGGGTTTCAGAGCTGGGTCTAAAACCTCTTCCTCTGTTAACTTCTTCACCCCAAACCCACTTGGCTCTGTAGGATCCCCACCCTTTTTGATAACATCCATAAGACTATCAAATTTTATCCCCAAACGATTTAAGGAATTATCAAAATTAGTGAAGCGAAATGCAATCTCACTTACCAAAGTGTACATGATGGTTGGAAGTGTGTTTCCTTAGCTTTTAGAATGCTTGCTGAATAAAGCTCGTGTCCAAACCATCAAAATTATTCTACTCCAAATTTAGACATAATAGATAACGAAGTTCATCAACATTTTTATGCCTATTCTTGGTGCTAAGGACATAAACTCTCAGAGTCAAGGCTTTGAAAAAAGATGGGTTAAACACCTCCTACAAAATTGAATCTTCCATTGGGGTAATGAAATATGTCTTGTTAGGGGCATAGTCCTTGCCATGGTAAAAGGCTTTGAAGGAAGATGGGTTAAACACCTCCTACAACATTGAATCTTCCATCGGGGTAATGAAATATGTCTTTTTAGGGGCATAGTCCTTGCCATGTCTTACCACCTATTTCCCCTTGTGGTCTGCCACCTTCTTCTTACCTTTCTCCTTCCTACTAATGCCTTTGCTAACAACCCTCACCATCACAGTAGACAGGAATGTAAAAAGGAATGTAGCAGGAGACATGGGGAGATCGCATTGTCCAAGATTGTAGATATGAATTACCATAGGCACTATTAAACAGGGAAGATCACACGTCCCCAATCCATTGCCAATTATTGATAGCCACCTTAAGTGTGTAACAAGCCATTGCCAACTTTAAACTCCTTAACACAATCATCATCTGCATTAAAACCAATGGGGTTGATGGAAAAACCAAGGAATGGAGAATGTTTAAGGAAATTAAAATAAATAGTGACTTTAAAAATTAGTGGTCATTTAGATCCTTAGAAACGAAATTGGGAAGGGCAACCCAAATGTTAGGGTTGGAGGAGATTAGCAACTCCCCTTCTTGTTAGGACATTTGCTCTAAAACTAGCAAGCAAGGCCATTGGACCGTTAATTTCCTTGAAGTAGTGTGTAAAAGAGATGGAAACAAAATAAGCCCTTACTCATCCAGCTGATCTTCCAGTTAATAATTAGCCCTCCACTTTTAAGTGAGAGATATTGTTATTAATAGCTATCTTAAGACCCTGTATTAGAGCCCACACCTCCACCATATTATTAGTTGCTAAAGGGATATTCAAAGAGAAGAAGAAGACCATCATATCTTCCCTTTGGTTCCTTATAATATACCGCTTCCCCGAAATACCTAGGTTACTTTTTGAAGTGCCATCAAAGTTTAACTTGGCATTGTGGCCTCTCGGTGCTGTCCACCTTGCTTCCTTTCTTTTATCCATTTGGTCTGAATTCTTTGCCTCGAAGCTTCGTAGGAGTCTCCATTTTAGGAGAATATGTCTATCCACCCCTCGTGATTTTGATCTTGGGAAGAGTGGGACTTTGGCTTTGAAGACTACTGCCAAGAAAGATCAAGTTTCACTAAAAACTCTCTTCTGAGCATTTTGTTTCTCTAAATTTTTTTTTATTCCTTTACTTCCAAATGTTCCAAATAATCATAGGTGGGGCCATCCTCTTGGTCACTCTTAACCTCTTGCCAACTAATGGCAAAAAATGTAAGTCTTCTGGGCAAACCATGTCGCATTCTATTAAATAATGAAGACCACAGTTTCTATGAGAAGGGGCATTGAAGGAAAGGATGTTCAGGAGTTTCCGAGGAGTTGCAAAGGGCACATCTGGAGGGCCCCTCAAAACTAATCCATTTTAACCTATCCCAAGTGAGAACCATAGGAATGTATTATCCTTTGGGAGGCTCAAAAACACCAAATTTTCTCCGGTTGCCATGGGGGAGACTCCTTGGCTTCTTGGACTTTTAAATAACCACATTTGATAGAAAATTCGCATGTGGGGTGTCCACTCCAGTGAAGTTTGTCATTGTCTAAATAATTTCTAATCAGTTGGGATGAAGGAAGTCACGAAAGAAGTCAAGGTGGAGTGGGTCATGAAGAGAACATGTTATTCTGGGGTCTCTCCAATGCCCTCTCTAATCTTCATCTTTCAACGGACTCATTCCAATATTTTTCAAATTTTGTGCCTGAAGAATTTGAAAAATATAACTTCAAGATTCCCGAGGATAGGATGATGGTAAATGGACCCATTGGAGTCCCTGCATCTCTCCAAATTTTAGAATATTTGCCATTTTTTATATCCTAGCAATGAGAATCAATAATTAAAAATCTGCATTTACCTAAAAAATCCAGATATGATATCCTTTAATCTAGTAATCTGAAGAAAGAAGTTTGACAGGGTTACAAAATGAAGGTATTTCTTCCTCAATTTTACTCCATATACTTTCTTCCTGTCTGAAAGCTTCAAGATTCCCGAGGTTAGAATGATAGTGTAACAGACCCATTGGAGTCCATGCATCTCTCCAAAAGTCAGAAGATTTGTGATTTTTAAATTTCCCAGTAAAGAGAATCAGTAATAAAAAATATGCATTTACCCAATAAATTCCAGATATGAGATCCTTGAATCCATTGATTTGAAGAAAGAAGTCTGATAGGGTTGACAGAGTGAAGGTATTTCTTCCTCAAAATTTGACTCCTTATACTTTCTTCCTCTCTGAAAACTTCAAGATTCCCGAGGTTAGAATGATGGTGTAACAGACCCGTTGGAGTTCATGCATCTCTCCAAAAGTCAGAAGATTTGTGATTTTTAATTTCCCAGCAAAGAGAATCAGTAATAAAAATCTCCATTTACCTAAGAAATTTCAGATATTCCATTGATCTGAAGAAAGAAGTCTGATAGGGTTGACATGACGTAGGTATTTCTTCCTCAAAATTTTACTCCATATACTTTCTTCCTTTCTGAAAGCTTTCTAGAGGAGTTTAGCTTCCAAAGCCAAATTTACATGAGACAAATTGCTTATGCCACAACCTCCCATTTCATAAGTGAAGTCTTCCGTATATTCTTTGCCCAAAGAAAACTTTTCATGATATTAGTTAATAGTTTTTTAATACTTTATGTGGCTGCATAATTGACATCATGTACACTGGGATTGCTTGGAGAACAGAACATCTTGGATCAGCTAGACTCTACCTGCCCATGACAACCATTTCCCTTTCCAAGAAGCCAGTCTTCCCTGATATTTGGAAATTAAGGTTTCCCAGAACTCTATCTTAGCTCTACCTTCAAAGAGTGGAACCCCAAAATATTTAATAGGAAGAGAGCTAACCAAGAAGCCCAAAATCCTTGCTATATGTGCTTGGCTCCTAACTGGAGCATTGAGGAAAAAGATAAGATTACAAAATGTTAAACTTTACCCAGATGAAAATTTGTAGATATCAAGAATCCTTGTAAAGATCTTAGCATCAGAACTTTTAGCCAGACTAGTTAAGATCGTGTCATCAACAAACTGACCATGAGAGAGAAATCCTTTCTGTAATGCTTACCTCTTTAATTTTCTCAATGTTTCAGCCATGATGATGAAAAGGTAAGCCAATAAAGGGTCTACCTCCCTGATGCCTCTAGAGCCTTGAAAAAAACTTGTTGGAACCTTATATACCATAACTGAAAAGAAAGTGGTAGAGATACAATTGAATAGCCAGCTGTAGAAACTAGCTTTACTTATATGTAACTTAATAACTCCTTTTTTGAGATTGCCCGAATTAATCAATTCATGCATGATCGCAATACCATCCAAAATTTGCTTACCTTCCACAAAGCCGCCCTGTTGAGTGAAATGATTTGCGGAAGTAGAGATTGCATTCTAAGGGCCATGGCCTGTTGCTATTTTGTAAATAAAGTTTCATAAATCTATCGGTCTAAACTGGTTGAGTCAACATTGGATTTCTTTCGGATAAGCACCAAATAGGTACAATTGAAAATTTTCAATATTCTTCTAGACCTAATAGATTCATTAACCTTGCACACATCCTTCTCCACAATTTCCCTAATAAATTGAAAGAAACACAAAGGGAAACCATTAGGGCCTAAGGCTTTGTCCCTTTCCATACTCCAAAGTGCAGTATGGATCTCCTCCTCCAAGAATGGTGCCATGAGATCTTCATTTTGGAAATCAAAGATGTTCGAGTAAATTAAATTTAAAAATTCATGTTGGACTTTTCCATTATTGATCTGGTCCTCAGAGAACAAATGTTGGAAGAACTGAACAACTTCCTTTTAAATTTCAGAAAGATTTTGTGTTTGTTGACCAATTACTCATCATGTGATTAGCTTCTGTTAGAGTTCTTTCTGACCATTGTAGTTTGGTGAAAAATCCTAGTGTTTCTATCTCTTTCCTTCAACCAATTTTCATAGCTTTTTACCTCCAGAAGATCTGTTCTTTCTCAAGGACAGACTCAAGTTTGTGTATAAGCTCTTTTTGGATTAAGGGAGATTAGGTCATGACCATATTGCTGTACTATCCCATTTAAATTCTCAATGTTGGATTCAATCACCACCTTTTCTTGGAAAATATTACCAAAGACATTCTAATTCCATTGTTTAAGATGATGCCTAACATTTTTCAGCTTAAAAGCAAGGGTTAACATCCTGGAGTTGTTACCTGGTTCCACTAGTCTTTGGGATATGGATCTTTAAGCCACATGAATTTGAATCCCTTCTGATGTTAAGAGTTACAAGGTAGTGATCCGAACTAAAGACTTTGAGAATGTCCAAGTCCACCTGCCAAGAATGATTAAGCCAATGGTTTGAAGCTAAGAATGTATCGATTTGTTCAACAATTTAACCAAAGCATGCTCTTTTATTTGTCCAAGTGAAGAGGCCAGGTTTTGGCTCTATATGCCAAAGATCATTTTTCCTCACGATTACAATGAAATCCTTTTAAGACTGAGTCTGCTGAACAATCCCTCCCCTTCTCTCATTGTTCTCTAAGATGCAGTTGGAACCACCAGCAATGATGAAATTATCACCAGGATTATGCTCTAGGACAAAAGTTTTCCTGTCTAGATGATTTGTTTTAGGACAAAGTTGTTGGGGGCAGAAACATTGATAATATTAGTGCTACATTTTTCCTTCAGACCTTGGACTTTGAGGTTCTTCTAGTTTTTGTGTTCTTGAGTTATGATCCCCTGCACTGTATTCATGTTCCACATGAGACAAATGCCACCCAACGCACCTTTCAAGCAAATTACTTTAAAATCATTTTTTTCCATTTTAGTCTGCATATAGCCTCAAAAATATCTTCTGGAAGCTTAGCCTTGTGGATTAGTACAATGTCAGGGCGAACAATTTAGAATTTCCTCTTAAGCATCCTCCACTTGTTAGGGGAGCCCAGCCCCCCTAACATTCAAAGACAAGAGTTTCATAATGCCTTGGAAGGGACCTTTTCCCTTCCTCCTTGTACCATTTTCAAAGCTTTCTTTGGGTCATTATTCTTTTTTTCTGGTCTCCCTCTTCCTCTACCTTTGCACGTATTAGGTGTTTTTTTTATTAAGGATTGGTGTAGACATGAGAAAAGGCTTATTAGGAGAGGATTTATTTCTCCTTAAGAACCTCACTAACTGTTGGAACAGTCTTCACCAGCGTAGTGGGTGTTTTAAGCATTCTTACGGCTCTCTGAATTAGAGTAAGAGGACTCATTGATGTCAGGGAACAAATTTTTCCTACGGCTGCTCCCTTGTACTAGATCAGGATTTGAGGGGCAAGGGCCTTTTAGAGACTTGATTGGGTTTACCTGCATCAGAGGACCAGAAGCCATGACTTCTTCCCCATCACTCTAAATTTGGGCCAGCTTTTGAGTAGAGTCCACAATCACCACCTTAGGGCCTTTTAGAGACTTGATGGGGTTTACCTGTGTCAGAGGATCAGAAGCCATGACTTCTTCCCCGTCACTCTACATTTGGGCCAGCTTTTGAGTAGAGTCCACAATCACCACCTCAGGGTGTTTTTGACTCCACCTCTATTTCCGCTGGTTAATCCATAAGGATGGTGGACTATTTTTTCTGCCATATCAATTTCGCTCTTTCCCCCTTTCTGTGATTTATTGTCTTATTTTTCCTCCTATTCCTTTCAGATTTTCTGGTAGGAGCAGCCTTAATCATGGATCTAGGGCAATACTTTCTCAGGTGGCCTTTCTCATGGCAGCTGCTGCATGTATAGGGTATCCTTTCATAATCCACCTTTTGGATCCAGATTTGAGCCTAAAGGATTAGTTCAATTCCCCGAATCAATGGGCTTTGAAGATACATATTAATACACATTATAGTGCTTGACCCTCAAGACCTGGAAAGGGTTCCACGATCTATTTCCACCAAGGAACCTAGGTTTGCACTTAAGAATTCCAAGGGCAGCCCATAGAGTTTGCCCCGCACTAGACCCACAAAAACCTCTTCTTTGGAAGCATCAAACCCTTTAGGGCAAAGTTTTTACAGAATGGTCCTCCAAAAAGGATCCAATCCCTCTCCTCTTCAGAAGTGAAAGATGCGATAAAAATTGCCTTTGAAGCAAAGAAAGGGAAAAAGGAATTAGTTGTTTTCCAGTTTTCTTTGGCCCAAAGAAAGAGCTCCTCTTCTTTGATTTAGATGCCGCTGAAATGACAAATTAGGGATTTGGTCTCCAACCTGTTGATGTCAGCTTCGAGTTTTCCTTTCTCCAGGTGTATTTTCAAACTCCCTGGCTGTGCCCTAAGACATCCTTTTCTTGACACTTAATAGTTCTCCAAGGTCCCTTTATCATCTTCTAGCCCATTCTGACATCACCATGTTGGGTGTTTGGTCCCTGCATCTTCTTCTCATACACCTCCTTGTCTTGATCTGCTTTGATGTCGTCTTCCTGCAGCACTCGCCTCGATTCTCCTTTGCTTGTGTTCACCATCATCTCAAATTATTAATGCATGTTATCAATTTGCCATTCAATAACTTTAATTTATTAATGCATGCTCATGGGTAAAATGAAATTATATAGAAAATAGAACTATTTGATTGAAATTTTATATGAAGAAAAATTAAAAGTTAAAGATACAACTTAGGCAATAATGCAGGGACCACATTTTGTAAGTTGATACCAATGTTAGCAAATATAAACACTAAAAGAATGAAGAGAAGTTGGAATGCACACGACACACTTACACACTTGTGTGTGTCCGTCTTTTATTAAGTATAAAAGAAGTTACATTAGTTGGGAATGTTGATACTCAACCATCAGTTAATTTTTAACTAATACTAATAGGAAATTAATAACTTTAATAATTTATATATACATAATATATTAGAAAAATTATATACTATTAGTTAGGTTTTAGTATTAAAATTTTGTCTATATTTTAAAAAAATGTGATATTTTAAAAAAATGTGTAATTTTTTATGTTTTAAAAATAATATATTAATTTTTTCTATCTATACCAAACCTTTTTCAAAATTCTGAACTTCCATCTTTTAACAAACCAAACTTTTCCAACATGGTAAACATGTCGATTTTTTTATGTTTTAAAAAAATTATATTATATTATTTTTTTCAATCTATAGCAAGCCTTTTTCAAAATTCTGAACCTCCAATTTTTTCAAGGATCTTTCTGTTTTCTTATCGATCCTATCCATAAGATCAATCTAGGCCATTTGGATTCTTCCCCTCCTTCCCCATGCTCTTTTTGATCCTATCCATGCCTTCAGTTCATGTTTTCATTGTGTGTTCTACCGCCCATTTGCTTGTGGCGGTCTAGACGGTGGAATTGCCACAGTCACGGGTTATGATTCCGATTTGTCCTAGATGGCATTGCCACATCATCCAGTTCCATTTGGTCTTCCCATTAAGTGTTTATCGCAGTTGTGTGTAAATAGAGGTCCAATTCCTTCCAGTTCCAAGATCTTCTAAGTTTGTTTGTCTCCTCTCTTCTCTTTTTGGACAAGGCGAGTGAGGAGTATAGGTTTTGGTCGAGGATTGTGCCCTATTTGTTCGTACACAATCTTGGAAATCAAGGATCAAGTTGTGTGGAGCGTTTTCCAAATTCAGTCTTTGTTGCTCTCCATAGTGCCATGTTAAGTTGCATTGAAGTCTTAAGTTCAAAGGGGCAGACCAAAGCGCTCGCAAGCTCGAAGGTGGAAGATCAACTAAATCAGGTGCTGTTTAGTCTACTCTCTTCTTTGCATGGAATTTAGACATATTGTATGTTATTGTATTCTTCATTGTATTCTTAGATTAGATTAAAGTTTGTTCTCTATGTTGTATATCTTTTATCCCATGCATGCACTTGTTTGGTTGGCTTTTCTTCCATTGTATTATTGCATATCATTGGATTTCATAAGAAAAGCATTTCTAGCCTTCTTATCGTGCCTCTTTTGTTATTTGCCTTTCATTAGAGACTTTGAAGGTTATGATTCCAATTTGTCCTAGATGGCATTGCCACATAATCCAGTTCCATTTGGTTTTCCCATTAAATGTTTATGGCAGTTGTGTGTATATAGAGGTCCAATTCCTTTCAGTTCCAAGATCTTCTAAGCTTGTTTGTCTCCTTTCTTCTCTTTTTGGACAAGGCGAGTGAGGAGTATAGCTTTTGGTCTAGGAGTTGTGCCCTATTTGTTCGTACACAATCTTGGAAATCAAGGATCAAGTTCTGTGGAGCTTTTTCCAAATTCAGTCTTTGTTGCTCTCCATAGTGCCATGTTAAGTTACACCAAGGTCTTAAGTTCAAAGTGGCAGACCAAAGCGCCTGCAAGCTCGAAGGTGGAAGATCAACTAAATCAGGTGCTGTTTAGGCTACTCTCTTCTTTGCATGGAATTTAGACATATCGTATGTTATTGCATTCTTCATTGTATTTAGACTAGATTAAAGTTTGTTCTCTATGTTGTATATCTTTTATCCCATGCATGCACTTGTTGGGTTGGCTTTTCTTCCATTGTATTATTGCATATCATTGGATTTCATAAGAAAAGCATTTCTAGCCTTCTTGTCGTGCCTCTTTTGTTATTTGCCTTTCATTAGAGACTTTGAAGGTCTGACCTAGGAAGGGTCATGACCTATCCATTTCATGGTTGGCTTATAGGTCTCTTCTTGACCCATGTCTTTTAGTTATTTTGTAGGACCTATTCCTGTTCATACAGCCGCATTAAGGATTTTCTTCACTATATTGTGCAGATCAGAAAAGTGAAGATTAATTTTCATGTGTAAAGTGCTATATATTCTTAATGCAAATGCTAAAAGAATCTAAGGGTGAATTCCTTTTGAGTACCTTTTTGCTGTCACCATGATTGAGGAACTTCGTTGTTTAAATTTTAAATTATATTTGCCATGTTATGACCTGGAGACCTTTGTGAATATCCTACTCTCTCGTGGGATAGCCTTCCTCATTAGCAGGGAAAGATGCAGATATATCGCTACACTGAAGGACCTGCATTAAGAGATTATTGTCACTACACTTCTCAGATCAGAAAAGAAGTGAACATAAATGTATCTTACGTGAAATGGTTAGGTACATGTTAAACGACACCAGAAACATGTTTTATAAGTACTTTTTGAAGGACTGCAGTTGTAATGTAGAGTCAGCACAGAGTTTAATCTTAATATAAATGCTCAATGAGTCAACTTGTGCTTTTGTTTTAGGTACTTTTTGGCTGATACTGTGGTTGGGGAACTAACATTTGGGTGGCAAAGGCGATTGGAAGATCAACTCTTGAGGCAGCAATTTAGAATGAGACTGGAGTCAGCTATTTTAGCTGTATGATGTCATTTTAATTTTTTTCTCTTATTGTGGTTTTACTGAATCTTTGTTATGTGTGTTTTTATTTGTTGGCTTTTAGTGTGTCAATGAATATTGATTTTCTTGAGGGTTTCCCTTGTAATTTAAATATTGATTATCATTGAATAGCAAACTTTATGGTGCTTCTTGTATAACTATTTATACTCTCTGAGTTTTTGTGCATTGAAATATTATAGGTTGGATTGAATGGGATTGCCTTGGATCTTAATCCCCGCTCATTAAGTGATGGCTTCAAGCGTCGCCTTGCACTGGCAGTTCAGCTCGTAACTATTGATTCTTTACAATTTTCAGAAATTTTCTATTTATCAAGATTAAACAGAGACTACTGATATTATATTTGAGAAAGCTCTAGAGTTCTCTCATTCACAGATGTAAAGCTCTCTTGAAGAGATTAAGCACAATTTTGCTGATTGCTATATTGTCTAATCAATGACAGGTACGCATGCCAGATATCTTACTGTTAGATGAGCCTCTTGCGGGTCTTGGTAACACTCCTTGCCTTCTCATATTTAATTGATTACAAATTTAATTTCCAGGAAACTTGAAATTTGGTGCCCTCTAAATTTTGTTTAGAAAATTTAGTACCTTCTTTGAATATTAATAAATTCATGCGATTTTTTTTTCAAAGAGATAATATTTAACATAGCAGGTTTTCATTAAGAATGGAGATGCATGTTAGAAAGAAATATTATTCCCATGGTGTATTGTTACAATGCTTTTTTTACAGACTGGTTTAAAGTTTAAATTGAAACTAGTAATATATAATCAATAAAACAAATAATTCCCAAGAAGGTTTCCCCTAGAGAAATTATAAGTCAAGAAATTCAGTGTAAAAATGCAAATGCTTTCTGCATTAACTGCGATTAATTGTTTTCCTAGGGCCCATTCTATAGGCGAATAAATAAGGTGGGATGGCTGCAAATTAAGCTAGGGTCTTGGTAACCCTCCTTGCCTTCTTAGATTTAATTGGTTACAAATTTAATTTCTAGGAAACTTGAAATTTGGTGCCCTCTAAATTTTGTTCAGAAAATTTAGTACCTTCTTTGAATATTAATAAATTTGTGTGAATTTTTTTTCAAAGAGATAATATTTAACATAGCAGGTTTTCATTAAGAATGGAGATACATGTTAGAAAGAAATATTATTCCCATGGAGTGTTGTTACAATGCTTTTCTCACAGACTGGTTTAAAGTTTAAATCGAAACTAGTAATATATAATCAATAAAACAAATAATTCCCAAGAAGGTTTCCCCTAGAGAAATTATAAGTCGAGAAATTCAGTGTAAAAATGCAAATGCTTTCTGCATTAACCGCGATTAATTGTTTTCTTAGGGCCCATTCTATTGGTGAATAAATAAGGTGGGATGGCTGCAAATTAAGCTAATTGTTACTCTTACCAATTTTGTTTAATCTAACATGAACATTATACACTTCTGGAAAGGAACTCTTCCCTTGCTTCAGAGAGCCAACTAAAAGCGTGCAACTTACCCCAAATTTAATCATTGAGTCATAATATAGTAATTTATTGGAATGCGGTGCCATGAAGGGATTCTAGAGAAAATTCCCATGATCCTGAAATACTAATGTATTAATAGAGTTGAATAAATTGCGTGATGTACACTGTGATTATGAGTGAGCCCTTTATTCAGTACTGGCGACTCAATAAATTATCCCAAAGTCATAAGTGAGTAATGTCTTGGAATTTGGTGTCATGAAAGGATTCTAGGGAAAATTCTTGAAGTCTTGAAATTATAATACATTAATAGAGGTAAATAAATTGCGTGGTGTAGATTGTGTTGATGAGTGAGCCCTTTATCATGCTTTTGCACTAGGTCAAGAGTCAATAATGCTCATATTTTTTCTGTTTGGTTGGGATACACAATAAAAACTTTAACCTCTTGTATATGATACACTATGTTGTAACATGCTTGGTCTCAGGAAATTGTCTCTGAATAAGTGTTTATGAGTGAGCCCATTATTCAGTACCTGCTACTCAATTAATTATCCCAAAGTCAATCATAAGTCATAAATGAGTAATGTCTTGGAATTTGGTGTCATTAAAGGATTCTAGGGAAAATTCCTGCAGTCTTGAAATTCTAAAACATTAATAGAGGTAAATAAATTGCGTGGTGTAGATTGTGTTCATGAGTGGGCCCTTTATCATGCTTTTGCACTAGGTCAAGAGTCAATAATGCTCATATTTTTTCTGTTTGGTTGGGACACACAATAAAAACTGTAACCTCTTGTACATGATACACTATGCTGTAACATGCTTGGTCTCAGGAAATTGTCTCTGAATAAGTCTTAAACTCCTTTGACAAGAATAGAAATTCAGGACCTATGGACTTTTTTGTTCTAATATAAGGGGGGCGGAATGTCATACACCTAGGGACATGATATTATGATGTATATGAGGTTATGGAGTAGCCAACTTGTGGAACATAACTCATGTTTGGATAGGATGGACGCGATGGGTAACTTTTGTAATAAGTAAAATGGGTGACTTTTGAAATAAGTTATTAGTCGGCCTAGTGTATAGGTAAAGGTTAATATTATTTGAGAAGTGATTATATATAGGTAAAGGTAAATGTATTTTTTTAGGTCACCACCAAATGAGATTTTTTTTCTTTTGACATTATATATAATGTTCAAATTGGGCATACATACCCTATCCCCTATTCGATTTAAACTTGTCCCTCCTCTATAGGAGGCATCCATCATTGTAAATTGGTCATGGATCATTTATTTGAGTAGTAAAGATAGGGAAGCAAGTTTGGCTCTTATAAGGGGAGATAATTAGGAGTGGTTTCTTAAGGAATATATTATGGTGTACCCATACCTTAGGGGTATTTATATATCTATTTTGATTACATTGAAGATTAGGCAAGTTTACCCATCATACATCTCTTATGCATGCATTTTTTGTTGATATCATGCATTAATTCTGTCTACCGGATATTTGGTTTATAACATTTGTATCAGAGTGGTGATTTGGTTAAGAGTGGGAGAAGGGATTTTGCATATTTGGAATTATTTTGCAGAAAAATCAGTTGTACTTGTAAAAGGTGATCTCTTAGCATGTGTCGGATTGAGGCAATTCTTGTGCCATTAGAAATTACGCGTTGAGAGCTTGCTGGAAAGTGGTCGCAATCAAAATTATGAGTGGTTTTGAGGGAGCGGTGACCATATAAAGTTGTTTTGAACCTCAAATGCAATATAAAAATACACCAAATCATATGCAGAAAAATATAGATTGCACAATACAAGAGATGTGTGGGTTAAATGCACTAATATAAATTATATTTTGAAATACCTTAAGGTTGGTAAACACTATACAATATTTATTATGGGGAAGGAATCACTCCATTATCGTATGCATCTTTGAGGGGGCAACCTCCTTATTAGAGCATACCCTCCAATTACAATATTTTTCCTTGATATCTTACACAATGTTATGTCCTTCCTTATATAGACTTTCTTACAATCATAGATGGTTATATCACTAATCCCAATGTAAGCCGACTCATTGCCCAATATATTAAATATCACGAGTTACCCATATGACTTCATATAATATACCCACTAAGAGGATGTGTGCCATATGTCAGCGTCTCCACCTACCAATATACATCATAATATCATCTCTCTTAGATACATAACATTCTACCTCCCTTGACATGTTTTGCTCTCAAAACAAGAGAAAAACTGTGTATCATGTGACAAAATATAAACTCATTTACATTACATAAAAATAAGTTTTCTTCAAAGCTTGAGGACCAAATGGAGGCCCGTCAATGCATCTGTTGCTTCTTTCACTTCTTCCTTTGCTTGGAAAATATGTTTTTCTCAAAGCTCGAGGACCAAATAGATGCTTGTCCATGCATCCCTTTCTTCTTCCTTTGCAAGGATATGATCACATACATAAACATTGTGATGAACATAATAAACTCAATCACTCTAACCAGAGATTGATTCTCAAAGGTAACATATAGATCTATGTATGGATCAACCAATAAAATAGTATTAACTGTAAACATGTGATCAAAATTGTCCAATGAAGAGAACAACACTTGTGGAAACTCATTGACAACAATTGGAAGAACGTCTTTTGATAGCTTTGAATCATCCAAGGTAAGAAGAAAAGAATTTTCGTCATCATGTATGACGAAGTCTTTAAAGAGAAGCCAAAATAAATCACTCTCATCTAAATGAAATAAATGTTCATGCCATGCACCATGGTTATCTTCCAAATCTATCCATGTCTCTTTTTCTTTTTCATATTCCCATGTCACAACTACACTAATAATTAGTCTATCAAATGCATTATCAATTGCTTTTGCTCTTTCTTTGAACACTTCTTTCCTAAACTCTTTTGACTTCAACATTTAAAAAAAAAAAATCACAGTTCTACCATAGATCTGAAAATAAAACCATGTAGAAAAAAAAATTTAAATTTTCCTTTCAATTGCACAAAACGACACTTGATTTACTCACCCAAAATAGAAGATATGATTTTTTTGAGAGTTGCACCTAAACAAATCGTCAAAAATCAGATCTCCATGTCTCATTTGATATTGCTCCAAATCTTTATTATGACCACTTTTTGGAAAGCTTTAAAAATCCTCTTTCTAGCCACAAAAAAACAGTTTGAATGGGACGCGTGTGCGAGGAGAATGACTTTTTGCAAAGTAGTTGTTTCTTTCTAATTTTTTTTGCAATATCTCCAAAAACATTTTCCACTTGCCTTGGAAAGAACTCTGTTCCTAGATGTTATGAACCTCACATAATATCATAATTACATTGAATAATATGCTAAAAAATATAGATTGCACAACACAAGAGATGTGTGGGCTAAATGCTCTAATATAAATTATATTTAGAAATACCCTTAAGATAGGGAAACACCATACAATATTCCTTATAGGGAAGAAATCACTCGACTATCGTAGGCCTTTTCAAAGGGGCAACATCCTTATTAGAGCATACACTCCAATTATAATATATCTCCTTGATGCCTTACACAATGAAATGTCCTTCCTTATATAGACCCTCTTACAATAATAGATGGGTATATCACTAATTCAAATGTAGGTCGACTCATTGCTCAATATATTAAATACTGCAAGTTACCCATATAACTCCATATAATATACTCACTAAGAGGATGTGTGCCACATGTTAGCATCTTCACCCACCAATATACATTATAATATCATCTCTCTAGGTACACAAAAGTTTCCCTTTTGGATCTAGGGTTATTTTACTGAAAATTACATAAAATCAGCAGAAATTTTCAGGGGTTCTCGTAGAAGTGTATTTGTGCCATTAGAAAGCACGCTTCAAGAGATTTTTGACAAGTAGTTATGTTATGTTCAAAATTCTGGACAGTATTGAGGGAGTTTGACCTCACAAAGTTGGTGATCTTGAGAGCTGAATTGTCATTTGTTTCTGTATTGGCGACCCTAACAAAGAATATTCATATCTTGCAATTGGGAGAAGCAATTCAAGTGTTGTTTTTTTGCATTGTGAAGTAAAGTTTTAGATCTACCCACTCACATGTTTGGTCATATTTATATTTTTAGTAAAAATGAGATGCACCGAAGGAATGTTTTTGTAAAACCTTAGTATTTTTATATGAAATATAATCATGAAGATACCATTTTTTTTTGGAAATGATGATATTGATGCTAGAGAATGGTGGTTTAAATTAAAAAATCATAAGTTTGATTATCCCTCATTGGATGATTCCTCTTGGTCTTAAGCATAGCAATGGAAACTATTGACCACACTTGGGAAGAAGCTGAGCCCATAGTTACATACGTCTCGGGGATGGATTTTTTGGGATGGTAAAAATGTTATTGGATGGGTTTTTTGGGATGGCTATTAAAATAATATATAAAAATATACAATGGGTATTAAAATGATATATAAAAATTTACAAATAAATAAAAAAACTTAAACAAGCTAAAATAAGCCGAAGCTTTGTAGCCATCAAGTTCAGTAAACTTGAGCCGCTCAACTCTGACTTTTGAAGCTTCCTTTGGATTATACATTTTTCTCAAAGCCTTCAAGATGCCCTTCTTCACCTTCTTGTCAACCAATGGGACAACACTACTAGGCCTCTCCACATACCATTTCAGAGTAAATGCATATGTGGTCTTGAGTAAGGGGGTGTTTAGCTTCTCCCACCTCCGGTGAATGATGGCTAGACTTTCTAACAGTAGAACTTTAGAGTGGGGTGTCTCACTCGAATAGTGACCTTCATTTGGATGTACTCATATATCTTGCCAAGGTTGGGTTTGTCATAATCCCCATATTTGATGATGCTGAAAACATAAGATATAATTTGTGTGATGTATCTTACACCTGCCCAAAATGTCTATCATCACCACCTACTTCACTCTTTTCCCCTGTTCTATCTTGGACCCCTCCATTGAATCCACTGTCTTGAGGAATTCCTTCCTCGAAAAGGTGCAGAAGAGTGCTAGTGATTTGTGGTGGTTGCAGATGACCATCTTCACCTCCCTAGCATCGACCACTACCTTTTTTGATCCAATGAATTTTGCATGCACGCAATACGGGATCCAAAATATAGGCCTTTAAGCAACATCAATTAACTTACCTAGTGCCCTGCACATATAAGTTGCAATTGTCAATATTTAAAATTGGAATTTCACATTCTTGCATTTTTGTGAACAATCAACTGTCCTTAGGAAGTAACGTTCATCTTTACCTGAGACATTGATATTGATGAGTGGGTGGTATCTAATATCCGTCCATCTATCTATGGTAATGCTGTATCCATGAGAGACCCATGTGCCCTAATCTCCTCCATCAATAAATTCATCTTGGAATAGTTCTTGTCCGAGATGGTAGTCCTCAGTTTCGTGTCTCCAGGGGGCACATAAGATGCACTTGCTTTGGCTAACTTAGCCGTATCTTCCTTGTATTAAAGAGAGCGAGCAACATGATAGAAAATGCTGGCAGAAAATATTTTTTTCCATTGGCATCGTCAACCTCCTCCCTATATCCTTCACATCATGCATATCAACATCTGGATTGGGGGCCGCGACCTTTATCTTCCCCCTAACTTCCACTCCAGTCACCTCAAACATGGGACTGCTGGAGCATGAGAGAAAAATTCTTAGAAGTCCTATGAGAACTAGAAGGGGTGCTAGTGCCACCAATTGTTTGAATGTTGTCTGTGATACTTTTATTAAACAACCTAGTAAACTTCGACCTCTCATATCAAGTGCGAGTTTTGTACAAAGCCCAATGGTATGTGTAGGAAGTGTGCATTCACGCTTATGATGTTGCCCCTCTAAGTCAACAAAGAAAAATTGTAAGTAAACAATTTAGATCCCTTCAGTGTTTATTTTGGTGGCATAAAGTATTTGAGCAAATTGTTTCAAAGGTGTCTTTTTGTTGAATGGCCGATTTTGTAATATTTGACCAACATTGATGAGGGGCAATCAAACTTTTGGGCACTTGCCACTGAACTTCTAGTTTGCATTTCCACTTCACTTTCTCGTTTGGCCCCCATGCCCATCTTATCCACGTGCAAATCAACGTCATAAATATTATTAGAAATCATTTTGAAACTAAAAAAAAACAACAAAATAAATATTTTCATAAACAAATAAAAACAACAAAATAATTTAATAAACAAAATAAACAACAAAATGATTTGTTAATTTAATAAATAAACATCAACAACAAAATAAATAATTTGAAAGTTCAATGTTCATATAACATAAACAAATAAAAGTCACGTTTTAATGAGAATATTGCGGACAACATTTCAATAGTTTGGGGCACTCACACCCCTTTTAGTTTGCATAGGACTTTTAGGAGTTATTTCTCTCATGCTCTAGTAGTTCCAAGTTTTGAGGTGACTAGTGTAGCTAGGAGGAAGAGAAAGGCCATGGCCCCCAATATAGTTGTCGATATGTTTAATGCAAAGGCTAGGGAGGAAGCTGATGATGCCATTTTTTTAAATTTTCTCTTGTTATCCCATTTCATGCTATTCGCTTTCCTTATTACAAGGAGGCTATGGCTAAGGTAATCAAAGCAGGGGAATCATGTGTCCCTTGGAGACACAAAAGTGAGGACTGCCATCTTGGACATGAACTTTGCCAAGGTGAATCTATTGATGGAGGAGATGAGGGTCACATGGGTCTCTCATGAATGCAACATTATGGATAGGTGGATGGATATTAGATACCACCCATTCATTGATATTATTGTCTCATGTAAGGATGAAACTTGCTTCTTGAGGGCGGTTGAATTCTAGGATTTCTCTCTCATACTCCCATTGTCACCAAATCTTGCACCCTAGAGGAGGTTGTTCAAGACTACTCTAAGATTTGGGCAACATTGGAATACCTCTATACCTGTGGGTTGCCTATTGTAGAAGTAGACCTCTAGGTTTAAGGGGCTAGCTCCTTGAATTGACCTTTAAGCGCTTATCACCTACACTAACTGATTGCTTGTGTGAAAAGAGGGTAGAAATATGCATGAAAGTAAACTATTCTAAGGGGGTGATACACCGTAAGGATTTCCACAAGATCATCATATTTCTTGCACTAAGAGACAAGACCTACAATACTAGCTTCAAAGTCCTAGAATACCCTAACATTAGTATTTCAATATGGACGTGATATACATGAAAACTATCCAAGGTAAGTGAACCATAGGTCAGTTGCAAACACTAAGGCTACTTGTACACTTGAAAACAGAGCCATACGCTTGACAACACTTCATATGACCTGCCAGAGAGGAACAACTTTCATCAAACATGGAAGGATTGAGAGAAAGCAAGGATAGATGAAAATCACTTGACTATTCACTATACATCTCCACACACTTTTACAAGATGATATATGAACTCAAAACCAAATTGCATGTATTATTCAAAGGCAAAGTACAATATCAAAGCAACAGGGCTTCACCATACATGGTGTGGAATTAGTCTACAAGAGCCAAAATGGCTAGTACTTATAGAATGTGAGAGAGGTGAGATAGAAGTGGAGTTCAAGTGTCACAAGAACAGGGGTCAACTTGAGAGAGAGAGTTACATTTGCAGGAGAATGGAATATGAAATAGACCATGCAAGGTCTCTTTGCACAAATGTCCCTCTAAGCATGAAAACTCCCCAAATCTGGCATAGAATCTCTTAGTTGTCTTCTTGAAACTGCCCTCATCATTTGGTCTATCTTGAGCGCTCCAATGCAGACTAGGAACAACTGCCACATGTGCACTGTGGTGGGGGGTTAAGAACAAGCTCCAACATGCATTGGATGTGTCCCTAATCACTGATCTTCTTCTAGACAAGTGTTCTCACTGTTTGCAGTCACTATCATCCTTCTACATACTTGTCTTCACATTTGGCACCAAGATGCTCATCAGTTGTTCAATCCAATCCGTACAGAGGGTGGTATGACACCTGTCAAGAGTCCTGTCCTTAAATCCATTAGGCAGACCTCAAAAGGCCTCCCAATTGGAGTTATCACCTGCTCACTTGGTGATCACCTTCCATTCGCTATGCCAATTTGGACTGCCCAAAGTGAAGGAGCTAGCAGAGGTACTTGTGTGCTTTTCTGAAGCAAGAAATGAGCAGGTCCCACTTGGTCTCCCAAAGTGATTCTCATCTTTCAACTCTTCCTTGAACCAGCAAAACATCAAAAACCGTCAAGAAAACTAGTTTTGTACCCTGTCCATACAGATAGGGTACAATCCAATCTGATGGGAAGAAGCTTGGGGGAGTCCTCTGCAAGTCCCAATCACTTTCCAAGTCAGACCAACTCATTTGGATGCCTTTTCTTCTTTGTCTTTCCCATCAGGTCATTAGCAAGGGTTTTGGAGGGTTTTGAGTGGTTTTGACCCTTAAGGATTGTTCATAAAATTTTGATGTTCAATCCTCAGACAAATTCCACTAGAACGTTGTTTAGGACCCTCTTCAACACATCCTAACTCCTTAGGTTCCCATGCTAAATGTCCGTATTGTTGTGAGCTTCTTAAGATGGCTTCTTGAGCCCTTCCTTGCATTTTGTGCCTGCCTGAGGTGAAAAGGGTCATGTTTGGCCAAACTGTGATGAGTCGTTACAACTTAATGGCTCTAACACACTTAATATTTCCCCATGAAAGTCCTTCAGCGCATTTCATGGCTCATCTGGCCCTAGAAGTGGTATTAGCCCTCCAATTGGGCTTTAGTCCTAGTTAAGGTTTAGTGGACTTGACTGTGTTTATGCACTCATCACTGTCTCTGAGTATTTTGCTATGACTGTGATATATCCCCTGTGCTTGTTCATGTGCAACTCACCCTTCTACATGTCTTTGCAAGGTTCCAACAGCTCCCAACTCACCTTCTTGTCCTTTAGTTACTCACCTACAGTTTCGCACTTTTTGGGAGTGCCCTCTGTTTGAGACAGAACAGAGGGCATCTCCCCTGTTGCCTCAATCAGATCAAGGCTATGAGAGGCTTGAATAGGTCCTAGAGACCCTCTGTATTGAATTTCAAGGTTGGGTCACACTTATAACACTTTCAAACATTTCAAAACCTTTAAGACAAACTTTCAGACATTGACTGTGCACCAAGTCTGTGTATGGACTATAGGTTTTGGGTTGAAGCCTTCCTTGCCCTGTTTCCATGTGATGAGCTTTAGGTGATATAGTCATTATCATTTGTGGAGGCATTCAAGACATGTTTATCTTTCCCAACCTCTGTCAGCTCTTCAATGTATACCTTCCACTTGACTTGGCTAGTTTGCAGTCAACTGTGTACTATGTTTCCACTCAGAAAAGGGGGTGCCTGTAGGTGAACACTTGCATGTTAGACCATGTATCTCATGCCTAAGACCTGCTCAGAGTCATCAAGGTCACTTCATAGTCACTAGGACTTGTTCACATCATTCATATGTTAGGCCAACCTCAACTATCATGCTTAGTGCATTATCATCCTACAATTCACTGTAGGTGACCTTTTAGAGGGCATGGGTACACTTGTAGGTGGTGACATAGGTCAATACCTTGTACTTCAACCCCTTCCAATGTTCTTTGAACCACTAGTGTCTTTCTCACCTCAATAGGGTCACTTGACATGGGGATATGCCTTTAACATTCTACCTTGGACTGTGAGGTCATTGAAAGTTCAAAACACTATAGTAAACATTGAAAACCTGTAGTGAAGAATTGCATGAGTTGGGGACCTCATCTACATCACTTATTGGGATCAAACACACAGTCTCTTTGGTCAAGGCCTCACTTCTAGGTCTGAATTCCATGATGAAACACTTAGGATTGTGTAGGCCTCAATACATATCACCATGAAAGGATCAAAAGAAAGGCATGCTCCCTGTTTCAGAGAGTTTAAGATAATGCATCCGTAAACTCACTTTTTCCAATCATGGACATGATTCAAGTCTGCTTGCCACTCAATGGTTTCACCATTGATTGCTATGGCACCCTCAACACTTCAAGATCTTAAGGAAGGTCCAAACAAGTTTCAACATTTGCATTCCAATTGCTCAGTATTCTGTATGAGCCACCTGTAGGTGTATGTGCAGGCTATATGATTGTGAAAGATATGATATAGACAATGTGCATGGTAGATTGGTCCCACAACCAATCCTGGGTTTCCACCATGATGCTGTGATACTCTCCATGCTTCTAAACTTGATGAGGCTCTTAAACCAGTTCAAACACTAGTATTACAACCTCACAGACCTTTGTATGAACCTCCTGTAGATGCATATGCAGGACACAGGTTAGAACTTTAAATATGTAAGAACATGTTGTCTTGTCCAAACTCAAACTACCATTGGATGGCTCAAAGGTATTGTTTCCACCTCAAGAGCTATCTCAACATTTTGAAAACCTCATGTTTGGACACCATGACTGAGCAAGGTTCCTCTTTACCTGACTGTGTATGACAGTCATGCAGAAAGTTGGCTGTGTTAACATGCTCTTTGACTGTGACCTTCATGTGAGACCTTTTGAAACTGAGCTTGGAAGGAGAGGTGACCATTATGATAGAAGAGGCTTGAACATAACATATAACCCTTGCTTGAAACCACTACAGGAAAGGAAAACCTCTGTAGTTGATGAACATCCCTGCAACATAGCAAGGGAGCTCCTATCTGACAAACTGAGATGTTTTGCTCATCAGCTCACCTCCACACATGCAATCAAAGACGAAAACCATGAGAGAAGGATGTCCACATCTTATAGAAGCACTTTCATCAATTGGATTGTACGAACTAATGCAAATAGAAGCAAAACCTGTAGGGTATGGGGATAAGCAAGTAGAAAGGAGTAGTCAACTTCTTAGCATTTGTTCATAAAGCATAGGCAACCAATATCTGAACTCCTGCCATGAAATGGAAGTGGACTAAGTGTACTAACACCCCTCAGAGGCATTTGACCCAATTCCTCTCCTACTAGCCGTACCATGAGAAAACTTGTTGACCAATTTTGCATGCCAAGAAGAGCAATGGAGTGAAACGGTTTTAAGCCATTTTCAAGACTTCCAAAGCAGATCAAACGTAGAAGTGGACTCAGGGAAGCTGAAGAGTCATTGTATAGCCTTCCACTCGTGCCAAAACACTTGCATAAGTCGTACAACTGCCAAAACTTCCTTTTTTCTAACTATTTTCTTGATCTGACTTAGGAACCTGCACATTTTCAGTTAAATACTGCTACCTATGACAGGATTCTGACATATAGGACGTTGAAAAGCATCTTGATACACCTGTCTACTATAGGAAACCCTACAACCTTCATAAATGGCTCAAATAGTGACCTTAAGTGACATGGAGTGACTTAGGACTAAAATTGACTGTGACCAAGGTTAATAGCATATCAAATGACATCAACTAGGACCATGACACACCCTATTACATCCTAATAGACCCCTGTACAAGTTTTGTAGTATAGGGGGTTGACTTATTTTGACTTGTGGTCAAAATAGTCAACAACTCCAACATAGCTAATTTTTGAGATGACAAGAGTGGAGGCGAGGGGGAAGAGAAAGGCCATGGCCCCCAATCCAGTTGTTGACATGTTTAATGTAAAGTCTAGGAAGGAGCTTGATGATGCCATTGGAAATTTTCTCTTTTCCACTATTATCCTAGTTCACGCTACTCACTCTCATTAAAAGAAGGCTGTGGTTAAGGTACCCAAAGTAGAGGGAAAAGTTTGGAGCACTAAATATGGGGAGATGAAGAGTCACTCTCCATTAGAGTTGTTTCAAGCTTTCTTGCTAGGAGTTCTTCCTTGCTTTCTATTGTTCCCTTAGTTATCTTTGTGCTTTGTGTCCTGTTGGTTTTATGTTAAGTTGCACTCTTATGGTTGGGTCTTGTTTGTGTGGCACTTTTGCATTTGTTTGGGTTTTTTTTTTGTTTTGTGCCTTTTTGTCTCATTTTCTGTGCTAATGAAGTTTTAATTTTTGATAAACATTGTATGGAGGCAAAGAAGAATGGTAAGGAGCCGACTCGTTCAGAGAACAACGTCAACAAGACAGATCTAGTGGAAGATGAGAAGTGCATTAATGGAAAGGAAATAGAGGAGTATCCAAATAAAAATCATTATAAATCAAAGCCCTAATCAAAATAGTGATAAAATGAACGTAACAGAGAAATCTTTCAGCAAGGCACTACGTGTTGAGGAAAGGGCTAAGCATTTAGAAGGAGTTGCTTTTGTGCACCATGGATTTGGCACGATAGAGGAAATGGATTCCAAGCAAGATTCAAGACAAGTCAGTAAGTCCCCTGCTCTTCTAAAAACATTAAATTTTTGACCTAATGAGGCTATGAACAATGATTTGCATTTGGAAGAGATTAGGTTGAAAAATGTGGGGATATTCTTTATGTGTCTCAATCAGAATGCTCTGCCATTCAGAGGGTATATTGATGATTGGCTGAATACGATCGGGGGGTGGGAAGGGAATTTATGTTAGTTTTGTAGGATGATGGAAAAGGGTTTTTTTTGGTTTTATTTCAAAACTCAAATATGCAAAGACGAGCTATCAACAAACCTTTCTAAAATATGGGGCAGTCAGTTTTTATGTCAATTCCATGGAACCCTATAGTCTTGATTGTAAAGCTATTGTGCTAAAATTGTTCCTAGATGGGTTGAAATTAGAGATGTACCTCTACAACTGAGGAATTTTTTACACCAAGCCCTTAAAAGCCGTTAGAGGAGGTTTCAAAAGTTGAAGATACTAGGGCTACTATGGCCCATATGAATGCGATGGTTTTGATTTCCTTGAAACCCCTCGAATTCTTTCTTGAAACCGTGGCTTTTAACTTAAAGGAGGCAACCTTTTCTTGCCCTATAGTGGGTCAAGGAAGTTTGAATTCATGTTTCCTATGCAAAAAAGATGGTCATGTTAAAAAGAGGTACCCCCTCCTAGCCTCAAAAAGGAAGCTTGCGATTGCATCTATGAGTGATAGTAAAAGAACGTAAGGTATTGAGAAGGATAAAGGGCAAGACATACCTACAATTGATATTGAAATGATGGAAAATCCCTAGTTTGAGGAGGAAATGATCCCTCGTAATAAAAATGTGATAAGGATGGTCCCATGTTGGGTTTGGGGGTTCCAATGGGTGATGCAGCTCCCAGACCTCCCTTGATGGATGGACATCCTATCCCTCCCCTTGTTCCCCTTGCTCCCTCAGTCCCTTCCCCTCCCCACTGGTGGACTTGATGCATCCCTTCTTATGGATCTTTGTGAGCCTCATGAAGAGGCTAAGAACCCTAATTTGACCCCTAGCTTGGAGGGGGAAGAGTTTTTGAGGAATATAAAGTTATCCTTGCTAAGCTTTCAGTGGATTTCCAGTTCCTAGAAGTGTGTTGCCTTGATAGCTCAGAGGCTTTACCCCATGAAGAGAGGTTGGATATCCGTAATGCTTGCTCCTCCTTATTCTTATATCCACAAGAGCTAGGAATGTTGGAAAACCTTGCAACTCAAACTGAGGAAAATTTTGATACACCAAATGGTAATAAGGAAAATGATCTGTAAGTCCAAGTTTGGAACTAAGAGACTTAAGGTTGAGATGCCAAACACCGTTAATGCTAGTAGTGCCCCTAGCCAAAAGAATGATAGCTACCCCTCCACTGAGTGGGGAGGACTCCAAGAATAAAGTTAAGGATAAGAAGATGCTGCCTTGCTTCAATAGATTGTATTAGACTAAGAGGGGTCCTAAATCCCCATCACAGGCATTTTCCAAACGGAATTTTCTTTTGGTCAAAATTAAAAAGATTGCATAAATTGTCCGACCCTTCGTACAAAGGCAAATCTAGCAGTTTAGGTATTTGGTATTCATGGTCCAATAACCAACAAGGGAAGAAAAGAATTTACTCTAGATTTGATAGATTATATCTCAATAAAGACTGCTTTGCCACCATCTGATGAGGGAAATCTGGTGAAAATGCTGCCGTTCACTATCTCTGACCACCATCCTATAGAATTGCAGTTTACCTTAGTTACTCTAGCTGCTCAAAAGGTGGAAGAATAGAAAGGTAAACATAGCCCAGCTCCAAGATGAGGAATGCTTGGAGGGTTTAAGAACCTCATGGAACAATTGACATGGAACTAGGCAAGAATTTTATGAGATCTGGTTCATCCTGTAGAATTGACACTTGGAACAATTGCATGGAACTAGGCAAGAATTTTATGAGATCTTTTGGGCAAGCCAAAACCAAAAGATGAAAAAAAAGCTAGGGAGATTCAGGGACAACTCATCAATACTAAGGAAAGTGTGCAAAATGACCCTAATAATTCCAAGCAACTAGAGGATATGGTACTGATCAAACATCATCATAGAATTCTGCAGCAATATATAACTAAAGGGGCTCAAATTAGATCAAGACTTACTTTACTTGGCTTAAGCTAGGGGATAAAGGGACTAAATACCTTTTTAGGATCTTTAAAGCTAAACAAGTTAGAGAATGAATCAGAGATGTTGATAATGGCAGAGTGATTTCTGAAGACATTAGTGAGATTAAAACTACTTTCTTCTCCTTTTACTTTAGGTTGTTTGCCTTGGATGGCTCTAGCAATAAAATAGAACAAAACAAGAAGCTGTGCTCTAAAATCACACCATAAGAAAATATCTATAGAAGATGCTGCTTCCCTTGATAGTGAGCTCTCTCTTGACAAAATTAATTTTTCTATTGAGTCACTAAAAGATGACAAGGTGCCATACATTGATGGGTTCCCAGCGGAAGTCTACAAGGCTAATAAATACTGGATTGCTTTGGAGAGCTTGGAGTTTTATGGGAAGCTATACAGGCTAGTTCTTTAGGAAAATATATTACTAGAGGAGTCATTAAATTAATTCCTAAGGAAAGTGACTCTACTTAGGTCAAGAACTGGGGCCTATGACTATGTTAAATGTTTCCCATAAAATCCTTTCTAAAGTGATTGTTAGAAAAATTGCCTCTTTACTGGCAAAAGTTATTTCAGTTACACAAACAAGATTTATTGAAGGAAGATATATCTAAGGTAAGCTCATAATCAGTTGGGAGGGTATGTATTGGGCAAAAGCTACCAATCAGAATGTTTATATGACCCTACTAGATTTTGAAAAAGCATGTGATAGGATTTAGTGGCCGTTTATTGAGATGGTTTTGAAGGCTTTTGGATCTTAGGATAGATCTTGCAGAATGGTAAATGTCCTTTTTTGTGGTTGAAGCTAATGGGAATTAATTGAGCTTCTTAAGTTTCAAAGATCTATCCGGCAAGGATGCCCCCTTGCCCCTGCACTATTTTTAATAGCTGCTGAAGCTTTGCATTTCCTGCTTAGGAAAGTCTCTATTGGGCCTCCAGTTAAAGGCATTACTCTCCCCAACAATGAAAAGCTTATTGATGTTTTATTTGCTGATGATTATACACTTTTCCTTGTCCTTGAAGAGGATAATATACAGCAGATTGCTCTGAGACTAGATATCTTTGTTCTGCTTTTGGATCTAAAGTAGCTTTGCATAAATCAGTGGTACTCAGCTGGGATGACTCTCCCCCGAGTTGGCTTAGTAGAGTTGGATGGTCTTGGCAAGGCCCTACCTGTATGGTTAGATACCTAGGGCTTCCCTTTTCCCTCTCCCTCTCCTTCAAAGAGATGTGGGAATGGTTCTTTGAGAAGATTAACAAGAAGGTTTCTAAGTGGTAAGGGCATCTACTGTCTCTCTGCAGAATTTAGGTCTATCGGAAAGTTCTCTTTTCATTAGTATATACTTTTCTTCTTGTTGGATGTTTAGTAATTACTAATTTGAAAAATTGCACAAGATGTTTAGGGACCATCTATGGTCTGATGGGAAAGGTAACAGGAAAAGACATGTAGTTGCTTGGGAAGTATGTTGCAAACCCAAAGTATTGGCTGGGATTGGTATAAATAATCTTAAAACTCAAGGGATATCTCTTGCCGTCAAGTGGATTACTAGGGCTATGAGCCATAGAAGGTCTTAGTCAAAAGTTTTATCTTGAGGGGATCCCCAAGAGGTAAACCTCAGTGGAAGGAACTGCATATTTCTAACCTATTGTTGTGTTCTTTCTCAGTTAAAGTTGTAGGATGCCCCCATCTTCTAGTCTTTGCTGTTGTGTGGTCTCCATGTGGAAGGAGATGGTGAAGCGCGTAGTGATAGCACAACCTCTGGTTTCTGGGTTTAGCCATAGGTGTCAGGGCTATAGGTCTATTTGCTGGAATTTGAAGCACAATAACACTCCTTGCCTCGACAAGAGGTTGTTCTGCCTTCTTCTGGTTCTCTATGGGGATCAAAACTTTGAATGATATTCATTCTTATGGCTGTTGGCTCTCTTGGGTAGAGCTGAGATAAAATACAATTTTCCATTTTCTCATCTTAGAACTTATACAATGATGTCTAAGGCAATTAATATCTCCCGTTGGGTTGATCATGGAAGACGATGAGGTGTTTTGGGATACTGTTAAATGGGTAAAAGACCCTCCATTAGGAGAAATCACTGCTAAGCAACTTTATGTTAAATTTTCATTCCCCCAAAAGATTTACCTTGGCTTGAATAAGAAGTGGTCTTTTTGTGATCCTTTACATAAGTGGATGTATAGATTTGTTGTTGTGTGGACCCTATGTTTAGAGCCTAAAATGTCTTGTTTTAGGTGGATGTTACTCCAACAAAAGCTTGTTGTTGGGTCTGTTTTATCCAAGTCTGGAGTCAGTAGGCCTTTTTGTACTTTGTATGGTGACATTGAGAGTATTGCGCAACTTTATGTTAAACTTTCATTCCGCAAAAGATTTACCTTGGCTTGAATAAGAAGTGGTCCTTTTGTGATCCTTTACATAAGTGGATGTATAGATTTGCTGTTGTGTGGTCCCCGTGTTTAGAGCCTAAAAAGTCTTGTTTTAGGTGGATGTTACTCCAACAAAAACTTGCTGTTGGGTCTGTTTTATCCAAGTCTGGAGTCAGTAGGTCTTTTTGTACTTTGTATGGTGACATTGAGAGTATTGCGCAACTTTATGTTAAACTTTCATTCCCCCAAAAGATTTACCTTGGCTTGAATAAGAAGTGGTCCTTTTGTGATCCTTTACATAAGTGGATGTATGGATTTGCTGTTGTGTGGTCCCTGTGTTTAGAGCCTAAAAAGTCTTGTTTTAGGTGGATGTTGCTCCAACAAAAACTTGCTGTTGGGTCTGTTTTATCCAAGTCTGGAGTCAGTAGGCCTTTTTGTACTTTGTATGGTGACATTGAGAGTATTGCGCATTTGTTTTGCTCGTGTCCTTTTGCTGTTGCTGTCTTAAAGAATTGTCTGACTCCTTGGTCCAGGTTGTTTTCACAAGAGATTACATGGATAAACATTGCATTTGGTTATATTTATACTGAAAATAATATTCCTATGGTTTTTAAAAAGTTTTGGCTGGTTTTCTCTACTGAAATTTTGTGGTTTATTTGGAAACAAAGGAATGAAGAGGTATTTCAACATAAGGGCAGGGTATTTACCGACTTTGCAAGTGAAGTCACACTGCATATTGTCCATGTGCAGATTTTTTTGCAGCTAAGGGTACCTCAAACGGGGATGGAAAAGCTTTTTGAGGATTGGAATGATGAAGATTACTTCAAATTTCCTTATTGATTGAGTGGGGGTTCCACAACCTAGTCCCTCTCTTGATTGGCAAGTTCTCCATCCTTGTGCATTAGAGGTGCTGATTTCAAAGACAATGAGATCTACTGAAAGACACTTAATTCGAGCGTGCTGATTAGCCAGACCCATCCTTGGTTGGAATCTTGCAAGCTGATCAGATTGAAGAAGGGTAGCAAATAGTAAGCAAGACCTACTCAATATGCTTCAAATGTCTTTTGCAACACTTTGAATAGGTAAATTACTTCTTTGAGTCAAATAATGGCACTTTGAAGGAGGTGGCAGCACATGGAAAAGACAAGGTATCAGTTGGTAGTAACTCTTCTTCTCAGTCCTCTAAGACTGGAATGCCTGTTTTGGAAGTTGGGTATGTGTTCTTGCTCCATGGATGGAGACATTTGTCGAGGACAATTTGAATATTATTTTGGTTAGGCTGCGGGATATCATTGAAAATGGTGGTCATAATGAAAAAGAAGACTTGATTGCTCAAATAAAGAACTTTAAAATGGGACATGTGATAAACCAGCTCACTGAGAGCAGTGCTAAGGAGGTTGAAATAAAGGAGTATGGGACCTAATAATGTGAGTATGGGACTTGAGATGGATGTTGACATCAATGAGTATGGGACTTGGAAAATCTGTTAATGATTCTCTTAGTGGGCATGAGATGTCTTTGGTTTATGTTTGATCTTTTTATATTGCTTTGTAGCATGTATATTGCTCCATTGTGGTGAGCTGAGCTTTGGTTTACTTTAGGTTGTTTTTGGATGTTGCTTTCTTGGAGAGCTGATACTCTCTTTTTGTTTAATTGGTTGTCCCTAATAGACATATATTGTCTTTTGTAAACACTCTTTCAATCTAACAAAAGGTAACCACAACAGGGGCATTTTATGTGCCCCATAGAGACATGAAACTAAGGACTACCATCTTGGAGAGTGTTGGTGGAAAAATGGGCACTTTCGGTATTTCTTGGTTTGTGACTCGTTGAAACATCCCAAAATAGGATAAACTACTAAAATTCAGAATTTCTGCCAAACCCTAGCCAAAACAAATATTTTGCTGATTTTTACTGCAAACCCTAGTTATCCAAAACCCTCACAAAATTGGAATAAATATTACCAAACCCTAGCAACAATTTAGCAAATATTCTACGTGAATTCAGGGCATCAAATCATTCAACCAATTCAACACTATTGGCGCCACATGCAGGGAAATTAGAGCTATTTAAATACTATTTTTTTTGCTTTTCTCCAATCTGAAAATGCTACAAAATATCATTAAAAATAGGGATAAATACAAAATTAATCATAAAAAAATTCAGAATAATATTTAGGCTTGAATAGCCTAACACACCCTCAATTGGGCCTTCCAATCAAATTGCCCAACTGCAATTAAATAATTAATTGCTCATGTCAACACACCAAACCTTAGAAGAGGGTTTCCAAGCTTCCAAATGTAGCACAACCCTAGTAAAAGGGGTCTTAAACATACAAAACTGTTTGTTGTCCAGGAAATGCTCTCAAACTTTTGCCAAATGACCTCAAACCAAGTCGCCACACTCCTTAACCTAGTTGCCACACTTTGCAAGCCAATCACCACTCCCTAGGAAGGGTCCAAACTGTAAATTCTGTGTTTGATGATCAATTACAACACTTGAGCTAGTGCTGTCCTAGATGAGGAATAGGGATTTTCGTCCCTAAACCTTCCTTGGCCTTAAAGGGTTTCGTCTTCAAGACCTTGGTCAAGCTTTTCGTGCTTAGACTCAAATTTTTAAATATCATAATATGCATAACCTTTTGAAATGAATCACAATCCTCCTTATATACCTTACTCTTCAAGTTGGGCACTCCATTTGGAGGGAAAGTGCAAAATGTTATAAGGTTAACTTTATTTTAAAATCATTTAAGGGCTATGTGAATCCCATTAACTCAATAAGCCCCCTCCTCAACTTAAAATTAGAACAACTTAACCAAGTAATACCTTTTTATAATTTGAAGAGGAGTTAGTGCTTCCTTTTTAAGTCCCCTTTCCCTTAGCCTAAGGGAAACACCAAAGAATAAGGCTAAGGGTCCTTTTTCACTCTCATGTCCAAAAGGGGGGCATGACACTCACCTAATGTGAAGTGACACCAATTCACCAATAGTTGGAGATATCACCGTAGAGAATGGTGATTCTTCTTTGCAATTGAGAGGGACTGTTCCCTTGCTGGATATGAATGTTTTGTAGGCTTTTGTAAAAGGGGAGAAACGCACAATGGGATAAAAGTGGATATGAATGTTTTGGGGGTTTTTGTGTATTTTTTACCCGAAAGCACAAAGGAAACAAAACAAAAAGGGAAAAGGGGAGAAACCCACAGCAGGATAAATGTGGAGAATCGTCGGGATAACTCAAAAACAAATAGTAGAAATGGAAGTCCTTCCTATCACATAAGAATGAACATAGAAGCAATAGGGGTTTTGGAAGCTATGTCATAATGTTCGCCGTATTTTTTGGATAAAATACAAAATTCGTCGATTTTCATGCAGAAAAAAAATCACTAAAGTTCATAGGGTTCGCTTTATTTTTTGATCTGCACTTTTTTTCACATTTGTGGGTCTAAATATGTGGGTTGTGTTCATCAGCTGTGTGCTCATCGTGATCTGCTACTATTGAGGATGTCATAGGTGTACTCATCGCAATCTACTGCTGTTGAGGTGGCGAAACCCTAACCTTCGAATTACCAGCCCACCGTCCAAATTTATGTTGCAGCAACCGCAACGAGTCAATAATCCCTTTTGCTTAAGGTGTTGGCCGCCCTGCCGTATCTTGACAAAAGCATCATGGATCCTCATGCAATCAAAACTGGTAATATTGTGCCCCACTCATACTCTACGAACTTGTGGGGGCACACTAAAATGACACCAAATTCTAACAACACAAATTTCTGCCCCTTTCGAAATGGAACGTTTGTCTCTACGTCAAAGAATACAATTTCAGAGCGACTCACTATAACAAAAACCCTTGAAACCTTTTGTTTTGTTTTAGAAAGATCTAAAAACCACAACAAAAGGGAAAAATTATGTGAGAGTTCTTAATGGAGAATTGATGTTGAAAAAAGGTAGGTGGGAAGGTTAGTATTTATTGTAATGAGAAAAAATGTGCATATTATGCATTCTATAATTTAAAAATTAATAATCTAAAAATTAATAATGTTTCATTTATTTTTATTTTTTTAGTTTATTTAATATTTATTTAATTTTAATTTAGATATATCATATCATTTATTTTTTCCTATTGTTCGAATTTAATGGCAATTTTTTTTCGAACTTTATTCACTAGCGAATTTGAACCAAATTTTATACTCATCAAACTCGAACCTTGTGACTTAGCTTGGAAGCACAAAGTCTCCTGACAGACATGATTTTACACACTTGGGTACAAAGTTGTATTGAGATCAAACATGCGGAAACTCATGGACATCAAAGAAGCTAATACATGGGGGGGCTTTTAACACAAAGTTTGGGAAACACCATTGGTTGCACACAATCAATAAAATGATAAAATTTAATAGTTACTTCATCTACAAATAGAGATTCAGAATTTATAAACAAAAGACATTAAAATCTAAAAAACCTCAAAAGAGTCTCACCCGCTTGCTTGCATTTCATTGCTCCAATCCGAAAATAACATGGTTCCACACAAAGTTGCAGCTAACTCTCTCAAAGAGCTTGAGAAAAAGAAAAACATGTACAAAATCAAGGGTTTTTCCTTTTGTACAATCACTTCACCAAATAAGTTGAAAAGTCATTTATTTGCTCATTTTTTATTTTATTTTATTTATTTGGGCAAATTCACAAAATTTAAATGAACTTTTCAATTTTCAATTTTACACAACAATATTATTCCAAAAGGAATTAATTTATCAAATGACCAAAAATGTAGAGTCATTTAATGATTAAATTAACGTTAAGTAATTATAAAATAATTGATAATGTAATCAAGTCAATTAATTTCCTGTCGAGCCCAACATATCAAATTTGCAACTTACTCCATGTGGGCTAGTCGAAAAGTTTGCCTTGTCCATTGGGCTATGAGGTTCCATGAAACATTACGGAAAATATGACAAAATACAAAATGATGAAAAAATTTAAAAATGGGGTAGTGAAATTTGGATGGCCAAATTTCACTACAACAGCTGGCTCCGACTGTGGGACTGCATTCCTTGGCTTCGAATGTAGGACCAATTTGCAAGTGCAACTGGTAGTCAGTTCGACTATCCCAGTCATATGGGAATGAACATGAGTTGTCGGGCTAGATCTTACCTGCTCAAACTCCTTGCAACTTACCATGTAGCACACACCCTCGTGCCATAATCCATGTGGGAAAATCTGCCTATTTGTATGCTGAAGCACCCTGTTTTCAAGACAAATTTTCTTATTTTTGCATCTATTCTATGCATATTTCTGTATATTTCCATCACAAAAAAGGACAAATATGCATGACCCAATTGTTGCAATTTCTTCACAAGTGACATCTTCTCAAATGTGAGCACAAATCTAGAACTTCTAGCACATGCATAACTCCCACTTGACATGATAGAGAAACAATAAACCACTACAACTCAGCTGTGAATTCTCAACAGTCCATTTCAATCATATTTACTCTTATCACTATCATTCTTGGTTTCAAAAATAATTTGCCAATTTGATGTTCAAAGCTAGCATACCTGTGTTCAAAAAGACCATCCAAATCACCAAAATGGTTGCCTAACGCCAAAGACTATAGAAAGCATGTGAGCCATTTGACAAAATGAATCAATGAACTGTTGCCATGTTGTAATATCCCTAATCGGAATACTATACAAGAATTTGGTTTTCTTGGAATTTCCTTTGAAATAATATTGTATAAATATAAACTTACAATTGGATTAATACCTTAAATAATAAAATCTAGTTGTATTAATAATAAAATATAAATCCTCAAGGGGTTTCGTCCTTGGGTTATTGTGATGACAAGGATTTTCGTTCTTGAAATCAGATTACACAATTAAGGGGTTTCGTCTTTAAGAGCGATTGTAAAGCATGATGCTTGTATAAGGTTAAATGTTTGAATATATCATTGAATGATTTTCCTTCCCTACCAATTGCTGAATATAAATACCTTCATAGCCTTCCATCAAATGACATGTCTTATCCAAAGGTGGTGACCTTTTGTCAAATGAATACCGATTACTAATTAATTAATAAATAATTAATGTTGTATTAATGACTGCTGTTTATATGGGTGCTCCCCTTTTATAATAAATGACTGTTATTTTTTGGTGCTCCCTCAATGGGCAATTCCCCAGTTAATTGCAATGCTTCTCTTCAAGGGTAGCGATTTCATAATGCTGGCTTGGTATGGTGATTTGCTAGTGTTTGTTGGCCTGGTGATTGGCGGTTTGCTGTAGGTGGTTGATTTGTTGGTGGGTAGAGGGGATATGTCTAATGGAAGACATTGCCCCCATCTCCATCCCCATCTCCATCATGTGCAATTGGGAGCTATAAAACTTGTTATGCCACATGCTGTAGTAGAATCTGAACAACCTACTGCATAGGCCACTACATAGAAACCTGAACAAACTGCAATGGGATAGTTTGTGCTATCACCTGTTGTCTGAGACCCTGTCTCTATCCCTGGGCCTACCCCTATGCTAGGCTCTGCCTCTGCCTCACCTTCCTCCAATGTTGTCCTCGCTGTTGAGGCTAGGGTCTAGTCAATCGAATGGGCTTGAAGGATGCCCACCAAGCTGCATAGGCATCTGTTACGCTAGCGTCTGCAACTCCGCCTACATAGGCCCAATCATAGGCTATTCCGTATCAAAGCTAGTGATCGTCTGGGCTCTCGGCACTAGTAGCCCCCATTGTCTAATCTCCTGAGTCACATGCACAAAGAAATGCGGTCCATCAGGCACATCTTGTTGGAAATCGAACTATCATTGTACTTGATCAGGGCTATGCCTCTCCACAATGAACTTATGCTGCCCTGTAATATAACATGTTGTCAGCATATACCTAGTGACATGACCATCCTCCACCCAGCCAAACTGAATAACCATATACGGCCACTAGATGAAGTCACCATCTACCATATCATCTATGGCCTTCCAATAGAAATACAAGTCTCCCCTGTGGCCTTGTAGACCAGCGCTCGTCTGAAACCAACCAAATGCCAATGGGTCTTGAGGTCCCCGTTGAAATCTCTGACCAACTGGTCGCTCTATAGCAATGTGCTTCTAGCATTAGACTTGAATCAAGGCGTTGTGCCCAATGTTGCAACCCCTTTGATATGCTATCACGTTTAAGTCGCGGTATAGTTGGGTCAGTATCATAGGGCCCCATGCAAAGAGTGCAGTGGAATCGAGCATATCCCGAATCATCCCTATAAGATCGATCTAAAAGAACCACCCACTCTTGTCAGGCAACATGAGGTTGTTGACAAGAGCCATTAGGAACACTACCTCCTTGGGTACTAATGCTTGTGTTGGTGGTGGCACCACTACAAGCTATCCCGTTGCTATTGCTTCGGGAACAACATTTGGGGGCCACGTCAAGTCCTCTAAGGTGTCACTATCAATGGACCCCTCTGCAACTGCAATATCCATCACCTCGATTAGGTCCTCAAGCATGGCTCGCCTGCCCTACGGCATCCAATAGATCCTCTGACCTCGAATGGGCACTTGTAGAATCTGCCATACATCCTCCAGCATCATTGTGGCCTTGCCTGTGTGTAGGTGGAAGGTCGAAATCTCATAATGCCAATGCTCTGCTAGCGTTGACAAATAGGCTCAGTGTGCTCGTATAATTGGCATCCGAGCTATATGCCATAAATTTACTGCCTCAAGGAGTTTTGCAATCTCATCTGTCATGATGTTGGGATAGCGTAATACTCGTGATCGTCGCTCACTCGTTGTCACGACACCTAATCGCTCCTGTATATTACAAAGCAAAACCAAACCAAGTCAATCACTTATCTATTTTTCTTTAGTTGATCATTGTTGAACACAACTATCTAATGAGAGGGGGGGTGGATCGGTAGATGAGCTAAAACTAGTTCTTTAAACCTTTTAAAGAAGATACAGATGCATATGCATATTAAAGAACAAATTTAGAGATCACACACACACAAAAAACACATTACACCAACTTTATACGTAGAAAATCCAAAGGGAAAAAACCACGGTGAGAATCGCTGCTAGAATCTACTATTCTAATCTAGTCTCACAGTTAAATGCCTCACTGTAAAAACCACACTAGTTACAAGATTTAAGGGCACCAACCCTAAGGAGACACCAATCCCCTAGCTGAGCACCAACTTAGTTTGTTTGACGGTACCAACCAATTAGAACTATGGAGCTACAACTCTAGCATACAATACAGAGTCATAAATGAACCCAATTCTATTTCTTTGTTACAAGTCTGGGCTGTAACTGCTCAATCTCTGCACATTCTCTGTGTGCCCTTTCTTCCTCTTTGCCTCACTCTTTTTGTGTCTAGATATATTTTTATTAGACACACTTCATCTCTCTATTCCTCTAACTTTTACTCTGTGTTTGCATTCGTCTCTAATCGACACACTTCGAGTCGCTCTTGTAGCTCCTTTTACAATTGTGACAACCACCTATGACAATGTTCTAGATGTTGTATATATGGACAATGAATCTAGGGTTTCATGTCTTCAATGTGTTCACACTTCGACTACCCTCATTTATCCTCATTTTGGAATTTTTTCCATTATGACTTGACCTGTTGATTTTCCGTGTCTCGGTTCATGCTTCATGCCGTAATGTTCAGGGCTCTTTACTATCTATGACAACTGTTGGATTCAATTCATAAATGCGTAGCCTCCTTAATCATAGATTGTTCAGTTGGATCAATCATTCTTGAGCTCTGTGTAGACATATCAAGTTCACCACTAGTTCTGTCTGTTCCTCCACTTGACCGTTAGAACATATTAAATGTAGGCCTTTGATTTTTTTCTTTGCGCCATTTCTAAGCTCTTTTATTAACTGTCGAGCTCCTTTTTGCATCTCACTATCTCCTATATAACTGGGTCACTTTCACTCCTTTCGATTATCTCAGATATGCTCGATCTTTAGCTCTCTATTGTGCCGTTAACCATAGGTCACTTTGCTTCACTAACTCCACTTCGCTTCGTTGGATCTTTTTTATCAAGTTTTTTGCGTGCCATTCGATCTCTGAAGATGCACGATCTTTATATTAGCTTGGTTGTTAAACTTTGGCATGTTGACCTCATCTCGTTTCTTACAACGTCTTTGAGATGCTTCCACTTTGTCGTTCTCTTCAAACTTGCTCGATCTTTAACTCGCCTTGATCCTTCAGCACTTGTGAAAGTGCTCTACACTTCCAAATTATCCTTTGGAGACTTTGTAATGGTCCTTTAGAGCTTCTCAAGGTGCCATTTGGAACCTTTTGTTGCGGCCTTTTTGTCTAAGGGGCTTCGGGACAATTTCCCTGACAAAATGTCTAAGTGTCCTTCGGAGCTTTTCAAAAAAGCCTTTCGGAAACTTTGCAAGTGTCCTCTGCCCCATTTGAACTATCCTTCGGAACAATTGCAAGTGTCCTTCGGAAATTTTGCAACAGACCCTTTGGAACTTTTGCAAATGTACCCTTCGGAAACTTTGTTTGCGTCACTTACCCTTCGGCACTTTAACAAAGCTCCATTCGGAATTTTTGTTTGGGACCCATTTCCTTCAGGAATTTTGTTCGGGACAATTTTTCTGACAAAGACTTAACCATTTTTCAGAAAGAATTCGCCGAACTACTTTCTCTGAAAGAATTCCAAATTGCACCCATTTCCTTCGGAAACTTTGTTGCAGACATTTTGTTCGACAAAGTCTAAACCATTTTCCCGAAAGAATTTGCCAAACCACTTTCTTCGAAATAATTTCAAATTGCAAAAATGACTAAGTGTGGAGACCAAACATTTTCTTGACAGATTTTCAAAGCTTCGGAACAATTGTTGTGGGCTTTCTGTCTGACGAGTCTTCAACATTTTTTCAAAAGAATCGCTCGAGTCACTTCTTCCGAAATAATTCCCCAGACAAATGCAAATGTGCAAAATTGACTAAGTATGGAAACTTAGTAGGCTTTTAGTTGAGGGACAACCTTATGCATTTGCAACATTTGCTCTACTCGAGTCACTTCTTCCGAAATAATTCCCCAGACAAATGCAAAGGTGCAAAATTGACTAAGTATGGAAACTTAGTAGGCTTTTCGCTGAGGGACAACCTTATGCATTTGCAACATTTGCTCTACTCATCCTTATGACTTAGAACTTAAATCACAAAGAGTAGGCACAAACCTAATTATCATAGTGTGATTATTTCCTTCAGATGCTGCCATACGTGCAAATGTTGTTAACATCAACCTATGTACTTAGCCATATCTGTCAAGATAACCATGTGAGCAAAGGCATTCATATGATTGTTTTTGTATTTTCATAGTCATTCAAAGTACACGCACAACTCCATGGGGCTCTGCAACAAATCTGTTCAACTCAACACCTTTGTCATTAATGCATAATAGCACATGCTGCTTTTGACATCAATGACAATCCTTCATACATCAATGACTATGTCCAACAATCATTTTACCATTTTCTTCTAATTTTGGCCTAGGCATTTTATTCATTTATCCTATTTTGTCCTGTCTATTCTTTCATTGGCACTTTAGGGCGATCTTGTCGTTTTCTTTAGTGATCTCATCATTCTGTAGGGCGTTTTCACCACTCTACAGGGGTTCTCGCCATTTTCTTCACTGGTCTGCGATCTTGTTGCTTCGTAGGTTGTTCTTGCCAATTGGTAGGATTGGCGAGTTCGCCAGTTCTAGGCAATTCCATCGATTGATCGGTGATTCCGCCAATTGACTGGTGAATCCATTGATTGACTAGCGTTTCATTGTTTTCTTGATGATATTGCCATTTTGGCAATTTTCACAATTTTTGGCGATATCGCCATTTTTATTGCAAGTTAGCCGTTAGGACGACGATCTCACTGTTTTCGTAGGCGACCTCGCCGTTTTCATCTTTTCGAAAATGGCGAACTCGCCAATTCGTGGTTTTATACCTCCTAATAAATGCCATAAATGCAAAATTTGAATAAACCAAAAGGTATCTACTGATGCTTTGCTCCTCGGTAGTCACTAGTACCCTCTCATGTGCTCGCCCAGGGGTCTATGGTGAGGGATATCCATCATTTTATTTTTTCTCTTACGTGCTAAAATTAGAGCTCAAGATTTCAATAGGGGAGGGTGAAAATGAATAATTTTCACCCCCTAGGGATCAATTTATTACACAATTTTTGAAAATTTCCTCCCTGGCCTTATTTGTGATCCTTTTTTCTTCCTAGGAGGCTCATTTTTGCCTTTATCTGTTTTTCAATTAGTTTTTTTTAATTACTCCAATTTCTAGCTTTTTTTGCTAAACCCTGTGCCGTTTTCTTCTCTTCAAGGGCTCGTCCATCAATATTCATTTTTTTGCCCTACCGTCGAAGGGGCATTCTAGGCCTCCCAAACAATTGTTGGGGCATTTTCGTGAACCCATTTGTCTGCAAATCAATTAAAATCAACAAAAACGGAAACGGAATTAATTCTTCTAATTTGTGATCATTTTAAGCAACCTTTTTATTCTTTGAAAAGTCGTTGCTTCGACAAAATGTTTCGCCACACCCTTCCGAACTGAGGCAAAATGTAGACATCCAGTTCTCACCACTGCTGTTTCGAGATTGCAAGTCTGAAACTAGTTCCTACAATAATGCACAAATTGAACCAAAAATAGTTGAAACACGCAAATTTGTTTGCACAATCATCACCTTCTTCCAATTCATCTCTAGTCAAATTGCAACTTAGGAAATTGATTTTTTCGATCAATGGTGCAAGACAACTTATGGAATTCCAAGAAGTACAAAAAGCGTAATCAGAATCACTTAGCTAAGCAAATGCTAAGTGAAAAATCCATGGAAAATTAATGAATATCTAATTTTGAAAAATTAAATTTCAAATATCTAGGCCATGACATCACCCCATGACATCATCAAAAGGTTGTCATGCATCAAGTATTTATGGAGATAAATATCTGAATTAAGACAAGCCATGCCTTATTAATGCACTCTCTTTCCAAATTATTAATTGTTTGATCCTCCAAAATTGAACTCATTTGTAACCACTCATCTCATTCTTGATCCAAAGGCCATAACTGATCTGGGAAACCAATAAATACAAGAATGACTACGGACAAATAGACAATGTTTTTAGTGCAAAGATATAATGCAAAATTCCATTTAAAGCTTCAACCTATTCTTCCATTTTCATTCACAAGTCAATCCAAATGGTGCATGAGGAGATGTTGGAGGCACTTGCCCAACCACATTGCTAGAGATATTGAACTCCATATCTGGACACAAACACGTTTGTGGATTGTCCTTGAAGAGAAGTCACAAAGAGAAGGTATAATCGTATTGTAATGTTTTTTATTTATTTTTTGAATTCATTGACCTTGCCCAACTAAGGGAGTAGGCTTAATATGTTTGTTATTGAATTTATCTACTGACGAATGGACAAACTTATTTTACAATCCTATTTCATAGCAGGAGCTTCTGCAAATTATGATGATCATGACATATGAGTGGACTCAATGGGGGAGTCCAAGACAAAGCATGGGAAGACGGTAGCGGGAGACATTTCGGGGATTCTATTAAATCAAACGTCTAGTTTTAAGCATCATCAAATATGGCGATTCTATCAGACTGAATGTCTAGTTTTTAGCATCATTAGATATGGGGATTCTATCAAATCAAATGTCCAGTTTTCAACTCTATCAAATATGGGGATTTTGATAACCTGAACTTTGGTGAGATGAAGGCCGCTATTAGGGAGAGGGACCCCACTATGGTTCTACCATCAACATGTTCAACACATAATTTAGTGGAGAGAAGAGAAGCTGGTTCACCCGCATATGAAGCCGAACACCTGCATATGCACTTAATCCAAAATAAATGTGAAAAGGCCTAGTAGTGTTGCCTCTTTGGATGACAACTGAAGAAGGGCTTCTTGAAGGCCCTCAAAAAAACATATAATGTAGAGGAGGTTTCAAAAGTTTGAGTTGAGTGGCTCAAGTTTACTGAAGTTGAAGGCTACAACACTTCATCTTGGGTTGAAAGGCTCACATTGACACAGGACAAGCCAGTGAGTTGGTGACTATATGATGTGCCTCTAGGATTGTTGTGGACACTTTCCATTCACCTCCTTTTTGAGGTTTCCAGTTCCTTTTTCGCTGAGAGGAATTGGTTGACATACAAATGGGTCCTTTCTATTAAGAGGAACAAAATTATCTCGAAGAGAGTGGAGAAGCTTGTCATTGTACAGAATGGCTTACGTTTCATGGATTGCCACACACCTGATTGCCACACACCTGAGTACAAGGAGAGCTCAACTTTACGTTGGGATGTAGAGATCATGATGTAGGAGCATCATCTAGGAAGAACTTTGCAATCAATTTTGTCTTAGTGCATGTTAGGACGTCTAAGATAACGAGTTGCATAGGTTAAAGGTCTTAGGTTAGGATCAAATTTGAATTTGGGATCATTTTGTATTTTCTTGCCTATTTTGCATTTGAATTTCATAGACTAGCAAACTCAATCTTTTGAGCAATTTTGGCACTATTAGTCATGTCTTAGAGTCTTATCATGATGTTTAAAGACTTATTACATTGTTAAGGGTCTTTATTAAGTTGGTGCATCATGTTAGTAATGTTTTCAAGCAATCTTTAATGCATTCTTAACCAACTTTGCCCCCTTTCACATGCTAATCAGGTGTAAGTGAATTAGTTCCACAAACTATGATTGTAATGCATTGGTTAGGTAGTTAGGGAAGTGAATACCATGAAAACAATATTGTAAAACCATTGGTGGGGTTGCTTTCTCGTGAAAAGAAAAGAACATAGTGATTGAGAAGGCTGGATTGTGTCAAAACAGGGGTTTAGAGTTCAAATTTAAAGAGTGATTAATAATATGCAGACTTGAATTTGGTGTTTCCTATATGTGGAGCCATCTTACATTGGTTTTTAATCATTTGCAATTGATACTCAGTCCCTTTCAGGTGTGAATCAGGGGAATTCTCACATTCATCTTTGACAAGTTTGGGAATAATTATTCGGTACACACTTGGACTGGTAAATTTCATTTTTAAGATATTTTCCTTTGTTTCCAGTATTGCTATCAAATTCAAGTAATTGATCCTTGATCATATAGACCTTACAAAGATGGTTAGAGCCTTGGAAACAGTGATTTGTGTTTAGAAACCATAAATTTAGTCTCTCGATTATGTGTAAAAACCTTTCTAGGGTTTATGAGAAAAAATGGATTTTGCACTCTAAAAACCTCCTCAAAGGTCCAAATTGTACTTGAAGCATCTGCTCATAGTCCTTCAACTGATTTTTGAGGTTTGATTGAGTCTTGACACGTGTGGAGTGTTTTCTATTAAAAACTCAGTAAAACTGGTAGGAGACCTAATTGCTAGGAAGGTTTTGTGAATTAGTAGATTTCCCTTGAGAGTCTACTGAAGCTGTAAGGGCCTAATGGGTACTCAAAACCGTTTTTAGTTTGTTTAGAATCCCTGTAGATTGTTCAAATCTACAAGCTTTGTATAAAAGAAAGGCTGCAGGGAGACAAGGCGTAAAAGAAGAATCTTGTGTTTTGAATTGCAAACTCTCTCCCTCTGCATCAAATTGGTATCAGATCAGGGTGTATAACTGAAGGAGGCTTCAAAGAAGGTGACACTCTTTGAGGTCAAGAGAGAATTGATTGTTTATTGGTTAGTTGGATTGAGAAGCCAAAATGTCACCTAGAAGGAACCTAAGAGGAGGTGGAAGAGGAGATATCCAGATGGGATATTCTATCTTGGAGGAGTTAAGAAATTTGAGAGTAAGTTATGATGCAAGGCTTACAGTAGTAGAGGCCAATCAGAGAAGAGGAGTTATAATAGGGGACACAAGTGATAAAGAGGAAGAACCACAAGCTCCAGAGGAGGAAGAAGAAGATGAAGGGCATGAGGAAGAAGGTATTGATAGACTACTGAAAGTAGTGATGGGATAGGGATCTAAACCAAAGAGTTTCCTACCTATTCAGGCAGTCTAGATGGGGAGGAACTTATTGATTGGATTATGGAGTTAGACTAATATTTTGACTATGAAAATGTACCGGAAGAAAACAAGGTCAAATTTGCTTGCACAAAATTAAAGGGGCATGCAACCCTTTGGTGGGATTACATACAAGATGAAAGGAGGAAGAAGGGCAAAACCAAAATCAAATCTAGGGATATGATGGTACCAAAATTAAAGGCCAAATTTCTACTGACTATCATACAAATCTTTTCAATAAATTGCAAAATTTGAAGCAAAAAGAGATGGGTGTTAAGGAGTATACTGAAGAGTTATACAAGTTGACAATTTGATCAGGTCATGTAGAAGAGGATGTGGAGAAGATTGCTAGATATCTTAATGGGTTGAGGTATAATCTTGAGAATGAACTTAGCTTAGTCAGCCCAAGGACACTTGAGGAATGCTATCAATATGCTTTGAAAGCAGAGGATAAGCTAAATAGAAGGCAAACTCAACAAAACTGGGACAGGGGCAGAAGTTATAGAGACATATCAAAGGACAAGTTCAGAACCAAATACCTCTCAAGAACAATCATCTACTTCAAGAGGTGGATTCAAAGGAGACCGTACTTCAGAGAAGAATATACACAAAGAGGAAAAAGATTTATTGGATTCACGGGGAAATGTTTCAAATGCAACAAATTTGCATGTCATAGATTTTGGGAGTGTCCCGAGGAGCCTCAAGCTAGCAACTCTAGGAATAAAAGTAGAAACCAAGTAGTTCAAGTAGAGGAAGAAAGTGTGGGTTCTCCATCTCACATAGAAGAGCCAGAAGTTGGTGAGTCCTTACTGATAAGGAGGGTGCTGATATAACCACCCAAGTAGAAAGACCCTGCCCGAAGAAAGACACTGTTCAAGACAACTTGCAAATCCTAAGGTAAGGCTGTAAATTGGTGATTGATTTAGGTAGTAATGATAATCTAGTGTCAGTAGAGATGGTAGAAAAGCTTGGTTTAAATAGAATGCCACATCAAACCCCCTATAAGGTCTCATGGCTTCAAAAAGGGCAACAAGTTCTTGTGAATGAACAATGTTGGGTAGCTTTTAAGATTGGAGGATACAAAGACAAGGTTCTATGTGACATAATGTCAATGGATGTGTGCCATGTGCTCTCAGGGAGGCCTTGGCAATATGATAGAAAGACTACTCATGATGGAAGGAAGAATGTTTACATATTGGAGAAGGATGGCATAAGTCACACACTGTTGCCTTTGAAAGAAGGAAATGGACAAGGGATTAGTTCAAATGTTATGATGGTGAGTGAGGAGTTCTTGAATGCTATGAAAGAGGAAGAACTGGGCTTTGGAGCGGTAATTAGACCAAGGACTGTTATAACAACCACCAAGTTGAATGAGCTCCCTCAAGAGATACTATACATGTTGGGAGAATTTGTTGATATTGTGGTGGATGAATTGCCCATTGAGCTGCCACCTATTAGGAGCGTTAGTCACCATATTGACTTCATACCAAGTGCAAGTTTGCCCAACAAAGCTGTTTGCAAGATGACCCCTCAAGAGAATGTAGAGATTAAGAAGCAAATACAAGAATTCTTGGATAAAGGACTAATCAAAGAGAGCGTCAGCCCATGTGCAGTACCAGTTGCACTAGTGCCAAAGGAGGGAGATTGGAGGATGTGCACTGACTCTAGGGCAATCAACAAGATAACAATAAGGTATAGATTCCCTCTTCTAAGAATTGAAGATTTAATGGAGTATTTGAGTGGTTCTAATTATTTCTCTAAGATTGATCTCAAGAGTGGTTATCTTTAGATAAGGATAAGGTAAGGAGATGAATGAAAAACTGTTTTTAAGACTAATGAGGGGCTGTATGAATGGCTTGTTATGCTATTTGGTTTCATTAATGCCCCAAGTACATTCATGAGACTCATGAATGAAGTCTTAAAGCCTTTCATTGGTAAATTTGTCATTGTATATTTAGATGATATATTGATTTATAGTCCAAGCAAGGAAGAACATCTTCAGCACCTTGGAATGGTGATGCAAAAGTTGCAAGAGGAGAGGTTATTGATTAACCTTAAGAAATGTTTGTTTATGAAGACAATGCTGGCGAATCTTGGGTATTTGGTTTCCCAAGTTGTTTTGAAAATGGACAAAGGCAAAGTGAAATCCATTATTGATTGGCCTTTTCTCAAGACAACTTATGAGGTTAGAAGCTTCCATGGCTTAGCAAGCTTTTATAAGAAGTTTATCAGAAATTTTAGTGGGATTTGTGCACCCATCATTGACACCTTAAGAGGAGATAAAAATAAATTTATATGGACTGATATTGCTAAGAAGAATTTTCAGTTTTTGAATAAGAGAATTATAGAACACTTTGTATTAGTACTTCTTGATTTCAAGAAGGTTTTTCAAGTTGAGTTTGATGCAAGTCAATAAGGCAGACCTGTAGCATACTTCAGCGAGAAGTTAAATGAGGCAAAGATTAGATATTTTGCCTATGATTTAGAGTTTTATGCTATGGTTCAAGCCTTAAGGAAGTGGAGGCACTATCTAATGCCAAAAGAGTTTGTCATATTCACAGACAATCATGCACTTTAGTTCATAACTAGTCAACTTAAGCTAAGTCAAAGGTATATGAAGTGGGTGGAGTATTTGCAAAACTTCCCTTTTGTTATCAAGCATAAAAAAGGCCAAACTAACAAGGTAGCAGATGCTTTAAGCAAAAAGGCTTTGCTCATAAGTTAAATTCAGATTGAGAGTGGGGGAATAGAGGCACTCAAAGAATTGTATGAAACTGATTAGACTTCCAAGAAGCATATGAGGCTTGAAAGCATCCAACTATTATGAGTATAGAGCCTTGGATGGAGTATATGTTATAGGATGGTTTGTTGTTTAAGGGAGTTCAACTTTGTGTGCCAAGGAGTTCCATGAGAGAGAATTTGATTAAGGAAAACATTGCAGGAGTTTAGCAAGCCATTTTGGCCTTGACAAGACTTTAGCTCAGCTAAGTAGTCATTATTATTGGCCTAGAATGCAAACAAATGTAATAAAATTTGTAGAAAGATGTATAGTATGTCAATTTGCTAAAGGAAAGAGCACTAATGCCGGTCTTTATCAGCCCTTCCCAGTTCCAAATAGACCTCGGGACTCCATTAGCATGACTCCATTTTTGTTGTAGTGGACAGATTTTCAAAGATGGCCCATTTCATACCATGCAAACAACTAATGATGCTACTCATGTGGCTAACTTTTTTTGCAAAGAGATGGTTAGATTACATGGGATTCCAATGAGTATTATCTTATATAGAGATACTAGATTTGTAGGGCACTTCTGGAGTACCCTGTGAAAGATATAAAGTATGTCAATTTGCCAAAGGAAAGAGCACTAATGCAAGATTTTATTAGCGCTTGCTAATTCCAAATAGACCTTGGGACTTCATTAGCGTGGATTTTGTAATGGGGTTACCAAGAACTCAAAGAGGGCATGACTCCATTTTTGTAGTAGTGGACAAATTTTCAAAGATGGCCATTTCATACCATGCAAAACAACTAATGATGCTACTCATGTGCTAACTTGTTTTTCAAAGAGATGGTTAGATTACATGGGATTCCAATGAGTATTATCTTAGATAGAGATGCTAGATTTGTAGGGCACTTCTGGAGGACCCTATGGAAGAAATTGGGAGCAAACTTGAACTTTAGTTCAGCGTACCACGCTTAGATTGATGGACAAACTGAGGTGATCAATAGGAGTTTGGGTAATTTACTGCGGTGTCTAACTAGGGATAGTCTGAAAGTGTGGGATTTAGTCTTATCACAAGCATAATTTGCCTATAATAACTCACTCAATAGAAGCACAAGAATGAGTCCATTTCAAGTTGTATATGGTATGCACCCAAGAGAAGTCTTTGAGATAAGAGACCTAGGTAAGATGGAGAAAAGAAGTGTTGAGAGAGAAGAGTTTGCTATTGCTATCCACCCAAGAGGAGTCTTTGAATTAAGAGACCTAGGTAAGATGGAGAAAAGAAGTGTTGAGGGAGAAGAGTTTGCTATTGTTATGCAAGAGGTGCATGAGCAAGTTAAGAAGCAATTGGAGTGGAGTGTGGAAAAATACAAGCAACATGTAGATCGTAGGAGGAGAGAAGTCAATTTTTAGGTTGGGAACATGGTGTTAGCTCATCTGAGGAAGAAAAGGTTTCCAAAAGGTGAGTACAATAAATTGAAAATGAAGAAGATTGGCCCTTGCAAGGTCATTAGGAAGTTCTCCAACAATGCATATGAAATAGAGTTGCCTAGTGGTGTGGGAGTCTCTCCCATTTTTAATGTTGCAGACTTGTATCCATTCAAAAAAGGGGATGATAGTGGTCAACCAGCGGGAAATGAAGAAACAACAGTTTAAAAATGGGCAAATCAGTGGCCACAAGCCAAGAAGAGGAACTTGAATTCATCTTGGACAAGAAAGTTAGCAAAAAAAAAGAGGCAAGGAGTATCACCAATACTTGGTGAAGTGGAAACATCATTCTATAGAGGATGCACTTAGATGACTGAATCAGATATCATCAAGCATAGAGGTACTCTTGAAGACCTCATGAACAGGAGTTCATGAGTCAAATTTTTGTTCCTAGGGAGTATGATGCAAGAGCATCGCTTAGGAAGACTTTTGCAATCAATTTTGTGTCTTATTGCATTTTAAGAGGTCTAATATAGCGAGTTGCATTGGTTAGAGGTCTTCGGTTAGAATCAAATTTGAATTTGGGCTTATTTTGTATTTTCCCGCCCTTTTTGCATTTTAATTTTCTAGACCAGGAAACTCAGTCTTTTGAGCAATTTTGGCACTGTTAGTCATGTCTTAGAGTCTTATCATGATGTTTACGGACTTATTAAGGCCTTTATTAAGTTGGTGCATCATGTTAGTAATGTTTTCAAACAATCTTTAATGCATTCTTAACCAACTTTGCCCCCTTTCACATGCTAATTAGGGGTTAAGTGAGTTATTTCCAAAAAGTATGATTATAATGTGTTGGTCAAGTAGATAGGGAAGTGAAGACCATTAAGACAAGATTGTAAAACCATTGGTGGGGTTGCTTCCTTGTGAAAAGAAAAGAACATGCTGACTGAGAAGGTTGGACTGTGTCAAAATAGGGGTTTAGAGTTCAAATTTGAAGAGTGATTAATAATATACAGACTTGAATTTGGTGTTTCTTGTATGTGGATCCATCTTACATTGGTTCTTTATCATTTGCAATTGGTACTCAGTCCCTTTCAGGGGAATTCTCACGTTCATCTTTGAAAAGTGCTGGGAATAGCTATTCAGTACACACTCAGACTGGTAAATTTCTTTTTAAAGATATTTTCCTTTGTTTCCAACATTGCTATCAAATTCAGGGAATTGACCCTTGATTATATAGACCTTACAAAGGTGGTTAGAGCCTTGGAAACAATGATTTGTGTTTAGAAACCATAAATTTAGTCTCTCGGGTCTGTGTAAAACCTTGTCTAGGGTTTATGAGAAAAATTGGACTTTTCACTCTAAAAACCTCCTCAAAGGTCCAAATTGTACTTGAAGCTTCTGCTCATAGTCCTTCAATTGATTTTTGAGGTTTCATTGAGTCTTGACACATGTGGAGTGTTTTCTATTAAAAACTTAGTTAAATTGGAAAGGAGACCTAATTGCGAGGAAGGTTTTGTGAATTAGTAGATTTCTCTTGAGAGTCTAGACCTAAAAGTTTGTGTGAAGCTATAAAGGCCTAATGGGTACTCAAAACTGTTTTTAGGTTGTTTAGAACTCCTGTAGATTGTTCAAACCTACAAGCTTTGTATAAAAGAAGAATCTTACAAGGAGACTAGGCCTAAAAGAAGAATCTTGTGTTTTGAATTGCAAACTCTCTCCCTTTGCATCAAATCATGAGGAGCTGAGGTAGGTTGACGAAGACCAGGATGTACAACCATTATTGATAGGGATGCCCTTGTGGGATGACGCTGAGCCCAATAGTTCCAATGATGAGGAGCGGTTCACGAATATTCCCTATTATTCCCTCTGATTGATGACTTTGTTTTTTGAGTTGTGGACTCCTTTTTTGTTTTGTGCATTGGCATGTTGATGTATCAATTATCATGTACTCTTTTATCTTTGAGTTTGACAAAGCATGTTGATGCATCATTCAATCCTCTCATGGTCTCATCTCCGAGTTAGCATGTTGATGTATCATTCAATCCTCTCATGGTCTCATCTTCGAGTTAGCATGTTGATGTATCATTTACAAGTTTGGATTATGATATTATCAGATGGATTATTGGATCCATGGTTTTATTTAATAATTCATTGTTTTAAATTTCAGCTTATTTTAGTTTGTTTAAGGTTTATTTATTTATTTGTATATATTTTTATATTATTTTAATAACCATTCCGCAATTGCCCCCAATATTTGGGAAACTTTTTTCTGTTCTGGAAACCCTATCCCCCAGTCCCCGAGCCATAGCTAACTATGGAAATAAAAATGTACAGTTACTTAAACCGAAGGATATCATTCAATTTATTGTCGAGGAGATAGACAAATAAAAGGAAGCATAGAAAAGAGAAGTGGAGCAGGAAACAAATATCCTTTTGCTATATGCTCTATCTTACTTTCCACGTGGCTTCCCTTTCATTTTATATGAGGAACATTTTATATGAGGTACTATCTCATTTTCCAAATCAATGGCCCGTAGCCAATAATACCTTCCAAATCCAACAATCGGCGTAACTTTGTGTTTGACAATAGGTTTGACACCCTTTAGAGGTTTTGAGCCATTGCCATGTGGCATTATCAATGGCCTCACTTTTGGCTCATTCTCTTTTTCTTGTCCCTAGGAAATTTGCTTTTGTTTAAAGGGGGCCACTTCACTCTATTGCTTCCCTTTTTACATTGGAGGTACTACGTCACTTTTTAATATGGGGGAACAATATTACAATATCTAAAGTCCTAGGATTTTTTGCCTTAAGGGAGAGCATTAGACATTTTCCTTATGATACAATCAAAGGAATTTAGCCTATTATTACCTATTTTCCCAAAAGACAAGAATAGAAGACTAGGAATTTCAGATGGAGGAAATAATGCAATTATTTTTGAGCGCAGAAAATTCACAACACCTACCTAGGAAGCTTCAATATTGCAGGCTCGTGGATATATTCAAAATGAGGTCATCGTATCCATAAACCCTAGCCACAGGGATAGCTTCATCAATCTTGACTTGGCTGAAAGGTTGTATTGCATGTTCAAGCAAATAATATCAAGAAGATACTGGTACATGGTGAGAAGGTTCAATTGTTTGAAGTTTTAAGCTCTCTATAGACAAATATATTTCACACTCAAATTTTTATGCTATTCCTATGAATGGTTTGGATATAGTGCTTAATTAGAGAGTTTGGGAGCTATTTATTTGTTGTAAGAAAGATGAAGAAAAGTAAGAGTATATATTGTAGTAACTGATAAAGAGAGATCATACAGAAAAGAGTTTGGTTGTGCTTTCCAACAAACAACAACAAAATTATGACGACAAACTAAAAGCATTAAAGTCGCATGATACAACATTCTACCATTCCCAATAGGGGATATAAAGATGACCAAAATCACTGTCTAACAGTGCTCCAAACTAAACTTGCAAGAGAATGGTCCATATGGATCCAATAAGCAATCTATTCATTAGACAATAGATAGTAAACCCGGCTTCAAACATCAACATAGCTTCAAGGGAGGAGTTCTAGACCTGGTGGCAAAACCATTGCTTCATGCAGGGAGTTGTTTTGAAAATGCTGGTCTGCATCAATTGATGATTTCACCAATGATTGTACAAGTACGACACAAACAGACGAAGTGTTCCTTCACATTCTCAAATGGTTGAAGATCCTTTAGTACATGAAATGACATCTTCAAGGTAATAAGGATAACATAGACACAGAAAGGAAACATTGAGGAAGCTTAGTGAGCAGGATAGTTGTATGTTGTACTTGTTCTATATCCCATTGTAAATTTGTCTTTGGCCATAAGAAGATAGGAAGTAGAGTGTTTGCCTTTTCTGCTGGTTTTTCCTACACCTTGTGGGGTTTGCCATTTGTTTCCATGATTTTGAGTTTTGGTTATGATTCATTGCATTCATATTTCAGTTCTTAAGTACCGTTTACTCTTCCAACAATGAATAGCACTAATTATAAACATTGTATGAATGAACTGTCATTTTGAAGTAAATTCGAAGTAGAACAACATTATGTGATTCTGTGAATTTTAGCAAGTTTGTTACTTAAGAGTTTATTGATTATTTTGGTATTAAAGTAGTTTAGTCTTTGGGTTATTGAGGAAAAGTTTGACTAATTTGTATGAAAGTGACTAGATCTAAGGAGAATTCAACAAAACAGTGGAATCAACAAGTGAGAGAAATGGCTCATGAAGGCGAAGAGCATCTTGCCAAGAGAGTAGCTGCATTAGAATAATGCATGGACAGCGTGATGAAGTCCCAAGACACTATCACTAGAAAATAGAAGCTCATAGCTAGGAAGCAAGGATCCATAGATGCTATGGTCCACTCTATAGCCAAGAAGCTTGGCATAGAAGAACACCATGAAGAAGAATCTGGAAAAGGAGAAGAGTCCGTGGATGAGCATGAAGAAGAACCTCCTAAAGAAAAAGGTAAAGCTAAGGTAAAATCTGAACATACTCATTTCAAAGATGAAACAAAATTTGAGATTAAATCCTTTGAAGGACAAGTAGATGCAAAGATATTAGATAACTGGTAGAAGAAAACGGAGTTCTATTTTAGTGTGCATAAGGTAGCTGAGGCACAACAAATTTCTTTCGCATGTATCAATATGGAAGGTCATGCTCTAGTTTGGTGGGAAACCTATCTAGCATCTTTTGAAAGGAAGAAGAAGCCGGTTTTAGATAAGTGGAGTGGTTTACAGATTTATTGCGTAAGAAGTTTTATCCTATTGGGCATAAAACTAATCAAAAGATTAAGTGACAGTATTACTGGCAAGGACATAGTTAAAGTGTGCAAGATTATACAACGGAGTTGCGTCGACTTGGAAGATAAAGACAACGTGATCAAGTACTTGGGATGTCTGCATTCACGGTTGAGGAGACGGATCTTGATGAAGCATGCTTGCAAGCATATTGCATTGAGGAAGAGAAGAAGCAAGGAGAGGGAGAATCCTCAAAAGCAAAATCATCTCACAAATCAAGTCAAGAAAGAGCAAAACCAACCTTACAAGACTATCAAGAAAGGTAAATGGAAAGGTAAGAGAAATGCAATAACATTGCATAGTTGTAGGGATCCTAAGAACCACTGTAATCATTGCTTTATAGATGGTCATGCTGATGCTAATTATTGGAAGTTGCCTCCCAAGAAACGGGCCAAGAAACCCTCCAAGAAGTCCATGGCATCTTTGAGCAAATCAAAGGTAGAAATTGATAATAATTTTGTTGTTGATGAGAAGCTTGGCTGCACTGCCACCAAAACAAACAAGGAACAAGAAAGAGGAGAAATGAGCAAACTCTTATATCAAGATTCAGATCAAGAAAGCCAAGGTAAGGGCACTTGTTGATACCAGGTCTCAATCTAATTTAATTTCAGATACAATAGTAAAGAAGCTTGGTTTACAAATATATGAGAATATGCATCTATATCCAATGGGTTGGGTGAAGGGTGTTAAAGTTCAAGTTGCAAAAAGGTGTAAATTCAAATGTGGGATTAACCCACAATTTGTTGATGCTTTGGAAGCATACGTGATTCCACTTGATGCATTTGATGTGGTGGTTGGTTTGCAAAAAGACTCATTCAAGCAAATAATCAGTTTTGTTTGCTTCTTTTGAAAGATAAGAAAGAGAATGGGTTAGAAATATCTGAGATTCATAGTAATAACAAGGATTGGATGAGCTGCTGCAATCTTTTTAGAGTGTGTTACAAACTCCTAAGAGTTTGCTTCCAAAAAGGGAAGTAGAACATGAGATTTAATTGTTGTCAGAATGTTGTCTACCTAAAATTGGTTTGTATAGTCTATTGGTCTTGGAGAGTAATGAGGTCAAGAAGCAACTTCAAGAATTGCTAGAACAAGGCATCATATGCCCAAGCACTTCACCATGTGGATCACCCATTATGATGGTCTGAAAGAAAGATGGCTCTTGGAGGATGTGCATTGAGTATAGAACCTTAAACAAGATCACCATAAACAAATGATATCCACTTCCACAGAGTGATGATTTGTTGGATCAACTTTAGCATGTTAAGTATATCACAAAGTTGGATCTCAAATCAGTCTATCATCAAGTTCAGATGGAAAAGAGGCATGCTTAGAAGATAGCCTTCAAGACAAACAAGGTTTAAATGAATGGTTGGTGCTTCCTTTTGGTTTTTGTAATGCACCTGCAACATTCATGAGATTAATGAATGATGTATTACGGCCTTTTTTAGATACACATGTAATGGTGCATCTAGATGATATTATGATTTTTAGTGTTACATTGAAGGAACATCTAACACATTTGAAACAAATCTTTTGGAAGTGTTGAAAGAAAAACAACTTTCATGAATGATAGTGCATTTGATTTATTGAAGTATCAACTATGCACCAATCCTTGCTCTTCCTAATTTGCTGCAGCCATTTGAAGTTGAAATGGATGCAAGCGAGTACGCTATGGGGCTAGTTTTGTTGCAAGGAGGTAAGCTCGTTTTTTATGATTTTGAGGTATTTTCTTCAGCAGTAAGTGGGGTATCCTATTTATGTCAAAGAAATGTATGCACTTGTTCAAGCAATAAAGAAATGAAAGTATTATCTATTAGGTACAAAAACAATTGTGCACATTGACAACAAATTAATCTACAACAAGCAAGACATTGCAAATAGATGGGATTCCTCCAACAATTCCATTTTGGTGATTATGTAAAAAAAGGGCATCACAAACGTAATGGAATAAATGTTATCTAGGCCACTAATAAGACAAGTCTCAGCTTTGGAAGCAATCTCACATATTGAGCCTTTCACAAAAGAGGCTTATGAGGAAGCATATGCGCAAGTTGTAGACTTTAGTAAGTCACATCATCTTGTACAAACCAAATTTTTTGAAAATAAAGGCAAAGATGAACGCTATCTCGAGGATGGGCTACTCCACAGGTGGGACAAGATATGTGTGCCAAAATGAAAAGACTAATCTTGATGAAGGAAGCACATATTTCAAATGTCTCAGGGCACTTTGGTGTTGGTAAGGTATGTGTATTGGCCCGATATGCAAGAAGTTTCTAAATTCATTAGAGGATGTAAACTATGTAGTACAAGCAAGTCCAAGGTTAGGAAGGAAAGATTTTACATGTCACTACTTGTATCTACTAGACTATGGGAAAGATTTCTATGGATTTTTGGGTGGATTACCTATGTCTAAGCAAGGTCATGACTATCTATATGTTGTTATAGATAGTTTGAACAAAATGTGTATTTTGATTGCATGCAAGAAAACAGTGAAATGGCATGAAGCAGCTCAACTTTTCTTTTCTAGTATTTTGTGCATTTTGGATTAGCGAAGTCTATTGTTTCAGATAGAGATTCAATATTATTGGGCAAATTCTGGACTAAGCTTCAACGGAGTACTACTTTCCATCCGCAAGCCAATGGACAAACAAAGGTGGTCAATAGGACTTTGGTGCAACTGATAAGAGGCTATAACAAGTATCCTAGGACTTGGGATGAGTATTTGGCATACAGTCAACACTCAAACACTAGGGAAGTACACACATCCACTAAGAAGTCACCATTTGAAGCATGTTTGGGTTATTTTCCACCTAATCCACTTGATGTTGTATTGGAACAAGTAGGGATAAAGAAGCAAGATTTAGAGATGAGAAAGGCAAAAAAGTTTATTGAGAGGATTAAGCAAATCCATCTAAAAGCGAAAAATCAGTTAGAGAAGTCTCAAGCCAAGTACAAGGCTAGGGATGATGAGCATTGCAAAGAGCATACACTTTAGGTGGGTTAAAATATATGGTTGTACTTGAGCAATGAAAGACTCCAAGGACAAGCTAGGAAGCTTAAGCCACCAAGGTATGGCCCATTCTCCATCTTGGAGCAGATTGGTGAAAATGCTTTCAAGCTTGATTTACCCTCATTCATGAGAATGTACTTAGTTGTCAATTGTGAAAATTTACACTTGTATGAGCCATCCATGCTAGATGAGGAAGAAGAATAACAATTGCTACCTTCCATAGAAGACTTGGTTGTGGACGCACAAGGGGAGTTGGAGGAGGATGTGATATTGCAACGAAATGTTAGAGAGACACGTTGGGCACCACAAGAGCCAAGGCAAGCAAAATGGTATGCCAAGAAGAAGGTGGAAGAGTTGCTTCCACATCTTGTCACCCACTAAAAGCTTCTGGGGACCAATAGCCTCTCAAGTCTCTCAATAAGGGAGTTATGATCCATATGGATGTAGAAAACTATCAATATTTCATATAGTAGATAGTAAACTTGGTTTCAACCATCAACAGAGATTCAAGGGGGAGTTTCTAGAGTTGGTGGCGAACTTGCCACTTCATGTCGGTGCGGTTATGAAATTGCCAAGGCAATTATGAAACAGTCAAGCTGCATCAACTTGATAGTTTCATCCCCAAAAACTATATGGGTACGACACAAATAGACAAAGTGTCTCCGTACATTCTCAGACGGTTGAAGATCTTATAGTGCATGAAAGGACATCTTCAAGGATTATAAAAAGAATGACACATAAAAAGAAATGCATTGGTGAACAGAGGGAGTGTTCAGTTGTTTATTGGAAGGATTGGAGAAAGGAAACATTGAGGAAGCTAAGTGAGCAGGATAGTTGTACGTTGTACTTGTTCTATATCTCATTGTAAATCTTTGACCATAAGAAGATAGGAAGTAGAGCATTTGCCGAGATTTTCCCTACACCTTGTCGAGTTTTCTAGTTAAAAAATCTTAGTGTCATTTGTCTCCATGATTCTGAGTTTTGGCTATGTTTCACAGCATTCATATTTCAGTTCTTAAGTACTGTTTACTCTTCCAACAACAAATAACACTAATTTTAAGTTGCATGAATGAACTGCCACTTTGAAGTAAATTCGAAGTAGAACAACATTATGTGATTCTATGAATTCTAGCAAGTTTGTTCCATGAGAGTTTATAGATCAGAGAAACAACATCAAAGGAAATGTTATTTATTTTTTTAAATCAATATTGAAAAACCTAGTATAACATTGATCATGCATGAAAGAAAGACTAAATTATCCATTAAAAGGCACTGAAAGCCTTGCTAGATCAAAATCACCATCCCACTCCATGCGAATTTCAATGATGGGGTTGCCACTAATATCCAATTCTAGCCATGGCCCCTCCTCACGGACATGCTCCTCAATGAAAGGGTTTATAAATAGTCTTAGTTTGAGGTTTTGCAGTGTTTCTATTGCATGAGGTCCTTGGCTGCAAATATGATAAATATATTGGGAAAGCTAATCCACTGAGGTGGCCACATCCTTATTCAGGTTTCCAAAAGCATTAGATTGAACATCGCTGTCATAAGGTTGAACAAGAGCTTTACCATGATCACCCAATTTAGCAAATAGAGAATTAATTTGGACCATGGATCTTTTATGTTTTTCTGCATTTTCTCAAACTCTCTATTGAGGACAAAAATAGCCATAAACATATTAAGAAAAAGGACCAAGGGTCGAAGGAGCGAGCTTAGAGGATTCGGGCAAAGGAGCTGTAGCTTGAGAAGACAATAAATTGGGTTTCATACTTGCAATGCCTTCACCAATGGGTTTAATTTCATGTTAGGTGTGTTGCACCCAATATTTAATTAAGAGAAATTAATTTCATGGTACTCCTTTATTCAAAGTTTCAAGGCATGTCTTGGTCAAAATTTTCTAAGAGTCTTTGTTTTGTGTTATCGGAGAAATCAGACATTCACTACTCATCTGACATGTACCACAAGCTCGAAAACTTTGATTTCCTGCTTAATCTTAAGTCGTTTGTTAATCTATAGAGAAATTGGAAATCTCATTCATCTTATGTGTCCAAAAGTTTCAATAGTACTGATCCCTGTAAACATATCGCAGATTTCGGACTATATTTACATTTGTGCTCAAATATTTTTTAGTCTTGTGACTTTAGATTCTCCAATTCCACTATTATTGATCAGAATTTTTAGACTTTCGTTACATGTTAGCTTATGAGCTAGCTTGATATGAATGTTTAGGGTGCTTTTAGTCTATATTTTGTATTTCACCCTATGTATGTTACCCATGTGTAAGAAGTGTATAAATGCTTTTACACCTAATGTTTAGTTGTAGATAGATCCTCATGGTGGTTTTGTAAGAGATTCCCTATTCATTAGGGATGCAATATTCCACTTCCTTGTCTCACATTTGAAATCTTAAAAAGGGATAAGTGAGACTTCCTAGATTGTAGGATAGTTAATTATTATGTAAAGGCCTATTTAAGGGCATCATTTGTTAATACAAATTAGTCGGATTGCAAATTCACTCCTGCATTAAAGCTTGCAGCTGTCATTTGGAAGTGATTAGTTGTCACGTCTCTTGCAGACCCTTGATCATTGCTTAGCTTGTTCTTGAGAGTATCGATCGCTCATCGAGTATGTGATCATCATCATAGCTTGTAATAAAAGCCCGAGAAAATTGCTTTTACACCAAAAGTCTTCTTACTTGTAATGAAGTTCCAAAATCTCCGATCCACTTATCAAAGTATCTTGTTTCTAATCAAACTTTTCGGAGTTTAGATACAAGTGAGCACATAGGATCTCACGTATCAAAATCTCGAGATTTCCGTTTACATTTTAAATACATCTCTTTATTGTTAAAGGCATCAAACTTTGTGGATCTCGAATACATCGTAGCTCGTCATAACTAAGTAAATGCATCTTCGATTCCCTAATCTAAATGGTCATCGTCATAACTAAGTACTTTTTTCTGATTGGACTTTTCGGAATTTAGATACAAGTGAGCTTATGAGCTCACATGTATCAAAACCCCAAATATTTCCGATTACATTTTAAATAAATCTCTTTATCATTAAAGTCATTAGACTTTTTGGATCTTGAATACAACTTGGCTTGTTGTAACTAAGTACTTGCATCTTCGATTCCCTAATCTAAACTAAGCAATGAAGAATTGGGTGGAAGGTTTGGAGTTCGTTACAATCATGCTCATTGTACTGAGTGTAACTAATCTTTGACTTTCTCGATGCTGCTTTTCTTGCATCTCCTTTCCCACCTTGTGCGCATTGTAAGTAATGGTGCTTTCCATTCTTTTCACCCCCTTGCTGCTATATTTCCCCTCCCTCCATTTCATTTCATTCACTCCTGCTCATTTACATTTTCACCCCTTCCCCTTCCACTTCCTGCCAATCATTTGCAGGGGCACAAATCGTCCTTTTTCTATTAAGGCGGATTCAAGCAAAGATTGTGGTGATCAACATAGTGCAGGGGTCAAGGCGAAAATTTCCATTATTTTGGACACAAGATTCAAGGAAATGGTGTTTGGGCTCTCTTGGGACTCATTCATTAGTTGGAGCTTCAATTAGGTAATTGTGCATGTCCCTTTGCTTGCTAGTTTCCACCATTGATAAATGTTGTTCCCAAACTTCGGAACTCAGTGCATTTGCATTTTCCTTCTGAAAGGACTTCTCTGCTGCTATTTTGATCTTTTTTGAAGTTTTAAATTTCTTTGGCTCATTTTTCCTTACGATAGGTTTTCAGAAGCAAGACATCTGTTTTCATGGTTTCCATCCTCTAAAGCCCCAACATTCAAAGTTATCCATCACTCTTAGGTTTTTCATACAAAGTTATTTCAGTGGCATCTTTTACCTTTGAGACTTCCACCTCTCAAAATCCCAACATGAAGTTCAAATTCAAAGGGGTCAGCACCCCTTCAAATATTGTGTGATGTCCCCATTTCCCCCTTGTGAATAAATAGGTATTGAAGACCTTTAGTCTATCTCCCTGTAGACTAATTGAGCCATTTTTGGGGAATGTTATTTTATTAGTTATTTATTAATTGTCGAATTTTTATCATAAGACAATTATTAATTAATTAATATAATGTCATAAAAGTGTTTTTTACCACTAAAAATTGCTTAAGTGAATTAAATATTAATTAATTTTTTTAAAACTAATTTTAATCAAGGCCAATAATTAATATATTATTCAAAAAGGAGATATCGGCATGGGACTTAAAGCAAAGATAAGGAAAGGTGTTTTATCTTTCCAAAGTGGTTCACCCTCTTTGAAAAGCTATAATGGAGGATATACTGAATTTGATATTTTGTTCTTCATGCTTGAAAAAAACTATTTAGATGCATGCCCAATAAAGGTTCGCTACTGTTGGTGATTGATCAATCAAAAAGATGTCTTTCGACACCGCCATTGTTAAAGGAGATTTTGTTTGTGCCCTAAGGAGTGGGGTGAATAGCTTTGGAGGGTTTGTGTGCATGTTTTTGAAGGTTTCATGGTCTTTTCCTTGCATCTTGAGTTTGCTAATTTATTGTGCTAATTTTGCAAGTGGAGCGAACCATTTGGGGGGAGCTGGGATCTAGGGTTTGAAGGCTTCAATTGGTCAAAAATTCACAAATTAAATAGTCTGATTTTATTTGATATTTTTCTGATTATTCTTGTGAAGTTTTGGACGATTTGTGAAGGGTTTTGAAGGAGAAAAATTAAATAATAATTTGCATAATTATTTTTTAATTATTTGACAAGGTTTCGAAGGATTTTCCATTTGTAGAAGGCAAGGATATTTTCTATAATTTTCTGCTATTTTTTTAGGTAGTTTGGAAATGGGGCGATTGACCTAGAAGGGTTATTTTGGCATTTTCCATGCTCAAATAGGTTGTTGGAATTTTTTTGGTATTTTTCAGAGGATCACAACTATTTTTGGCAAGGGTTTGAAGAGGAATTTCACTTCGAACAGTAGCTGTAATTTGGATATTAAATCAGAATTTTCTGGCATCTTTTAGTGGCATTTGAGCTTCAAAAAAAGGGTAAAAAAGGTACTTATTTGTGTAAATTAAATTATGAATTTTTCCTGCACATTTTTAGTTATTTCGGAACAAGTTGTTGGCTGAATTTTACCTATAAACCCTTAACATTTTGGCACCTAGGGTTTCCAGGGTTGATTAATGGTTTTGAGAATTTATTTTGTAATCTAGGGTTTGCTGATTTCATTTTTAGATTTGAGGATTTTGGGGAAAACCCCTTTTGCACTAATTCGTTCCATTTGAGAACATTATAGTGGTATCAGAGCACCGGTCTTGTCTACTTGTGTGTTGGTTGTTGGATGCAAGTTGGTAAGAAGTACATAGTTTATCAGAAGAAGAAAAAGATTATGGAGGACCAAAAGCCAAGGTTCTCTCCAAAACAATTTAAGCTTATGCACGGCTTTATAAAGCCAAAAAGAACTTCAACAAAATTTGAGTGTGCAAATCACAACTATGTTGAAAGATGCTATTCCAAGGAAAGATCACTTCTCTAATGGAAAAAGACATTCAAATAATGATGAGAGGGTTTCTATTAACCCTTCTCAAAAATTCTTCAAGGCCACCTTTTTGCAGAGGGAATCAGTGTTAGAGAAAAGAATGCCAAGGGAAGATATTTTGGATACTCGTCAAGAGGAATATGCAGCCCTAAGCTTGGCCACATGAGAAATTTTGACTTTTTGGGATTTTTGTGAAATGGAGGGAATCAAATCAAAGGCTCCTAGTATGCAACCCCACAGAGATTTACAACAAAGGTTGGGTAAGATTTCTCTTCCTATTTTTGATGGTACTAATAAGCTTCATGTAAGATCTTGGTTATAGAAGTTAGAAACATATTTGTCACTTAACCCCATGTTTGAAGAGGAGGCTCTAAAATTTGTCACCCTACATTTGGATGGAATTGCTCATGAGTGGTGGTTTCATGGCCTAATCACACAAGGCCACAGATCTATTACTACCATGGAGGAGTTTGGCAAAAGAATCATGGAAAGGTTTGACAGAAAAAATCCAAATAGACATTTTCGTGAGTTAGCACAACTCAAACAAGAACATGATGTTGAAAGGTATGTTGCTGATTTTCAGAATGTTTCAGTCATGGTTTTTGACATTAGTGAAAAGAGGTTGATTGTATTATTTGTCGAGGGTTTGATTGAACCTTTGAAAGGGTTGGTTAAGGCTTTTAACCCTCTCTCTTTGCAAGATGCCATCACTAAGGCATTAGATCTAGAATGTTCAGCTTACAGGGGCTATAAAGGGCCAAAGGGGCAGCCATCTATTCGCTGCCCAAAGGGGCAAATATAGGGCAGCCAATGACTGATTTTAATAGGCAACAAAGAACACAAGGTGGGCAGTCCAAAGCACCGCCAAGTGAGCCACCAAAGAAGCCTTTTTTATGTGCCACCTCATAGATCGCTGCCCTACAACAACAATATGAAAGAGATGAGTTGAGAAGACAAGGCCTATGTTTCACTTGCAAAAATCCATGGATCAAAGGCCACCGTTGCATGGGCAAAGGGCATGTCTACCATATTGAGGTAATTGATAATGATTCAAATTTTGATGTTATTGATACTAATGATGGGCATGATGACAATGTAGTTAATGAGCATGTGCATGAAGATGACATACATGATATGGGCAATACTCTTGCTACTCTTTCAGGAGCACCCAAATACTATCCTTTCAGAGTAGGAGGAACTATAAAAGAGCATAAGGTAATCATCTTAATTGATAGTGGTGCTACGAATAATTTCATTGGCAAAAATTTGGTAGCTAAGCTTGATTTGGTTGTAGAAGATTTCAAGGGTTTCAAAGTAACCATCGCAGATGGATGTTCTCTTCCTTGCATTAAAAGAGTCACCAAGCTTTCTATTACTTTGGGGGAGCATGAGTTATGTGATGATTTCTATGTAATTGATATTGGAGAGATGGATCTTGTTCTAGGAGTCCAATGGTTGCATTCACTGGGAGAGTTTAATGCTCAAATTCAAAGTAGGTGATAAAGAGGTAACACTTCAAGGTATGGTCAAAGGAGCACCTCAAATTAATTCTATATTCAACAAGGCTTTACAAGAAGATGCAAAAATGTATTGTATTTTATAACAACAGATTGGAAAGAATTAATTTCCATGGAATATGCTAAAAATCAGTTTACTAACAAATTGTTTGAGGAGGTAGTTGTTGATGACAAATTCAGAATTGTGGATGGCCTCATACTATACAAAGAAAGAGTTTATTTGGTGCCCGGATCCAAGGTGAAGCAAATGATCTTAAGAGCTGCCCATGACACTCTTTTGGTTGGCCATCAAGGGTATTTTAAGACCTACAAACTAGTGAGGGAAAGGTTTTATTGGAAGGGTTTAAAGAAAGTTCTTTTCAAATACATTCAAGAATGTTTTGTATGCCAAAAGAATAAAAGTGAGCATGAATTTCCAGCAGGACTCTTGCAGCCACTTCCCATTCTTTCACAAAAATGGGAGAGCATCTCTATGGATTTCATTATCGGGAGTACCCATTGTTGAAGGTAAAAATTGATTATATGTTGTGGTTGATAGACTTACAAAATTTGCTCATTTTTATCCACTTTCAGCTAAATACAATGCTCGTCTTGTTGCTGATGTGTTTTTTAAATAAGTTTTTAAGTTACATGGGCTGCCCAAAATCATTGTTAGTGATAGGGACACCAGATTCATGAGTATGCTTTGGCAAGAACTATTTAAATTAACAGGTACTGAGCTCACTCCTAGCACTAGTTATCATCCACAAACTAATGGGCAAACAAAAATCGTGAATAAATGGTTGGAGGGATATTTGAGGAACTATATTTCAGGACAACAGTCAACATGGATAAAATAGTTGCATATGGCCGAGCATTGTTACAATACAACCTTTCACATGTCCATAGGTATGACTCCTTTTAAGGCACTTTATGGTTATGATGCTCATTGGTTTAATTATGACAGATAATAGAGTGCCTGGGGCAAAGGACTTGGTACAACAAAGTTATGACATCATGAGAGCATTAAAAGAGAAATTACAAAATGCCTAAAACCAACAAAAATTATATGCAGTTTAGCATAGAGTGGAAAGGTCATTTGAGATTGGAGATTGGGTCTTTTTAAGGTTGCAGCCCTATAGGCAATCTTCCCTTAAACAATGTGGTGCGGAAAAATTGAAACCATGATTTTATGGACCATACAAGGTAAAAGACAAGGTTGCAGCATATGAACTAGAACTTCTAAAAAAAGGTAAGATCTATAATGTGTTTCATGTTTCTTGCCCCAAAAAGGTTTTTGAGCAGTATACTACCACTTCTTTGAAGCTGCCCCCATTGGATAAAGAAGGCAAAATTGTATTGATTCCAGAAACTATCATGGAGGTTCGTGAGAAGAGGTTAAGAAATCGAAGCATCAATGATTACTTGATTAATGGAAGGATTTGCCGCTTGAGGATGCTACTTGAGAAGAAGAAGAAATTTTAATGCATCCAAATTTGCAATTGCTTGAGGGCAAGCAATTTTAGGAAGGGAGGATTGTGATGTTTCAATTTCCCCCTTATGAATAAACAAGTATTGAGACCTTTAGTCTATCTCCCTATAGACTAAAGGAGCCCATTTTGGAGAATGTTATTTTATTAGTTATTTATTAATTGTCGAAATAGTGATTTTTATCATAAGACAATTATTAATTAATTAATAGAATATCTTAAAAGTGGTTTTTGCCACTAAATTGCTTAAGTGAATAAATAGTAATTTATTTGCCTTAAAGTAATTTTAATTAAGACCAATAATTAATATATTATTCAAAAAGAAGATATCGGCATGAAAGCTGAAGCAAAGATAAGGAAAGGTGTTTTATCTTCCCAAAGTGGTTCACCTTCTTTGGAAAGTTATAAATACATGGCAAAGGCTACAATGGAGGATATGCTGAATTTGATATTTTGTTCTTCATGCTTGAAGAAAACTATTGGGATGCATGCCCAATAGAGGTTCGCTATTATTGGTGATTAATCAATCAAAAAGGTGTCTTTTGACATCGCCATTGCTAAAGGAGATCTTGTTTGTGCCCTAAAGAGTGGGGTGAATTGCTTTGGAGGGTTTGTGTGCATGTTTTTGAAGGTTTCTTGGTCTTTTCGTTGCATTTTGAGTTTGCTAATTTTGCAAGTGGAGCGAAACACTTGGGGAGTTGGGATCTAGGGTTTGAAGGCTTCAATTGGTCAAAAATTCACAAATTAAATAATCTGATTTTATTTGATATTTTTCTGATTATTCTTGTGAAGTTTTGGACGATTTGTGAAGGGTTTTGAAGGAGAAAAATTAAATAATAATTTGTAGAATTATTATTTAGTTATTTGACAAGTTTTTGAAGGATTTTCCATTTGCGGAAGGCAATAATATTTTCTATATTTTTCTGCTATTTTTCTAGGCACTTTGGGAGTGGGGCGATTGACCTAGAAGGGTTATTTTGGCATTTTCCATGCTCAAATAGGTCGCTGAAATTTTTGTGGTTTTTTTGGAGGATCGCAGCTATTTTTGGCAAGGGTTTGAAGAGGAATTTCACTCCGAACAACAGCTGTAATTTGGATATTAAATCAGAATTTTTTGCCATCTTTTTGTGGCATTTGAGCTTCAGAAAAAAAGTACTTATTTGTGCAAATTAAATTCTGAATTTTTCTGCACATTTTGAGTTATTTCGGAACAAGTTGTTGGCTGTATTTTACCCATAAACCCCTATCATTTTGACACCTAGGGTTTGCAGGGTTGATTAAGGGTTTTGAGAATTTATTTTGCAATCTACGGTTTGCTGATTGCATTTTTAGATTTGAGGATTTTGGGGAAAACCCTTTTTGCACTAATTCGTCCCATTTGTGGACATTACATATTGAATCGAGCGTCGAGAACATTTCAGATACTAATCTCAGTCATATCGAACTTGATGATCTTCATGCCAAGTTGAATGCCCAAAATAGAACAATTTTGGCTACCTAGTTGTATGATAGTGGATTACGACAGGAGCAAGGTTTCTCGTATCCATTCAGTGTCTTAACCTCATCAATGCATGCACCAAAAATTAAAATTTGGAAACTAGAAGTTTGATATTCTGGAGGGGAACAAGTTGCTCGTATGAGTTATGTGTTTATTGATAATATTCTAGGCATACCTTAACATGAGGTATACATTCAATCTTTTGTTGAAGAAGCTCGAGCGTTTTGGGATGCCAATCCAGAAAAATGCCCCACTGCAATCCACAAGGCTTCATTGTAGACAAGAAGACAATGTATTTGGAAGATACCCAAAAGTCTCTATCGAAGAGACTTTCCTGATGATCTATTTGACATGATCACCTTGCTCAATTGTGTCATTGTGAATCTCATAGCACAAAAATTTCCTACTCAGATGTATGAACTGATGACAATCATGTATATAGGAAAGTAATTCATCAACTTGTTTCTATATGGATTTGTATTTGGTCTATGCAATGGCAAGGCGAAGGGTGTTCTTAGGAACGATAAAGTGTATTTTTGAGCACAACACATAGGGACTACATATATTACCATAAGCTAGAAAGGAAAGAAGGGAACACATAGGGACTAAAGACTGACACTTTGAGTGTAACACACTTTAAGTGTGCCATTGATGCTTTTGTCTTCTATATTGTTAGAATGCTCGAAAATAACTATGATAAGAGATTATATAAGGGAGGGACAAAGGAAGTAGCAATTTGAGGAAGTTGGTTTATCCAATTCCAAACCTTCACATAAATCCGAGTTTGTGTGTTCAATGGTTGTCCATATCGGCTTCCTTGATATGTTAGTGACAAACTTCTGTTGAATGAGTTGTGCAAGCAGCTAGTTGATGTTCACAAACTCATCTTCAAAACATAAATCTGATTTAAATTTCCCAATATAAATAGGGATTACACATACAGGACTCATGCTGCTACGAAATTGAACTCGTCTTCAAAACATAAAGTCGGTTTAAATTTCCCAATATAAAAAGGGCATTACACAGAAGACTTGCTGCTGCCAAATTGATCGAGAAAGAGATGGCTGATTATACTTTGTATCCACATGAAAAGAAATTGTCCTTTGACAACAAAGGCATAATAGAAGGCATTGTCAATAATGCTCATCAACATGTTCTCTATTTGGAAGACTATTGGTCTGATTAAGAAGACAAAAGTGAAGGTTTCCGAAGAGATTATAGTTAGATGGCTTTGAAGCAAAATATTGAATTTAACATGAAGTCACTGACGATGAAAAATATTTACAGTCTTCCGTCTATTTGGAAGAATCTTGGTCTCACTATGAGGACGAAAGTGAAGTTTTTCAAAGAGATTACAATCATATGATTTTGAAGCAAAGCATGCAATTCAACATGAAGTCATTGACGATGAAAACGATTTACAGTCTTTTGTTTATTAGGAAGACTATTGTTTGACTATGAGGACAAAAGTGAAGTTTGTCAAAGAGATTATAGTCAGATATCTTTGAATCAAAAGATTAAATTTAACATGAAGTGATTGACGATGAAAAATATTTACAGTCTCCTGTGTATTTGCAGATTAAATTTTTTGTTGATCCCCTTGCAAGAGTTAATTGGTTTGTGCCTAAAGTTGTTTCATTGGAAGTCCAGTCTAAAATTGTGGGGGTTCGCACATTGTTGTGGCTTGCCAAGAGAATTTCATAATGCACTAGGAAGACTACTACCAAAGGAGGTGCTCGAAAAGGACAAGGTTCTTCAAGGTCTCCATCAAGATATAAAATTGCTACCACTAGGCATGTGTCAACTATTGCGACCAACACCTCTCATTCTCATTCTATTGGTTCTATTGGAGGTTTTGGGAGAGGAGAGATGATCCTCATAAAGACAAGATACCTAATGCCACCTATGGAGATCAACCTAGAAGGCCTGTTGGCGATTTCTATCAATGAATTAAAAGTCGCACTTGAATAAATGGGATCAATATATTAGAGACTTTTAAAGTTAGTTTAAAGTAGTTATCTTCACTACTTTTTAAATATTGAAGGTTATAATTAGAGACTTCATAGAATGTAAAAGGACTTTCGATAGTTTTTACAATTTTTTTTTGTGAATATTTGGTAATGAAAATTTGGGTTCTTGGTGAAAGGAATACAAGAAGAAATCTTGAACTTTTAGTCGTGTTTTTCTATGTTCATATCATTGTCATTTTCTACAGCAATGCATGCAGAGGCCATTTATCTCCACAAGTCGATGCATTCAGAATACTTCAATCTTAGCATTATTGGTTTTCAATATTTAAAGATTCATATGAATGGGTTTATAAATGCAAAGCATGCCAACAATTTGTAGGGAAACCTAAGCTTGTTGCTTCACTCCCTAGACTAGTAATTATTGAAGAACCTTTTCAAAAGTGGAGACTCGACTTCATTCTCACCTTAAATCCTAATTCTAGTGCCAAACACACACATGTCCTCACAACAACAGATCACTTCACCCATTGGGTAGAAGAAATTCATGTTAGATAGACATATCTATAAGTTGTGCAATTTTATAAAAGAGAGTATTCTTATTCGCTATGGAGTCCCAAACATGTTTCTAACTTTTCTTCTTCAGAGCTTCTTGATTTTTGTTCTAAATATGGACTCTCATTTTCATAGGTCATTTATTTGTATCTAACATGGACTTTTGATAGGAATTTTGATCTCATTTATTAGATCGACAGATACATATTACTTGGCATGCAAGGATGGTACTCAACTTACATTTTCCTATAATGGGTAACACCAGAAGCACTTCAAACAATAGTGGTAGCCTATCTCCTACCAATGTAGATAGGTGATTAATGAGTTTTTGTTGTGTTTGCTTTCCGCCATTTTTTAATCATGTTGGTATATTCCGTTTAGTTTTTGTTGTGTTTGATCATATTCTTTTGTTCATTCCATGACTCTATTTGCCCAATGGATAAGGCATTGCTTAATCAAAACCAAAGATTTTGGGGTTCATCCTTTCCCCCTTATAGTCTAAGTCCCAATCTAGAGAGCCACTTGTACCCAAAATTTGACTAAGAAAATCCAATTTCATGGCACCCCTTTATTCAAAATTTCAAGACCTGTTCTGATCAAAATTTCCTAAGTAGAATCTTAGTTTTGTTTTATTAGAGAAATTGGACTTTCAATACTCATCTTACATGTACCAAAAGCCCCAAAAATTCAATTTACCACTTCATCTTAATTCCCGGGAAATTGGAAATCCATTCATGTCTTACATGTCCAAAAGTTTTGATATTCTTGATCCCTTATAACATATCGGAGATTTCAGACTTTATTTACATTCGAGCTCCAATATCTTTTTGTCTTGTGACTTTTGATTCTCTGATTTTGCATAATTGATTGGACTTTCGTTACAAGTTAGCTCAGGAGATAGCTTGTAATGAAAACCCAAGAATCCTAATTTTCCACCAAAAGACATCTTACTTGATTTCTAGTTGGGCATTTTAGACTTCGTTTACGAACAAGCTCATGAGCTAACTTGTAATTAAGTTTCGAAATCCTTGATTTAGTTATCTGAGTAACTTGTTTCTAAGATATACTTCTAGGAGTTTAGATACAAGTGAGCTCACGAGCTCATGTGTATCAAAACCCCGAAAGTTCTGATTATGTTTTAAATAAATCTCCTTACTTCAATACACCTTGGATTGTTGTATCTAAGTACTTGCATCTCCGATTCCACGATCTAAACTAAGAATGAAGAACTGGGCAAAAGGTTAACAAACATGCTCGTTGTAATGAGTAACTAGTCTCCAACTTTCTTGATGCTGCTTTTCCTGCATCACTTTTCCAAGAATTCCAAATGTGTTTTAAATAAAGTTCATCATTAGAGTCATTAGGGTTTGCAAATCTTGAATACACCCTTGCTCATTGTAACTAAGTACTCACATCTTTGATTCCCCAATCTAAACTAAGAAATGAAGAATTGGGCAGAAGGTTTGGAAGTTGTTAACAATCACACTCATTGTAATGAGTAACTAATCTCCAACTTTCTCAACGCCACTTTTCCAACATTACTTTCTTGCCTAGCACGCATTGTCATTAATGGTGCTTCCCACTCTTTTCATCCCTCACACATATATATTTTGCTTCCCTCCTTTTCATATCATTCACTCCTGCTCATTCCTCTTTCCTTCACATTTTCGTCCTCTCCCCCTCCATTTCTCACCAATCATTTTTAGGTGTGTGAATTTTCCTTTTTCTTCTCGGAAGCAAATTTACATGGAGATGGTCGTGATCAACATAGGGTAGGGTTCGAGGCAATGATCTCCATAGTTTTGGATTGAGGATTCAAGGCAGTGGTGTTTGCGACTTGCTATGACATGTTATTCTGCTCGAGCTTCGATTGGGAGACAATACATGCCCCTTCACTTGCCAGTCTTAGGTGCGATTGCAGAGGTTATTCTAGGGTTTCCTTCCAAAAGGACTTCTTCGCTGCTATATTGAACATTCTTGGAGTTTTAAGCTTATTTGGCACATTTTCCCTCACAATGGGTTTTTTAGAAGCATGCCAATTGTTTTCATGTTTTTTGTTCTCTAAAGCCCCAACATTCAAAGTTCTCTATCACTCTCGGGTTTTTCATACAAGGATTCTTAAACGACATCTTATGCCTCAATGACTTCCTCTCAAAATCCCAACATAAAGTTCAAATTCAAAGGTGTCAAACACCCTCTCAAATATTGAATTGAGTGTTTAGAATATTTATAATACTGATCTTTGTAATATCAACCTTGACAATCTTCATGCCAAGCTGAATGCCCAAGACATAACAACTTTGGTTCCCTGACTATATGATAGTCGATTAGCAAAAAAACCTCATCCTTGCATGTGCTAACAATTACAATCTAGAAATTAGAGAGGTTTGAAATTTGGCAGGGGAACCAGTGGATCGCATGAGGTCCAAGTTTATTGATGATCTTCTAGGAATCTCAACATGAGGAATGCATTTAGACTTTTGTTGAAGAAGCTTGAATGTTCTAGAATGCAAATTCAGAAAACGCCTCAATTCAATCAACAATGCTTGGTTGAAGACAAGAAGACAAGGTATCCGAAAGATACCCAAAACTCTCTACCGGAGCAACTTTAATGATGATCTATCACCTTGCTCAATTATGTCATTAGGAATGCCATAATACATCAAATTTCATTCTTGGATGTACCAAATGATGACAATCGTCTTTACAGGAAAGCAATTCATTTATTGGGCAACTAGCACCAATGACTTTGTACACAAACAATTGTGTGAGTTGGCACAACAAGTTTCTATCTGACTTCCTATTTGGTCTATGTAGTGGCAAGGATAAGGGTGTTCCTAGGAATGATAAAGTTTGGCACTTGTGCTACACATAGGGTCTACAGGTATTGCCCTAAGCTAGAAAGGAAATAAGGTGCCATACACATCAAGCACATCAATGACACTTTTTGTCTTCTATATTGTCAGAATGCTTGAGAATGACTATAGTAAGAAAATTGGGGAAATTCCCAACCTTCACATTTATCTGAGTTTGTGGGTTCAATGGTCGTCCATATTGGCCTCCTCGATATGTTAGCGACAAACTACTGTTGAATGAGTTGTGCAAGCTGTTGGTTGATGTTCAAAAATTCCTGTCTACAAAACATAAAGCTTATGTTCATTTCCCAATATCAATAGGGCATTATACATCATATGACTCTTGCTGCTGCCAAATTGATTGAGAAAGATATGGCTGATTATATTTTGCACCCACTTGGAAAGAGACTGTCCTTCGACAACAATGGCATAATACAAGGCATTCTCGACAATGCTCATTCACATGTTCCTTATTTGGAAGACTACCGGTTTGATTGTGAGGACAAAAATGCCGTTAGTTGAAGAGATATAATTGAATGAATTGGAAGCAAATCCTTGAATTCAACTTGAATCTTGTTTCAGACAAAATCATTAACAATGAAAATGATTTATCTCCAATGTATTTGAAGAGGAAATGTTTTCTTAATACACTCCCAAGAACTAATTGGTCTCTACCTCCTGAAGTTATTTAATTGGAAGTCCAAACTAAAACTATGGTGGATTGCATATTGTTGTGGCTTGCCAAGATAATAATTAGAAGGCACTAAGAAAACTATTGCTAATGGAGGTGCTCCAAAAGGACAAGGGTTTTCAAGTTTTTCATCAAAACATAAAAATGCTACCAATGGGCATGTGTCAACTACTGCTACAAATGTCTCTCATTTTGTTGGTTCTATTGGCGGTTCTGGAGGAGGAAATGATCTTCATAAAGACAAGATTCCTGATGCCACATGTGGAGGAGATCAACTTGGAAGGTTTCTCAAGATTACTATCAAACCAATGAAAAGTTTGCAAAATCCTCTTGTTCCACCACACATGGTATCTTCTTCTCACGCTCCTCCTAGGTTTGATACTGTTGTTTTAATTGATAACACTAAACAATTTCTTACTCTCTAATCATACTCAAGGCAATGTGTCAAGTTCCATCCCTTCCTCTAGATCATCCACGTTTGCTCATGAATGACCAATGCTTATCCTTAATGTCAATCATCCAACTCAAAATATCCAGTTTCAAGTGTCTCCACAAGATTCTCCACAACCTCCATTGAAACTGTAGTACAAATCGATGATGTGGTTGCTGATACTCCCACCCAGCTTGAAAATATGGTAGAGAAGGAAAGAGTTGTCATGGCTTCTGTTCTTGATTATGATGTAGTTGCTTCTTTGATTAAGAAACAACCTCCAAAGAAGCCAATGATCAAGTCAACCATAACCACTAATGAACATGATATGAGATATTTTGAAATGGCAACCCGAATTGGGGATAAATACAAAAAAGCCATGACTGCACGGGACTACCAAGTACAGAAAGTTCCACCTAGAAATTCTTCAAGACAATGAGATATAGATCAAAGGCGGATAATCCAAAGATGAATGGAAGGAGAAAATTCACCAAATGGGATCATATATTCAGCATTTGATTAGGCCCTACAGGTGCCATAGAAGTGCCTATCCTTTCATGTCCAAATTCTTGGCCTTCATAAGATGTTAACCCTTTGGCTTGTGAGTTGGGTAATTTTGGTAGAACCACCAAAACATGGTTTGAATGCTTGTTGGATTCAATGGCTGAAATTGATTGACGAAGCTTAAAACATATATGAGAAAGTGTTTGCTAGGTCTGATAAAGCTGATGAAGTGAACAAGTTTGAAGAACTCAGGTCATGGAGGAATATAATTCCAGATTTGCATGAGATGGCAGTGTTAGATGCCACAAACTTGCTTGTTTTAGGAGCTGTCTTCATGAATGGTGTGAAGCTGTCAAATAGAGAACGGAAATGTGACAAGCTGGTCATTTGTATTCAGGACAAAAATTCTGAAGTAATTTTAGCAGTTCAAGGGTTCATTGGAAAGATTCTTTGTGATTTTTTTGATGACCAAGCTCAAATCAAATCCTCCAAGGAATTCAAGGAATGATTCTCCAATTTGATAAAACGAGTTGGCTAAATTGACAGGTTGCAACATTGGTACTATGAAAAAGTTAATCAAACTTGAGTGTTTTTTGATGAAACATAAATGTCACCATTCAAACATGGCCTACTTCGATTTTTTTTTTTAATATACAATCTTCGTTAGATATTAAGGCAAGATATATCATTATTGTGGAGGCAATTAACAAGGAGAAATAGTAGAAGTTGAAAATGGATGTCCAGAAGAAACAACCAGTTGATTGATGACGATGGGTCATACCCCTCATCAACTAAAGTTCCACTTGAATAAGTGGGGTCTTTATATCGGATCTTTTTATTTAAGTACACCTCATTTTTGTAATATTTCATGTATTTAAAAGTGTCTTTAAAAGTTATTTTAACTACTTTTTGAATCTTGAAGGTTATAAATAGAGACTTCATAGAATGTAGAAGTGCTTTTGACAGTTGATGCAATTTTTGTTGTGAATATCTTAGTTGAAGTTATGGGTTCATTGTGAAACGATTAGAAGAATAAATCTTGAACGTGAGTCACATTTGTTCTTGTTTATATCATTCTCATTTTCCTCATTTGATGATGTATATATCTTCCCTTTTCTTAGCTGTTAGACAAATGTGTTTATGTTGACTGTCAAAACCTATCTTTATTTACCCCTATCACCTACAAACTTAACTCTCAGTTTATTTAGTCTCGTACGTCACATTTTTAATTCCTATTCTCTGCTTTTTAACTACATGCAAAACCCCCCATACAATTTTCATTGTAAATTTGTAAATTTTTTTCTTTTCCTCAATTATTGCTTTTTAGTAAAGGAAACCTCCCCTTAGAATAGAAGAGGGACTTTGTCCCGCATGATGTTGCAAAATCCATTCATTTGTCGTGTCACAAAATGTTTTTCTAATAGGGTGTTAAAAAGTTTAGCACATAAGCTTCCAAGCCATATTAAAATCATTCACAACCAATGCATTATTGAAATCCGTTTGGCAAGGGTGAGTCTGCTTTGGATTAGGAGGAAGAGGTGTGTTCACTATGGGAGTGTTGGCAATAATGGGGTTCTTGCTTTTAAAGGAACAATCAAATTCCTCAAGATTCAGAAGAAAATTATTTTCAACCACATAGGGGAGAGATCAAACAATTTTCAAACTAGTCAAAAAATTACTTGGCACTATCTCACACCTAGGATGTTTAGAAATTTTGGGCACAAGGTAGGTGGATCCTTTTGTAGAATTTTTCTTGGCCATGGCAGACTCAGAGTAGGCAAATAGAAGCAAATGTAAATATAAAGAGAAATGGTGAAAAGGGGAAATTTGATACTCACAAATCTTACTACTGAAGAAAATAGGAGAGGAGAACATAAATCAAACTTGGTTAAACCGTTGAAAGCAGACCAAATGGTAGGAAATTTCCCAATTCTATAATTGAAATTTACCACACCATCTCTGTAAGAAGCTCACAAAAATTCCAACAAACCCACTGGAAGCAGAAATAGCTGAGACATCAACCTCATCATCCATCACATGAGCATGATAACGCAGGGCCTCATTGTGATGAGAACATAGATTCCATGAAGATGAATTAGAGTTTTGATTAGAAATAAAAAGAAATACTGAGCTAACACTCCCATGGAAAAGACAATGTCTCCAAATCATTATTATCACTCGTGTGAAGAAATAAAGCCAAACCATTTCAAAAATCAGGAAAATTGGCATGAGGTAATAAAAGAAAAGACCTTCCATTTGCCACACCATTTCCATTTGGTTAATGATTCTGCATCCCAAAGTTCCCTTAGGGGTGATAACACCAATAAACCTAACAAGGGAAGGTGAGTTTACAAGCCCACATGCCTTCGATTTAACCCCGTTAAAGTTTTTCCCCATTGTCAATTGCGTCAAGGCTTGCTCTAAGCCTATCAGTTTGGCATATCAAAATCTCCCCTAACCATTTATCGTTCAAGGGGACGAAGGAAACATATTCAGTAAGCAGGTCTCTCACTTGATTATGTTTTTGAGGCATGTGAAAAATCTGGACTTTGTCAAAATCGGCAAGAAATGAATGGTTACTGCCAATTCTGTGCATCGATCTCCAATTTCCCATCAAGTGATTGGAATTGAGATCACCAACAATGATTTGAGAATCAATTTCCACGATTATATTTCTCATTTCGTTAGCCTTAGCTAATAACAGCCCATGCCATAGCACGTGAGCTTCAGCTTGGTTCTTAGCGAGGTACCTATCCCCCAAGCAAAACCAAAGATAGCTTCGCTTTGCAGAACTCTAAAAGTATCACTAGGCCTAACAGAGCCTAGGTTCCTATTGGACGCACCATCGGTGTTCAATACTAGGATTTTTCATGTTGGCAACCCCTTCATCAATGTGCAAAAAAAAGGTTCACAAAGATTTGGTGCTGGAAATAGAAGTCGACGTTGTTGGGTATTACCAATGATCAAGGGAGAAAATGAACAAGAATCTAGAGAAGGTCACAAGGAAGAATATGGGGAAGAAAACATTGAAGAATCTAAAGATCAAGAGGAGGATAGCAAGGAAGGAAGAGAAAAATAACATAAAGAATATATAGAAGATCACAAGAAAGAGGAAAAACAAGGATTAGTAGAAGAACATAAGCATGGGTTTGAGGAAGAGCACAAGCATGGATATGAAGATCTCAAGAAAGAATTTGAAGAAAAGCACAAGGAAGAATTTGAAGAAGATCATGATGACTTGGGTCCTTGGAAGGAAGCTCCCACCCTTCATCTACTCGAGAGCAAAAGGAGTAGGTGGAAGAAGAGATCGAAGAGTCAAAGGACAAGGAAAAATAAGCTAAGAAATTTGTGGTATATCGACATCTGCATCATCATGAGAGATAACATTAATGGAGGCATAGAGTGGAGTATTATAAGGGAATGAGTGGGTATAGCTAGAATCAAAGAAGAAAATACTACGGATGTGCTTGGCATCACAAGAGAAATTACTATACATAGAATCAAATAAGCAACGATTATAGTTATGCACAACATTTAAAGACAACTATGGAAAAATTTGGATTCAAAGTAGCACAGAGGAAGCATGGCACCATCAAGGACCATTACCCTTCAAGATCACACATGGATGGATGGATGATTGAGCACGGTGTCAGGTATACACAGATTTGCAGAAGTCTTACTATTGGGTTTCTTCTCATATTTTGAGGGAGAAACATGTTAAGGGGGTGGAAGGTTAGGATATAAGGAGGTGGGTTGTTATACACCTGGGAACATGTTGTTATGATGCATATGATGTATATGGGGTTATGGAGTAGCTGACTTGTCGTGCACGTAACTCGTGTATTAGAGAGGATGGGCCCAATGGGTGACTTTTGTAATGAGTCAAATGGGTAACTTGTGAAATAAGTCACATTTGGTTATTAGTCAGCCTAATGTGTAAAGTGTTTACTCTTGCCCACTATTATTTTATTAGTGGTTATATATATGGGGGGCATCTATCATTGTATATGGATCATGGATTGCAAAGCATTTCTATTTAGTAGAGCTAGAGTATGATAGCAAGTATGGATCTCATAGAGGGAAATATCTTGGAGTGGTTCTTTCCTTGAGGAATATTTTATGGTGTAATCCTACCTTTAGTGTATTTCTATTTCTATTCCATGTATATTGAAGATTGGGTCAAATTGACCCAACATACATCTCTTGTACATGTGATTTATGCAAATATTTTGCAATAATTTTGTATATTGGATATTTGGGCTAATTTTGTACGTGTTTGGTCAAAATGCTGTATGATTGTATCCCTTTTCTCTAAGTTGCCGATACGGGTACGAGAATCGGATATGGGGATATGGCAATTTTTTTGGGGGGGTTTGGATACGGCTGGATATGGCTGTACAAAAATATATATAAAAAATTAAAAAATATAAAAATATAGACATATAAGCAAAATTAACCACATAATATGCATAGAAGAAACATAATAAGTTAAATAACCACAAAACATACTAATAATTCAATGCCAAATATCATAATATTCAATTGTCGAACTTAGATTAGTTTTATTTATTATTACAAGTACATAATGCAAATGTTACTACTTACCAGTATGGACAAAAATAAAGACAAAAGAAAATCCCCTCTCTGCAGTTTGGTGAAGATTACAATGAGATGACCTGGTGTTAAATCAAACTTAAGACGATGCCCTGTTCTCTTTTTTGAGCTTATTCATGAGTTGAGCTTTCGTATTATGTACTGCACAAAAAGAGTCCTGGAGAACCATATTTTTGGGACATAAAGGATGAGTGAAAAAAGACATAATTGATTTCAACCTCTCCCTCATCTTGATCATGTTACAGACATTTATTTCCTTTATTTTGGCAAGGCTGAAACGCGATCCAATAATTGGAAGACTTGCTCTGCAACCTTCACAGCTGTTGTATACAGCGCTAATAAAGAAGATACAGATGAATCGACTGAGGCCAATGTTTTGAAAACAGTCAAACACAGCCAGCCATTGAAACTGCAGAGAGGTTTTCATACTTTGTTTTGTTTTTTGAAGTCTATGTTTGACTTTTTATTAACAAAATTGAAAAAAAAAAATTTGGATATTTTTTTTTTTTTTTGGCAGGAAACGCCAAGATACAGCAGGATACGGCACCCAGACGTATTTGGGCATATCCAAAGCCCAGGGACGCTCCCTGGGCGTATCCCCGCTCTCCCACCGCGCTCTTGTATCCGGGGAGCGTTTCCCTGCGCTCCCAAGGCCTGGGGGGGCGTATTCAGTAACGTAGCCTTTTCTCACACATTGGTTTAAATTGAAACTAGTAAAGAATAATCAATGAAACAAGTTTGAATTTTGAAAAAATTTCCCATGAACTTTTCAAACCAGGAATATAGTGTGGAGAAGCGAAACAGTGATAATTTATTTTTTAAAGCCCACTCTTTAGGTATTCACAAGGTGGGATAGCTGCAAAGACAGCTACATGTTATAAATTATGATCAGCATTTTTGTTCAATTTTAAGTGAACATTTTATTTTTCTGGAAAGGAACTTTTCCTCTTTTTGGAATTGTCAACAAAAAACATGTAACCCTTCCCAAAGTCGATCATGATTGTCATAGTAACACCTTGGGATGTGGTGCTCTGATAGGATTCTGGAGGAAATTCCTGCTGAGTTAGAATGCTAATGTGTTCATAGATGTGAATAATCTATGTAGACCAGATGCCGTTGATGAGTGATCCCTTTATTGTGCGCTCATACTAGATTAAGAATGCTGATAACAATTTTGTATGGCTGAGATACAAAGAGAAGGCCTTAATTGCTATTATAGGTTGGGCTACACAAGAAAAACTGTAATTGCTATTTACACGAGATGGTAGCATGCTTGGTTCATGATGATTTGGAGGCCAATATGTTGATGCCCTGAGTATGTAATCAATATTTGGTACGCTTCAAGCTGATAGAGAGGACCAAACTAAGGTTTTATTTGATTTTACAAACTTCTATTGTTTGAATTATTAAGGTGGCGCAGTGTATTTTTTCTACATGTCATGGTAAGAAGAAAAGGGAAATGTTATAGGTAAAATGACAAACTTGGAACTCTTAAAGCACGATCAGTTGAGTAAAATCCTCAAAATTTATTTGTCACACAAATTTTTGTTTTTAATAGTACTGCTTAGTATGACCACTCAATTTAGAATCCTAAGGTAGTCGAGCCTTTTGTATGACTAGTGGGCTGCAGCAGCAGTAGATGAACTAAAACATCAAATGTCTCCATACATGGACCTTAACGGAGAAAGCGGTGTGAAGCCACACTTCAAACATTCAAACCCCAAAATTACTAAAAATTATTGTTATGCGGAATTAATTGACAAAAATAATATCCAAAATTCTTTGGTTAACATTAATCTTTTACCCTGTATCATATCAAATGCATCAGGATTGTTTTCTTGAATCAAAACCTAAATATGTTGTAAATGTAATAGTAGTATGAAATTCTCTTTGCAGTTTACTTTTAACTGTCTCAGGTCAACTAAGATGCATTTGAATTATCAGGGTTACCTATGGCACATATTTGATGCAGCTGAACAAAAGCTAGGGAGGAAGGCTGATAAATGTTTTAGATAAAAATGTAGTTATGCATATGTTCATGCAAAGTGTGCCCAACTTGACACGATCCTAGCTATTTTGCCTTTCTAGGGTAGCATTTGAATTATTAGGGTCAAAGTTCACATACTTATACTTGGAGAGTACTCACCAAGCCAAAACAAAATTTAAACTTGGAAAATACTCGACAACTTAAAAAAATACTTGAATTTATTTAAAAAAATACATTTATACAAATTATAGTTACAAAATGTATCAAACTAGTCTATAAAACATTGGGAAAGTGTTTTCTGTTAGATTTGAATACAACTAGAGTACAAAATCGCATAATCATGCAAATACCACAAACTGATAATTATAAATTTATATGGATGCAAGTTACAAATTAAAAGAAGCTACAATTTCCTCTTCCTCGTTCTAGTGAAAAATATGAGAGATTGAGAGTCTAGTCTTTGCACTCTGTTGTGTCTCCTCGCTCTGCCTAGAATTTTGCGCTTGTGGCTCCACTCTAGTACTAGATGGCAGTGACTCCTCTGCCTCATGTTTAGCATCTACAAGGATGTCATTCAATCTGATCTCTTCTACTTTTGTTGTACCATTGCCTACACCCTCCATAGCTTGACCCCTGAAATCAACAATTGTGTCCTCTATGAACAAGGGGGTCACCTTGAACTGTGTAGTCCAGTCACTGTAGGGATCGATCTCATCCAAATCAATAGGCTCCTTTGATGTGTCCACCTTTTTTATGCAAAGCCGAAGGTTGTATTGCACAAAAACATATTGCATTTTTTCATGTGAATGGACCAAACAAACTCTAGTTGTGCTTACATCTAGAAGTGTTACAAGGTTGAGATAAAATTTGGAGGGCTAGCTTTTGAATATTTAGGGTATTTCCACCCCAATCTTCCCACCACAAACTTGAAAACAAGATATTCAAAAGTTTGTGAGTAATTAATAATTATAAATTTGTAATTTGCAAGGTATATGTAAAGACTTCAATTTTTTTTACTTAGTGTCTGGGTGGATCTCACTCGGATAGTTAGTGTTGAAGAAAAGAGCCTTCCCCTAGCTTGCATGTAGTTCTGCAACGCTGAAATAATGAGGTTTCTCACCTCAAACTCAGGTGTCATGCTGTCAATGCATGTTGAGAGGCCCTCCAGAACCTTTCCATTAGCATCTGTAAAGCCATTGGAATAAAAAAACTTGGGATTAAGGTAGTACCCCCGTTGCATGGATGGGTTGGTGGAGTTGATTGTTCCATCTCTGATCAATTATCTCCCAAATGGGATCAAATCTGCCTCTATCCCCGCTATAAAAGTTTTGGATAGCCTTTTTGACCCTATCTATGGCTTCATAAATGTATTCCATTGGGTTTTGCTCCCCATCCACCAAGCGCAAGACCCTTACTAAAGGCTTTGACACCTACAAAGTTATAGATTACAGTTACAAACTTACAAATAAAGTAAATACTTTAAAATTTTTAAAATAAAGAAATCGATTTGAAATTAAAATATAAATTAGAAGTCACCTTGACGATCTTTATAGCTCTCTTCATAGAGGTATCATCAAAAACTGTCTTTGTAGTCTTTTCTCCATCAACATTTTTTGAATATGTTAAGAAAGTTAGTTGCAAACCTTGTGACACATGCTTGTTCCTCTTGGTGTGATCTTTCATCAAGTTGAGAACTCAAAGGTGTTTTTGGCATCTTCTACAACCGGTCTCACCCATTCAATTTTGCCTATGTCCTTCAAAAGAAGGTCTAGGCAATAGGTCATGTAAAAGGTTCAAAAGAGTGATAAATGCCCCTTGTTAAGTAGTCTCCCAACTGCCACATATGTTGTTGCATTGTTAGTAATATCTTGCACAACATTCTCGATGCCCACCTTTAAGACAACCTCCTTGAGCATCAAGTTCAAAGTTTATGCATTTTTTACTTTGTTAGAGGCATCAATTGACTTAAAAAAAACTATCTCACCATTTGAAGATGCTAAAAAATTGACGAGGGTGCGGTTCTTTCCATCCGTCCACCCATCTGAAAGAATGTTGCATTAAATTTTTTGCGACTGCTTCTTTTGATTTTCCATAATTGACTTTGCATCTTCAACATTCTGGAGGAACCTCTCACTTAAGTCTCTTGGAGAGGGTGCCTTGTAACCTTTCCAAACAACTATAAATGTTATCACCAAATATTCCCAGTAGGGCTCTTCACCATGTTATAGGGAAGGATGTTGAAGTACCATAAATTCGCACATGCCTTATTTGCTTCTACATGCGCCTCCTTGTTCCACCCCGTACCTTGCGATGAAAGTTGTGCCCTAGGTACAAAAAAATGTGACTGACTTTTGATCGAATTAGATGAGGTGGATGTGCCTTGCATGTGTGGACCATGATTATAACTCACAATCTCTATCATAGTTACCTCAGTTTTCTTTGTTGATGTGGGAGTAATGGTTGCTGCTAAGGCTACTTGTACTTTTGCTAGTAAGGCTGCTTGTACTTTCTTCTCATCCAACTGAAGTTTGACCTCCATATTGGAGTTGAGCCAAAGGCTCGAACATAAAAAGTGTTGTTTCAGTCAATCATCAATACAATATCTTTATTCAGTAGCTTATAGCTTTTTATACATGGATTTTCTCCTATAGAATTGGAGACCTATTCTATCTCCACAAACAATGCTCACTAAATTAGGTGAGTTGTTAAAACAACTCACAACTTATGCTTAAATAATTTGAGTTGTTTTTCAACAACTCATTTACCCTCAATATTATTTTACTAACATAATTTATTTACTCTTACAAATATTCTAATGGAGCTCTAATTCCTAACATTCCCCCCCTTCGTGCTCACATGGGTGAATTTGAACCACCCCCCGCCCCCCTCCAGAAAATGGACGTTGGATTTGCTTGAGAATGCATCCATTACAACAATGGGAGACCTTATAATGTTTTATTGATATCTAAATTTAAACATAGGCTTATTTAACATTTTCAATTAATGACACTTTACAACACTACGTGATAATACACATAAGTGTGCTTTATTTCAATTGACTACTATCACACAAAACATTGACGTATAACGAATATTGACAACATAGAAATGACAAAGGACATAAAGAATATTCAAACTATAACTACTAAACAACTTCATAATATCAAGCAAAACACATACTAAAAAATTTAGACTTACTAATCACATACCAAACACTATATAACAAATTTAAACCTAAACTAGACTAAACGCATGATTAAAACAAAATTATAAAAGGCTTTTGTCTAAACCAACAAAAGACACTTAAAAAATTATACCCCAAAAGCTCTAAAACGAATAAATAATAACAAATCCATTTAGTTTTAGACTCAACCTATATTTATCAATTAATTGATCAATTCGAAGGCACATACTTCTAAATTAAAAAAAAGAAAAAAAAAGCTAAGACCTAAATTACTATACACTACTAATATACCACGTAATACCTAAACTTAACTTAGAAACATAAACTAATTCAAAACTTAAACTTTAACACAATACCAAATACCTAAACTGAAATACAAAAGACATAAAACCGATTAACATCTATGACTATTGTTTGAGCTTTCATATTCAAGTACTCTAACGACACAACCACCCAGGCAGATGGACTAAACGCTCCAATCTTCCAACGCTTTCATTTCTTGTATGTCCTTTGGAAGACTCTCTAACGAAATTTTGCATATCTCCAATCTCTCCATGCTTTGAAAGTGTCCAAGTATACCGTAGGGAATTCCTATTGTTGCATACACAAATGATAGATATCTTAAATGTATGAGCTATTTTATATCCTCCAACTACGAATATTGCAAATTGTTTTTTGGTGGGGAAGTTTGAAGCTTCCACTCAAAATTGTTGTAGCCATCCATAATGAGGCATTGAAGTGAAGTAATTAGTGCGACCTGGAACGGTAGGAACCTCAGCTTAGCACAACGCCTCAAGTTCAGGTAACACAAATATTCTAGCTTGTTCATCTCAACAGGAAGGCATTTCAACTTCTTACACTCAAACAGGTTGAGCGATCTCAACTTGTGCACAAGTGATGACTAATGGCAAGATTTTTAGTTTAGTCCTCAAGACATTAAGATATTACAGTCTTTTCAGGCATCACAGAGTCACCGGCAAGGATTCGATCCCCGTCATACTCAGGTCAAGCATTCTCAACCAATTCAGCCATTTCAAAAGGCTAGGCGGAATAATAGAAAGGGGTTCATTGTGGTGAAGGATGAGAGTGTGCAGCCTGCGGCATTTAAACTCTTCAGGGAGAACTAATGCAAACCACACACAGAGAACTTTTAAACCCGTATGGCTAAAACAAATCATAATCTACAAAAAAATGAATGACAACGGAATTGGCAAGTGATTTAGCTGCTATTCCAATGTTAGAAGTAAGGAATGACCTTTTGAATGAAGAAACTTTTGCACATGGTCTTACATTGCTTAACTTTGTAAATAACCAAGAACGGACTTGTAGAGAGGTTCATGAAACTTGCTTTGATACCAAATGAAGTTTTACCTCCATATTGGAGTTGAGCCAAAGGCTTGAACATAGAAAGTGTTGTTTCAATCAATCATCAATACAATTTCTTTATTCCATAGCTTTATAAATGAATTTTCTCTTATGGAATAGGAGACCTATTTTATCTCCACAAACAACTCTCACTAAATTCAATGAGTTGTTCAAACAACTCACAACTCACGCATAACTAACATGAGTTGTTTCTCAACAACTCATTTACACTCAATATTGTTTTACTTACATAATATATTTGCTATCACAAATATTCTAATGGAGCACTAATTCCTAGCACCAACAATGTAAGCTTTGCAATCATCTCTCGTTTTGCCTCTTCCATTGTATTGGGACACGACATGACATCATGATAAGGAATGCATGCAATATGGTACTTAAGGCAATTGACGTCACCAAAAAATCTTCATCGAGCAAAACGTACAAATCACACTTTCCTGGGACGGTCTAGCGAGTACGACATACTTCCAAGCAACGATATGACCTTTAGTGGGATGGCTACCACTCATTGATGTTGACCTTTGATGCGGTGTTGGATGCCATTGTGTGCTAATGGCTAACCTGCAACATGTTCAAATGCAAAAAAGAAAAAAAAATAACATTTAAAAAAATAACTTAAATCATAAAGTTGACAATGTAAACACTCAACTCTATGTATACGAAAAAATACAAATTTTTTACATCTGAAAAAACCAAAACCATAACTTTGTAAAAAGAAACCCTATAAACAAGAAAAAACCAACATTTTTATTAAAAAATTATGGAAAGCTAGCATAAATCTTGAATAACAATTATGGAATTGAATGGAATGCATGTAAATTTGTCAAACATGTTTAGAAACCTAATATTGATGATTTACAAAGAATTTACATGCTTGGAAAAAAAGAAAAAAAACTAACTTGGAAATTGAATTTCCTCAAATTTGCTGAAAGGATGCTTAAATGTTGTGTGATAAGAATGTGAGGGCATGTGTGCTTTAAAAGGAGAAATTTCTTTGTTTTTTCTGTGTTGTTGGAGTGTTTTTTTCACGTTTTTCACTATATTGGCCACGTGAACTGCACGTAAACGACAGTACTTGCTGAGAACAGGTGAATGCTCGTTGCAAGTACTGTTGAAATAGTCACCCAGCCTGCACAAAAATACTCTCGAGTATACTCGCCTGGGTCGTTTTCCGGTGAGTACTCACGTGCTCGCAGAGTATGTATACTATGATCAGGGTTATGTATAGCACATATTTGATGCAGCTGAACAAAAGTTAGGAAGGAAAGCTGATACATGTTTTAGATAAAAATGTAGTTATGCATGTGTGCCCAGCTTGACATGATCCTAGCTGGATTGCCTTTCTTGGGTAGCATGTTGATCGTAGTTAATTCAAAAAATCTGAATTCAGTGCAAGGTTGTTCTTTACTACCATGATATATTGAATGCTCTGTTATAGGGTAATACGTATCTGAGCCTAGCTTGTAAGATAGGAATGATGAAATGTGCAAAATGAAAAAAAAATAACACAATCAAAAGTGTCTTTTAGAAAGAAGCTGTAGAAACCCCTGTTTCCCCTTTATTCTAGTACTGTATATTTTTTGACTGTTTTTGAGTATTCTGATTTTTTTGTGTTTTTGGCATGAAATAAAGAATGCGAAATTTGCAAGCTAATTTCGTATACAATTCAAATAAATAAATATTGAAGCAGTAAAGCTTATAACTGGCTAATCTAAGACCTTATCGTTTGTTTCAAATGATTACAATAAAGAATATCTGTCATGCAACAAAATTAATATAAAATATTGCCTAAAAAAACTTGATCTTTCTGCAAATATGAAATTAACCCTAGATCTGGAACGGCTCGGGTTGCTGTGTCAAAAAAACACAGTTGCCGATGTCATTTATTCTGCCGTCGTCGGTCGATATACTACTGACGTCGGTCTCTGTCGGTCGATATACGGCCGACGTCGGTCTCTGTCGGTCGGTCTACTCTGCCGACGTCAGTATGTAGTCGGCCGATGTCGGTCTCTTGGCTCCTTGCGGCCAGCGACTGCTGACGGCGGACTTCTACAATCTGCGATTCGGCTAGTATGGCCTGGTACGGATCTATACGAATTTCGTATAGCAGCAAATAGAATATAGCACGGCTTGTATGCTGGACACCTGATCTCAAGAAATATTATGCTAATACTGAAAAACTTTATCTGGACAATTTCTGAAACAAAATTTAATGAAATAAAATCCTGTAAATCTCTGTGATAACTTTTGTATGAAGTTATCTCTCAAACTGGTAATAGATCAGCTGATATCTCACAACCTCTGAATTGCACACACTGAAGAGTGTACGTTCTCCAATACAACTGGAATACTGGAAACCCTTGGCTCAATCTTCTCAGAAAAATACTTAGCAAAATTTGTCTTCAACAATCAATGGATAATCAATAATATGGCCTCCCTCCAATGAGAAACCCTTATATCCTCAAAAAGGTGTGCTTGCCCTAATTAGGGTTTCATAACTAAGAATTAGGGTTTCATAATTAAAATATGCTAAATAATTAATATTTAATTAAATCAATTAAAAATATTAATATCTCCCTCAATACATGTCCGATCCTCGAATCGCCTGAAGCTGATGAACTAGGGAGTGATTCTGCACATGACCATACCAAAACAAGGGTGCTCCGCTGCATGTCAAATATCCCAAAAAAATAGGGGCTCAGGCCAATGTGTCCAAAAAAGCCCGAACGAACGCCAACTGGAAAAATTCTGCTAGTCGAAGCCAAGCCAAGCTCCATCATGACCCTCTATCCATCCTATCAGCCTACGAAGGTCGCATAATAGGCTAATCATCAACTCTGAAGATGTCAACTGAAAAGGGGACATGACAATCCGCCCCTCTTGAAATTGCTTGTCCTCAAGCAATCGCTGAACAATAAACCAAACAATCCCCCTGGATCCCATATGTAATCATGATCTATGCTGCTGTCAATCAATGCAAGTTCCTGCAATATCTTCTGAAATATAACCAAGAGGAATCCATAATCAAACTGGCAAATACAACTCCCAAATGGAACTACGCCAAGTGTGGAGAATCCACACACTGTACCTCTACTGTGATCAACATATTTCTGCAAATCACCAGCCATGGTCTCAACACCCAAATTCCTATGCATCGCTGATAATGAAGAGACATCACATGCTAGATAGCAATAACACAAACCAAATCTGCTTGCCATCAACTCCTGCTCTAGGTCATGCATCGACAAACTGTCAACCCCAACACCTATCACCATGCCCACTACAATCTCTGAATCTGGAGTGTGAATGCTAGACATACTCATATCATCATCAACATGTTTATCACCTGAACTGAACTCACCTCAAGACAAAGCTCGTCCACATGTCTCTCCTATATTGGTGCCAATGTGCACTCGGCAGCCCACTGTACCATATTGTGTCGTATGAGCCTCTCCATCCGATGAAAAAACATATTTTTGATGTTGCTGCCCCGTATGGCCTTAAGAATATGTCTTCCCATCAACATCAAAATGGACCTCCATGTCCTTGAGACGAAGAGCGACTTCCTCAAGGGAATGAAGCCACTTCATGCCCAAGACCAAATCTATATCCCCCATGCTCACCACATAATAATCTGCCTTGAACTCATAGTTGTTCAAGCGCAATGGGAGGTCTCTAATCATCCGCTCACACCTAAGAGTGTAACCGTCGGCTACCTTAACTCTAATGCCCTCAAAATCCTCGGTAGTGAGTCCACGCTTCTCTACAAATCTAACATCAATAAAATTATGTGTAGCTTCTGTGTCAAGAAGGGTTATGACCCTCTGTTCTGCCAAAACTCCACGGAGTCTGAATGAACCATCCGGCTGAATGCTGGATAGGCGTGACTCCTATATCTGAAGCTCTGAATCTGCCTCTGCCTTAGGCTCTGAAGCCTCTGCCTCTGACTCCTCAGAACTCTCCTGCTGTTCAGAATCCTTTGATTCCGAATCCTCATAAAAAGCCCACATCACACGATTTGCCTTGCCCTTAGGCCTCAAAGGACAATCGTGATTGGCATCATAGGGACCTTTGCAGTAGAAGCAAAGCTTCTTCCTGCGTAGATCGTTAAGAGCCTCTCGATCCAAAGGTGGTGCTGCTGGATTGGCCTTTGAATCATTCTTAACACCTGATTTATCTTTGTTGAAATTTGATCCTTCTCTATCTCCGTTGAAGCCCTTATTGTCCCTGAATGAAGTACCTCTGGAGTCAAATTAACTGGACGGGGCTGCCATCTCCATACTACGCGCCTTCTTCATAGCTATCTGTAACGAAGGAGGATCAAAGGCTTTGATCCAACCTCTCAATGGTTCGGATAGGCCCTCGATGAAGAGAACTACCAATCTACGCTCTCAAATGTTTGGCACCATGACTGCCAACCGCTGAAACTCCCCAATGAAGGACTCCAAGTTACCTGTTTGTTTCAATTGTGCCAAATCTCGAAAGTAAACTTCAGAATCTTTCTTGTCAAACCTCTCAACCAACCTATCCACGAAGTCCTGGTACTCTGTCACCTGGTTATGCTGAAGTGTTACCATACCATGGTACCACCAATCATGTGCTACTCCCTCAAAGTGCAAAGTGGCGTATTTGATGGCCTCTATCTCTGTCATTGGCCTCAATGCCAAGAATGTGTCAAGCTTATGAACCCAAGCTTGAGCTGTCATCTTGCTGCTACCGTCAAAAGTAGTCAAAGAAAGCTTGCCAGTAGCTTTCTTCAGCTCACTGAGTTGACCTCTAGGCCCCCTGTCCTGTCTAACTGATCTGTAGTGCTCTTTCCTCTGATTAACAAAACGATCAAAGGACATCCTCTCTCTGACCTCAGGGGATAATAACTCCCACTCATTCACTGCCATGAGTGTGTCTGCAAATAGGGGATCTCCTGCCGCCTCCTCTGCTGGAGCCTCTAGTTCCTCCTGAACAAACGTAGGACGTGTAGGCCTATCATCTATTCTGGAATGGGTCAGCTGTGGTCTCTGATTAATAGTAGCACTCCTGTTATCTCTTTGTTCCCCATTCTGTTTAACAGGGGGGTTCATCCTCTCTACCATAGTAGTAAGTGCCTGTAGTGCCTGCATCATCTGCTGCTGGCCTGTAACCATAACACAGAAGAACTCTCTGGTGTCCTGATCATCATTATGTCTGTGGCCCCTTGGTGGGCTACCCTCACACCTGTCACTCATGGTGATCCGCTGCTGTTCTAAAACTTGATCGCCTTCAAGCAAGGCTCTACTGTGTGTGAAATACCTGTGTGGTCCCAACTCTTGTGGCTGCATAAGATTGTTAAACCCTCAGGATGGCAGGATTTAGCTCTGATACCATTGTAGAAACCCCTGTTTCCCCTTTATTCTAGTACTGTATATTTTTTGACTGTTTTTGAGTATTCTGATTTTTTTGTGTTTTTGGCATGAAATAAAGAATGCGAAATTTGCAAGCTAATTTCGTATACAATTCAAATAAATAAATATTGAAGCAGTAAAGCTTATAACTGGCTAATCTAAGACCTTATCGTTCGTTTCAAATGATTACAATAAAGAATATCTGTCATGCAACAAAATTAATATAAAATATTGTCTTTAAAAAACCTGATCTTTTTGCAAATCTGAAATTAACCCTAGATTTGGAACGGCTCGGGTTGCTGTGTCAAAAAAACACAGTCGCCGACGTCATTTATTCTGCCGTCGTCGGTCGATATACTGTCGACGTCGGTCTCTGTCGGTCGGTCTACTCTGCCGACGTCGGTATGTAGTCGGCCGATGTCAGTCTCTTGGCTCCCTGCAGCCAGCGACTGCTGACGGCGGACTTCTTCAATTTGCGATTCCGCTGGTACGGCCTGGTACGGATTTGTACGGATTTCGTACAGCAGCAAATAGAATATAGCACGGCCTGTATGCTGGACGCCTGATCTCAAGAAATATTATGCTAATACTGAAAAGCTTTATCTGGACAATTTTTGAAACAAAACCTAATGAAATAAAATCTTGTAAATCTCTGTGATAACTTCTGTATGAAGTTCTCTCTCAAACTGGCAATAGATCGACTGATATCTCACAACCTCTAAATTGCACACATTGAAGAGTGTACGTTCTCCAATGCAACTGGAATACTGGAAACCCTTGGCTCAGTCTTCTTAGAAAAATACTTAGCAAAATTTGTCTTCAACAATCAATGGATAATCAATAATATGGCCTCCCTCCAATAAGAAACCCTTATATCCTCAAAAAGGTGTGCTTGCCCTAATTAGGGTTTCATAACTAAGAATTAGGGTTTCATAATTAAAATATGTTAAATAATTAATATTTAATTAAATCAATCAAATATTAATATCTCCCTCAATACATGTCCGATCCTCGAACCGCCTGAAACTGATGAACCAGGGAGTGATTCTGCACATGACCATACCAAAACAAGGGTGCTCCGCTGCATGTCAAATATCCCTAAAAAATAGGGGCTCAGGCCAATGTGTCTGAAAAACCCCGAACGAACGCCAACTGGAAAAATTCTGCTAGTCAAAGCCAAGCCAAGCTCCATCATGACCCTCTATCCATCCTATCAGCCTACGAAGGTCGCATAATAGGCTAATCATCAACTCTGAAGATGTCAACTGAAAAGGGGACATGACAGAAGCATGGACCCACCCCTGTTGCAAGAAATGCAACACCCCATATGCGTTTTGTGTTTTAACACTGGGAAACGGGTATGTGACGGCCACAATGTTTTTGACGGTGTTTTAGCCGTCACACCTGTTTTGAACATCGTTTCTGCCTGTCATGAACATCTGCAACGTGTAACAGCAACGGATTGAGATTAAATAATTGCATGCATGTTGAAAAAAAATCACTGTATGCTTAAAAACAGCCAACAGCCAGCGTTTCACATTTTCTTGGCAGCATGCTAAAAAAATCCAGAAAATCCAGCGCTTCATTTCTTCTTTTTAATTTGAATGCATGTAAAAAATCATTACATTGATTTTATTCCAGCGTATACTTAAAATAAACTGGTAGTTTTTTAGATTGTTTCTAAAATAGGTTTAATATTAAAATTTTGCATGAAAATTTTATTTTCATGTGTTAGGCAAATAATTAAATATATTTATTCTATTAAATTTAAATAAATAATATTGCATGTATTTAATTAAAAAAGTTAATTTAAAATATTTAAAAAGATTATATTAGAGAAACAGTTAATTGATGTAAAAGATAACTACAGTATTTCATGAAGATAACTAGAGTATTTCATGAAATTTGATTTTATACAAGCTATATATTTTTATTTTAAATATTATTACAATTATTACATCATAAATAAGGATCAAAGTACTTGATGTAGATTTATTTTTCAAAAATTATATATTATTTTTAATACAAATTAAATTGTTTTAGATATTAATTTTAATGATTTTATAAATTTAAAATTATATATATATATATATATATATATATCCGTTTCTTATATGCAACCTCTGCAACCTCTCCAAATTCCGTTTTTCATCACGTTTCCGTTTCCGACACGTTTTCCCATTTCTCGTTTCTTGCAACATAGGGACCCACAGTCATAAGAAGTCAACTTAGTTTGATTGTTTTGTAGCCGCCATTATTTAAGATACGGAAAGCTACTTAAGATTGCTGTTGAAAACAAATGCAAATAAAGAAAATTGACATCTTCAAAACAGAGATGCAAATATGGAGGAAAACTTTAAAATTTCCAACAAGGACCAATATAATAAACCACTAGAAAGATGTATCTTATGGCCAAGTTTGATTTTCAGAAGTTAGATTTATGTTTCCTATTGTCAGATTCCTTGAACGTGAGGTGTTGGATTTGAAATCAAGATTTCTCTTTACTTCCCTCTTCAAAGATTTCTTTTCCCATGTGGTCAGGGCACGAAGATGCCTGACACTTATGATTAATTGCTCTCCCTCCCTAGAACGTTGACAGAAAAAGTGGACTCTTCAAATTCAACCCCAATATAGGCATCGGAAAGTAAAATGATTTTGTCCATGTTATACTTTCTATCTTGCAGACTGGAAAGCTCGGGCAGATGTGGTCAAGTTACTGGAAAATCTGAAGAAAGACATAATGTTGATTGTCGTCAGCCATGATTTGAAGTAAGGTCCTTGGTCCCTTTACTTGCACCTCAAGGAACATTAAATCATTGTTGGGATTGTATTTTTATCAGTAGTCTGTTTACTAAATGTATATATTTTTTTGTATCATTGTATGTTGTTTGTACGCTTCCCCCAACCTCTTATGGAGGGGAAAAAAAAGAAGGGCATAAAACTTCCTAATGACACAGGAGCTTGAGAAATTATCTATTTAGAAATTAAGAAGCTTACAGGATCTGGAAATTTCTATCTGGTGAATTATTAAATCTCGTCATTCAACATACGGAATGGGGACAGTCATATTTATTATTTTGCCCTCTTAGCAGTCCCCAGTCTTGTGCCAAAGTACTATTTGTATTTATTTTTCCTAAATTCATCAGAAATAAAGAATCGTATCCGTGAAATACAGAATATTTGTATCGATGAATCTGGTATTCACCGAAATCTTAGAATCTGAAATATCAGAAGTTTTGGAATAGCAAAATCCCTTTCTTTCTTAAAAGTTGCTCGTTTGTTTTTTCTGCAAATCTATTTTGGGTTCAGCATTGTCTGGATTGCATGTCATAATGTGTGCATCCAGAATGAACACTGATTTTTCAATTCCTTAGGAAGGTTTGTGGTGGTGACTCCAGTTATGTTAGATGAATGTATTTTACTAAAGTTGTCCACCTCTTAAAGAAGGCAATTGTATGAGCATCGTGCCTTGTAATCTGTAGAGAACTCTATGGTCAACACTTTAGTATCATTAGTGATAGACACAATGTTGGACAGGATTAGGGATATTATCATGAAAAAAGATTTGGACTCCAAACACTTTAGTGCCATGAGCGATAGACTTAATGATGGACAGGATTAGAAATATTATCATGAGAAAAGAGTTGGACTAACACTTTAGTGTAATGAGCAATAGAAACGATGATGGACAGGATTAGGGATGTTATCATGAGAAAAGACTTTGGACTCTATATTAAACTTTTGTGGGGAAATAAAAGACAGTAACAAAAAAGTTGAACAAGATGAACAATATTTTATATCCTTTGCTTTGGTGTGGAATCCCAGGTATTACCGTGCAAATATTATGACACTTTGAGAAGAAAAACACCAAGTTTTATCGATGATTTTATGCTTCTTACTAGAATATATTTAATGGTCATAAGATTTAGGGTCAGTTGGTAGTTATAAGGTAGTTGTCAGCTAGGAGGTCATTTACAGTTCTGAAAACGGTTGATGAAGAACACTTAATTTAAATGCAAACTTGAACATTAATGTATTAAGCATTGCTCCGTCTTCTTTCTCTAATGCTCTATTTCTTTCTTCCTTTATGGGCCATGTCATAAGAGCCCAAGGTGGTGGGTCTCTAGATTGGCCTAAAGACGTCAGAGTTCAGGGTTTGAGTATCTGGGAAGCATGGAACGTTGACTGATCCCAAGGGCTAGGGCATCAGCGAAGGAAATCTAGAAGGTATGCATGAGAGAATGTCATATTTTTGAGAGATGACAATTTTGTTTAAATGTTCTGATTTCTGAACCTGATTGAAATCTCCAAGACATGAGTGAAGGCCTTCAAACAGAGCACAATCAGAGAACAATAGAGACAAATTTTATTCTGTGGAGTGTAGAGATCTGTTTTTTCATCAACAGAGGAAAATGTGTAACTAGAGATTGTTGTAGTCCAGTGAAGTTTCAAAAATATTGCATGCAAAGAACAAGCCAGATTTTGCTGCCAAGAATCTGAATTACAATAAAAATTGTATCTGGTGTTCAGGCCATTTTGGAGAAATATCAGTAGGGGTAGAGTTATTATTTCTTATTTTCTCCTTTTCTCAGCAGTACTGCTGTTCTTATCAGCAGTTGAAGAATGCTGTTGAAGTCTGATATATTCCTGTATGTCTGTAGCTTGATTTATCGTAAGAACAAAAGTAGAAAACCTGCTAAAAATGACAAATTGAAACAATATTTTCCTCACCGAGTTTTCACAAATTTAATGGTTATAACTACAATATTTGGAAAAGTGTGATCATTGCTATATTCAAATATATAGATTTGATTGATATGTAGAAAAACAGTGTGCTGAAGGGGAAAGAGAGGTCGATGATCTGGAAGAATATTAGGATCTCTAAGGAGAAAATAGAGAGGCCATGATGCTCTTGAAACTCTGAGTGGCAGATGAAATGTTGCCTGAAGTTTCGGGGTCTAAAGATGGATCAAAACTCTGGAGTATATTGGTAGAAAAATACTAGACTTCGGATAGAGAGACGGCCTTCTATTTGAAGGATTTGTTATTCTCTCTCAAATTGGAAGAGGGAAGTTTGATACAGAAACACGTGCTGAATATAAAAGGTGTTAGCGAATAATTCGCCACCATCGAGAGAGAGATAGAAGAAGAGGATCTAGTTGTGATTATTTTTAGAAGCCTGTCTCTTTTGAAAATTTTGTTGAAATGTCTTGTAGACGTCTGAAGATGCTAACATTACCATTGATAGGTTTTATAACAATCTGCTACAGAAAGATAGGTGGATGAAACAATTAAGAAAGAAGGGTAAATCTTCAAAAAGCTACTTTGATTGCAATCTCAGAAAGGAAAATGATTGATTGAGGCATCTACCAAAAGTAATTCTACTTACAAAATGAAAGTTTTTATTTCTGTGGTAAGGTGGGTCACCTAAAGAAAAGACTGTAAGAAAAGAATATGGCTATAAAACAAGAAACAATCAAGTCCAATAATAATCAGGCCAATATTGTTGAACATGAGAATTAAGACGATGTATATGCCTTAGTTTTTGACTTGGCATCAGAATAACATTGTATGTGATTTTGAGTCTTGTGGCAGTAAACATGTGACTGGTAGGAAGGATTGGTTTGTATCCTTGGTTTGAAAATGTGGTTCTTAGTGATGGAAGACACATTATGTAGAGAGTTGTGGTAATGTGCATGCCAAACTGGCAGGAGGTAAGAAAGTAACATTTCAGAATGTTTTGTATATTCCTGGATTGATTAAGAATATTTTGTCCATCATTCAAATCACTAGGAAAGGACATTTAGAAGTAACATTCTGTGCAAATCTGTTATTTTTGAAAGATAAAAGATGTAATAAGATAACCTTTGGAGGTAGAGAACACAGGGCTTGGTTGTTGCTAACATTGGCATGCTTTGGCACCGACGTTATGGTCATTTGAATTTACCATATATCTTTCTACTTTGAAGGAAACATAGGAATTTTAAAAGGATTATCTCACATACAAGAAATTTGTGCAGAATCCCCGGTAGGGAAATGATGTCAAAAGCCTTTTGTGGAATGACAGGTTTGGAGAGTGAAGCAAACCTACTAATGTAAGTTCTATTTCTGGCATAATTACCTGAAATGCAATGGGAGAGCCTCATTGTGTGCTAAAACATGTGAAGTGTTGTCCACAATGTGAACGGCCATTTCAGGGCTTCCCTAGGCTGTTTAGTTTAGGGTGCAATGTTTGCTGTATTTTGGGCCTACTTCTACGTTGTTTACTTCTTTCTTCTGATTTTCCCCCATCTATTTTTTAAATTTTCTTTCACCTTGTGCAAAGGTATAACAAGGGGTGTCTTTGGCTCGTGTGAATGCACTCTTACAGGTGTGTGAGCCAAGGCTAATCCAATGCTAAATTTTTTGGGAGATTTGTTAACAAAGTTTTTGAGAAAAAACACAAACTATACATCTGGGGAAGTCCATACTTCTTAGGTTTTTTCTTTTATTTCTTTTGTAAATTTGTTTGTATTTAAATCAATATTACATTATTATTATCAAGTTAAATATCTATCATATGCGAAGTTAAAATCTAAATAATTAAAGTTTAAATATTAAATTTGTCTTTAAAAAATTATGTATTTTATATGAGCTCGTTTCTTATTGCCGTTTCTGGGTTCTCATTTCTGGTAACTATGATTTCTGGTGCACATATTTTCTACTGTTGGATGATTATAGCAGGAAAATGTGGATACATATTTTAAAATGGAAGGCCGATGCTTTTGGGCTCTTTAAACAATTTAAGGCTGATGTTGAAAATAAAACCAATAGCAGGATAAAGACTTTTCTGAACTGATATTAGGGGTGTTTTAAGGCTGATGTTGAAAATAAAACCAATAGCAGGATAAAGACTTTTCTGAACTGATATTAGGGGTGTATTTTCCTCTCGGAAGTTTGCTAAATTTATGCAAACAGGAGGCGATACATAGAAAATTCACAGATTGTGAAATGTTGTGGAGGAGAGGTGGAATTATATGGCTACGAACATATTGAGAGCATGTTGAAAGGAAAGGAAGTTCCAAATAAGTATTGTGATAAAGCAATTTATGCCATTCTCTATCTTCTCAATGGAGGCCCTTGTAAGGGGAACTTCAAGAAACTACACCTAAGTAGACACGGTCAGGGAAAAAAATGGATGATAAGTCATTTGTTTTGTAGGAAAAGAGTACTTAGATTCTTAGTGTATGCAAATGACATTTTCTGGTTAATTGATCATTCTAAGGCAAGTAGGCCGATTGGTATATCTTCCAATAAAGTGACAACTAGTAGGGATATAGATGTGAATGAAAGTATTTTTTTGGTCTACCTCAGATTTTCAGCCTATTTCAGATTCTCAATGCTTTGATTAATACTAATATAGCAGAAAACAAGAATGTTCAAAGTAATATATAGGATGATGACCAGGAAGAAATGCCTCACATTCAAGATGTTGAGATTGAATTGTCTCCAATTGAGATTGTTGGTAGGTCTGACCAACAGGTTCTGTAAACTCAAGGGGTACTATTCTACCATAGAAGGGGGCAAAGAATGTGAGATTTATTGAAGCGCTTTAAATAAGTGTACAAGTAATTCAATTTTGATAATAATTTAGCATTTTGTAACTTTGCTTTGATGGCTATTAGGACCCCATCATCCTAACTCTTTTTTTTTAGTATTGGGTGCTATCAAATAAAACCTTGGACACATATGTTTTGGGAGTCATCCCATAACCTAATTATAATTATCCCACATACATGGGAAATGGTAGTTGTCTTTAGTTGAATTAGTTTAAGTAGCAAACATAGGCAAGAGGAAAGGTTATATATTGAATATCTTTGTATTGAGCATTGCTCTAAGGAGGTTGCCCCCTCAAAAAGCCCTGTGGTATTTTGTAATCTGATTCTATGATCTCAATAAAATATTGCTTTTATTAATTTTTTTGCAACGTGTATTCTACGTTTCTCTTGTTTGGATGTTTTGTTGCAAGAAGGTTCCTATCATCTAGTAATAGAGCTCTTTCCAAGGCCATTTTTCACCATTCAACATCATGGCTTAAGTGGCTTACTACTACTATTCCCTGTATACTCTCACTTCTTCGTATCGAGATCTTGGTGATCAAAAAGTGGTAATAAAAGTAGAGGCACTAAGAATTTTTGCTCCTTTTTTGTTAGTAGTTTGTATTTTAGGCTAGAAACCTTGTGTCAAGGGTTTTCAAATATCCTCAAAGCTCTGTTGTTTTTGGCTAAGCACATAGAATCAGGTGTGAAGTGAGGTTGGATTCGACCCATTATCATAGGCTTAGAGACAACATTTGTATACAGTCTTGAGCTTCTACATACCTTTGGGGGTATATCAGAAGACCCCTTAGATTTTTTTCCCAGAACCTAGCCATAAGTAGTCTTTGGTCATTTGTAACTTGTGGTGCATTGGTAAGAAGTTAGCCTTGAGAAGTTACTTCCATCGTACCTCGGAGACACAATAGTGGGATACGGTTAAACCCTCCATTGTTAATGCTCTGACATATTGGGTCGACACTATTTATGAATGGGATCAATATATCTATGAGGACACATTCTAGACACAACCTATAGCGAAATTTCCCTATTATAACCTACTTGTGATAAACCTATGTGTCCTTGGAGTGGGAAGAATCCACCACCAACAATTTTTTCTAAATGGTAGTTACAGAAGACGGGGGCCAAATTTTTTTGAGCCACTTCTCTTGCAAACGGTGCAGAGTACGATGATTACGAGCAAATTTCAGCCCATGGGATAAAAGTTTGGAATTTTTTTTTTGTCATGAGGGGACTTCTACCTGTAGACATCCAATTCCTAACACCATTTGTGTTGAAATTGTCAATCTTATTCGAATTGCACTCAAATGCACATTTTAGGTCAAAATTCATAAAACATGCTAAATGGTTCGAACTTGTCATTTACAAGTGCCAATTTAGGTCAAAGTATCCCTAAATGGGGCAATGCAATTTATGGGTTAGCTAACTTTGATCAATTCATTTCGAGTCAAAATGAAGATTTTGCCTTTTGTGCTCTGGATCACTCTTTTCTCCTAAATTCGTTGGTACACGTCATGTATCTTTGTTATTTGGTGTTGGCAACATCCTAAATGGGAATACAGCTCCAACACATCTAACATCGCCGTCTAGTTTCTCTCTAGTCAAATTACGACCTAGTAATATGACTTTCTAACCATTTTGATTAATTGAGGGCCAATTTTCAAATAATTGCACAAATGTTGATTAACCTTATTTAAAGCTAATTAATCCAAATCAAGAGCTTAAGTGGATTTTCCACGAGAGTTGTTGAATATTTCTTTTTGAAAATTGATTCTTATTAATTGCATCATCAGGGGACATCATTTCTTGGGAAGACATTCCTAGGCCATAAATGCCACAAATATCAAGATTATGGGTCACCCATGCCTAGTTAATGCCTTCCATGCCTCTTCAATGCCCCTTCTTCCAAGGTCATGATGAAGATAATTATGGATTTAATTCCAAATATTAGGATTATCCATGGCCACACATCTCAATTTTGAGATGGACGGTCATGGTAGATTTTGACCAATTTCAAAAATCTATAAATAGAGAGGCCATGAACATCATTTTTATAGCTATTTTGGTGCAAGGTTATGTTCAAATATCTTTAAAAAAATTGAATATTGCAAAGTTATAATGCTAAATTGTTTCCACAAGGCTTTGCATTTGATCATAGATTTTGTTTGCAAGCTTCATTGATAGGCTAGTTTAGTGATTTGGAATCAAGAGCCTAGGTTTTATGGAGTGTTCTTGAGGCATTGGAGGAGCTTACCACCATTGTTGTGCTTGATCAAGGGGGAACATGCTTTTGAGCCACATGGATATGGTGAATCCATTTGGAAAGGTAACATGATGTTGCTTTCTTTCATTTTTTTTCTTGCTATCCTTTGTAATTCCCATACAAATAGATAGGCTTGGTTAGTTAGTTCTTTATGCATGTTTCATTATTTATGGACTAATGCTTGACTAACTTGCTTTGTAATCCTCTCTACACTACCATTGCAACACTCTTGTCGAGTTGATTGTTTTGATATATAACTTCGGTAAACCTTCTGGTAGACCTCAATATTATAACAATGGTGGACGAACCTTGTTCACAGGTCCTAGACAAGCTTATCGTCGAAGTCACTAGCCTCAAAGAATAATTGGAATCCAAAATAGATGACATTAACACCAAGCATGATTCCTTGTATACTACCTTCTCCCATGAGTAAATAGGGGAAACGCGGGGGTCAACACAACTATTTTGAACACAGTGCCATTCAAGAAGAATGATACAACGTAACCCCAAACTGGGCATCCCAAAAATTGATGGAGAGGATACCACAAGCTGGTTGTACGAAGCAAAGCAGTACTTTCCCTTGCACCTCACCCTTGTTTGGGATATGAGAAATATGGCTTCTTTTCACCTAGAGCAGGAAGCCATACAATGGTACTGGTGGTATGAAAAGGATCACAAAGAGCCATCATAGGCAGACTTCTGTAAAACCTTTTGGTTTGGTTTGGTCCTAGTGAGTATGAGGATTTCATAAGCACAAACTTCAGAAAAATGGTTTAGTTCATGACTACCAAATGTAGTTTGAGAAGTTGGCAAATAGGACATAAGGGTTAAAAGACGACATTTTAAAAAGTTGTTCATAAGCAACCTAAAAGAAGAAATTAGGGCTGAAGTCAAAATGTTCAACCCCAAGGATATGATGGGGGGCTATTGGGTTGGCTAAACTTGTGATAGACAAATTTATTGCTCAATGTTGTACATAAAAACCAAACCATCCCAACCAAAAACCTCACTATTGACTTGTGTACTAACAACTCTAAACCCTAGAATGACCCTAATCAAGCATCTCATTGAGGCTGAGATGTGGGCTTGTAGATAAAAAAGGGTTGTGCTAAAACTATGATGACAAGTACACATTATACCACATATGTGTTAAGCAAAAGTTATGCCTACTAGATGTGGAATTGTCACCTGATTCAGATGAATGAGAAAGAACAAAAGACACACCGGAGGAGGAAAAGGAGGAAGCACCATAAACATATGTGGATCCTTCGCCTAAAATTTTGGTGCATCATTGGCTGGAATCACCACACCTCAAATAATGAAGATAAGGGGCTACTTTAAAAATCACTTGCTAACCATCCTCATCATTTATGGCAGCAAACATAACTTCATTGACCCTTGACTAGCCAAACAAGTCGTCTGTTATATCTACCCATGCTCTAGATTTGAGTTCATTGTAACCAATGGAGGAAAATTAATTTGCAAATGAAAAATGCAAAAACCTTTGAATCCCAGTTGGGGACTACAAATTGAAATCATATATGTTTGTCCTGCTATTAGGGGGTTGTCACGTGGTTTTGTGAGCACATTGGATACATACACTTGAACCTATCTTGTGGGACTTTTTTGAAATGTGGCTGAAATTCACAAATAGTGATAAAAACCACACCCTAAAGGGGTTGCATGAGGGTCAACAAGTATAATTAGCTCACATTGTGTGGATAAATTGCTGAAAAAGGGTTCTCATGGAGTTGTAGCACAACATTGTGCTATAAAACCCACTGAACCAACTCGAATCATGACTATTGCTCAAACATACAACGGTATTTGAAGAGCCACGAGGATAACCCCCACGGCGACCACAAGATCGTTCAAATTTGCTAGTTATAGTGGTTATGCCTCCAAATATTCGACCTACAGGAACCTGTTTATGCAAAATGCTAAAATTGAAAAAAAGGTATAAGACTTGTAGCAAGCATCGGTCATTCGGCTAAGCATCAGTGCATAATCTTCAGTACTACTTGAGAAGAAAAGAGATGGTTCTTGGTGATTGTGTTGATTTTTGATAGCTAAATAAAATCTCCATCAAGTTTCCCACCCTGTGATTAATGAACTCTTATATGAACTGCATGGGGCTCGCTTCTTTTCCAAACTTGATTGGCGACCAAGTTATCACCAGATCCACATATGGGAAGAAGACATTCCAAAGACTGCCTTTTGAACATATGAAGGTTATTATGAATTCTTGGTCATGCCATTTGGCCTCACTAATGCCACATCAACATTCCAAGGCTTGATGAACAAGATATATTGCCTATTTTCAAGAAAATTCATCTTGTTATACTTTGACGACATCCTCGTATACAACATGACATTGGAGGAGCATCTAGTTCACCTCAACCAAATCCTCTAGATTCTCTCAACGAACTAGTTATGTGCCAAAGGCTCAAAGTTTTCCTATGGTCAAATAAAACTTGATTATCTCAAGCAATAGGAGTTAAAGTGGATCTAAGGGAAAATCAAGGTTATGAAAAATTGGCCTAAACCTAAAATCCTCAAAAGTCTTCGAGAATTTTTAGGTCTCAGTAGATACTACCATAAGTTCATGAAGGTTTGTGGAAAAATTGCAGCTCCTTAATGGCAATGCTGAAAAAGGATGCCTTTCGTTAGTAAGATTTGACAGAAAATGCTTTTGAATTTCTAAAGATGACTATTTACACCATACACGAATTCTTGCTATGCCAAATTTCTCCAAGTCCTTTACCATGAAAGTGAAGATTATCTTCTACTATCTGATGTTATCTACTCATGCAAATATGTATACATAATATATGCGAAGGCTTAATGAACCATTATGAATTTGAAACAAGTGAGCTTCTATGCTTGACTTTTCACTTTTTCAATGGTTGAGTTGAACAATCAAAATTGGCAGTCAAAATTGGCTCGTGGGGCATTTCCCCATACCCAATGGGGTGTTGCGTCTTGAACCTATGAGGGGAACCCCTCGAGTCATATTAGGGACTCCACACCCATAAGAACAAAGTCAACAATGCTATCAAAACTTGGTGGTACTGCATGTGTGACATATAGGACGTGTTTGAGACCTAGAGAAAGCCATGGATGAATACCACATAATATTTGGCGTGTGCGTAGTTGGCACCACATTTGATCTGCCTAGATTGCATTGGCACGTGTGTGAAACATTTCTTGGAGATGGATTCACTTGATTCTCGGAAGCAAGTGTGGAATCTTGGTCTTGGAGACACCATGGATCTTTAAAGATGGTTTGAGAGTATTGCAAACCATTAAACATGAAACATCATTACCACAAGCTATGAACATGGTCTTGGCGGTATTACTGGAATTGTTCTTGGAGAATCCACTTGGATCATTATAGTCTCGATTGCATCAAGTCTATGAAGCAAGTGTGGAATATTGGTTTTAGGCAAGCCTTGATGAATTATTTTCCTTGGTGGGTGAGCTTACCCACTTTGATAACTCAATATACTAGCATATAAAAGTTTCATGAATACATGGTTTTTAGAATCAAATGTGTTTATACCAATTGAGGTTGTTTTGTTGTAGGTGGGAAAGTTTTGAATGCAGAGGATGCATAACTGTATGACACAATCTTCTTAGGTGTTTGTGTGGCATCATTGGAGCATGGAGTCACTTCTTGTGTCTCTTATTGCCCATTAATATGATGACACTCCGAGGGTTGGCTATGTATACACCCTGGTGACAATGCATGTATGAGCACCCAAAGATTTTATATCACAATCGTCGATTGGTGCTACATCATAGACTACCTCCTCTTTGAAATTATGGATATCATAGACTACCTCCTAAATGACATTGGTAAGTGATATGTATACCTTTGGTTTTGCAGGAATCGAAATATCCCAATTTGTAAGGTTGTAGTTGAAGCATGTTTAGCAAATTTAGTCACTTGATGGTTGCTTCAAAGACGAGGTTCTTCATGCTACCACCATCGATTATAAAATCCAAAGGTTGACCTTGTAACCACATCTGCAAATGGAATAGGCATTCTGATTCATCATCTTGTGTTGTTGGTGTAGTTGTTGCGGTGAAACAAATAGCATATGGTCACGTTCCATTACTTCTAGAGAGGGCTGGACTTTTGGATCCTCTTTTTTGGATCGCATAAGCATTTTTTTCTAAGGATAGCACTCTTGGTTTGGGTGGTTGCTGGTTTTGTGTTTGCCACAACATTTACCTATCTTAGATAGTTGTGGCTTCTTATTTGAAGAAGGTGATCTCTTTGGTGTAGAAGATGTGTTTTGCTTCCCCTTCAACTTTGACTCTTCCTCAATGGTTGCTACATAGCAATAGGATTCTACCATTGTCTTAAAATTGTATGAATGTTTGTAGGTCACTGCAATACATAATAAATCTACGCTATTCTAACTCAAAGGAACCCAACTTTGCATATAGTGCATGGAAGACATTTATGTAGGCATAGATTGATTGCTCATGTCCAGTTTTAGTGAAATATTGTCATCAAAATTTCACCACTTGAGTCAATTTTTGTCAATTTTAATTGTTTTACTTTCCGTAATGCTCTACTTGACTCTACAACCCAATGAATAAGGAAACGCTACAGGCAAATCCGCATGGAACAAATTTTGAAGATAACATCTGTGAGCCCAAGCTAGAAATTAAATGGCTTAATCAAATTATTAATTCTTTTATAATTAATTAATTTTATTTAAAGTCATAAGAGAGCATGAAAAAAAATGCCAAGGAAGAGCTCCAAGAAAGAGCTATGTATTTGGAGCCATTGATTAAATTAGCTCTTTATAGAATTAATTATCTTTGTTAAATGTGAAGTCACAATTACATTTAATTTTGTAAATAACCGAGTAATAAAATCAAATATGGGCAAACTCTAGTTAGAAGCTCTAGGTTGAGTTAGAGCAAAGGATGACTTTTTAACTTTCTTTGTTGGTGGAAAACATGTACACGAGATAATCAATATTATCAGTAGAGTATTTCTTTCTTTCAGCTCTTGGGGGAGGGCTAGCTGTAACTTTGTGTGTGTTATGTACTTTTTTGGATTTGATTAACGAAATAGAAGCAAACAGGGGAGATCATTCTTTGTCGTTGTGGGTTTTTAATGCTCTTTGTTTATGAAATTTGTATTGTTGTTCATAGATAGACAAGCCATTAAAATTCTACACTTCTTATGGCTATGTGCAACTCACGGTGTTTCCCAACTTTGTGTTGAATTCCCTGGTGGATTGACTTTGTACCAAGTGCACCCATTCTGATTTTTGAGGAGATTTTGTGCTTCCAGGCAAGCCTTTTTTTTCTTATTACATCTACTGCTCCTACTTCCATTTTCATGTGAGAGGAAGAATTTCCAGCCACTTCATTTAAATTCGAGTTATTCCACCATGGGTTCTCATCTTGTCCTCCATCCTCCATTCTTCTTCCATTTTCAGCTTTCTGCATTTCCCTTTTTTGTTTCTTTTTTGTGCTTTCTAGTTGAGGGAGTTGCCCCTCTCAATTGTAGAGGAAAATTACAACCCCTCCCAGAAAAAAAAACCCACATACTATGAGGGAGTTGTCCCTCTCAAATGCAGAGGAAAATCACCTCTCCAATGGTTATTATCCAATGTTGCAAAATTGTGTTGTTGCCCGTTGGGCAAGTCAATAAAACAAAGAAAAACGCAATCGACATAAATATTTTCCAGCAGTTTTGGTGGCTTTTCTGAGTATCAAATGGTGCATTTGATTTCAAAAATATGAAGGGGATCTTCCCCTTGCAAATGAAGATTGGTGACTATTGAAATGGAACCTACGAACAATGGGATTTAGTTCAGTGTTTAATATTTTGAGCTTTGCTATTGCTGCCCAAGGTCTTATTTGTGGTTGCAAACATTGGTAGCATGAAGAGATTATAGCTGAAACCAAAATATGTCCGACATAGAAAGATTTGGAGGCAAAAGAAGATCAAAATAAGAAAATAATCATGAAGCAGAATAAATCAATGGTTGATGAGCTTCCAGCCAATAATGATGAGATCAAATCATTACAAAATCAGTTGAAAAAGAGTATTGTAGCAACTGAAAAGATGAAGCTAGAGACGCTTCACATGATCATCAGTCTGAGCTCCGCTTTAAAAAGATTCAAGGAAAACTGTGCCTCATACAAGCAAAAAAGGGATAATATCAGCCTGAAGGAAAATTGGCATGCATAGCAAATCATGGTGTCTTCAATTCCTTCAACATTGAGCTGGTAGATGAAAAATGTACTGAAAAAGAGATTGCAAATGATAAATGGCTTGATGAAAGACTCAAGATCTTGCCATTCCTTTGGCTTCCTATTGATGGCTGCACTAAAGAAAGAATATGGCTTGATAATTGAGAAAGTGATCTGAGTACAGTCCAATCCCAGCCAAAACTGAACTCTGGCAGTTTGTTCAAGCCATGTAAAGAAAATTTGAAGAGCTGGAATCACAAAAATGCCACCAGCCAGACACCAATCAACAAAATGAAACTTCTGAAAATATTCAGCAGCTTGAAGTTTGCTTCAAAGAAGGTCTGGACAGCCTAAGTCAGAAGGAGAAAATCCTTGATGAATCTGTTTATTTCAATAAGCATGAATTGAGTCATCCTGAACTACTCACTGAAGAGTGGGAAGATGATAACAGGTTGGATATTGAACTTGTTGAGGTTGTTGAAAATTCATGTCTGCTACAAGTTCTACATAAAGCTGATCAAACTGAAGAGAAAGAGGTGCTTATTTTTGTGCATAAGAATGATGAGCTGGTAAAGTCATCCTCCTCTCAATACTTCCAAGAAGACCCTAACAACTCATTCTAAGAAAGAGAAATCATTGACAAGTGTAGTGAGAATCCAATTTCAGAATTCTTCCAAGAATATGAGATGAATCCTGGGCATAGCAAGCTTTAAACTAGTGAAGAAGAGATATGTGGTATTGCTGAGCACAAATGCATAAATTTTTAAAGAAGGGTCAAGTAGCAATCTGCACGAAGAAGTTTTTGGTAATTTTCAACGTCATGAAGTTTTGATCCCAAGCCCACTTTTGGAGGCATCTAAAGATTTGTTTCAGCCATTATTGGTAGAAGAGTTTCAGGAGCAGCCACTAAGCAAGGATTTTGGAGGTATGACTCATGTTTGCATTCCGGATATCTATTTAAAGCATACTCCTTGCATTCATGAAAAAAATGTGTCATATGTTCTTTTATGGATGTAAGTAATATTTGTATTCCAAATATCCATGGTCAAGTGTTTGAATCTATATTTGTCTTCCCTCCCATACCTCATTTTTTGTCCAGTGGATGCAATGAAAACCATGTTGCGGTTGTTGCTCATGACTTTGCAACAATGGTCCTCATCTTGCCAAAAATTGTCCTGCAAGGGCTCATATTTTGCCCAGCCCATAAATGACCATTTTCAGTTTTGTGGGTTTTCCTTTTCCCTTGTAGATAGTTTGTTTTCGTGTTCAATTTTAGTTTGTCTTTCCATTTCATTTTTATGTTGTGTGTGTGCGCGTTCATTTTTCAATAATTGCAGCAACATGTTTGTGGTGTTTTACCGTTCCCTGTGATTGTCTCTTGTGCCCATAAGGTGTTGTGGGCGGTGTTCTTTGCTAGAGAACTCTTAGTTTTGGAGTTACAATCAGCCTTTTAATGAATCTTCAAAGTGAGAATATAGTCTTGGCAAGCATAGTAAGCATGGTGAAAGAAAAGATTTGTCAACTAGAAAATGTAGCTCAGCAAGCTCAGTGAAAGAAGCAATAGAAGATGCAAATATTTTAGAAGTTTTTTTTTTCCCAAACAATGTGCATGTTCAGCAAGACGAACGCTAGAATGAGCTACTTGGTGCAGTTGAAAGAGGTAAAGGAGTTACTAAGTGAGTGCATAAAGATCATGTTGAATGGTCAAAGCAGCCTTATTTGGGATAGCCTAAATACCAAATGAGGTAAAGGAGTTACTAATGGAGTGTGTAAAGATCATCTCCAATGGTCTTCTTGAAGATTTACCCCCGATGAGAAGCATTAGTCATCACATTGATTTGATTCCAAACAAGGCAGCATATGGTTTCATGCCTACAAAGAGTGAAGAGATTAGGAGGCAAGTTAAGGGGTTGTTAGGGAAGGAGTTAATAAGGGAAAGTTTGAGTCCATGTGTTGTAGCAGCAGTGTTAACATTAAAGAAGGGCAGTGAGTGGATGATGCGCTTCAAATCCCAAGCTATCAACAAGATAACAATCAACTGCCGGCTTCCATTGCCTAGGATGGATGATTCAATGGATTGTTTGAGGAGAGTGAAGTACTTCATGAAGATTGAATTGAAGTGCGGGTATAATTAAATTAGAATCCGTGAAGTGATGAGTGGAAGACAATATTGAAGACAAAAGAAGGATTCTATGAATGGATAGTTATTCCATTTGGGTTAATTAATTTGCATCAAGTACTTTCATGAGACTCATGAACAAAGCGCTGAAATCTTATCTTGGTAAGTTTGTGATTGTCTATTTTAGATGATATTCTCATATTCAGGGCAGAGAAGTTGCTTGTGAACCTAAAGAAGTGTAGTTTTATGCAAACTGAGTTGATCTACTTGGGATTTGTGGCATCCAAGGATGAATTGCAGATGGATCTAATAAAATAGATTTGACTGAGGTTTTTCGTTTTATTGAAGGATCGACCTTCAAAAGTTAAAAAACAGATGGATCTAATAAAATAGATTTGACTGAGGTTTTTCGTTTTATTGAAGGATCAACCTTCAAAAATAAAAAAATAATTTGTTTTGCAGCAGATTTTAATCTTCCAAATTTAATCTAATTGATTGACAAAATGCCAATTTCATTTTTCCTTGCTATCTAGTTTATGTGAGGGATGGAAATAATTGTTTGTAGGTCGTTTTGAAGCTCTTATGCTTGGGAAACATCGGTGAATGATGTTAGAATTTGGTCAATAATTTTTTTGTGCCATTTTGGGAGTCTTTGTATTTTAAACAAGGGAAAACAATCCTAACTTGCCATTGTAGACCAATTTCCTTGAAATATGTCATGAGTGGAACATAATTGTTTATGGGAATTTAACATGCTGTGATTGATCACGAATTGATTCCAAGAATCATTGACCTCATTGTTTTGTTTTACTCCATTAAAGAGACATAGCTGGTGTGGAATTTGGTGACTACAACAAACCATGTGCAAAGTAACCTTGGAAGAAATGTGTTGATTTATTTTGAATGCTCTTAGTAATATTTATCTTGTTTTGTTTGTGTTGTTTGTATGTGATTATACTGAATATGGTCCCCTGTTGCAAGGACAAGGCTCTCATTAGCTTGATCATATCTTTGATTGTACCAAAAGTTTGATTAATTTGTGCATTCTGTCCATGGCATACTCACAAGGGAGATGGATGGTTTTTGATCTTCTACTACAAGGGAGATGGATGGTTTTTGATCTTCTACTATTAGGTGTTATTTACTCATGCGGATATGTGTACTTATTTACAAAGTTGTGAAGACTTACAAAACCATTATGGAAGTTGAAACGATTGAGTTTCCATATGTGATTCTTCTTCTTCCAATGATTGAGTTGAACTATGCCAAAATTGACTGTGAAAATCTAGCCTTTGGGGCACTTCCGCACAACCCATTGAGGAGCTACTCCATCCTATGAGGAGAAACCCTTGAGTCATATTGGGTGCTCCACCCAAAAAGGAACAAAACCAAATGTTGTCAATACCTGGTGGTACTGTGTGCTGAGTAGATGTTAGCAGTGTGGCTTGTAGGTGTTTGGGACCCTAAGAATGCCATTGATGAAGACCACATCAAGTTTGGCACGCGCATGGATGTCGAGACATTTGATCTGCTCGGATTGTATTGTGCCACTGTATAAATGAATGCACATCTAAGATTCATTGATGATCTTGGAGATATCATGAACCTCAAATGATGGTTCAAGAGTACCATAAACTATTGAATAGGCATTGTCATTATTGTAAGCTATGAACATGGACTTGGCGGTATCACTCGAATTGCTTTTGGAAAATCAAGTTGGATCACAAGATGAAACAAGAAGAAAAGAGGAATGCACATCAAGAATAGTAAGATAAATGCTCTAATTGCTATAATACAAACTCTCAAATAAATTAAAATTTTGAAGTAATACTAAAAGAACATGGATTAAAAAGTACTCCCCATCTGGATCCATAGCCTCTAGGTTGGATTAAGGACATTTTTGTAAGAGTTGAAAAAAAATGCAAGTTGAAATTCTCTCGTGACAAGCAATTTCATGACAAGATTGAATGTGATGTAATTCCATTTGATGTGTGAAGTGTGTTGTGAGGTAGCCCCTAACTATGGCATAGGAAATACAACATACTCATGAAGAGAACTGAAGGAGATTGGTGAAATATGGTCAGCCTTATGCCATTCATTCTTGCAGTACTTAGCTACCCAAGCCAAGAGATTATTCCAAGAAAGTGAGAAATTTGTGATACTTGTGCTCAAGAACTTAGAAGATGGGAAACAATTAGAAGTGGAAACTTCCAAGGTATGTTTAGAGAAGCAAAAGGAGAATTTGGAGTCAATCATCAAGGACTTTTAAAATGTATTTTACTATGTTGTTTGGATATGGGTACGGGTACGGGTACGATTCGGGTACGTGGGTACGCCATTTTTAAAAAACCTTGATTTGGATACGCCGTGGGTACGTCTCTATATATATATTTAAAATTAAATGCATATTACTCAATTTTTTTGTAAAACACTTGAAAATAGTAAATACATAGTGTTTGTTCATTCATTGTTTCAAATTTCAAAATGTTCAAAGTTTACATTGCAAATACATTTAAATTTTCAAAATGCAAATGTAGAATAAATCATAGATTCATAATTCATCTAGATTGTCCTCATATTCATAATTAATAATTATGAATGTTACTTCCACAAGCACTAGCTCCACTCTCCACCCCTGGTGTTGAATCCTCTTCATTGTCATCAACATCATCCACACCAAGTAATGAAACTTGGGCAAATGTAAATGTGGAGGCATCCAAGTCTATATTCTCTGGAAGGATATCCCAAAGTTTGTTAGGCCCTCGCATATAGTCCTCAGACTTGTGTGAAAGGAGGCGCAAATTAGAATGGACAAATACCATATCCCCAGCTTTCTTGGATGCCAACTTGTTTCTTTTAGCAGAATGGATAAATCCATATGTACTCCAATTCCGCTCTGCTGAAGAATTACTAGCCATCTATCACAAAAAAAGTTGCTAATTGTTAGAATTTTTGAATTTAAAATTTGTAACAATGTAAAAAAAAAATGTCAATAACTTAATAATTTTTTTCATTTAATTCAATAACTTGTGACAGAATCTTGATTGCAATAGGTTGTAGGTACTTGGCATCATGACCATGTACATACCATCACTTGATTGGAGACAAACTAGATTTGTCAAAAAGAGCCTCAATTTCTCTCATGCTGCCCTCTGAAGCTACAAACATGGCCATTTCGTTGCGGACCGTACTAGCTATAGATGGATCAGGAAAAAGCCTTCTGAATGCTTGCTTAGTTCCATTTACAACCTCTACATCATCATATGGTGGTTGCCTATTGGGTAGCCGAAGTATTCATTGCTAAAATACTTCGGATTGAGAGCATAAGCAAGGAGATGTAATGGGGTGGTCATTTTATTTCACCTCTTCATGACCAAAGACTTGATTTCATTATAAAACATTTCTTCTAGGTCTTGTTCTTTCTTTTGTATGATCTCTCTCATACTTTCAAGCATGGAATCAATCCCATCATAAACCTCTCCCATGCAAGCTGCATCTGTATTCGTAAATCGGATCATAGATAGAATAGGCTCTATAAAACTGAGCACATATTCAATCTTGGTCCACCAATTATCATCAAGGATCAATGCTTTGATCTTATTGGCTTTTTCAATACCAGTGGTGCTTGCTTGCCTCCACACACCCCAAACATTGCTTATCACCATACTGCTTAGTGCCTCTTTCACCTTCACAAGTCGTCTCAAGACGAGCGTGTGAGAGCCAAATCTAGTTTCAACAATCTACAAAAAAAAAAGAAAAGACCAAGTTTAATTGTCCCAACCCAACTGCTCTGCAATTCTTTGCGTTGTCTGTGATGACTTGAACATGTTGGGGGCCCAGAGACTCAATAACTTCTATCAAAATGTTTGCAATGAATTGAGCATCTTTCACTTCGCCCTCACAATCCATTGCCTTCAGGTACATTGCCTCTTTAGGGCATACTGCAATAACATTGATTAAAGGCCTATTTCGAGCATCTTTCCATCCATTTGAGATAATGGACACCCCTGAATCCTTCCACGAATCTCTAATTGGCTGCAAAGAAGTGTGAATATGTTCTACTTTTTTGGCCAAGAGTGTGGTGCGAACTTTCTCATAGTTAGGGCCTTTGTAACCTTATGGAGCTTCATTGACCGCTTTCAACATTTGTTGCCAATAAGGCGATCTCAAAATATTGAAGGGCAGCCCACATGCATAAATGCATCTAACAATCAACTCATCAACAATGTCCCTCTGTGCGACATTGAAAGTTTTTTCCAATAGTCTTTTTGGTTTTTTTCGTGAAGTGGCATTTGCATCATCATCAGCGTTTGGTATTGCAACTGAATGAGCGCGAGTTTGACTTTCAATGAAAAGATGACTCGCCGCTGCAGGTGTTATGGGTGGTCTCCCCGATCTACCTCTTTGGAGAGGTATTGTTTTAGAACGGTTTTTTGAAGCAACTGCTGCATCGGCTTCTTCTTGCTCTTTCATGAACTCAACTATTTTTGGCTTGAGAATTTTATTACACTTTCTGATACTCGATGGCCCATACCCAGTCAAATGAGTTTTGACCCGAGTATACGAGGATTTGAATGTGGAATGACAATCATTGCATACCCACACACAATTCCCACCTCCAACAATGATCTCAAGTATCGTCACATGTTTTCAAAGAGAGGAGGCAGGGTCATATTTCACTTGAAGTGAGGTTTCAACGTGGTTTGCTTCATCATGCCCTCCTCTTGACATTGAACTGGATGCCATAGATATCCTAATTATGAATTATCAAATTAGATTCTAGAACCAAGCAAAAATATACAAAATTAAAATTAATAACAACTTTGTTTTTGATTCTCACAATCGTAATTACGTGCGAGAGAAGAGCATATGCAGAAGTTAGGGTTAGAAACATAAAAAATATACATTTTATTTTTTTAAATATTTAAATTTGAAAAAATAAAAAATAAATGTAATGCAACTAACTCTGTTTTTGATTTTCAAGATCACAATTACGCGCGAGAGAAGAGCATATGCAGAAGTTAAGGTTAGAACTTAGAAACTTATATTTTTTAAAAATATACATTTGATAATGATTTTTTTAAATAATAAATATTTATGGAAAGTGAAACGAGAAAAATAAAAATAAATAAATTTTAATACGATTACAACTTTTAATTTTAATTTTTAAACAAATAAAATAAACATTTGATTTTTTTTTAATAATTACTAATTTACTAATTAGTATTATTTACGAACAAAATTAATATTTAATTTTAATATTATTTAATATTTACAAAAAATGAGAAAATATAAGGAAGATTTTACTTTTTACTCAAGTTTTTAGTGTTAAAATAAATTTAAAATAATATATATATATATATATATATATATATTTAATTTACAGAAAATGAAAATATAATAAATAAATAAACTTCATAAATTTTAACATTGAAGAAAATTAAAATTAAAATAAATAAATAAACTTAAATTTAAAAGAATTTTAAAATTAAAAATAAAATTTAAATACTATATAGGATATAGTAAATTTAAAATAAAATATAAATTATAATATTAAAAATGTAAAACTAAATAGTATTTAGTTTAAATTTTTAATATTATTTAAATTTTTAATATTATATTTTATTTTAATAGTTATACTAAATGAAAAATTTAAAATTAATTTATTAAATACTTAGTAAATACTACTTAAAAGTTTAAAAAATTAAAACTAAATACTAAATGAAAAAATAAAAATTTAACATCCCTGCAAAGTTGCAAACTCCTCTCCGTTGGCTCGGCGTCACTCCACACTGCCACAGTCCACTCTTTTTTTGGAAATTTGCTATCTGAATCTTTTCTCCTGGGGAATTTTCGTTCTCTTCTCTTCACCGTTTTCAAGCTTCAACAAACCTTGCCACTGCACTTGCAAACTGCCAAACAATGGTCATGACCTGCTTCGTGTGTTTTCAAGAAGAGGGACGCGCTGCTTTATAAGCGTTTAGGGCATTTTCGGTGTTTAGGGTTTACTTTAAGTTTTTAGGGTTTTTTTTAATGCATCTTTTGAGTTTTTTTATTGTTTTTCAACATTTTCGCCGGAAATTTTTGGGTACGCGCCGGAAACGTTCCTGGTACTCCCGGAGGTGTCCCGAAGGTGACTGTGGCCGTGCCAGACGTTTTCGGCACGGCCACGGGCGCCTCCGGGGCACCTCTGGGAGTACCCGAGACATCCTCGTGCCGGAGGCATCTCCGAACAGGTGGCGTCGGGCCGGGGGGCGTATCCCTGCAACACAGGTATTTTTGTAGCCTAAAGGTATGTTCAAGAGAAAGTGAATGTGAAATACAATCGCTTCTTGATTGCACTTTGCCTAGGTTGAGAGAGTGATGAAGTTAAGAGGCAACTCCAAGTGTTAGCAAATATGAATGTTGAAAGAATGAAGAGAAAACTAGAAGGGAAACATCGAAGTGCGTGTGCATCCTTTTATTATGTAAAATGTAGTTGCATAAAGTTGGGTAGTTGACAACTAACCATTTGTTAATGAACTAACTAAGATGATAATTAATATATTTAATACCCCCTCTTAATGTCTAAACCGAAAACAACTGCAAGTTTGTGCTGAAATTTTACAAATAAAATAGGACCAAGAGGTTTAGTCATTAGATTTGCAAGTTGCTTGATAGAAGCACAAAAGTGAAGAGAAATATCACTAGAATCAACCATCTAATGTAGTGATGATGATCTCAATATGTTTGGTGCATGCATAAAATACCAAAATCTTCACCTTGATTGTCATCGAAAGTTGGAGTAAGTGTAGATTGAGAAAGTTAAAATTCAATCAGAATATGACATAGCCAAACGACTTCACAACTAGCATTGACATTTTCTTTGTATTCTACTTTGGTGAAAGACAGCCACAATATGTTGAAGCTTGCTCTGCCGCAAGATGACTCTTGAACCAAAAGAAAAGATGTAGCCTGGAAGACTCTTGTTCAAAATTGCATTACTCAAGGGTTCCCCTATGATTGCACAGGTTGGAAAGGGCTTGGTTTTCCCAATTTACTTACCCTAGTTGCCCCTGTCAAAGTGGTGGGCACCTTTGTCATTAAGAGTATTTGGAAAGCCTAGGAAAAAATCAAACCATGGTTGTTATGGAACGGTTCAGGTTTTAGGGATGGTCTTTACATCAACCAACAATCGCTATGGTGGTCGTCTGTTATCAACATGCATGTTGTGCCTTTGGCAGAAGTGCCTTGGATTCATGCACTTAGATTCTATCATAGAGGAATCAACACTGTGCAAGACCTTTTTTGCAAAGAATCTTGGTTTTGGATCCCTTGGAATGCTTTCCAAACTAAATACAAACTTTCTCCGGTTGATAGAGAATCTTATGATGAGATTGTGTAGGATTGCCAATGGAGTTTCTTCACAAGATCTTTGTCAGCTCTGCCCATCATTGGTGGAAGGACTAGAAATGGTACAAAGAGACTCCTTTCCATAATTATACTACCATAAAAGGATATGAATGGCTCTCTCCACACAGGCCTATGATGGATAAACTCAACCAAAGGTGGAACATACATTTCTCTACTTATCTCTGGGAGAAACAATTTCACACTATCCGGTCTGCTTGTACTGAGCCCAAAATTGCTCACTTCAATTGGTGTTTGATTTATCAAGGCCTGCCTATTGGCAAAACGCTGGTCCAACTAGGGATTTCTCTTCCCAAATGTCCGTTCTATGGTCACCTTGAAACCATAATGCACCTTTTTTGGCACTGCCTAAAGGCTCAACGTGCCTGGATATGGATTAAGGGCATTTTCCAGCTACTTCGCTCCATTCCCTTCAGCTGGTGCTATATTATATTTGGTGATAATCCGAGTCTGCCTCCCTAGTTCACTCAAGTTTGGCATGTTTTCAGAATGAAAATTTTATTATAGCTATGGAAAGAGGGTAATTCAGCAATATTTTCTAATAATTTTGTTGACTCTTTGCTACTTATAACAAGGCTACCATTGTTTCTAATGTGATTCTGCAGATACAAGTGCAAATGAACAAAGTGGCTATAGAATTTGATTACCTACAATGGCTCCATTACTGGGGTGATGCACCTTGCACCATTACTCGTGTGCCGCCTTCCCCACCCAAGGGCACCCCACCACGTGACAAGGGTAATCCTCCTAGTGGTGGCTCTTGCTGTAGCTGGTCTCGCCACCGTTCTCGGGCTTCTAGTTCTTTGCAGTAGTGTCACTCTCCCCCTTTGATTCAACAGGGTGGTTGGGTTCTCCCCTTGTTCGATGTGTTGGTTGGGGCTCTCCGCCTTTGCCACCTCGACACAATCAGGAGTGGGGATCCTCGCCTTCGGTCGCTGAGCCCCATGGCAGGTTGCAGTCTAGTAGTTCCTAGGATGATTTTTTTCAGTGCTTTGATAAAAGTTTTCTGTGGCTAAATTTAGCCATGTCTCCCCTGCATGCTACTCAAGAAAAAGATAATGTTGAACAGGTGGACATTGACGCTGGATGGGACCTCCTAGATGATGGGAAGGATCTTCCAAGCTCTGGGTGGGGTGGTCCTCCTGGCAATGACCCACCCCCAACTAGTTTATTCGTTGTTACTGCTTAAGTTGCCATTATTTTGATGTATTAGAGCTTTCTCTAGGTTTGGCCTAGTTTGTGTTGGCAATTTGGGCTGTCAAGGCCAAATTCCACCCCATATAATTCAAAACTTACCAAGACCCTGATAATAGCCTCTACATAGTGGTCAACTATGTGTATTTTGGTCAAAAAGACAAGTTTTAGTCTTTAAATATGAAATTATGAGTCAAAAGGCTATCAAAACGTCCAAATTACCCTCAAATACATTCATACACATGACTTGACCTTAGTCCTAAAGCTTCATAAGTTAAAAAGGTCATTTAATGCAAATTTAAGCCTAAAAAAGCCCATTTTGAACCCACACGTGCCAAATTTGGCCCCCAAAAGCGTGTAAAAGCTATTCCTTGTGTTAATACATGCAAAAGACTCGTGGTTATCTCCGTAATGCTCTAATATTGGCAATGGAAGACTTAAGTGTGAATAAAGGCAAAAGAAGGCTATTTCATGCATAATTTCAAGCAAAGTATGGACTTGTATGACCATTCCGTACAGTCGAGGCCATGAGCAGGAGGAGGGCATAACAAGGGTTCCATAAGAATTTCATGGCAAAAGAATGCAAAATATGCCCAAAATCGGTCCCCTCCAGTGTTTGCACACAGTGAGAGCCCTTCAAGTTTGCAGGTGGTATGGCCATGAAAGAGAAAATCCAGGTCTGCAATTTTGACCAAAGAAAGTAGACTCAGAGAGCTTCCTGCTGGAGCAAATGGTTTTCAAATTGGTCATCTCTCCTTCATGAATCATCCATTTGAAGTCATGGCATACATCAATAGTCTTATATCTAGGAAGGCAGTCGGTGTTCTGCAATTTCTCCTTGTCAGGGCATCATATCAAGAAAATTCAAGTTTGCAGGGCCTCTCAGGGACATGACTCACCCTTCCATGGCAGCCATCAGTTCTTTTTCACACGTGTGAGGACCAAATCTTGCTGTCTAGATGCTTCTAAAGGAGATTGTATGGTCAAGGAGAGAGAAAGCAACATCAAGATTTCTTGGAGTACTGTTTGCAGGTCTCCATCATGTTCACATGTCCTCCAAGCAAGATTCTCAAAGGTTTCATGAAGCCTCATAGCCAAGAAGCCATTAATGGCTCTCAAAAGCATCTCCAAGGAGTCACTGTTTAACAAACTTTAAGGAAAATTAACATGTTTTAAGGTTTTAGCAAACTCCTAGGTTTCATTTTTATCATCTTGTGCTCCTTCAAAGTCCTTCACATTGATATGGTTTGAAGAGGATATGCTCATGCTTTCTTAAGATCCTCCAAATGGTCTTGACATACAGTTTTCATGCCTTAAACACCTCCATCTTGCTGCATTCATCCTCACTATTTTGTGACTGCGATTCCTCACTGTTGTAAAGCTTGTCTATCATTCTATCCTCAGTTTCATAAGTTTCCATCTTCCATTCATCATCTCACCACCCTTCCATCCTCTCCCATCCCATGAAAACACTGTCAAGGAGTCAAAAGGGTTGGAGACCATCATGAGTATGAAGGACTGTAAGGACCTTGAAAACCCTGCTAAACTATCATAAAACGATCACCTACAACAACAAAGTACAATCAATGGTTTTTCATGAAGTACAAAGGAAGATAAATAAAGGTGTCTTTTGAAGTTCTTTGATCAAACTACCTCCTCAAGATGCAACAAGAGGACAATGATCATATCATGTTTTGAGCCTTCCTTAAGGCCAATTTTAGACTTTGTCCATACAAATGGACACACACAACCACCTACAGTTGAGGAAAGATACAATCACTTTTTGAGGTTGTAATCATGATCCAAATACATGAGTGAAGATGGACAATCAATATTGATGATGACCCATCTTATGACTTCATTCATAGCATAAGCCAAGGAGATGGCCATAAGTGCTTACAATCAAGTGTCCTTTAAGACACCTACAGGCTTATATTGAGGCTACAGTAGTCAAACTGTCATGACAGTCTAGTCTTAAGGCCTATCTAGGCTTGTGGAGGCTAGTGGACCATCAAATGCATGACAAAACAGTAGGATTGGTAACCTCAGCAAGAGAGCTCATGAAGAATTCAATTCTAGGTTCTTAAATAACTCAAGAAGCACAATAGATAACCTACAACCAGCTTCAAGAGCAAGCTACAATCAAGAAGGAGAACAATGCTCTTGAGGAGACCTAAAGGATGTTGACCTTCAAGGAGGTTATTGAGATTGTAAAGTGATCATCATGACAGTGAAGGACTTTGCACTTCTTTCCTGTTGTTCAAACTCTCAAAGCATCTTTAGACCCTATCACAGTCCGTACAAAGGACATCACATCATGCACAATGGTCTATATAGGAGAAGTTTGTTTTCATAATGAAAGAATGGTGAACATGTGAAGAAGATAACAGTCTAAAAGGAATTCATATAAGTTGTGGACTTTGGAGGAAACCTCAAGGAGCCAAACTTAATTGAACATCCATTTTCATAAAATCTACACCTATCGCTGGGTAGAGGACTGTTCAAGGTTGTTGACAGTCAAACATGGAGGCTGTAAGGTCTTAACATATTCTCAAGATTCATAAGGAGTCAACCATATGAAGAGTCTAATAAGTTTTGTTAAGAGTTCTTCTTAGTGATGAACTTCACATGACATTGAGGTACAGTCAATTCCCCCCCAAATGTACACCTACAGCCACATGAGAACATGCCTTTCTTCAAGTTGGTTTGTAGGATGAGGGCCAGTGGTCTACAAAGGAGTTTTAGGTGCAAGAGAATGTTTGATAGGAATAAAGAGATATGATCATCATCATGAATCATAAGGAGATGGTCTCCAAGCACTCATGATACAACAACCAAGGTCAACTGTCAAGATTACCTACAACCATACAAATGACAATTCCTCTCAGAATAGTCAGATGCCCTCAAAGTGCAAACTTAAGATAATGCAATTCAAGTGACCTATGAAGTGACTTAAGCAAGTTCAAGTGATTAAATGGACATTCTCAACACCTTGATCAAGAGTACTAGAGCACTGTCAAGCTCATGAATATGAAAGTACATGCTTGTATAAACTTAGGACTCTGTGAGACCTAATAACATAGATTGAGGTGTCAATATGCTAGGAGATAAATAGAAGATTTCAAATGGTCTAAAGGGTCATCCAAGCACCAAATCATGGTGAAATAGATACTAAACACTTCCACACCTCATAATTACCACGTACAACATTGTTGGCATACAGTCATGATGAGACATCTTGAGGAGCTAAGGCCTGAGAAAGGTTGCATAGGTCTGCAAGTTGAACAATGGAGGATGAGACTTTTGAAAGGAAGATATGATACATTTCAAAGCATTTTGATCATGCTCGAGTACAAGCCAAGGTGGAAAAAAGGAAAAACCACAGTGATAGGCCTTGTGAGACAGGAAAATGCAAGCATCTCAAACTAGGTTTTGGTAAGAAGAGCCTATAGGGCCAAATATGCATACTCTAAGCATGAAATATGGTGGAATTGGTCAACATGAATTGCTCTACCCATACGCTGGGGTCAAATTATGAGGGGAAATACTCACTGTTTTTACACAGTCAACCTCATGTCTAATCACATTCAAAGTTGGACTAGACAATTCTCTTAAGGTGAATACATGTGAAAAGAGGGTTGAAACTTCATTGGAAGGTTTTTTCAAGCATGGGAAGATGTTGTTCAATCTTCAAAGTGCCCTTCAAGAGTGATCACACTCAAAAATATATGCAAACCATGCCCTTGAGGGCTAAATCAAGCAGACAAGAACAAAACCCTCAAGGCACACAATCACGCCTTTTGAGTCTTCACGAACTTTTCTTCATTTGATGGACATTGAGACATGGTGGAAGGTCAATTCAACCTTGGAGAAGCTGTGGGAGTGAAGAAAAATTTATAAAACTTGTTTTGACACCACTCCTCAAGCTCTTTCCTTGCATACACAGTCTTGGCAACCTCTTGAAGCCAAATTTCACCACATAGAGATCTTGAAGATCCTTTTGCATGGAAACTCATGCTTTTCACTGATGATGAGGGTGTCAATATACTACATTTTCATGGCAAGTGGTTTCTCATTAGAGGTCTGTACGTTATGAACAATCTTTAAGAAGATATGGATCTCTAAAACCCTTGCAAAACCCTCATAAGCATGCTATGGAGAAAAGGAGCTAAATTATGCATCTAGATGACATGTTTGATCCAAGAAATGAATTTGGTAGTCTTCTCAACTCCCCTGAGCACCTCCATGACCAGTTGGTTGGCACGTGTTGTACCTTAGTTGTACAAACTAGGCAAAAAGAGTCAATTTTGAGTCTACAATCAAGGGAAGAAAGGGTATTTGCACATTCAAAGGAATTGAGAAGCAAGTTGGGCTCTTAAACTCCCTCAAGAACACTTTTACAACCATTAACAAATGTCTTTTGGGTTATTTCCACAGGCAGATAGGTCTGCAGGTCAAAACAAGGAGTTGTTTCTATGCAGGGTGAAGAAGAATGGCTTGATCAAGCCTTTGTCATGACTCCAAATCATCATCTACAGGTCATTCATGTTGAACACAATACATATGAGCCTCTAAACTCATCATGAAGTCAAGATATTGAACAAACTATGCAGACACCTATGCTTGTTCTTGACAACACCAGACAAGGCCATCTGAAGGGGTAAAAGGAGCTAAAGCAAAGTCATGAGGGCACTCCAAATCATCATGAACATCATCATCAGGTCCTAAGAGACATGTATCTAAGCTTGAGCCACATGGAAGCAGTATAATTGATCATCTTGGCCAGGGAATACCAAACACTACCAAAAGAGCCTGTTTTCCACTTTGAGATGAGATTTCACATGCTCACCTTGGTACACACCTTTTGCATGGGAGGCTGAAGACTTTGGGAGAGTTAAAGGGCCTAATACACTAACATTTTGTGGCATTGGTTCAGATTTTCAGGGCCCAGGCTTTATGAACAATCATTAAGAGCCCAAAGCACTCTTAAACCCTTGCAAAACCGCACTAGCATCATGTTTGTGGAAAATTGAAGAATTATGCATCCAAACACATTGAAACCTCTTGACTATCACTTGGATCATGAAGTAGACTCTCAGAGCTTCATGACTATGGCTATTGGTTGTACGGATGTTGTACGAATTTGGCAGAAATCATGTTTTTGAGAGAAAAAAACACAAAAAAAGAGGTACAAGGCAGTCTAAAGGGTTCCAATCCATGGAGATCAAAGCTTGACACTTGTTCTTCATCCTCAAATCATAAGATGATCAGAAATATGCCTAAAAATGTCCTTGGGAGCTCAATCCAAAACAACCAATCTATAGGAAATAAAGGGAAACGCTAGCTAGTCAACTAGTTTGACTAATTTGCAGGGGTTGCTTGCCAATGAGGACTATTTTCATGATATAAGACATTTGTTCATGTCTTGAATTCATTTTTTTTGTAGGTTTTAAAGGTTCTATACAGTCTCTAATGGTCACCAAAAACAAAAAGTTAGGCTACTAGGCTTAATTTGGCCTAGCAGGCCTATTTAATCAATCAAGTGAAGAGAATGGTGTAGAAGATTGTTTGCGAAAGCTAATGTGGAGTTGTCATGCCCCTTCAGCTGTTCCATACCATGCAAACTCATCCTTGATGTCATCTACATGTTTAACTAGTCCTTGGGATGAGTTAACTGGCCTTCAATTGCTTCATTCTCATGCATAACTCATCTTGAGTTTCAATCATGAGTTAACCCCATTCCACAAAAGTTGTCTAAATAAAGAATGGCATAACATGTTAAAGGAGGAGCTTGGATAAGACAGAGGGCCCACCACCTTGTTTCCAATGCCAAAAGATCATGCAATCATCATGCAAGACACTAAACACAAGGAGAAGTCTAAATGACTATTATTTGCATATTGTAACTAAATATTGACTTGAGTTGATGTTTAGATATCCTCTTCTCTCCTCTATGCCACATTGACTAGAGCTTCTTCTTTTTGCTATATATTTAGGCCTTTAAGCCATTTTTCAGGATCTCTCTCTTGGGCATGATTAAACTCTTCCAAGATTGAGCTTTGTAAACCTCTTGAGTGAATAAAATGATTGTTTTCATATTCCTATATACTGGTATAGTGTGTTATATTGGTTTAATTTGCACATGTGATAGTATTTATCCCTTGGCAGGTCCTAATCTCACCTAGTTACTAGTATGTCATCTTATGCAGGGCATATATAGTGTTTGATGTTGATTGAGCTAACATTGGATATATTGATTGGTTAGTGCTTTGAATCAAGACTATTCCATCATTGTCCTCATGCTCTGATCACTTGATGAATCTTTATATGAAATACTATTGCATGAGTCCTTTTTGGAGTTGTAGATTCAGTGATTTGCTTTGCTTATCAGAGTTGTATGAGCTCAAATTGAGTGGATGAACTAAAAATATAGGTGTATCACCATCAGTAGCATAGATTTCCCTTTCAGTAATCCTTCTAACCTTTTCATCTCAAAAGTACAATAGATTTTAATAAGCAGAGCATAAGTGTTACATCAGAGGAGCTAGCCTCACAAATCTAGAGGTCTGGTCTAAGATACAGGTGTCTCACAGTCTAAGATCATTCCAATGTTAGTCCAGGGGTGAAGGAGATCAAAGCAATATGCCTTCAGCAGGGTGCTATCTAGGTTGCTAACGATTTGTTCATTGTTTTTGTGGCCTTTGGGCCTTTTATTTTGTAGGCATGGCCTAGTGTGTCATCGGTGGCATGCCCTCTACCGCTTTTTTTTTTTAATAGTCTTGTATATGTTTTATTTATAATAAAATTATAAGCTCTATTTCATCAAAAGTACCCCGACCTTTCTTAAAGAACTCATAATCTAGGTTGGCCCTTGCTACAAAAACCTTAATCCTCAACTTCCTCAACCTCAACTCTACAATATGTGGGAGTTAGGGGAAATTGAATCAACGAATCGGCGTTTTGTTAGAACTCATAAAAGTAACAACACCTGGAAAATAATTACATTCAATGAGAGATGGCTGGCAAGTGAATGAACTTGAGCGTGCTCTAAAAAATGAGATTGGATTCTCTTCACATATTTTTGTGATTTTCTTTATTAAAATTAACAAATCCGACTCCACAATTGTCTTTGCTTTGCATCCAAAAGTCAATGATAATCCTTGCTTAATACCCAAGGCTTTAGCTATATCACTTGTTTGTTTCTTGATCCATTGATAGTGAAGAAAAACAATCAAATTATTATGATTTTGAACTAATATCCGAAGCTAACTGTACTTGGATTTCCTCTCAAATCTTCATTGGTATTTAATTTTAAGGATGCCTCATTTGAGATCCAACTAAATATATATCTTTTCAATATTAAAAGTATTTTGAAAATATAAGGAAAAGAAAGTAAAAGAGTGTCATATTCTCTCTAGTTTATGGGAGATGAGTCATTACTTGTGCACGTTAATTTGGTCGTCTAATAAGAGTACGTCATATGTATATTAATTGATGTATGGACATTGCTCATTTAAATGTTTAGGTGAAAGGACAGTCACATTTTTTGTTTGATGTGTTTAAGTAGAGGATAAGCTACATTTAGAATTCTTTTAAAATATGAAATTTGAAATATATTAGAAAATAAGTGTGACCAAAATATGTGCATCGAGTATCTTATACTTGTGAGGATGGCAGGGCATTATATGATTGACCGCTTTAGACTATTATTTGATTATAGTTATACAATCATATGCAAATTGTACACTTACTTTTCAATTAAATATATTTAATTATTGACTTTTTTTACCATTCTAAATATTAATATTAATACTTGTTTAAATATTGAGCCTTCTTATATTACCCTTATTTTGTATTAAACATTTCCATTTCTTCCCAAAACAATGGAGGAGTAGTGACATTGACCTCAGAAGAGTCGACAATCCACCATGAACCATAAAATGAAGCCACGACCAATATTTCAAAGATAAATCAAAATTGTCCCAATCTCATCTTTGAAAAACATATGTAACGTGTCATCTATCAAAATGCATTGTAGACAGTTGCAATACAATCAACGTTGCATTTTCTAATGGTTATTTTATTCTTTTTAAATGTTTTTCTTTTGTATAAGTGACATCCAAAGTTGTTTGTTTTGTAAATATATATTTTTAAAATTTATATTAAATTTTATTTTTTAATGAAGTTTTATATAAATAAGATTTGGTGATTTTAAGTCTTATTATTTTTTTTATTTTTTTTTTAAATTTAATTTTTAAATATTATTAAATTAATAATTTTATAATTTAAAAAAATAAATTATCAAATAAAATTATTAATTTTATGATTTTTTTTTGAAAAAATATTAGATAAAATTGGATGGCTTTTAATGTTTAGAATACCACTCTTGACATAATCTATAAAGCATATTTATATGTTTAGATTGTTTATATTATTATTTAGTTTTAAAATATATTCTTCACTTTTGTTTGATTGTTTTTATTTAAAATTTTTATGTTTAGTTTATTTATCTTATTGTTCAGTTTTATTTATATTCCTTATTTTTATCTGATTATTTTTATTTAAGATATTATGTGCTTAGTTTTGATTGAAAATATGTAATGTAATAAACAAGTTAAAAGAAAACATATTTTGGAAGTGTTTGTCAAATGGTTCTTAAATTGTTTTGGGGGTCTATCTTCCAGATTAACTATGTAATTTGTGAAATGATGTTTTCTTTTTTAACTTATACTTTTTTTTCTTTGTATTTGTTTGTTTGGTTCTAAAAGTTGTCATTGATTTTAGTTTGTGTGCTTGATTTTAGATTGTTCAAGTTTTGCAATGTCACATCATCATTATTTATCCAAATCTTGTTACCAATTGCCTTAGATATAGATAAGTAATTGAGTTTTGTGAGTTTTTATTTACATTAAATATATTATTTTAAGATTTTTCGATTCAATGGGTTCCATAATTAAAAAAAAAGACGATGTATATTAATTTCAATTTTACCCAAATTTCTTGAAATATAATTATCTTATATTTCACAATTGTAAATGATGGTTAATATTATATTACTAAATTGTAAAATATAACCAACTTTTTATCTAATTCTATGGTTCAACACATTTACATTTCAAAAGGACTTCCAACATATACGTGTGAAAAAAAAATACATTTTTAGTAGTACATTAATTTAAAATAATGTTTGATTTTTTTTTTCCAATGTTATTGTAAAGTATTTATGTATATCCCAATGGTTTATTTGTTGGTCAAAGTTTATGTTATGTTGTTGATTATCTATATTAATAAGATGACTTTTAATATAGATATGATTGTATTATTTAGATGTTATACTAGTCTTATAGGTATAATGTTTGTTTTAGGGAAATATCACGATTGGTGGATAAGGCTTGGAGAATGGATATGGGTGGCTATCTAATTGAAGAACCATTGTTCTCTTAATATTTGCCTATGATGGAGAATGGACACGAGTGGCTTTTAATTGAAGAACTACTGTTCTCTCATTATTTTTCTATGGATAATAAAAATTGCAAGATGTATAAATAATTCTATACTTGAATTTAATTATTTTTTAAGATGATCTTTATGAAAATAGTGTTTATCAATCTAATATTTGTTATAATAAAATAATAATAATAATGTAGAAAAATTATTTGAGATTATACAATTGAATCTCAACATCAATACCTTTTTGAGAAATATTTTTACCATATGCATTTGGGAAGAGAAATTATATAATTGAATATTAACATTAGTGACTTATTTAAAAATATTTTTGTCGTTTATAGATCACATACTAGTATTCTGGTAGGAATTGAAATCATTTCACATTCCCTATGCATACTTTTGTCATGGTTTGTTTTTCAGGAATTGAAATCATTTCACATTCCCTTCGCATACTTTTATCATGGCTTTTTTCTATTTCCTTTTTTTTAAAAAGTTTTACAAATAAATGAATTATAACTTATTATAACATCACTAAATGTTAAACAAGGATACACACACAAAAAAAAATTTAACGTATTTTTCTAATTTTAGAAATATGGCATTCAATAACACGTGATTTGGTGACAATTTTGCAAATTTGAACCTTGAAATGCCATAGCCATAATTAACACAAATCTTATACATAAATTTGGATATGATTAGTGTAAGTTTTAGGAAGCATCTAAACATATTAGACGAATGTATGAAGTGTTGGAATGTTTTTTATGAATGGTAGATAGGGTTTGAAACAATTTGACGATAGAGCTCGTCTAATCTTGCTTTCATGTTTTTTCACTCCGATTTGATCATTGTGACACCTGTAACTTGCGAAACAAACTTTTTTTCTTTCCCTTGAATGGTAACAATATTTGAAACTTAACAAAAACAATGGGAGCTTTAGGTGCACATGTTGACAGATTGTGTTCCTTTGGTCTTGATTTCTTGATTCTTTACTATGATTTGCATGTCGCAACAATTGTAACTTGCAAGCGCACTCTATTTTTTCTTTCCCTAGAATGACAAAAATATATGAAAATTAACAAAAACAATGTGATATTTTGGGCATGGGTTAATAATTAACAAACTTGAATAAACATTGTTTAACTATCAAACTACTAAATGGGGAAAACCACTTGATAAAAATATTTCAAATAATAATAAAATGGCCTAAATGGAAATATTTTTAGAGATGTACAAAACCCTAGGTAATGCGTCAGAGTGTTGGACAATAACTACTAGCTTCAGACAATGCTAAATGCACTAATAATTGCTCAATCTCTCTAGCATGCATGTGAGTTGTCAATAGTTTCTCTATGAATGATTGTTAGGGCGTGTGTGTATAATGAACTACAAGACTTGTTTAATTATAGACAACTAAATTCAAATTAGAACCATATTAGCATGAAAACAGACGTCAAACATTTGAAAATAGAAGAAAGACATGGCCAAGGGGATATGTGTAACTTGACCAAATGAAGACCCAAAAGTAGGCCCATAAGTGTTGGGATGCTTCTAACAAGTGTTAGAAGTGTTAGGGTGCTTCACTCACTCTCTCACACACAAAATAACACATAATTCAGGCACATAGACATCCTAGAATCATGCTAATTAACTACTTAATTCCTAAGGAGCCATTTTTATCCTAGAATCATGCTAATTAGCAAGTACTTAATTCCTAGGGGCCATTTTTAGGTGTACACTTTTCTCCACTTTGGAGTGTAAAATCATATATTTCAAAGCACATAAAGAATACTTGTTTGCACTCTTGGATCTCCAAAATAGAAGCCAATGCACCAAAATATTCTTCTTTTTCTACACCCACACAAAATATGGATCATAATAAATGCTAGAATGTTGATATATTGAAAATAAAATATTGTCTAATGATGAACCTAGTTCTAATAAAATATGAAAAAGGTTTAGGTAAATCATGAGTGGAAGCCAAATACAATACACAGTTTGAGTCACCTGGGGTTGAAGTTAGACACTGTTCTCATCACGATGCTCAATCCATGTCAATAAAAATAGAACTAAAACATCAATAGTGATTTGAGTAACAAGATAGAAAAATATAGAATATGGTTGCCTCACTACGAGATTCAAGAAGAGCACATGAAACAAGAAGAATCAAATCTCAAAAATGATAATGATATTTACCTTGCAAGGTAATGCTATAAAATGTCATGTATCATCACTATCTATTTAGCACTCAATATATACAAGATGACATGAGTAATAAATATGTAAAACTATGTTTGATATCACCCTATGGTTCCATTAGTTGATATACTAAAGAAATTGTACCATCTCATTTGCAATTTGATTAAGCATGTAAAGTAGTGGCAAATGAATTGTACATATATAAAGTGAAAGTGAAAATAAAAATTTGCCTCATTTTTACCTTTATGTTTGCAAACAAAACCTTAGACAAAGTTTGGATCACGAGGGATGCCACCACATATGTTGAAGAGTTGAGTCTGGGTAGTCATTCTAAGCTTAAAGTTTCTATTTTGGAGCTTTCTTTTGAAAATTTTAAAACTATAAATTTCGCAGAGGGGATCATTTTGCCCCATTTTTAGACTTGTATATTTGGACAAGATTTGTACAATTCTAATTGAGGCCATACTATTATGGTGACATTTGTATTATTATGATGTTTTATACAAATTTATGAATTTTTATATTGATTTATTGTGATGTAGAGGATTATCACATGCAAGAGCTATGCCATAACATAGTTTTTAAAGATAATATGAGCACTAGGACTAGCTGACGCTGAGTGGAAACATCTAGACAATTGGCTTAGGCCATGTAACATGTCTTCCAACAATGTGCTTTGACCATGCTATGCTCATCACTTTCCTAGAGCAGTGGAATAGTGATACATGTACATTCTCATTGTTGACATGTGAGATGGCATTGACCCTAGAGGATGTATGCAAGATCATGAGACTTCCTATCAAAGGGATGTAGGTGACAATGGAGGAGTTGATAGAGGAGGAATATAGACTCGAGGGTCATAACACTAGAGGGGATGTTTGGCTAAAGAACATTGTACTAGGAGTCACACCATGGTTTCACAAGTATGTGGTCATATTGTTGAGTTCTTTTGTGGTGATTGACATCAAGGGGTTTCCTGTTCATACAAACTCAAATGCATAGTATTGAATAAGGAAGAAAGCATACCATATACTTTTAGGAGTGTTGCATGATCGCTCATTCATACAAGGACCTCTACATGTTCAAGTACAAGCCAAAAGGCAGAGGGATTATAATTGTAACACTATTACAATGTTGGTCATTGTTGGCAATATATTGCCATTGTGCTTTCTTTGGTTATTTCATTGACTCGCCCAACAGGAAGCAAGAAAAAAGTTGAAACATTAGAGAAATTACTGTGTGATTAGCGGTTTTCCTCTATGTGTTAGAGGGGTAACTCCCTTGTATGATAGGTTTTTTGGCTTTTGAGTACTTTTAACAGAAAAATATAGAAAGACTAACAATGGAGGAAGAATGAGAGTAGAGATGGGAAACCCACAACAAGTAAACTCATAAAATCACTTGGATAACTCAGATTTGGGTAGAATGGGTTGAAATCTTTCCCTAGTGTGTGAATGGAAATGTAGAGCATTGAATATGGTGAGAGTAAACATTTTCTTGGTAACGCAAAGTCTTCTTTGAAATCTTAATGGATGTGATTGGTTCAAAGCCCATTCACTTAGTTTTATAGTGCAATACGAACAACTCGATTGTCATAGTACATAACCGTTGGCTAAGTCTTAGGCACTCCCAATCCTGCAAGTATGCGATTAGCCATATCACTTTGTAGACAACTCCTCCCTCAATGTGATACTCTGCCTTAGTAGAAGAACAAGAAACAAAGTTCCTCATCTTGCTCCCCCATGAGATTGGACTAGATCCCAAAAAGAACACAAATCCAGAAGTGGATTTCTATCATCAATTGAACTTGCATGATCTGAGTCTGTGAAACCTATCAAGCATAATTTATCATTCTTCTTGTATTCTAGGTCATACTCCATTATTCTTCGAGTATATTGCAATATCTGTTTAGCTACTTTCTAGTGACTTACCTTTGGCTCTTGCATGAAGTGTGAAAGATAATTGATAGCATCACTGATATCTGACCTAGTGTAGGTTAAGTAGATGAGACTCCCAATCAATTATTGATATAGAGTGGCATCTACTAATGGTGATGCATATGTACCAAACAATTGAAGTCTTGTCTCTATAGGTATTGCCATTGGTTTGCAATCCATCATCTAAAACTTCTTGAGCATTGTCTTGATATACTTCATTTGAGATACAAATATATGGTACCCATTTTCTATACTTATAGACTAAGACAACAGTTCAATAGCCCAAGATTTGTCATGTTAAACAACCATTTGAGATCATTCTCTGATGTATCTATCATCTCTACTAAACTTCTATTGATGTCTAGATCATCGACATAAACAATGATTATTAAAACGTTCTCTACTTGCTCTATCAGGAAGAGGTTTGGATAATATGGACTTCTCTAGAATCCATGTTGAACAAGATGCTCATCTATTTTTATGTACTAGGATCTGGGACCCTGTTTGAGACCATGACTTTGTAAGTCTACACACCTTTTGTTCTTGACTAGGTGTGACCTAACCTTCTAGTTGAATCATGTATACATCTTCCTATAGATATCCATTTAAGAAGGCACTTTTTACATCCATCTGATGAGTGTTCCACCCAAATTGTGCAACCATAACAAATATCATTTTGATTGTCCCTATCTTCGTTGTGGGAGCAAAAGTCTTCTCATAGGTTATGCCTTCTTTTTGATCATAGCCCTTTGCTATGAGTCTTGCCTTCTGCTTATCTATGTTGCCATTTACCTTGTATTTAGTCTTGAAGATCCATTTACAACCGACGAGGTTCTTCCCTAGCGGAAGATCAACAAATTGTCATGTGTTATTATTCATGAAAGACTGATACCTTGCATCCATGATGTCTTTCCAAAGTTTGGACTCTTGGGCTTCATAGACTATTGAGAGCTCAAATGTTTCTACAACTATGCTCATCAGGGCCAAATTTACTTCTATGCATGTCGTATTGTGTCCTTGGTCATGTAGTGGATGAGTCTGGGACTACATCCAATTTTGCATCTCGTATAGTGTTGATAGACCACTTGGGCATTCATTGAACAGTTGGGGGTGGTGTTGGAGGTCTTGGTTGACCATTATCATTTTCACTACCACCATTACCATATGATAAATTTATAGGTCTGATGCCTATGTAGAAGGTGAACTGATTTTACCTTTCTTATCAAACACTACATCCTTGCTGATAAACACCTTTTTAGTTTTGGACCAAGGAGCCAATATGCCTTTGACTCTTTACTATATCCCAAAAAAATGCATTCCTTGGTTTTCTTATCCAATTTATTCCTTTTTTTTTTCAAGACATGCATGAAGAGGGACTTTTAGTTTCTTTTGAATCCAAGCTTCATGCAATGTAATACCATCAAGGGATTTGGTGGGTAACCCGTTTAGTAGGTAGATCGTTGTGTGACATGCTTTTACCCAATATGAAAGAGGCAATCGTGCATCCTCAACCATGTTGTGAAACATCTCTACAATGACACTATTACACCATTTTGCAACACCATTCTGTTGTGGTGTATATGGAGTAATCAATTGTTGATGTATTCCATTTTTTGTGAGGTATGTAGTGAACATTTTCTTGGTGCATTCCCCTCCCCATGATCTGAGGGGAGGGCCTTAATGTGGTGACTTGTTTCATGTTCAATAGTGGCCTTGAATTCTTTGGAGGCTTGGAAGACACAATCCTTAATTTTCAAAAGGTATACCTACATTTTCCGTGAAGAGTTGAAAGTATTTACATCCTCTAGTATGAGAAGTCTTGCCCTTATAGACTAGTGTGCACCAAATCTAATGGACCAAGAACCTAATATTCCCTTTTTTCAAAAGGAGGTCTTCGTTGTTTTCTATCTAAGCAACTAGAACAAATATCGGTGTTGTGCTTGAGTGTGGGAAGGCCTTTGACCATTTGTTGTCTACTCAATTCTAGTAGATACCCATAACTCAAGTGATCGTAGCTATGATGCCATTTTTTTTAGTAGCCTTTGCAACAAGGGATTGATAATCGTTATGTACCACATCAAGTTGGATCATTTTTTTGATGCTATAAGCTCAATTCAAAATTTTGGAGCCTCTAGACTTGTTTTTAATGAGACAATTTTTTACCATCTTCTTGATCAAAGTCAACCTTCAGGTTGTGATCAATCAATTGGTTTAGAAACAAGTTCTTATCAAGTCCTAGAACATATAAAACATATTTAATTGTGTAGGTACTACAACCAAGATTTAGAGAGATATCACCATGACATTGAACTGTGTAAGATGTATCATCACAGAGAGAGACATTACCCAATGACATTATTGGACTTAGGTTGGAGAACCAATAGTTTCTATTGGTCATATGCCTCGTGGCGTCGAAATCCACATTCCACACTGGTTTGAGAGTTGTCTCCTCATGTGTCTGAGTGGGAAATAGACGATCCTCATTAGAAGAATCATTTTCTTATACAACATTCTCATATTACTTTGATTTGGAAGACCTCTTTTTCCTTTGGCACGTGGATGGGTGTTGTTTCTTCTCTACCTATGTTGAATTCTGTGAATTGGGCTCCTTACTGGATGAGCCACGTGTGAATGCATTATACTAGCAGTTTTGCAATTCTTACCGTCTTGCCATAAATAAGACATTATTTGGGAACGAGGTTTATTCCCTTGTTGATTCTACTGAGTGTTCTTCTTAGGGGTGAACTTTTAACCCTTCATGGACTTCTTCCCCTTATGATGTGACATAAGTGCATATTCCTCATTTGCTTCCTCTGTATTTTGCATGGCATCTTCTTGTTGAAACATGTTAACCAACATTTCAATTGTTGGTTTTTAATTTGTGGCATTTAGAGTGGTCACAAAAAAATTGTTACAAGGGGTAGTGATGTAAGGATAGATGGAGACAAAGAGTCATTTTTCACTATCTTGACTAATGCTAAATGTTGGCAATTTTAGTATCATGGTGTATAAGGAGATTGTCTGTAAGATTGTCATTGATGTCAAATAGGCAAACATTAATGACAAAGGCATAGTGATTCAGGTTTGTCAAGTCCATGTACTTCATTCACTTTTACTTATAAAGTTTCATAAGTAAAGCCGTGTCGAAAACTCGACTGGGTCAGGAGAATGTTGATCGGGTTTGTGTACTTCAATTGCTTTGACTCATAAAGTTTCATAAGCTAAGCAGTCTCAAGAACCCGAATGGGTCTAGCAACATTGATCGGGTTTCCAGAACAACTTTACTTTGTTCAATTTCATAAGCTAAGCAATCTCAAGAACCCAAATGGGTCTAGCAGAGTTGATCGGGTTTCCAGAATGACTTAACTGCTCTCATCTTTATAAATCAAGCAATGTGAAGAATCCGAATGGGTCAAGGAAAAGTTAATCGAGGTTATGGAACAACTTTACTTCATTCAACTTTATAAGTTGATCAATGTTGAGAACCTAAATTGGTCTAGTGGAGTTGATCAGGGTTATCAAATGACTTTACTTCTTTCAATCTAATGAGCAAAGCATTGAGAAGAATCTGAAGGCAAGTGGACTGTTGCAGAAAGTCTGAAGGGATCTATTCAAAAAGTTCGAAGGGCAAGTGGAACATTGAAAAAGTTTTGAAGGGCAAGTGGATTGTTGTAGAAAGTCCAAAGGGATATTTTTAAAAAGTCAGAAGGGCAAGTGGACCATTGCAAAAGTTCTGAAGGGCAAGTGGACCATTGCAGAAACTCTAAAGGGATCTTTTCAACAAGTCCAAAGGTTAAGTGGACCATTGCAAAAGTTTCGAAGGGTAAGTGGACCATTGCAGAAAGTCCGAAGGGATCTTTTCAAAAAGTCTGAAGGGTATGTGGACCCTTACAGAAAAGCCGAAGAGTAGTTTTTGAAAAAGTTGAAGGGTATGTGGACCCTTACAGAAAAGCCGAAGAGTAGTTTTTGAAAAAGTTGAAGGGTATGTGGACCCTTAAAGAAAATCTGAAAGGCATTTAGACATTCCTTCGGGGAAATTATCTGCAACAATTCCTTCGAGGAAATTGTCCCAAAAAGCCCTTGACAAAAAGCTCGCAACAAATTGTCCGAAGAGAAAGGTCACTTGCAACTTTGCCGAAGATAAAGTGTGGAAGTCTTATAGGGCATTCTCAAAGGGTTAAGGCATGTTAAAGATCGAGCAAGTCTACAAGGATCAATCATGCAAAAGCATAAAAAGAATGTTGAAGAAAATGATATCACGTCAACATGCCAGAGTTTAATGATACAATAGAAAGGGTAAAGGTTGAATATATCGAATATAATCAAAGGAGCAAAAGTGAACCAATCATGTAGAAGATATTGAGATGCGAGAAAGAGCTTGACGGTTAATACAAGAGAGATCGACGGTTCTGTTGAAATAGGGCATACATCTGACAGTTTAAGATAGATAGTGATTGGTGCCAAAGACAAGATGATTAATCCTCTTTTAAAGACATGACTAGATAAATGGTGAGCTCAAAAAGTTTACATAGAGCCCGAGATTGATCGATCCAACCGATCAATCATCGATTGAGGAGGTTGTGCATTTATGAAATAAATCCAGCAGTTGCCAAACATAGTAAAGAGACCAAAACATTACGGCGTGATGCATGAACCGAGACACGAAATGGGTATATGTCAAATTAGCATTGAATGAAGAACCAAAAAAGTGGAGTTGAAGTGTGAAAAGGAAATGATGAAGTAATGCCATGAATCCAACAATTGATAGATATAGTAAAGAAACTAGAAGTTACGACATGAAGCATGAATCGAGACACAAAGCGTGTATGCCAAAGTCACATTCAATGAGAATTGGTTAATTGGAGTTGGGATATGAACACAATTGGAGACGTAAAACCCTAAAATCTATTATATATACATGACTTTAAAACATTATTTAGTTGTTGATGTCGTTGCATTTTGAGAGTGTTGTAGAACAACTCGAAGAGTGTCACTTTAAAATGTATGCAGACACAGAGTGAAACACAAAGCAATAAAGAGTAAGGAAAAGAGAAATAAAGAGCACACAGAGAATGTGTAGAGATTGAGCAGAGAGTGAACAACAGAGAGTGAGGCAAAGAAGAAGAAAGAACACATATAGAATGTGTAGAGATTGAGCAGTTACAGACTAGACTTGTAACAAAGATATTGATTTGGATTCATTTGTGAATACATCTTGTATTATGAAGTTGTAGCTTCACAGTTCTGATTGGTTGGTGCCATTAGAAAACTAAGTTGGTGCTCAATTATGGGATTGGTGTCTCCTTAGAAAGTAGGTGCTTCCTTAGAGTGGGTGCTCTTGAATGTAACTAGTGAGGTTAGCCAGTGAGACATTTAACAATGAGGCTGGATTAGAGCAATAGATTCTAGTAGCTATTTTCACCATGGTTTTTCCACATAAAAATCTTGAGTAATGTGTTTTAGTGTGTGTGTGTGTGTGTGTGTGTGTGTGTGTAATCTCTACGTTTGTTCTTTGACTTGCATTTGAATTTGAATTTCCTTTAAAAGGTTTAAAAGAACTAGTTTTAGTTGATTTATTGATTCACCCCCCCTCTTAGTAGATAGTTGTGTTCAACACTAAAAGTGAGGCCTGCAAAGTTACAACATGATGCAAGAAAGTTTCCACTTTATCCTCTAGTTTAAATTTGAGACAATGTAGCTAGCTCTATAGATGTAAAATCTAATTTTTATCCTTCATCGCATAGATAATCTTGAGCTTGTCCTAGGTGTCCTTTGTTGTAGTGGCATTGTGGATATGAGTTTATACCTCATCCAAGACTCTGAACATCACGATTAACTTTTTTATTTATTGGATTTGTCAAATTTTTGTTGTTGATCAACATCAATGTCATGTCAGATCCATGTACCATCAACAACTAGCTATATGTCTTCAAATTCTAGGTGTGTTTGTACCTTAGTTTTCCATGTTGCATAGTTGTCACCTCGAAGAAGTTGTGTTTGGGAAAACAAATTTTGGTCCATTTCTAGCCATCATGAACAAACTTATAAAGGGAGATGGATAGGTTCCTTATGAATCCAAATAGGTTTCCTTTTCTATATATATTGCCAGTTTGATATATTACACCTCTCGATATATGTGCCCTTCCTATATGGCCATTAGTAGGTGGAAGAAGCTCATCATTTTGATATACTCAACAATACATGAAAGAGACACTTATGCACATGAGAGTAGAGTGGTATGTGGTACCAAGACAATATGTAAAAATGATTCATCCAATGACACCTACTTACTGAAAATCCTTGTTCATAGGCATAACTTCCCTATATACTTGAATAATCCACCTGTCAGGATTTATATCAAATGATTGTGGCAAATGGGTAATAGATATATGGTTTGAATCAACATTGTTGAACCTTATTACTCCTTGAAAATTTAGAGGGGCAATGACCAGATGTCATTGTTGCAACTATTTTAAGCTATGGATGCAATAGTTCAAACATGATGTCATAACTTGTAAACATGAACCAGAGGCATCTCCAATACTGAATGTTGTGTTTGTTGATATTTGATAATCTCATTTTGTTGTTTCATTGTTTTGAATTTACCAAAAAATAGAAAGTTTTACAATGCATTTGTGTAATTTACAATTTTTGGAAAAGAAAAATCCATTAAAAGAGAGAAAAAATACCCCCTCATTTACAATTTCTTGAATTTTTTTTTGACCCCCTCTATTCATATTTCGAGAAAAAAAGTTGTCCTCGCCTAGTTTTGAATATCACCTCTTTAAAAAAAACCAATATCACCTCTTTAAAAAAAACCAATATCACCACTTTGCTTTGATAAGTTCATCAACTAATTTTTATGACCAAAAGTATTCATCTAGTGGATTTGATCCATAGACCTCCTAGTATGAAGTGTTTTACCAAAATCTCAATAGCCACAAGGGGTATGTGGCAATTCAAACATATATGTATGCATCATAATTTACTCGTCTTCTCTAACTTGTTAATTATATCACTATTCTTGTGTAATTCATTCTAATAATCCATTAATTAACTCCTCTTATCATTATTTTACCTAACATAACCCATTTAACCCCCTCCTAGCCAATTATCTAAGTTCTTTCTCCATATTTCATATCCCACATATATCCCACCTATTATTAATCCCCTGATTTCTCCTCTTATTAACATCCTATTTGCTTAATAAATCTTCCCATGCCCACTTGTGAATTTTAAATTCACAAAATCATACCTGTTTTCTAGGTTTCTCTACAAGCCTAACCACTAGCCATGACATCATCACTTTATTAACCTAGTCCAATCCTCCCCTAATCATAATTAGATTCCCTAATGGATCTAGAAATCTTCACCACCCCTCTCCTTCTCTAGAGAGTTCACTCTCTAGAGAAGTCTAAGGAATTTTAAACTCAGAATTTCCTTCTTTCTCTCTAGAGTCTTCTTCTCTAAAGGCTTCCAATGAATTTTTAATTCAATGGAAAAATTCTCTCCATGGTCTATTTAAATACCATCACTCCTCCATTTGGAATCCAATGAGAAAACTCCATAATAAATTAGTTCATAATCATCTTAGTCCATTATCAATCTATTCTCCATTGTTGCAACTTCAAAATCTGAGTCTATTGTAAGCAATCCATAATCACTAAATCTTTAGTATTTTTTTGAATCTTGATTGGGAACATTTGGTTTTAGATTAAAATGTTGTTTTAAATCTAATTTTATTACATTTTTGATCTAATGGTTTTTTATTTTAAAGTAGATTGGTAATTTGAGCAGATTTTAGTATATAATTTTCATATCTAAATCTAATTGCTCAAATTTATCATCTCACATTTGACGACCACAGTGTGATCCCTCTTTTGTGCTAATTTTGTTTGTGAAGTGTGATTGTGTAGCTTGCAGGATTGATAAGGTGTGAATTTGGGCTCTAAATTTTTAAAATCATGTTCTCCCAGCAAATAGTGATTTTGATTTGCAAATAGCAATTCTGCATTTGCGATTTTGACATCTCAATTGTGATTTTGCATCAAACTATCACCTTAACCATTATCCATTAGGTCCCCTGATTGTTTTCTTGCAGTTTCTCAAAATCACTTATTACTAGTTACGGTTTTGATAGTCATATGCGATTTTGAACACTTCAGTTGTGATTTTGATTCCTATCTGCGATTTTGACTAATTTAGTAGTAATTTTGATCTTAATTCATAAACTTTTTTAATTTATATGATCAGGGGTTTTAATCAAGTTTTTCTAAATTTTTTGATTTCTGTTTGACCTAGTTGGTTGCAGGGAACAATAAAAGACTTTATCAAACTAAATTAATAAAGAATTAACTTCTAATCAAAATCGCTTCTATGCATTTGCATTTTTTATTTCCATTAGTTAATAGCGATTTTGACTAGTAGTGAATTTATAAAAGTTTCCAATCTGTAATCATTTTGTTTTCTAATTGAGCATATCATTTACTATTTTGTAGATATTGGTGTTTATCCCTAAATCTATTTTTGCAAGATTGAGATTCAAATCTGATATTAATCCAAATTGTGACTCCTAGATGTGATTTTAAAACTATCTTTATTAATCATAATCTAATATCAACATATCTAAACATCTCTTTTAAGTCCTTTAAGTCACTATAAACCTGTGAATATACAATTTTTTTTTTAACTCTCAACATCGCTTCTGCTATCTACAATTTTGCCTCTATAAGTTGCAATCTTGCCTACATTATTTATGGTTTTGAACTGATAACCAGTGGGTTGCAACCAAGTAGTTTATAATATCGCTGGTCGATAATTATAATATTGACAAAATCACTTATTTGTAGTCACAATTTTGTAATATCAATAATTGCACGTTGTGTTTTTGCCCTAATCACTGGCAGTCTACCTAACCATTTTGTAATATCGCTACTTATCCATCTATGTTTTTCAATTTTAGTTGCAGTTTTGAAAACGTTATTAACGATTTTGAATAGGACTAACCATGCAATAACCATAGCATTTTATTGATTGTTTACAAAACTGCTTATTAACATTTGCATTTTTGACATGCTATCCGCAATTTTGACTCTCTGGAAATGATTTTGATTAATAATTGACTGTGTATCTGTGATTTTGATCAAAATAGTAACAATTTTGATCTTTATTTTTCTTTGAAAATTGTCTCTTTTGAGTGCATTTTTTAGGATCATTGTTAGTGAATTTTGAGTCATAACAAGGGTTTCGCAAGTCCCAAATCACTTTTGGCATTGAGGTGCTGCCACTTGACCCCACAACAGCCATTGCCCCTTGACCCTATAAGGGGCGCTGCCCCTTGACCCTGTTGAGGGTTGCCACCCCCAGATTCCCGCATCATGGACCCTCATCCAAAGAAGTTATAGTGCAAAATCCATGATTTTTTTCACTATTTTTTATTAAGGCTTATTATGCTGCTTTTTATTTGAATTTTTACAGGGGTAAAAGTTGTGGCCATTTTGTCTTTCTTAAAACTACTAACCACTTGTCTTATAGGTTATATTTTGTCACATTTTGTCTTTGTCTAATATCTTGTCTTGCAGGTTATCCCTCAAGATTGATAAATCAAAGTTCCTAATCACTTGCTTTATAGGACACCTATCAAAGACTGGCATTTTAAAAACCATATTGTATATATTTTGTATATATCACACTTAATTAATTGGATAATAAATCTTTTTGCTTGATTGTCACCTGAGGGATTTAATAGTGTATGCTTTCCTCCCTGCATCCTAAGCGATGAGTCTCAAAGGATAAAAAACCACTAATAAACCCTCCCATCTTTATTTTTAGGGGTCAACGTGATGTGGAAGTGATTGCCCCACACTTCACATAGTCTTAAGGGGATTGTGACTATGGATTTCATGACCATGCATAGATCCACACTCTGTGTTCTAGTGGAGTCTAAATAAGGAGAGTTATCATTAGGCCAAGCAGTTGACCCCATATAGTTCTTCCATGAGTTAATTCTATAACCCAAGCATTAGACAACACTCTATACGGAGTTGGGCCCCATGTACCTAGCATATATTTGGGATACCTTTTAAAAAACCTTGTCAAATCTAGTGTAGGGTCTTTTGATCGTAATAAGCAACTTACTGCCAAGGCCAATATGAGCCCCAATAGTGACCATCAAGTGCAAATGGGGTTGAGAGGGTTAGGGAGATTTCATAATGGGTCACCAGCCTATAGCCTCATCCACAAAGTTATTAGATGATGCAATCATTAGGTTACACTCCCAAATCAGTTTAATATTGATAGGTTGGTGGTTTGCTTGATTTGGTGTGTGTTGTGTTAGACCTATGTTGTTTGTGAGCCAAGTCAGCCTTTTACCCAAGCCTATACACACCTATTTAGGCCTCCTTCATGTATCATCATCTTGTATATCTTTGTCTCATCATCATATCATCTTGTACATCCTCTTGTTCATATTTTCTTTGTACATTTATGTACATCCTTTAAACTTGTTTTATCTTGCATCTTGTCCTATCTCTTCTCACCCCTCTCATCTTAGCCACATCCTATCTAGTCTCATTTGTATATCACTAGTCATACCCCTACTTCATTATTCTTCTTATCCTAATCTAATATTGTCCTAACATAGACTTCTATATCTAAACCTGGTCTTGACTAATCATACCCATCCCTAGTATCTTATCACAAAAACCTAATCCTTCATCCGAATCATATTTTTTCATATTTATACCATATTGGCTTCTTCATATATCCTCATTTTTTTTATAATATTGATCATATTATATAACCATCCTTGTATTATTCATCTTATACACTTTTATTATACATTCCTAACCCATCATTATTCCCCACCATCATCTTGTCATATCATATTTTCTAGTCATACTCCCATCACTTAAATACCCTATTCGAGTCTTATCTAGCCTCATCCCTACTATCATATTTGAGACTAAATCCACCTTATTTATAACTAATATTGGTCACATCCTAGTCCTTTTTGTCACCATATCCTCACACCATTTTGTCTTGTCTTACTCACCTTAGAGTCTTAGTCCAAACCGTATTATCTATCACAAAAGTCACCTCATATTAGTTGGCACCTTGTCACTTATCTTGACCTTGTCTAGCATAATCACCTTGTCCATCACTATATTCCTTATATGTACAATCTAACCTAATCATAGTCCAACTCATCCTTAACTTGTCATCCTCTTGACTATACTAGTCATCCTATGAAGTCTATAGTCATATGTTAGTCTTCATCCATGTTGGCAAAACAACTCTTCCTACATCAAGGTCCTTACTATCAACTTGCTTATGTCAATCAAGTTTGAATCCAATCCTATCATCCTCTTATCCTAATACAATGGCATCATCATCAAATCCTCACTAAGTCAATTATTTTAGTCTTGAGATAGTCTTAATCCAATCAATCCCTAGTCTAAATTAGTCTATTGGGCCAGTCCAGCCCCTAGTCAATTCTTAGAGCTTGTTGTATCTCACTCAATCGAATCTATTTTAAATCATTGAAAATATAGCTCATAGCCGAAATTGGTCTACTTAATATTGTATTAACCCATCAAACATCACAACACATTAAAATAACCAATTAAACTTAAGATTAGACTAAATCAAGCCTTTGTCCGAATTTGTTCCACACATCCCATCTTCATCCCTCAATATTGCCATCAATCCCCCACACTTGTTGATTGGGGCTAGAAAAACCATGTCATTTTTACTTTATCCCATCTTGATCCATGGGTTCCACAACAAAGTTGGACACCCTGATTAAGAAATGCCTCACGGATAATAAAGATATACTCCTTTCTCACCTCTTTGAGATGAGCACTCCATGTCCTACAGACTTGACCACATCCACCTAACATTACCTCCACTTCACACTAATCCACATCAATCTGATCTTAGCCCCCATCCCAACCTATCAATCTCTTTGTCTACCAATCATATCCAGTTGTCTACCCCTTCTTACACTATTAAAGGGAATCCTATCATGGCCACCTCATCATCTTCTAGTTTGACAACCCAATTACGTCAACACCCATCTGATCTAAAGCCCAATGCTTCCACATCTAAGTCATGAAGTGAAGAGAGACCCTATAATCCTCTTCATATATCCTTAGAATCCCTCTTCCATAAACTTGTTGTTGCAAAAATGATGGTCTATCCACCCATATGACATCTTGATCCTACCAAGCCTAAACGCTCTTGGTATAAAGCTAACTAATATTATGTATATCACTGAATTAGGGGCATACCATTAATCGATGTCATAATTTATAAAACTATGTCCAAGACCTCATCTACTATGGTGCCATCGAAATCTAGAATGAATCAAATGAGTCCACATCCAAGGTTGAACAAGAATAAGAATGCCAAGATTCCATTCCCAATCACGATCAAGCCCTTCCCTTTCCAAGCCAATGTCAAGACACCAAGTCCATCTTCCACTGTCCCCCATATTTTTCAAATCTTCCATCAAAGATAAGTCTATTTCCCATTAACCTAGTCCTCCCTTTTCTTATGCATCCTTCTTCCATGGACCTATCTTTGTCAAATCCATTGCCTCCCCATCATCACATCAAATACCCCATTTGGAGAGGTCACTTACAAATAAATAATACTATATTAGCAATATTGCCTCATCAACGTCATCTACACACTTGTCAGATTCAACATTAGAGTTAACAAAAGTCTTATCTGCATCAGGATCTTGTTAAAAACCAGCATTTGAATTGGATTCCTTGTAAAAAACATCATCCCTTATAGATATTGCATCCCTTAATTCCTACCTATTTGTGGATACCTCTAATTTGGATGTCAATCAATCACAAGGAATATAATTTGATCCCAATCAGGATGATGAAGTCATAAAAGAGTTCTTACAAGCCTTATCTATTGAATATAGTCAGAGTGAATTTGATCATACCTTAGATGTGTGTACTACAACTAGTCCTAGTGATCCTTTTGCTAGTCTTGAGGATATTTTCTCTAAAGTCAAAACTAGGTCTCCTAAGAACCCCTATGAGGACCATGTTGCCCCACCACCACTCATTGACCTCATCATATTGTCTCCCCCATCTTCATCCATCATAGACCCCTTTCTTCTTGTCAATGATCATTTAATCACCTCCCTCCATAGGGATGAACATGAATATACATCGTTGGACTCTTCCTTAAATATCATAATATGTGCCACAAATATAAGGGACCAAGATAATAATATTCAAATAATCAAGCCTAAAGTCAATCCTAATCCATCAATAAATCAAGAAAAATCAAATCACCAGCCTAGTAAAAAAGGACCTTCCTCTAGTGAAAATCTTTGTGAAAGACTAGGGGACCATCAAAGTCAAAATCATAATCATCTATTAATTCAAATATCAATCTCCTCTAGTGAATCCCAATGTTAGGCACTAGGGAACAATTAAAATATAATCAAGTCTAAAGATCAAAACAATGTCAAAACTAGTATCAAGATGGTCGATAATCCTTTAAATAATTGGATCAAAGATAAACCACATGGTCAAAGTGTCTTAGATCTCTTAAAGTCTTTTGTCAAATATAATATGGAACATTTGACATGTCCAATGATGTGTGCGAATGATAGTCCCACTTCCCAATAACCCATCACACTTATGTATCATGATCCTATCATCCATTCAAGTCTTATACATCACCATCAAATCCAAACCCTAAATCCATCCATACCTCACCTCACTATACTAGGCAACACTATCTCTCATAGGGGTGATGAAGTCACCTAGTCTAGATGTTTGGAGGAGTCTCAAATAATAGTCAACAAAGGTCACAAGACATCAACACATCCAACAATGAAAACATGATCCTAGTAACACATCTACCTAGAACAGGTGTTGGATGAAGATCAAGAAAGTGTTAGCATTCCTACATCTTGTACCCATATCCAATAAATCAAGATGCCAAAAATTCAAAAAAAAAAAAAAATCATTTGTCTAATGGTGAAAACCTATCTTCTAGTGCTTTGGGCAAGTACCATGATGAAAACTAGTTTTTGACGCCATGGTAAAATAATATGTTGTCCACAAATACCCCAAGACTTGGGGGAAAAATCCACTTCATCTCTACAGTCATATCCCACATTCTTTGACAACTTTATCCATGTCATGGTCTAAACATATTTGTCTATCATGTCCATCCATCCCTTATTCTTATTTGGTATATCATTCCTTCCCATCTTGACCTTTATAAGGGAGTGGAAGATGACTTGAGCAATATTCTGAAATCATCTTGGCATATACTCCAATAGACACTCAGACAACTAGATATTTGGTTCCCTCATGATGTGGTCATTGATGATCCTTTGTCCATTCTTCCTTGGTCTTCATTGTCTTTTTAGCATCACCCTCATTCTTTTTTGATTCCATCCATTATTCCATCCATCCTTATCTTGGTTTCTAGGCTTAGTATTCCCTTTGATAGTAGTCACATTTGTATAGTGTACATAAATATTCCAAAAAACCCTGAAAAAATAAAATCCCCAAAATCCCAAAAACATCTAAGTTGTCTTGTTTTATGTCTTGACTATCTTAGTCCTCTTATCCTATGTCTTAAGTTGTCCATCTCATTGTCATCCAACCTTGTCTTATGTCCTAATGGCCTTCTCATTTTGTCATCTTGCATTGTATCAACATCCTAATTGTCTTGTCTTATGTCTCCCATAGCCTTATCCTAATCATAGTCGTTAGTCTACTCCAAGTCCATATCTTGTCCAAGATATTATCCTTAATCCAAATTCACATCATCATGACCAAATTATTCCAAATTATCACCTAATCAATCATCTCATCAACTCTTATCAGGTTAACAGACAAGACACTAGTCACAATGCATCTCTATGTAGAGACTTGTTTGATCTATGTTGATTGACTTGTTTGCATGTCTTTTATCATGTATATATATGATTGTCTTATGTTTAGTTTGTCTTGTGTCATGTATCTTTTTGTCTATTGGGAAATAAATGAAGATGCCATGATGGATCCAAAAGAGCTATACTAATGCTTTTGGGTGCCCTATGTAGAGTTCATCATTTTCCCCTTTTATAATCATGCATTTTAGCACAATGTCCTCTTGGTCATACTTATATCATGGGGCATACTGCCTAGTGTGATATTTACATTAAATTACTTAGACTATGATGAGCCTTATTACAACAATGATGGATTGATAATGGATTGCACTCATCATTTCTTCTACCCTTTATCACCTCCCTAATCATATAATCATCTTTATCCCATCATTGATATGACCCAATCACATGTCATAAACATCTAACATCCCATATCCAATCATTTATCCTAGTCCTTTGTCTTCAAGTCGATAATCAAAGTCCAATAACTCCCCCAAGTCCTTTATCATCACATCTATATCCTCTAATCAATCATCTATCATCCCCAAGTTATCAACATCTTAACATCTAACATCTAATCTCCCATCATTTCTCCTAGTCCTCTATCCTCATGTCTAACATCTAAGTCACATCCTTTATCTAACAACTAACATGTCTAAGAATCCTCATCATCCTAATATTCTAATCCATCATTGTCATACTCTAATATAGTCTGAACTACATTGAACTGAATCACATAACATGTCTAAGGTCAGCTCGACCTCTCTCTCCTCTTTGCCCATCATTTGTCATCACATATATCTTGTCATTTATCATCCTCACATATTGCATCAATACAATCCTTGAGATATAATATTAATCATTAATCAATCGGTCTATTGATCAATCACCATCCCCACAATCATCTCCCTAATCTTCCCATTCAGTCACCCACACCTATCAATTGGGCATGACAAATTTAAACATCCATATTTTCTTCCATTACTCATCCATTATCACCGATTGTTTAATTCATCATTTAAAGTTTATGGTGTCCTTCAATTGGGGCATGACCAAGACTATAAATTTATTATCATATCTCATTCCTAATGTCTTTGCTAGGGGCATCATCGCTATTACTCATATTATGGCTAATTGATTTTATGTATTACAATCCAATTCATCTCCTTCATCTTTTGGTCACTCAATCATGGCGTTTCTTCTCTCTCATCTCCTTCATCATATTGCTCAAATTCAGATTTTAGATTCACTCATCATTAATCTTATCAAATCATTATCTTATTTTGGCCTGATGCTCTCCCATGCATGTGTCCTTACTTGGGATATGTCAACAACTCATGTCCTTATCTATCAATCATCTTGGTTTGAATCTCTCCCTAACATGTGCCCTTACTTGGAATATGTTTAAATATTTTTTCCTTTTATCTTATCATCATCATGTTAAAATTTATTCCCCCTTGGAATGTGTCGACAAAATGTAACATAATCATTCCCATTCCCACTCCTTGTGCATATGGGGCATCATCAATTTATAGCTCACCACTCATGTCAATTTGATCTTCTTCAACATTAGTCCCACATCTCGCATCCCATCCCCTTATCAATTTATCCATCATGCCCCTCATTTCTTATTTTTGAGTGTCCATCTATCTCATTCTTCTCCACATGTCCCTTCGAGGGAGCATCATATCCACTAACATCATTTACTAACATTCATCCATGAGTGTCTTTCTTCTTTGAAAGACTATTACTCCTTCCACCTCGTACACTCAATGGGGAATCATGCAACCTCATTTTCATTAACTCATCTATGCAATGGTTTTTATTTGAAAGACTATTACTCCCCACTTTGTCACTTGTAATGCCCTTTCAAAGAGGGGAAAATGTATGCATAATAATTTGTTCGTTTTCTTTAACTTGCTAATTATATCATTATTCTCATGTAATTCCATATAATAATCTATTAATTAACTCCTCTTATAATTATTATACCTAACATGTCAGGAATCAAGAACAACAAACATGCTCTGATGCCACTAGTTGGGATCTTGCTCCTCAGAAAGAGCACAGTATGATTACCAAATATAAGCAATTGAATATGCGGAAATAACCAGAAACACAAGTAACTAGAATTCACCAATAGCACAGAATATGAGAGACAATACACTATCTTGTATTAACACTAACAGAAAAGAATACAACAAAGAGCCGCCACACTCTTTCACCTTACAGAGATTCGCCACACCTCAAGTGTTCAGTAATTCTTCTCACACACACTCTCCTACACAAAAAACGGTCCCAACAACCAACTCACACACAGAATTGGTGTTCACCTCACCAACCAGTCAGTAATAACCCTACCGGTACATCAAGCACTCTATAGCACTTCAAGCTGATCTCTCATGAACCTGCAACCTGCAATTCAAAGACCAAACTTACATGTAGATCCCCAATGAGCTTGCAACAACCTGCAACTCACAGATCTTACAACTAGAAGGAACTCTTTCTTTCTATCTCATGCCTTATACAATACATGCCAATGGGTCTATAAATAGATCCCTAACTCAAACACTAACTTAGACTCTTAATTTAGACAATTGTCCTCGCAGCACAAGACTCTAACTGGTCTCAACATGCAAACTCTTCGTTCACTTAACTAACTGTCCGTGAAATGAGCAGTTCTGGAACACACAGGCGACCGACGTCAGTCCCTGCTTGTCTGGTTCTGCCGACGTCGGCCGACTTTCTGCCGTCGCCGGTGGCCTTCTGCACTGGTCTCTACCGACATCGGTCCTGCTGCCGACGCCGGTTCCTGTAGAACTCAGCAACCATCTGTTCCTCAGTTTGCAAAGGTTGAAGCTTTTAGCTCCACAACCTAACAATCTCCCACTTGGAGATAAACAGTTGCAACCTGTACATGTACCTGTACACCGTCTAGTTTGTTACCTTGGCTATGTATCCATCTTCAAAATCATCCTTGAAGACCAACCACCACAAAATCCGTGATGCAAAACCTGTCATCCAAATTACCTGCCACATCCGCATCTACAACCATGTAGAAAAAGAACTTGACCCTGCATAGCATGTGCACCTGCTGCTGGTCCCACTGAACTGCCCTTCAGTATTACTTTCTCGGATTGACTCCAAACTTGTGATAACTCCCACTGCTTGGGAAAACTCAGGTTTAGTACATACCATGCACTCAACCTCATTATGTGAATCAAGACACCTGTTCATAGAACTGTCCAACCATCGGCGTGCTAACCGGTTTCACACAATCATCCTGAAACAAAGTCAACATATGACCTACCATGTCTCTAGAACACACTCTTGCCAAAGAATCTTGCTGCTCCCAGATTCTCCATGACAAACCCCTGAACTAGCTTTACCTTTAGTTCAGCAATACCTGTATATGTAACCCTGCAACAAGCACATCATACAGAAAATAGGATAGTGTAGCTAATACTATCCAACCTGGTAAAGAAAAACACAATGAACAAACCTCCATTGCCCTGCAGCTAATACAAGATCAAATACCCTGATCTTCCATCTCACGTATCCATTTTCGCTCTTCTTCATCCTTAACATCCATTTGTCTCTCAGTGCTTACTTCCAGCTGGCAACACTACCCAAAACACCTGTTTGGTTCTCCTCCAAGGAATCACATCCTCATCCATGCCTAGCTCCCACTGTTTCCTGGATCTACCTGTTTTGCTTCTTCAATAACTCCCTGGTCCTATGCCATAAGTGAGCAACAAGCAGTGTAAAAAAGGGAAATGACGAATTTAAGAACTTACTTACACCTTCAGTCCTCCATATGGGCGCTTGAGACTCCATGACAGCTTGCTGTCCACCCAAAATTCGTCTCAGTGACCGATGCCGGTCACATCTCAGTCTACAGCCGACCGATGTCGGTTCCCTGCGACTGCCTCCCTGCCGACGTCGATTTCCCCTGGCCGACGCCGGTCTCTGTCTGCCCCGAGTCACCGACGTCGGGCTGAACATAGCCGACATCGGTCCCTGTCTGGACACCGACGCCAGTTTTCCTGCCGACGTCGGTCTCTGTGTTTTTCTTGTGAGACCTGACTTTTTCCCGCGAGCTCCTTTTGGATCAAACCCTTGTCCAAATCACCCTTGCTCTGCTCAGAATTCCTCTGCACCTTGTGCTGAACTCTGTCCGTCACTTTCTCCTTGAAAACCAAGGCTTTCCTGTTCTTGTCACTAACATCGGATTCCTCAAGAAATCTCACCTTTTTCTTCTGCATACAGAAATCACAATCCATGCCTTCCAAATCCGAAAGCATATCATTTGACTCAAGAACCAGCATCTCCTTCATATCTATGTGACCAAGCCTATCAAGCCACATCTCCGAATCTACAGCTGAAGTAGATAACCCAGAAAGAGAATCAGTAAAACAAGTAGATAGATAAAGCGTACCTACTTTCTTACCTCTAGCTACAACAAGTGTACCCTTGGTAACCTTCCAAGAGTCCGCTGTGAGAGTTACTGTGCAACCTTCTTCACCCAAACTTCTAACAGAAATCAGATTCCGCTTCAGAACTGGGACGTGCATGACCTCTTTTAACACCCATGTGTTACCTGTCTGCAGTTTCAGCTTCACTTTGCCTTTGCCAACAATCTGACAAGACTTACCATCCCCTACACAAATTTCTCCAAAATCTCCCTGGACATACTCATGAAAAAATTCCCTATGTGGGGATGCATGAAAAGAGGCACCAGAATCTAATACCCAAGATTCTACTTTATCCAAAGAACATACCAGAGCATCCTGTGCAATGTAACCCGCAACATCTGCTTCTTCTTCATGTTCTTCATGCTGATCTGTACTCGATCTGCAATCTCTCTTTAAGTGCCCTTGCTTTCCACATTTCCAGCAGGTTATTCTGCCATACCTGGACTTGGATCTCTTGCCCGTCTTCGACCTTGATCTCCCACGCTCTATCTTCTCTCTTGGCCTTCCTCTTCCTTCAACACTCAAAGCATCTCCAGATGATTCCCCTGTGCTTTTCCTGTGTATCTCTTCGTTCAAGATCACACTCACAATATCATCTACTTTTAAGACTTTTGAAGGAGACACAGTATTAGAAACTGCCATTACCAAACCTTCCCAACTTTCAGGTAATGAACACAAGATTAAGAGAGCTCTTATTTCATCATCAAATACAATATTGACTGAACTTAACTGGTTTACTAAACCATGGAAATCACTAAGATGGCTATGAACAGATCCACCTTCCAACATTTGCAAATTAAATAAACGCTTCATAAGAAATACCTTATTCGAAGCTGAGGGTTTTTCATATAAATTTGTGAAAGATTCCATCAACTCCACCGTTGTCTTACACTGTGATAAGCTAGAAATCACAGATGATGCAAGACTCAATCTAACAGATCCCAGAGCCTTCCGATCAAGAACCTCCCATTCTTCATCTTTCATATCCAAGGGTTTGCTAGCAACCCCACCCAACGGTAAGTACAAATCTTTCTGATACAGATAGTCCTCAATCTGCATCCTCCATAATTGGTAGTTCTTGCCATTGAACTTTTCCATTCGTAGTTGACTGCTTTCTGTCATTGCTCAACTCCCACTCAAACAGAAACCCTGTGAGTAACCTGTAATCAAAACACACTAACCAGATCTACACCAATCTGTTAGTATCCCAACCTAAAGCTCTGATACCAATTGTTGGTATCAAGCTTAAGAACCTATAACCAAGGCTCTGATACCAGTTGTCAGGAATCAAGAACAACAAACATGCTCTGATGCCACTAGTTGGGATCTTGCTCCTCAGAAAGAGCACAGTATGATTACCAAATATAAGCAATTGAATATGCGGAAATAACCAGAAACACAAGTAACTAGAATTCACCAATAGCACAGAATATGAGAGACAATACACTATCTTGTATTAACACTAACAGAAAAGAATACAACAAAGAGCCGCCACACTCTTTCACCTTACAGAGATTCGCCACACCTCAAGTGTTCAGTAATTATTCTCACACACACTCTCCTACACAAAAAACGGTCCCAACAACCAACTCACACACAGAATTGGTGTTCACCTCACCAACCAGTCAGTAATAACCCTGCCGGTACATCAAGCACTCTATAGCACTTCAAGCTGATCTCTCATGAACCTGCAACCTGCAATTCAAAGACCAAACTTACATGTAGATCCCCAATGAGCTTGCAACAACCTGCAACTCACAGATCTTACAACTAGAAGGAACTCTTCCTTTCTATCTCATGCCTTATACAATACATGCCAATGGGTCTATAAATAGATCCCTAACTCAAACACTAACTTAGACTCTTAATTTAGACAATTGTCCTCGCAGCACAAGACTCTAACTGGTCTCAACATGCAAACTCTTCGTTCACTTAACTAACTGTCCGTGAAATGAGCAGTTCTGGAACACACAGGCGACCGACGTTGGTCCCTGCTTGTCTGGTTCTGCCGACGTCGGCCGACTTTCTGCCGTCGCCGGTGGCCTTCTGCACTGGTCTCTGCCGACGTCGGTCCTGCTGCCGACATCAGTTCTTGTAGAACTCAGCAACCATCTGTTCCTCAGTTTGCAAAGGTTGAAGCTTTTAGCTCCACAACCTAACATAACATAGCCCATTTAATCCCATCTTAGCCAATTATCTAAGTCCCTTCTCCATATTTCATATCCCACATATATCCCACCTTTTATTAATCACCTCATTTATATTCTTATTAACATCCCATTTGCTTAATAAATGTTCCCATGCCCACTTGTGTATTTTAAATTCAAAAAATCATACCTATTCCCTAGGTTTCTCTACAAGCCTACCCACTAGCCATGACATCATCACTTTATTAACCTAGTATAATCCTCCCCTAATTATAATTAGATTCCCTAATAGAATCTAGAACTCTCCACCACCCTTCTCCTTCTCTAGAGAGTTCTCTCTCTAGAGAATTCTAAGGAATTTTAAATTCTTGAGAATTCCCTCATTTCTCTCCAAATTCTTCTTCTCTAGAGGCTTCCAATGAATTTTTAATTCATTGGAAAAACTCCCTCCACAATCTATTTAAACATCTTCACTCCTCCATTTGGAATCTAATGAAAAAACTCCATGAAAAATCAGTCCATAATCATCTTAGTCCATTATCAATCTATTCTCCATTGTTGCAACTTCAAAATATGAGTCTATTGTAAGCAATCCATAATCACTAAATCTTTAGTATGTTTTTTAATCTTGATTGGGAACATTTGGCTTTAGATCAAAATGCTATTTTAAATGTAATTTTATTGCATTTTTGATCTAGTAGTTTTCAATTTTAAAGTAGATTGGTAATTTGAGTAGATTTTAGTATATAATGTTCATATCTAAATATAATTGCTCAAATTTATCATCTCACAATATAAATGCAAAATTTAATATATAAAGTTTGAAATTTGTGACTTTGGTAATAAAACACATACCATGGTTTGGTGAAATCATGGGCATGGGTGGTTTAGGGGCATTGAAGTTATGAGAAACATTGTCCGAGTATATTATGGAATCCATAGATAGCGAGTCCAACACACATCATCTCTCATCTTCAACCTCATTCAGACTACCTCCAATCCCTCAGTTTAGGAGTGTGCCTTGTTAGACCATTTTTTGTTGAAAGTTGTCAACTGTAAATCTAAACCTCACTGTGGATTCAACCTTTGAAAGTCTTGATTAGGTATTTGGGACTTTTTAGAAGGTGTCGTAACAAAAGAAAGGATATGCATTGCCAAGGTTGAAGATAGTGAATTATAATGAGGTACAAAGCATTGTGAGGCCATCAAGAAGGAGATTACAATGAAGCAATATAAGAAGTCACAATATAATCTTGGGGTAATGTTGAAGCTTAATATACTTTGCATTGACACCAAACCTTAACATGCTACTCCTGAGCTAAGAGAGCCATCCTCCTTGCTGTCAAAACATTGGCAACCTACATCTCTAGCTCAATCTATAGGTCTTTAGCTTGCTTACTAGGATGTTCTTCATCATGGATCTAATACTAAATTTTTGAAAATTAAAGTTTTAAACAACATATTATTTATTCAACCAATGATACAACTGCAACTACATTGCATTAATACAAAATAAAATAGTTATCATAACTTCTACATAATTTAAAACCAACTACATAATTAAACAACTACTAAACTGTCACGTAAATAACAACACTAATTTAATATTTATTTAAACTAAGCTGACCTACAAGTGAGTTATTTTATAACATAATAACACCACTTTTATAAAGATGAATCAACTAACTAAAATTATTCTAACAAAGCTAGTGAAATCCAAATATTAATGTATAATAAAAAATGCAAAATTTCAATAGTTTACATGTATGAACAGAAAAACATAGTTCCACAAACAAATAATATTAAAACTTAGCCTACAAAAATTGATCTTACACAATCACATGCATTTTATTCACCAATCTTGTAAAATAAACAACTGTACATAAAATTGCACCAACCTTCTTGATTTGGGAGAAAAAGAACCCGACCCTGGATTCTTGGAAATTTAGAATTTTAAACAATTTTCTCTTTGCAGGTAGTTAATATATTACCTCCCACCTAACCCAATCTAAGACATAACTTTTCTTAACTTGAGTTTGCCCACTTTTTATTTATTATTTATTCTCGGCACTCTTTTAAAAGGCTTTACAAGGATAGCAATATTAAATTGCTTTATGAATTTGTATTTGAGAGATAATAATTAAATCACAATGAACTAATTAAATGTATTTTTACTAAGTCATTTTGGACCCACATTATTACCCACTTTTATACATAAGATTATTTCATTTTGGGACTTTTGCACATAGAAACCTTTGGCAAGTGAAAAATACATAAAATGATTTATGTATAAAAATGAATTAACGTGGAATAAATAAATATGATTTAATAATGCAAAGTCATTTGGTGTTTAATTTAGATAATTTTTTTTTTCCCATTCGACTTATTTCCAATGCCAGTGTGCCCTTTCATGACCATTGCCTTCTAAAGTGTTGGTGAGGGAGACAAACCATTATGTGATAAATAACTTTTCTAAAACAACCTAGCATGTTGGATGGGATCAATTGGCATTAAATTTACTTGAAGCTATTTTTTTGATATTAATGTTGATTTTATAATGTTCTCTATTTGGCTTCAGCTCAAACTCATGAAGACTAAATTTTGGACACTTGATTTTTCTTTAATTCCACCTTGACACAAAAATCAAATTAAAGCTAAAATTCATATAACACTTGAAATTACTTTGCTAATAAATTATTTTGGTTCTTGAACCAAATGAATGCCCAATCATATCCAATTAATGCCAAATGAAACAATAGTTAGATTGGAGCAAATAATCGCTAAATGAAACAAATGCCAAATCCCAATAAATGAAACATGCAACGAACACCAAATAAATGAGTGTTAAATGTTACTTGAATGCCAAATACCATGAACAATAAGTACAATGAATGCCAAGTTGAATAAGCATTGAATTAAATAAGTGTTGAATGTCACCAAGTGCTAAATGTAAACAAGCACTAGATCAAACAAATTCCAGATCATAGAAGCACTAAATACAATGAACATCAAATGCAATGATGACCAAATATAATGAGTGACACATCCAATGAGATACAAATTGGGTAAGCACATGTGATAATAACAAACAAGTGTTGAATTTGCACCAGATGCTCCTAACATTGGGTTTGATTTTCATGTTGTCACATTCCCAAGCGTATGCATCAATATCTCTTATGATACCATTACACATTTGCCCTAATTCTTGTCATGTGAATAAAATCAATGATTTCATATCACAAAATCATTGAGCCATGTTTCTTATCCTAATAATGTTAGTTCTTGAATTTTCATCATGTGTAATTTCCCCCTATGGATTTGACTAGCACAACAATTTGAATGAATTTGTCAAACCTTTTCCATTGGCCTATAGAGTTAGCATCTTCATTATATAAATTTGTAATTGTCCCTATTCATGATTTACCTCTAATAAACTATTAGGAGCGTCAGTGTAAGAATTCATGTTAATAATTGGCTTTGACTATGGGATTACATTGTATGGTGGAATGCAAGAGAATTCTAGATTATTTCGTGATAGATGTTTTCACTTTTTGGATCCTTGTAGATAATGTGTATTACATATTCACACGTTTTGATCTAGAAAACTTGAAATTAGTTAGCATATCTCAATTGTATGAGAAATACTCACATGCTACTGGGCTAGATCACTTGCTTTGATAATCTTGCATACCTACCTAGTTATTTTTACTAATTGATAAAGCACACTAAAATATTTTCATATCAACCATGATCTATGAAGATAATAATCTACTTAATACACATTGTCTCTTTGAAATAACCCTCCAATGCTTTGAAAAAGATCCAAAATGGATTCCAGATGTGAGAGATACAACCAAAACAATTTACATTACTCAATAGCACTTACATAAAAAATTTAATTAAAAATTAAAAAATTAAAAGCATGTGTCTCAAGATTTGTATAAGATTTCTCAGATAGGGTTCATGGGCATTTTTTGAGATCTTGAATGACATGTTTAAATTTACAACCTAATGGGACTACTTGAATTGTTCAACGGTAGGGACACAAGGAGTGTGATGTTTGATTTAAAAAATTGAAAACTTGACACATGCATTTTTGAATGTGGGATAAAATTCAAGTGGGATTGAAATAGATTTTGAGGCAGCAAGCTCAATTAGGTACATTTTTGAGGAAATTAGCGAGGTTAGTGGATAGATACATTGATGCTTGGGAAAAAAAATTGGATAGGGGAAGACCAAACATGAAGTTTTTTTAACAAATCTCCTTTTGCATTTAAAAATGCATGTTTGGGGTTTGATTTCATCATCAGTGTTGAGAATCAAGGCACTTTATTTTGTGACATTATGATGCGTAGGGGCTCATCTTATTTGTCATTATAGAAAGAAAATAAGAAACTTATTCATCAACACACATCTGATATTTTCTTCTGGCTTCGACTCTATTTTGATTTAGTCTTGCTTATTCTCAATATTAGGTTTCAAATCAATTTATCATTTGACTTCAATATTATTTATAGGCTCAGATAGTACTTCTTGTTCCTTCAACACAACACATTGGTTACCTTGGATATCTTAACAACTTTTACTTGTCTAGTCAAAATTTGTAGATACTTGTACCAAAGAAAATTAGTCCTTCAAGTAAGGTTCATGATTAATCTTGATCATACAAAGTGATTATTGTCCTTATTTTATCCATTATAGTCCTATTAAACCCCACATTACATTCACACAAATTTTCAATCCAAATTTCACACCAATCACCTTTTCCTCTCACTAACTGGGTCTTGTTAGTATCCTTTTCTTTTGTTGGTACAAACTAATGAAGTCCTTTATTGAGAAAATAAAACCATACCTAGGTAAAATTTATGCCTTTCATGCTATTTACAAACTTTTAGGTCTTAATTCAATGATTTGATCACTTTTCCAAGCCCATTTAGGTCACTGTTTAGGTCTTTTAGGTCTAGGAGGCTCTGTTTCACTCACAGTCACTTGTAGATGTACTAAAACATATGGAAAAAATATAATTAATCTATAATATCTTCAAGCATATACAAACCTAGCCATTCACCAATTTTTAACAAATTATGTTGGTTACAAATCCTAAAAATCTCACTTATGTTTCAAAACCCTAGAAATAGGGTTCACAGTAACAATGCTTAGCCAAGGAAGACAAAAAATTGTTTCCAAACTTCTTAAAGGGTTTAAAATAACTATAATTTTTGTTTTATGTCTATGAAACCATGATACACCTCTTCCAATAAAAATATGTTCATTCCCTTACCTCTCTTCATCATTTATAACATGGTTTCCTTGGACTATGACTAACTATGTAAAACCCACAGAATTATGTGTATTGAGAAGGGATATAAAGACGTCTTAAGCATTAGGAAGGGTTTTTAAAACTTATATGAAGGAATTATAATACCTACACAATAATTTCAAACATATTTCAATTCATTAAAATCTCATTGACAACTTGTTTTACCATTTTCCATTCTTTACTATGGACTGAGTAGGGTTCTTAGTAATCTGCAGGTCTGTGTCATACCTCTTCAATAAACCTTTGTCAAGAAAAAAATGATAATATTCAACAAATCTTAAGATTATATGTTACTAATTCCAAATGTTCTATCTCAAGATCATCTCCTGAAATACATTGTTCAAAAACATAGAATATAGACTCAGAATTCTCTCATACTCCATACAGACCACACAAGGTACTATTATGATTTGACCGTTGCTCAAAACTCATTAAACATAAAAAATGATGTATTAAATTCCACATAAATATGTTCAATCCTTAAAACTCATGTGAAACCATAAAACTTATCAATTCTTACCTTACTCTGTTATTCTGTTACACAGTCTTTACATATGCAAAAAATACAAAGTCTGATTGTTTTCTTGTGTTCAAAGGAATAAACCTCATATTCATTTACTTATTTCTGGTTATTTAAAATAGAGTCCAACCCCTATCATTTTCTCTTACATTGAATGAATCTTACACAAAACAACCATCTATTCATAAAGACTCTCAAAATCTCATAACTAACTTTGTTATACGTTGCAAAAATGCCTCACCTACAAGTCTATTCACCATGATGAATCATTATATGAGTCATGTATGCATGATAAAAATTTGACCACATTTATCAAACCTAACATCACCAAATACAATGTTGGAACTCCTTGAAACAAGTTTGAAGTCTCCCAACTTAACATGTAAATTTGAAAATTCAAACAAAAGGATTTTGGCAGGAAAAGGCTTATATGACCCTAATTCAAATTCGATGAAGTTATAACACCTAATATTTACTCCTAGAGACCTAACATGACCTAAAAACCTACTAGACATCAAAAAATAGATCATATGTACAATGAGATAGTGATGTTCCTACATCACATTAACATGCATTTAAACTTTGAAATAATGAATTAGAATCAAAGGAGCATCAAATTCAAATTCATTTTATTAACTTAAATCTTAGAGTTGTTAGGAGACCCATTATCTTACTCATCAGTCATAAATTTTTGAGAAAAAGACCTAAAAAACATAGCTCTGGGGTTGTATTTTATATCTCCTTCCCCATCAAAATTTATAAATCCCAATTTCACTTCTCTACTTGCATGATCTTATTTGAAGCCTCAAATGAACATTGATATTAAATTTTGAATATTATTTACTAAATCTACATATTTTATTTTCAAATAAAATTCAAAAGCATGTGAATCATAAAATTTAAAGTTTATTCAAGGTTGTTGTCATGACCAAGATGGTCAACCATGCATGAATGCATACTTTTGATAACTCACCTTAAGTGTTACCACCTATCTTATCTAAGAGTAATTTTAGTGGCTAATATTTTCAATAAGGTTAAAAATAGCTTGGTCCCACTAAAACACCTTTTAACCTGGACTTGAATTTTTATTTTAAAACTTGCATTTAGTAATGAAGATCCAAATGCAACCTCGACTCTATTTGTATACCTTATTGAGACTAGACTTATTTACCCTAGGAACTATGCCTATTAATGAAATACCCATCCATGTCAAGGATTTAACTTATTCTAACCCTTTTATTTAATTGAGTCAAATATTATTGAACATTATTGCATAAATTATATATCTAGATACTATAAGACATTACTAAATGTTAAACTAAACCTAAGGACCTCTAACCTCAAAATATGTCCATTAATTAAAATACCCATTCATGTTAGGGCCTATAACATATCCTATTTTGTAAATAAAATTAAGGTATGAACATGATAAGTTTTCCTAGTGTAGGTTTCAATGTTATAAAATATTTTATTGAATTGATAATGGCCTCTCTAATATGCACATTACAAATGGTTAGTAAAATATTAAATTGGAGGTTTTGGTGTGGTTCACAGACCTGGCCTACTATTTAATTGAGAAAATTGGGGTCTATGTTAACCATGTCTTTGCTTGCAAATCAGACCTAAAAAATTATTATGGGGAAATTAAATTAAATTAAAATTTGTATCATGGAGAGATGTTCAAGGTTTATATTTTGACCCTTTTTATTCTATTTATGGAAAGTTGGAATAGCCTACTTGGTTGACAAAGCCAAAATGGTGTCTTGACTCGGCCTACAAAATGAGCTTTGCATGATGTTTGAAATGGAGGGATGGTTTTTCTATGTGTGGACTATTATGGATTGGGTGTGCTTTGGGAGGATGGCATCCTATCTCCATTGTTGTCAGGATTACATTCTAGTTATGTCTTCTCTCCCTATTTTAAATTCCCAAGCATTATGCAAAACAACATTAATTAGGGTTTTTTAGAATCAATACATTTTTTGGGTTTCACATACACTTGCATATATACATATTTATATCTACTTGTATATATTATAGACATAGGTATATGTGTGTTTATAAGCTTGAAATTCACATATATTGACATATATAATTATATTTGTTCATGTATATTATATTCACAAATATATGTGTTTATATGCTTTGATTATTGCATATAACTCCATATAAAATTATATTTATTCATACGCATGATGTACACAAGTATATGTGAATTTTTAAGTGCAAAAAACTTCACCTTAGGGGTTGGTTTAAACAAAATTTAAATCTTTAGCTTTTTTTGGGAAACCCTTGTTGAAGATAAAAGAACTAAAATTTGAGCCTGGTAGTTACCCACATACCTAGTTAATATAGAGAAAAAACACCATAAGCTGATGTGTTAGGAATCATTTAACATTGTTGATATATGTGTCTTGATATTTGTGAACTTGGAATTGATTTAATAACTATGTATTTGAAAAGAATGTTGCCTCTTACATTTTGCTTCTATAACTGATGCATGTTGAGCTATATGGGAGTTAAAACCAAAGAATATCATTTCTATTGTATTTGTTGAAAATGTTCATTTTGATTTTATATGACATATTATACATGTGTTCTTGGAAATATTCTTATATCCTTTGTTAATTAGGAGTGAAGAATATTTAAGGCATAGATAAACTTAATTGTTTAGAGGTACTTTTTTTAATTTTATACATAGGATGAATATACTTTGGCAATTGATTAGGGTGATATAATGATCATGTTATGATGCTACATGTGTTTGACTAGAATGAATTTTGTTGATATAATTATTGGTAAGGTATGGATGCTTTGATGATGCATAAATTTTTTATACATAAGATGTACATTTGGATATCATTAATAGTTGAGATTGAATTTATATAATATTTTTATGTTATTTTCTATACTTTTAATCTTCAGATGGTATGTGGACTATGTGTTGGTGAAACTTGTATATGGGAATACCAAATTTTTTTTTACCTCACTATTTTTGATGGGTCATTTGGCACACCAACTTAGTTAGGATGAAGATTCATCCAACCTCTCCTAAAAGGAGATGGAATCTCTCTAAGGTTTATATCAATAGGGCTTGGTATTTTTGGGTAACCTAGTGGTTGATGTATGTTTATAAACTTAAAAAAAATAAAATAAAATTATTAAACAAATATATCAAAATCATATTTATTAAAATTTAGATCTTTCAAATAATCATAATTGAGAATCAGTCTTTCATTATGTAGTCATCTAAAATGTCATTTTAGTCCAATGAGTGTCACTTGAGACCACCTTGTCCTTAGCTTAGGATTAGACCTATTTTAGGGCCTTACTTGATCATTTTACAACTTTCATATGAGTCCAACCCATTCCCAGATATATTAAAACCATCACTAAGCCACCCCCTAGGCACACAAGTCTCATTTTTGCTTGTTCCTGTCACTTGGACATTAGTGCGGTATTTTGGACTATAACACACTATGGTATTGACCAAAGGGAAATGCTAATGTCCCCTTTCTCCTTAATCTCCCAATAGATATCTTTCCATTTATCTAAGCACCCTTAGGATTAGCCTAAACCTATTTCACATCTTGACAAGCATCAGGATGTTATATATAAACCACTTTCATTCACTTATCCACTAAATAGAAATAAGATGAAAATACTCATAAACAAACTCAAAAATAGTTGTGCAAATCAAGGTTATTGATCCTCATTCTACCCTACTTATACATACACCCATCTATAAAAACCTAGAGCTTAGCTTGATTAGATTTATAGTCTCAAGTCATAATCAAAGCACTCAAACTGATACTCATACTAGCATTCACTTGTACTTGCACTAGCACTTAGATTAGGAGAACTACATCAAGCTTGATCCCCTTTCAAGGAATTGGTATGTAGGCAACACTTATAACATGGGGTGTTGAGGTCATGTCCATCCTAACTTACTAACACCACTTCTTTTTCTACTTGTGCTCCTCAAATACCCCAATAAACATGAAATCCTAGGGTTTGGCATTGAAATCAGTCAAAATAGGGAGTAGACAATGAACCAACATCCCTGATATAGGCATAGACTCCTAAGAATTAGGTGAAGCTCCACCCATAAGTTCACTATCCTTATTGCCAAAAAGACACTTGCATGGTAGAAAGGACATTAACATAGTGCACTATTATCCAAAAGACCACACTATTATCTAGGGGGTTTTTGAATCTTAATTATTATTCACAACACTTTGCACAATCCCTAAACAAATTTTCAACCTGTCATTCATCTATCTCAGTCAATTTTCAGCTAAGTACATCTCTTTTAATTCATTTGCTATTTATAGAATAATCAGCTAAATCAAATATTGTACAAATTAGAGGCTATTGATATTGTTATATCTTTTCCTCAATTTATTATTATAACACTTTAACAACCTAGGGTTTTACATTCCATAATCCCTTAAAAGTTAAATAATTTTGTGAACCTAACTTACTTTGAATGTTTCTTAACAACCCTAATTCCATCATAGCGCTTGCCTTCTCCATTTTTGTGTAATAATTTAGGGTTTATAAAATTTTGAATTTTTCTTAAATTTTTACACATCCTAACTAATATCTATCAGTCCTCTATTAGGATTTTATTGATTAAATATTTCAAATATTTTGTCTAAAACCCTTCAAAACCCTAGATCCACACATTAGGTCCTCACACATCCAAATATTAGACCTTAGGGCTTTAGGTCAATTTATGATTTTTCTATACTTTGGGATGAATACTTAGCATATTTTCAAATATATTTATGTTGGATTATATTCTACACATTATTTTCATATTGTTCATTTTTTACATTCTTTTTTGTGGTCAGTTCAAAATGACCTCTAGGGAACCTCTTCCCTATCACCTAGTTGATCCATTTTTAAATTTTTTGCATAAGTATACATATGAATCAACCAATTTTTAATATTTTACACTAGCACATGATAATGAAAATTATTTCATTTATAATTATGATGATGATTATTTTTTTAATGATGTATATGGTGATTACTATGAGCATGATAATGAAAGTGACAATGAGAATAGAGTAGATGTATCTTCTTATCCTTCTCCTCTCTCTTCACCAACTTATAAAAATCAACGTAACAACATAAGGCCAAAAGATCCCCTTATAGGTAGTTCTTTGTTTGAACAAGATCCTAACTTTTCAACTGCTTTTGTTACATCCTTATTCTAATTAAACCAATATAAGAATAATAAAATCAATTTAATTTTGCATAATTCGAGCAATATTATTCCTTTGCATGATGTTCCTAACATAGAAAATGAAAATACACTTTCTTCACCTTTCTCGATTTAATTTGAAAAAACATATACAATTGATATTACACCTTTTACATGTTCACAAACTAAAGTAGATGATATTGTGATATGTCACCTTATTACACCTTTCAAGCTCAACATATGGATTTGATGCAAAATACAGATAATTCAAATATATCTAACCCTTCTCCTACATGTCATAATTTTCCAACTAAAAATATTATTTATACTTATTTTACCCTTGACTCCATTATTGAAATAATGATAACATGTGCATTCCACTCATATCTAGTGAATATACACATTTTATTCCACCTACACATGATGATATGTTGCATAGTAATACAAATTTAAAATCTTCTTCTACTACTACTCTTATTGAGCATGAAAATGATAGTTCTTCTTCCCTTACCTATACAAGTGAAATACATTTTAATTTTGATGAAACTTGGAATAACAATGATTACTATGATTTTAGTAAAGAAGAAATTGAGTCTAGTCCTCTTTCTACTTCACCCATCTCTCATGTCAAAATTGATTGTTTATTCGATGTTAATTCAAGTAATACTATTCTTCAGGTAAAAATGTGCAAACTTATATTCGTGTTCATAATTTACATGGTTTACATTCACATGATAATAATGTGTCTTCTATTTCATTAGCATGTATTACGTCTTTACAAATTAACAAAATAAGTGATACCAATGAATCTCCTCCACCCCTCCTTAATACAATAGAAATTGCTCCTCATTCTAACCTCTATGAAGGTGACATCCAATTTACCTCTCTCCAAAGGTTATAATGAGCCAACTTAATACATCTAATAATGCTCCACAAAATAATGTACCAATGGCTAAAATTAACAATAAGATTTTGTGTTTAAATGAACCTCTTAGTGATGTTAACATACCGTCTCAATATGTAATTTTATTGATGCCTGTCATGGGTAACTTATAACAAGTACATCAACTCATCCTAGAAATAAAATCATACTAATTTTGGATTCATTCTAATGCTATCATGGAAATCCAATTCTGCACACAATCTTCAAATACAAAACTACTAAAGTAGTTTCAGATACCAACATTAATGAAGTTCAATGGACATGGAGATCTATACTTGCACCTCAAAGCTTATAAAAAGGCCATGTCATACCACTAAAAATTTGATTCTCCTATAGTAATTTCCCAAAAGTGTAGAAGATGAGGCATTAAATTGGTTCCATCATTCACTCCCCAATGGTTCACTACATACATATGATGATTTAGAAGAAGTCTTTCTCATGTGTGATATCTAGAATAATGGACCTAGATTCACATATGAGAGGTTGCCTTCACTACACCAGGGTGAGTAAAAAATAGTAGATGATTCCATTCTATGATTCAAATCATGTATGCAATAGTTGATCTACTAGTTGACTAATTTAGAGACATAATGCATATTTTCTAGAGGCCTCATTTTACCTCTTAAAGAGAAATTGTTATATGAGACATCCTAATCATTTTGGCATATATGTTACACACTATGACATTAGAGAATAAGGTGGGACTAGTTGAGACACATTAAGAGGTAAATTTTGATTCAAATCTCTCATAGTCATAGTCATCCAATATGGTACAAACACCTAATCTACCTATGCTTAAGAAAAAAGTGAAACAAAAACAACCAATCAAGATACTCAACAAAGTCAAAGAACCAATTCACAAGGCATGTCCCATAGTGAGTGGACCACATGACACCAACATAGGAGTTATACAATTTTTAGATAGAGATAGGTCTTATGATATCTTATTTACATCATTAAATAGGATGATGCTCACACTTCCTTCTACTCATCATCATCTATGACATCAATTGTACATAATAAGAAATAAACCTTATTGAAATTATCATCAAATCAATGGACATTGGGATAATAATTGTTATGTCCTTAGAGATCATATTGACCATTATGATGATAGAAGCATTATAGCATTCACACATGGGGATCAAGATCTCCTTCTCCACATTCACCTAGATCACATTTTTTTATGAGTGAGTTATCCCAAGATGTTCTTTTTAAATGGACATTGGTTACTCATCATATGACCAACATGGTTTATAGGACACCTAATTATGTGAGATATCATGTAACATATATTAGACAGAGATGGAAACCAGTTCAGAGAGATCAACCTACTTATAGAAACATGGTGATAAAATGGGAAAAAACTCAACCACCAGTCTCAGTATGATAACCAATTAAAATATTTGACATAGATCATAGATATTAGAGCACAATATCAGTACAATAACCAATTAATATATTTACAATAAATAATGCACAACATAACATAGTTTTAGTATAACAACCAATTAAGATATTTAAAAGACATAATGCATAATAAAGCATAGTTTTAGTATGATAACCAATTAATATATTTGCAAGAAATAATACACAATAAAGCACTGTTTCAATACAATAAATGATTAAGATATGTATTACAGAGTCTAAAAATATAGATACCAATAGTAAACCACAAGAAATATCAATTCTAGAGGCTATTCCTATACCTACATATCATAAGCAATACAACCACTTGTTCACTCTTCCATCATGATTTAGATAGTGCATGCCATAGTCCACAGGCCAATTCAGTTAGCTTTTTAGATTCATAGCCACACTCCATAGGTAGTTTCAACTATAGATAATTTATTACATTTGGTTCTTTGATCTTGATACCTCCTTGCATAGCATGTGCATTCATTCTTCCTTTACTTGATATAGGTCACCTTGATGACGATTCTCTCATAAAACTCATTGATTTCTATAGGACTCAGATCCGCTACAAAGATATAAATTTGATACTATCTACCCATTTGGGGTACATACATAGGTACATAGATTCAACATTAATACATTCATCCATTAGGGGCATCAAACTACATAGTTTCTAGTTTGTCAAGTTATTTCTTTCTATACTCCACATCATAGATTTATCATTAATTATATCTTGATATCGATCATCGTATACTAAGATTTTTTTGCTGACTACCACTACTATAGACTCAACTTATGTACATCTTTGATCTTATATGGATTTTCACCCCATGATTATGTGGACTTTTATTTATTGATTTAATAGTTTATATTTGATTGTGTATCTTTGCTTCTACATATATTTGAGGGCAATTTAATATGCCATTGTTTTATGGATCTAATCCAATTCCTTTCATTGTATGTATAATTTGGGCATGTGACCAAGTCCTTTTGTGTGCTTCTTGATTATGTATGAGGACATTTGAACATGTCCTTACTTTTGGCTCTAATCTAACCTTGCTTACTCTTTGTGTATATGGACATTTAAATATGTCTTTATATGTATTGCTTTCTCTGACTTAGTGATATGTGACTATGTCCCTTGGAATACTTTGCATGCCTCATATGTCTATATGTATGCTTTCATGTATGTGTCATAGCCATGACACTTGTCTCTTTTTTGTTAAACTCACATCTAGTTTGTGATGCCATGAGGAACATCATGCATCTCCTCTTCTTACTTGGGTGCCTTGATGGACATCATGCCCCATCCCCCTAGGTAGTTACTTATATTATACTCAATTTTTTTGTTCATATACATTCTTACATAATTATATCTATCTTAAAAAACTTGTGAATGCTATATCTAACATACATAGTACATTACTAACTTATGCTTAGATTATTTTACATTTTAATATCATGTATACACATTACATTGGTTTATCATGTAAATATCATATGTTTTCTATCTAACACACATGATGCATAAATTTTATTTTGAGTAGAGTTATTACATAGGTTCAACAAATCCCCTCAAAATAAGGATAATTTATAGGGGTTTGTCACATAGATCAAGCCATCCTAGTACACTCAAAACATAATTTTCAGCATGAAAACAAAATATAGAGCTTAGATTTAGGAAAACATAGTGAAAAATAGTCACATTCAAATCAGTCTTAGTTTGGTAGAGAAACAACACATTTGGTCAATAACACGGCACATAAGACACTAGTGCAATGTGATATTGACTAGGGGACCATGTTACCATCTAATAGCCCTAGAAATAGAAAATTTCAAAATTTCCAAAAAAGTATAGTAAGTACAATCTAGGTTTACACAATTTCAATCATAGATTATTAGATAGATTCAATATATACTCATTTTTCACAAAAATTAAACAAGCTTTGCTTATATTGGGGGAATCATGCATGGCATGATCACTTCCATTTTAATTTCACATACCCAAACACAAATTATTATGACTTGGTCTGGAATCCATATACACAAATATTAGAGTTAGAGGCATGTGCATGACATATTGTTCCCATATATTCAATTTGACACCAATTTTTTAGATGGAATGATAGATCCATTTCATTCTCCACATTATTATTCTAGACACTATTTGAACCAGGTTTACACCATATTTATGCCTTATTACATCTACAATAGTTAACATTATCGAGTAATCCCTGTGTTACATTCATGAGTGCCCAAGTGGTCCCTGAGCCATTTTACATTTCAGAGTTTCAAAGTGGCCCTAAAGCCATCTTACACAATTTTAGTTACATCACATATCTTCAATTATATTTCATAGTTTAGTTTAAAATGCATTTACTACACATGGGTTGGCAATGATGGAGTCATAACTTACTTGAGTTCTTGAGCCACCAACATAGGAGGGTTGGACAAGCCATCAATTCAATCCAATTTTTTTTGTAGATTATGATCCACCAAATAGGGGTGGGATTTGATGGAGTCAAGACCAAATTGAGTTATTGATCCACCCACACATGAGGATTGAGCAAGCCATTAGCTCAATCCAAGTTATTTATTTTTTGATCACCATCTACACACATAATATGTCACTAGGTTTTAGTATTAGTTTACATACCCAATGAGGTGTATTCATTCCTTTCCTTTTTCTCTCATCTATTTACTTATTTTTGTCTTTGCTTTTGATATTTTTAAAGTAAGGATTGATTTATTTATGTTTCATTTATAGGACATGTAATAGAGCACATTTAGTAGACTTAGACCAAGATTCATGGGCTTCACCTCATAGGTAAGTCCCAGTACATTTATTTTCCTTTATTTTAGTCATTTCACTTTGTTACATTTTTAAAATAAAGGGGGTTAAATTTTAGTCATCTAAAATTTCATTTAGTGCAATGAGTGTCACTTGAGATCACCTTGTCCTTACCTTAGCCCTAGACCCATTTTAGGTTTATCTTTCGATCATTTTCTAGCTTTGTGCAAGTCCAACCCATTCCTAGATATACCAAAACCAATACTAAGCCATCCCTAGGGACTGAGGTCTTATTTTTACCCATTTCTACCACCTAAATATTGACATGGTCATTTAGATTATAACACACTGTGATATTGACCAAAGGGAAATGATAATGTCCCCTTTCTCCTTACTCTCCCAACAAATATCTTTCTATTTCTCTAAGCATCCCTAGGGTCAACCTAGACGTATTTCATATCTTGACAAACACTAGAACACTATATATAGACCAATTTCATTCACTTATCCATTAGATGGAAATAAGATGCAAATACTCATAAATAAACTCATAAATAGTTATGAAAATCAAGGTTATTAATTTCTTATTCTATCCTACTTCTTCATCCTCTCATCTATAATAGCCCATATCTTAGATTACTTAGATTTACAATATCAAGTCACATTCAAAGCATTAAAACTGGCACTCATACTAGCATCCACTTGTACTTGCACCATCACTCAGATTGAGAGAACTACATTGGGTTTGATTACGTTTTGAGGAATTAGTATGTAGTCAATGCTCAACACAGGGGGTGTTGAGGTCACATTCAACCTACCCTGCTAATGCCATTATTTTTCTACTTATGCTCCTCAAATAATTTAACAAACATGGAGGCCTAGGGTTTGGTATTGAAATTAGTTAAAACAAGGAGCAAATAACAAACCATCATCTGTGTATACAAACATATACTCCTCAGAACTAAATGAGGCTCTACCCAAAAGTTCACTATCCCTACTACCAAAAGGACACTAGCACGATGTTCTACTTTCTAGAGGTCTATGTTATTATTCAAGAGGGTTTTTGACTCCTGATTACTATTCATGACACCTTACATAATTCCTACACTAGTTTTCAACATGCCATTTATTCATCTCAATCAATTACATCATTGGCTAAGTACATCTCTTGTAACTCATTTTCTATTTATAAAATAATCAGTTAAATCAAATATTGTACAAATTGGAGGTTGTTGATATTGCTATATTTATTCCCTAGTTTTTTATTCTAACACTTTAATAACCTAGGGTTTTACATTCCATAATCCTTTAAAAGTTAAATCACATTATATACGTACATGATCTTTTAAAACCACAATGAACATGACTTGCAATGAATAGATTTAACCTTAAAAATTAGATTAAAAGTATTTCTTTCTATTCTAAAATTAATCTAACAGATTATTAAAAAAAAAGATAAGGGTAAAGAGAAAAGAAATGAGTCTATTTTATCATGCAAATAAAATTAATTTTATTGATTAAGTAAATCTCATAAAACCAAACTTTTGCTTGACTAGTATGCATACAACCACAAAAAAAGATGATGCAAAAGTTTGAGGAAATTCTAGCTATGAAGAAGTTAGAAACAAAATCACCATATACATGTACATATAATGAATTTCATCCTTCAATGCGTTTCAATTTGATAGATAAAGCATAGAAAATACTTTTTAAAATTTACAATAAATAGTTAAATATAAATTTCAAAAACATAACAACGTAGCTTAGGTTTGAAGGAAGATGAAAAACATAAAATAAAACTAATTAAGATGAAAAAAAATCTAATTTCTATAATAAATTCTCCCACCTCCATTTTTGAGACTTATTGCAAATCTTCTATAGACTCTTAGTTTAAATGAAGATAAGTCTTTCACTCATGAGGTGGGTAAAAATTATTAAATATAAGGGTCAATATCAATGGCCCATAATAAGTGTGCAAAAAATTGACAATAAATGCCAAGAATAAGACAAGAGGCCCAACAATCAAATTTGGTAACAAGAAAAAATTGGAACAATAGCACATCACATGTGCATATCTCCAAGACAAGACCTTCCTCCTTGATGTAATTTATAGACTTCATTAAATGTTAGTAATAAGTTTTGTCAAGTAAAACATTATTTTTGAGTGGGTGCATCCTTACTTTCTCTAAATTTTGAAAAAATAAACAATAAAATATTAAAATTAATAATTATGTAATGTATTGTTGAAAAACATTAAAATCACAAAATTCATAGGTTTAAAACTTGTATTTTAAACATATAAAACTTATGTCATTAAAAATATCGCAACATGTATTTTCTAACATAACTAACAACATCAAAAATAGAGCCATGTATTAAAAGATATGGCTAAGAAACCACTTTTAAGTGTTTCCTAATTAAAAGTTGGCTATGTAGTGAATCTTCCCAAAAGGGCTATTTTTCACAATCATATATTTTTGTTGATTAAATGAATAGCTATAAAAAAAATTATTTGTATTTTCCTATCATTTGTCTACCACCATACAAAATTTCAAGTAAATTTTAATTCATTTGATTATGCAAAAATAAGTTTAAAAAGTGCATACTGGTTAGATTTGAAAACTAGAAAGATGCATAAAATAAGTAAAAATGAGCACATAAACTATTTTTGATTTTTTCAAATTTTTCACATGGAAAGAATTTTTTTATAAAAAAAATATCATCATATTTTAGTGACATTTGATTATCATCTTGAAATTTTTTAATAAAATTAGATCTCCTTCGGCTATGTAAAATGTCTTATGAAAAGTACTTTTTGGTAAAAAATAAACTGCTTGCACACCCAAAATACTTAAAATAAAGTATCTGAAAGTCAAACCATTTTTAAAAATATAAAATAATAAGTATCATGATTTTTCAATATGAAATTAGGGTGTGTTGTGCAAGCAACAATAAATGATGACTATGTTGATAAATACTTATGAGTATTTAAAAATTAAAAAAATGTATTTATGAACCCAAAATCTTAGATTTAAAATAATAAAATTACATGAATAAATTATTTAAAAGATAATAATGAAATATCAATTGCATAAATTAGATATTCACCTAAATTAGAGTGTGTGTGTGCATGCATTCATTACTTTTCTAGAATTCACAAAAAAAAAAATAGTCATCATAACCAATATCTCCAAGCTAGTTCTTAATCTTACTTTGCTAAGTGAACAAAGGTATTATTTAGAATAAATACATTTTTAAAAAGACTTCTTACTGATTGTATGGACATTGCACTACTATCAACGAGACATTTATAATCTTGATAGAGTTATCTCTGATCCCACTCTAGGCCTTGCTCTACTACTAGCCAGGCATCCGTAGTTTCAGTAGAAGTTACTTGAATCACATAGGATGATTGAGTTTTGTAGATCATAATTATTTTATTAAAAAAATATAGGCAATGAAGCTCATTTTTGGGTTGGGGACCACTATGGCAATCGGGAGAGATTTATTTATAGATTTTTCACCCGATATTTTGGCTATAACAAGTAATATAAACAATATTAATATGTATTTATAATGTGAGGTTTAGATATAATATATTTAAAAGTTACATAGTTTATCTAAACTCACTAAAACATGAATAAATTTAAAACATATTTGATTGTCTTATAATTTCAAAATTGAACTCATAAACTCATTTCACTAGAAAATACCTAAAAATATCTAACAATAATATACTACTTATGTTACTCACTAAAACCCCTCTCTTTATGATCAACATGTACCCACATGAGTCAAAATGAGAATAACACAAGGCATAATACAAAATCGAGGAAAAATAAACAACATAAAGGAAAATTGTATAATAACAAGAAACTAATGTAAAACAACACAATAAAAAAAAGTAAAGGAAAACTATGTACAAGATCAAATAATATCATATTTATGATGATGTTGTCCTTTTATTTGATGTACAATATTTTAAAAAATCTTATCTACACTTTTCTCAATCAAATCCACTAAATTTATACCTTCAGATTTAACAATATCATTATCATTACATAGTGGATAAAAATATTTAAGAAATACCTTGACCCATATAGTAAAATGTGATGATGGATAATTAGGGGTACTATCACATACCATATTAAGTGGTATCTCAAACTAGTAAAGTTGATCACAATTTTAATTGTACATGGTGAAATTTATGACATGAGTGGTACATCAATCTCACTTTCATGGTCCTTTCCCTTGACATCAAGAGTCTACATGTTTTGTTATTCATTTGAAAAGAATATTTTGATCCTTCCATTCATATTATAAAAAATTAACTCATCTAAAGTAATTGTTACACTATCATCATTAAAATTATCTTTATTCTTTGTAACTTTTTCTTATTTAATAAATGTAGCATCTCTAAAAAACATAACCTCCCTTGTTGCAACAAATGACATTTGATTAAAAATAACATCAAAAAACATTTGATTGTTTACAAATAAAGGAAAAACATTTTGATTACTAGTGAAACTAACACCACCACTTTCATTATCCATAAAATTAGTGTTATTACAAGATAAAGGGGAATTTTTATTATTATTTACTTGATGAAACATTTGTTATTCAATATGATGGCTTCTTGATATGTCAATTCTAAAGATGTGAGCATTGATGGAGTCCTTATAATAAGCATGGAAGTTAGTGGGTTTAAATCTCTTAGATAAATTTTAGTAACAATAACTTCTGTTTATGTATAGGGGTATTTCAACCTCTTGTACATTTTTTTAAAGCGAGTATTAAACATACTTATGGACTTATTAGGATCTCTAAGGGTAATATAAAATTAATGACATATGATTATAGGATCAATAGGCAATCTGAAATGATTAAGAAATATGACCTCAAAATCATTCCAAGATGTAATGGATGCATTTGGCAAGCTAAGATACCAATCATATGCCACTTCATCTAATGTATAAGGAAACAATCAGCAAGCTACATCTTCATGTTGGATCTATATTTTTATTATGGATTATTTTAATGCATATATATGTTTCTATGTTATCCGAATTTTGCAATGAACATATCTTTGACAAAATTTCTCTGGATTTTTTAGTAAATCATGGGTAACTCCTGAAATGTTAACATGAAAACTAGTTTTGCCAAACCAATTGGGATCCATTGCTTAATGTTAAATATGAATTCTTCCATCCTTATAACATTATTATATTTATGGGTCATTTGAGACACCAACTTACATAATGTGAGGATGAACCCAACCTCTCCCGAAAAGAGAAAGAATCTTCCTAAGGTCTATATCACTAGGTCTTGGTATTATTGGGTAACATAGTGGTTGATGTGTAACTGCTCCATTTCAAGGGGTATGTTTATAAACTTTGAACAAAATGAAGTAAATTATTAAGTAAATATGTCTAAATCATATTTAACAAAATTTAGATATTTTAAGTAATCATAATTAAAAACTAGTCTTTCATTGTATACATAAATGTTCTTTAAAAAAAATAATGGGTATGACTTGCAATGAATAGATTTAACCTTAAAAATTAGATTACAATTCTTTCTTTCTATTCTAAAACTAATCTAACATATTATTAAAAAATAAAATATAAGGATCAGGAGGAAATAAATGAGCCTATTTTATCAAGAAAATAAAATTGATTCCGTTGATAAAATAAATTTCATAAAACTAATCTTTAGCTTAACTAGTATGTACGTTGCCACAACTAAATATGATGCAAAAGTTTGGAAAACAATTCCAGCTATGAAGAAGTTTGAAAAACAATTCTAGCCATGAAGAAGTTATGAACAAAATTATTATATAGATGCACAGATAATGAACTTCATCCTTCAATGCCTTTCAATTTGATAGATATTGCATAGAAAAAACTTTTTGAAATTCAAAATACCTAGTTGAATATAAATTTTAATAGCATAACAATATAGCTTATATTTGGAGGATGATGAAAAATATAAAATAAAACTAAGTAAAATAAAAAAAATCTGATTTCTATAATAAATCCTCCCACCTCCCTATTTTATTCTTATTACAAGTCTTATATAGACTCTTGGTATAAATAAAGTCAAGTCTTCCACTCATGAAGGTGGAAATTATCAAATATAAGGTTCAATGTCAATAGTCTATAATGAGTGTGCAAAAGATATCTAGAGGCAATAAATTCTAGAAACAAAACAAGAGGTTGAACATTTAATTTTGGTAATAAGGGACAAGTGGAACAATGACACATTACATGTGCACATCTCCAAGACAAGATTTTCCTCCTTGATGTACTTTATTAAATGTTGGTAATAATTTGTGTCTTCAAGTGGAATAATCTTTTTAAGTGAGCGCATCTTTTCTTTCTTCAATTTTTATAAAAACAAATAATAAAATATTATATCTCCTTGCATAAACAATCAAATATTAAAATTAATAATTATGCAATGTATTCTTGAAAAATATCAAAATCACGAATTTGATGGGTTTAAAATATATATTTTAATAAAATAAAACTTATGTCATTGTAAATATGGTAAAACTAGCTTTTCAATGCAATTGATGGTATTGAAAACAGAGCCACAAATCAAAAGATATGGTTAAAAATGTACTTTTAAGTGTTCCTTAATTAAAAGTTGGTTGTGTGATTAATCTTCCTAAAAACATTATTTTGCATAGTAATATCTCTCTATTGGTTAAAATAATAACTATGAAAATAAACTCTTTGTATTTTCATATCATTTGGATACCACCATACAAAATTACTAGTAAATTTTACTTTATTTGACTATGCAAAAATTAGTTTGAAAAGTGCATAATGGATAGATTTGAAAATTGGAAAGATGTAGAAAATGAAAAAAATAGTGCATAAGCTAGTTTTGATTTCTACAAATTTTTTACATGGAAATAATTTTTTATAAAAAAATTACCATTACATTTTAGTGACATTTGATTATCATCTTGAAAAATTTCAATAAAATTCAATTTCCTTTAGCCATGCAAAAAGCTTTCCAAAAAGTGATTTTTGGTAAAAAAAAAAAGGAAACTGTATTGCACACCCAAAATACTTTATAAAAGTATCCAAAAGCAAAAATATATTTCAAAAGATAAAATAAGAGGTACCATGATTTCTCAACATAAAATTAGGACGCATTATACAAGCAACAACAAATGATGATTATACTAGTAAATACTTCTGGGTATTTAAAAAGAAAAGAAATGTATTTATGAACCCAAAATCTTATATTTAAAACAATAAAATTACTTGAATAAATTATTAACAATGTAATTATGGAATATCAATTGCATAAATTAGATACTCTTTTAAACTATAATGTGTGTACATGCATTCAATACTTTTCTGGAATTCACAAAAAAAACTAGTCATCATAACTAGGATATTTAAGCTAGTGTTTAATCAACAAAGATCTTATTTGGAATAAACATATTTTCAATAATACATGTTACTAATTACATGGACATTACTCTGTTGTCAACCATAAATTTATATCCCTGATGGAGTTATCCATGAATCTATTGTAGACCCTATTCTATTGCTAATCAAACATCCACGGTCCCGGTAGAGGTTGCCTAATTCACCCAAAAATGATTGAATTTTATAGATCATAATTATTATTTTTAATGTATAGGCAATGAATCTCATTTTTGGTTTGGGGACCACTATGGAAATCAAGAAAGTAAAATTTTGTAGATTTTTCATCTGAGATATTGACTATAACAAGTTATCTAAGCAAACCCAAAAGTCATTAATATGTATTTATAATGTGAGGTTTAGAGAAAATATCTTTAAAATTTACATAGTTTATCCAAAATCACCAAAACATGAATAAATTCTAAACATATACGATTGTCTTATATTTTCAAAAGTAAACTCATATACACAAATTTTCATTTGAAAATACCCAAAGAAATCTAACATAAAAATATTATTGATGTTGCTCACTCTCTCTTTATAATCAACATGTACCCACATGAATCAAAATGAGGATAAAGCAATGAAGAATCCAAAATCAAGGAAAAATAAAAAATAGATTATTAACTGTGAATGCTTCTAAAATATGCAAATAGGCCTTTGCCAAGAAGATTCTACTTGGTTTTCAAATTGGCATGAGAGCCACAAGCCTGCCAAAGCTTACTAGACTAACCTTACACTTTGTATAAAGCATTTACTTACGTAATTTTTCTTTAGAATTGTTTAATTTGATTATGATGGGTGTTTGACATTTTTGAAAGTCTAATTCAACTTCTTACTTGGATTCACAAGATGTCAAAGTTAAAGTAGCAATTTGAGATGTCTCAAAAGATGTCAAATTTAAGATTGTGACCTAAAAAAGATAGGTGTTCGTCTCGTCAGCCTTCACAATGCCTTAATTATTCATCACCTCATGTAGGACACTTAGAAGAAATTTATGAAACCTATGAGCCATGTGGCATCATCCTAAAAACTTGTGAGGGAGTTAGCCATTATAATTCAAATCCATAGGCCACGTGTCAAGATCCTAGCTTTCGTAAGAAATCTCATTCAATCTAAGTCACCATGCATCCCATTACAATCCTGAAGCACATGAGATGCCACCACACATCTCAAGCATGACCATCTAAACTCGAGTATTCTTCCAAAGTACCATGTGTCTCCTCTAGATTCATCCAAGACTAACACATGTCAATGCCACATCACATCTAATCCAAAACTTGTGAGAGCTCTAAGAAGAACACATGGATGCATCCAAATAATTTGATTGAGGTTCAATGGTATAAAGCTGCTCAAGGTCCCTTCTAGGAGTGATAAGTGGGAGAAGAATGAAGATAAGCGTACGAGAATAATGTGTGTCCCCTATGGATCTACATGATGATGAAACTTGTCATTCCTATGCTACTTCTTTCCAAGGATCCACTAGAACACCTCTGAAGGCCTAAAAAAGTGATGCATGTCCCCACTAGACCTACGAGATGATACTACATGTCGTTCTTATGGAGCTATAACTTGAGATCAATAAAATTGCCTCCAAAGTGATGTGTGTCTAGCTTGAACCAAATTATGATGCCCCCTATCACTCTTATGAGGCTACATCCTAAGATCAACTAGACCATCTCCAAGAGTGACATGTGGCTCCACATGAGCCACATGTTTGATATAAAATTGCTAACAGTTGCCTAGAGGCCTTCCAAAGGTGACATTTGTCAAAGTAATGCTATGATTGCTTGTGAGAATGCCACTTAGCAAAGAATAAGATTCAATTACATGAAAAAGAAACATATGGCACTTCCCCAACCAACCAAATTAGAGGACCCCATCTAAGATCTCGCCACGAACAGAAAGATACTATGTGGCAAAATATGAATGACTCATTGTACTAAGCTACATCCTAAGACCCTAAGAGTAATAAAAAAGTGACACGTGTCCATATTTGAGTTGACTATGTAACTTATTCATATTTGGTTGCCACGAGCACCTAACTAGATCCAAGGTGGTATGCCACATGTCAAAAGGTGGTAACCTTTAGTTTCAATGCTAAAATTGATGGTGGATTAAAAGAAAATCAGCACTAAATTTGAATTCTAAAAGTAAATAAATTCTAAAAACAATAGTTTGAGTGTTTTGAATGCAAAGGTGATGATCACACCATTCATACATCATGAAAAAAATCACTATCAAACCTTGTATTAATCAAAACAATCTATAAAAGGCTACCCAAATTGACTATTACTACCTATATTTGCATTCAAATCCCTAAGTGTTTGCTCTCTCTGTTGTCTACCTTCTCAATTTTACCAAGCTTGAGCTAATTCATAGATTGCACCTAAGATGCCATTATTGGAGATCTAAAGTCTTAGAGAGATACAGAGGAATGCAAATTACTATCTATAACATTACAAAAATGACACATGCAAGACCCTTCACTTTGGGTAAGGGCATTCCATTTGGAAATGATGATTTCTTATTTCAATATGGAAATTTAGTAGTGTTCAAGGACTTAGAGTTCATCTCTAAAGCCATAAACATAGGGGAAATGCACTATAGTAGTGTCTATTACAATATTGAGGGAGTTAAAGATCTAGATGAATTTGAAACCATGCCCACATTATTCAACTTGCTTTAGATATCCTTGCAATCCAAACTATCAGTCTTCAGAAGGCCACAAAAAAACTAAAGGTCTACCATGCACTGACCTAGTCTATGACATCTTCATAAATTCAAGATGTGAAGATGGATTGCTCAAACCAATAAACTAAGGGATTCCCATTGCCTTCATTATAAGTCTAAGTTTTGAAAAATATTATGACCTACCCCTACCATAGCTAGAATACAAACAAAGCATCCTTATAACTGGTATGAGGCACACAAGCCAGAGATAGTCTTATCTTCATGGGTAACAAACCTAACTAGGGTGGTCTTCATGGATGACCAGGGGAACATCCCCATCATTTAGTTTAGAAAGGGAGTGAGGGTTGGCCTCACCTTGTTAAACAAAGTATTTGGTAATGCACACATTGGGTATGTGGATATAAAAACTATTCCACTATTGAAAATAATTCTAGAAGATCAACATATCCCCTCACTTAGGGATATCATTAGTAATAACCTAGTCTCTACCATGCATGATACATGCCGAAATTGGACTCCATTCTACATGATGAGATATTTGTTAGATGCTATATGTATAAATACATAATTAGGACCAAATGTATGGACTCCTGCATGAGATGAAATTGTGCCCTGGATATAATATATGATGCACATTTACCATTTCAGGCACCACATCAAAATATTTACATAAGACTTCTACCTTCATGTTTATAAATCCATCATCAAATGTGAAATGCAAAGGGTTCTATCAGAAGTTAGACAGACACTTAGAGAAATATGTATCTTCTATCTCTACCCTGATTACATAGTTATCTAAGTGGAAGGGGTGATGGTGGCCCCCCTTAGGTTTCCTAGGTATGTATTGAAGAAGTTGGTAGAGGATGTGATACCGTACCAACTACTCCATGGAATTGATGGCATATTCAAGAGAAAGAAAAAGACCCCCCCATAAGGCTCCTTACCAGTTGGGAAGAGCTAAGGTAATGAAATGACAAGACGTAATAGTGGCAGTAAGGTATAGGGACTTGTACCTATTACCCAAGGATGAATTTAGGATGTGGGATCCAAACCAAGTAATTACCAAGCACCTACTCAAGTTCAAGAGGGATGTGACTATGGAATATAAGTACCAAGAAGAGTTGCATAAATGGATATACTTGAATGTAATGAATGATGAGGTAGTCCTAAGAAATGTTGTAAGGAAGAATATAGTGATTGAAATGAGGCTCGATCGAGAAAGGAGGAAATAAAACATAGTAAATCCTTAGCTCCCCCAAGTCATGGGAGTATTTTCAATGCAAACTATAAGGAGAAATAAGAGGATAAAATTCCTATTATCTAAAATAGGTCCCATGGGCCTCCAATTTAGGCCACTCTAAGTGAACAAGAAATACTTCTAAGCTTTGAACAAGGAGAGTCAAGTAACTAGCCTAGCCTTTCACAAGGGCCTACAACCGTCTCTATATCTATTGAGGAATCTACCATAGAAAACTTGGGCCAACCAGATCCCAATGTCATTGATCTTGAGGAGGGGAAACAAGGAATTGAGTTCTCAATGGAGGGATTGAAGGCACTAGCTTAGAGGATTATTGCAAAGGTTTATACAAGGAAGAGGTCCCCCAAGTCTATAATGAAAGGAGTAGTGTCCCCTCCATTAGCTTCCCAACCCCCCTCTATAAGTAATACACCATTATCTTCTTTCCTATTCATTGGTACATTTACAACTGCTCTTGATTCTACTACTACTCACACTTCCATATTCACATCCCCCATCATTATTTCCTTTAGAAGCACCATCCCCCAATTCATCTCCTATGCCACCATCAACATTCCACCTCCACTGGTATCCCAAAGCACTAGTGTTAGCCAAGCTCTAGGTTCTACTCCTTCTTAGACTACTAGAACAAGTGCATCATTCACCCTTGACTCCCCTGCATCCATAAAGACACTAAGACCCATTCCAAAGTCATTCACCTAGGACAAACCAATTCACCCCACCACAACAACCATAATGATTGGGCCTTCAATTCTACCCTCATTTTTACTCAACATGAGCCCTACCAAGTCTTATTTGATCCACTTGTTTAATTGGACCCAACTAATTTATATATCTGAGTTGTAGCCCTAACTTCTTCTTTCTAGGCACTTTTATAACAACCACTCCCACATAGAAAACAACTAAAACTACCCCAAATTTGGTAAGGGAAATGATGAAGAAAATAAGTTAAGGAAGGCCTCAAGCAAGCCAAGATTCACCCTAAGTTGGCATGAGGTTTAATGCAAACACTGGCACTATGAAGAGAGTAATGAGGAGACAAATGAAGTAGCCATAGTCAAGCTCAGCTATGATATATGAGAGTGAAGAACCACTCTTCACTCTGACTAGGAAGAGGAAGGATGATTCTAGAGATGTACAAGAGTATGCATAGGATCCTATATCTACAATACAAACACAATCATAATCTATTTTTACCTTGATGAAGGGGATGCAACAAGAATTGAAGAGGCTGGAGGAACAAGCACTACCAATAGTGCCAAACAAGACTTTGATTTTAATAATCAATGTTATGATCAATGTCTTTAACTTATACAAGGTTATGAATAAAAGGTAGGAGGATAGGATCAAGAAAGCTAAAGGGGTCATTAAACTTGACCAAAATCTTTTCATCTATGACACCAAGTTAGAAAACTTAGCACGAGTGGCAATAAACAATAAGTTTCTTGACCTGAAAGTATTACCTATTGAAGACATTGTTCCCATGTAGACCATCCTCATGAATAGGAGGAGGATTTTGAAAACATGGTTAGATCATATCAAGGATGCAAATACATCCTTTTAAAAAATTGAATTTAATATAACCCACTTATTGAAGGATGTCATGATCATTAGAGTGACTAAGCTTGACAAATCCTTCATGGATGAGAAATAAATTAGAGCGTAGATGAAGGTTTTCATTTCTCAATTCCAATAGGATGTATCTAGTGCCAAGATGGCTACTGAGGTGATATACATTTTGGAATTTGCCAATCAAAGGCTGTATAAAGTGGAGGAAATTGAGGAAACACTAAGGCCTATACTCATGGAGTATGACAAACTGATCTAAGAGATACATGATTTATTTAGGCCCATGATCCTATAATTTTCTCAAATTGACCATGATTACTAGGCCTATGTATAGGTATGGACTAAATAAGAATGAAAAAAGAAGCAAAAACATCAACAAAAATACTAGCAAATATCTCAACAGCCTCAGGGATTTTAGGAATATTCCAACATGTTTTGTAAATTTAAATTCAATATATTCTATTATGTATGGAAGTTTAGTCCACTTGGTTTTATATTGGGAACCTTTTTTGGGCCCACTCAAACTTATCTTAGGCATTTTGAAGCCTATAAATAGGGGTTTTACCTCATTTGTAATTAGAAACAGTTATTTGCAAGAATTAATACAAGAAAGCCAAAGAATTCACAAGTTTTTTTGTAGTGCTTGATTATTTATTTTTGTAGTTGTTGTTCCTCATGATTTTAGATGTCTAATTATTTCTTTTCTGCAAATTGATTTGGAAATTATATTTTATACATGAATCTATTAGTTTGAGCTTAACACTAGGCTGACTAATCTATTAGTGTACTTGCTCTATTTTCATCTAATTTACTATTAGATGTGCTTATAAAATTTATTATGTGTGAGTTATCTTGTGCAATGTATGCTGCTAGAAATATACATTTTCCTTATTTAGAAGCTTCAACTACATTTATTTATCTTTGAACATTACACTAGGGCTGGTAGGTGTTAGTTTCATGTATTTTGCCTCCAAAATTAGCAGAATTTGTATCTTTAGTCATCTCAAGCACAATCTCTTATTTGCCCTACCCTACTCACTCCTAGATCTACCCATGAATCACCTTAGTTTATATCATGCTATAAATACCCATTGTTTATTTGTATTTTGGGTAGTAATTCATAAATATTAAGATAATTCACAAAGATTAGCAAAAAAAGCATCAATGCATAAACATTTGTTGTCCCTATAGTAGGGCCTGCTTGCATACTTTTAAAGTGGTAACCATATCTCTATTATTTATGCTATCCCCAATAATATTTATATAGAAAATTCAAGCCCCAAGTCATTCTAGGACTTAAAAATGAGTTTCTCACTTTCCCCTTGTTCCCTAGTGACACAAGGAGCACAATACGTGTATCAAAAAGAAGGGAAGTTTTCTGGTACTAGAAGGAGGGCCTTATGCAACTATTTTCATGCATCTTTGTATAATTATAGTGTACTTCATTATATACCTTCTTAATTATTTCAAAGTACATGAATATTATTAAATAACACTAAGGATCTGCATTATTTATAGGAATATTTGCATCCTTTGTATGGATCTTTGCATTCTTTGAAAGATTTCATCAATATTGGTGTTCATTTAAGCAAATTTGGTAAAATAAGTTAGATCTTTGCTCAAATTCATGTAAAGATAGGTGAAATACCTCATCCTTTACACATATTAAGGGTTATTTTGATCATATTTACAAAGTTTGGTATAAATTTTTTAAAGAATTTAGATATTTGTGCAGAGATCAATCTTTAAGACATTGCTTATATTGGATCTAAACATTTGAGATCATATTGCTATAATCTTCTTGGACTTTAGTGAACCTTTGCTTAACTTTGTGCTTGAAGTTGTTTTAATATCCTCAAACATTTTCATCTCATTAAATAAGGCATAGATACATCTTGATGTGTTGGTTTAACATAGATCTTTGTATGTTAACATATAGAGTTAATGATGTTTATGGTCTTGAGAAATTTGGGGTTTCATAGCTTAGACACTTAAAGATTAAGGTGAATTTTCTTGATCAGCGATTTTCTATCAAATATTCACTTATATTTGCAATTTTTAACACTTGTGAGGTCATATTTAGAGATCCTTGTGCTTTAGTACCCATCTTGCATCCTGGAGTTGCCTAGGATCAGGGCTGGGTCCCAATCTGAACCCAAGATCCCTTTAGCATCTTTAGAAACCCATAGGAAGGCAAGAGTGGATAGAGGTAGACAAAAGAAGTCCAGAACCCATCCAAATTCCCCATCCAACTAAAATCTACAACCTCTCATACCAATCATGGCATGGTTAGCTGGCTCATCCATCAATGTCCCTGGTCCCATGCATGATCTGCTTAGAAATCTAGAAAAGTACCTGCCTCTCTTTACCCCCACTTGGAGAGTGACTATTGAAGAACACATGAAGTCATTTAATTCATCTTTAAGGTTGTTCAATGTGATTCATGAGGACATGGCCTATTGCCTTTTTTCCTTCACCTTTAGGGACACAACTTATGATTAGTTCTTTAACTTACCCAAAGATTCCATCATAGGATGGGGTTAGTTTAATGATACCTTTATTGCCCAATTCGGAAGGGTAGTTAGCCCAGGAGTTGTATACCAATAGTTTACCACCCTCAAAAGGGACTCAAAAGAGCTAATCAAGATGTTCAATGCTAGGTTCCAAAATATGTACACCTTGACATCCCCACCATATAAGCTTGTAGATGATTTAGCCTTAAAAATATACAAGAATGTTTTAAACCCAATGACAATAATCTTCTTAAGGAGATCCATGGGCATTGGAATGTTGCCTTTAGCCTATGCTAAGTCTATTCACATTGATGAGTAAATACAACCACAAGGGTACCCTACCTTTGCAATATCAAACTTTGATCCAAATCTATCTACTCTAAATCTCATCCCTAACATTAATCAAAACTAGCCTGCATTGAACCAATTACCAGTACTCAATGAATTGCCTTTGAGTCATGCCACACCCAACCAACAAATTAGATTATTTAACTAAGCAAATGCCAGAGCACACCCCTAGAATAATCAAGAAATGGCTCCTATGAACACACCAATGTCTAAGCTACCACCCAAAATAAGAACCCAGAACCCCCAAAGGGATAGTTAGACTCAATCCAAAGAACTATCCAAAAGCTTGCTAATAATTTCTTAGATCTCAAGAAGCAAATGGGTAACACTTCTAAGAGATCCAAATGAAATTATAACTTCCAAAGATACAATAGACCTTTCAATAGGCCTAACAATAATAATGATCCCTTTTTGAGCAAATTACTTGAGATTAATATTTGTGAGATGACCTTACCTAACCGGTACCAATTGTATAATATTGCTAGACAATGAGAGCTTGACTATGTTGAGTTCTTCCATGCATTTGAATCCATCCAAAGATAGATAGAGGGATTTGACATGGATCCCACTAATCAAGGTAATACTAAAAGTTGTGATAATCCTAATGATGCTTCTAGATCACCTAAATCAGTCCTCATGGTTGAGACTTATGACTTGCCTAGCCAAGATGAGAATGAACATGAAGATAATGTTGAGGAGGTGAATGATATTTAGTAATACTAAATGAGAAACTATGCCTTGAGGAGTAAAGGTCAGAACCCACCCTTGATAACCTCTACTCCAACTAATAAGCTAGATACACCCCCTAATAGTAGGATAAACAATAACCCTCCATATACAAAGGTAAGCAGAGTTAGCCAGCAACAGAGGCCCCATGCATGACATCCAAGGATGGGTACAACATATTGGATGACATGAAGAAGATTAAGGTAAATATAACACTACATGAGCTCACACAAATCACTGAACAACATGATTTGCTTATGAAATCACTGAATGAAAAACCTAGTTCTATCAAGGCTAAATAGGTTCATGCCAATGTGGTAATGTAGAAAATAAAGCATGAGGTTCCCCCATTCCTGTTAACTATTATAATTTTTGGTAATGATTTAGTAGAATATGAAGATATTACGTTAGGAATTTAATTTTCAATCAAACATAAGGTTAAAGAACTAATAGTCTATGGTGATTCAGAGTTAGTAGTTAATCAAATAAGAAACAAGTACCAGTGCAAACTTTTTTGTTTAATAAAATATAAATTTAGAGCTTGGGATTTAATTGAGTATTTTAAATCATTCAATATTGTTTCCTTGCCCACAAAATATAACTAATTGGCATATGCCCTAGCATTAGAATCAACAAACTTGGTGCCTCTAGAGGCCTTAAACTTTCAAGAATTCATTGTGGAGATAATTTCATGCCCCTTTATACCAGATAACATCAATCACTTTCAAGTTTTTGATGATGATCAATAGATAATTGAGTTATTTTGTAATGTTGGTGTATTCAAATCTCATGTAATTGTTAAACAAGATGAAATTCCTATACAATATTTAAAGGACAATGAAGATGAAGTAATCTAGCATAAAGAGAATTAAATCTCTAAAGGCATGATTTCTTTGGAAAGGATGTTCAGTTTAGATAAGCAAGAGACTAAAGCTGAACAACCTAAATTAAGTGGCAAGGACTTTAAGCAAGTCAACTTTAGAGGTACTGGAGATGAAAAAAATGTCAACATTGATCTATTTTGCATCGATGAAGAAGTGAAGAAAGTTGCTACTCTCTTAACCAAGTTTAAGGATGTTATTGCATGGTCATATGATGACTTAAAGATATTTGACACTAGTGTGATCACTCACATTATCCCTATAAAATAAGCTTACAAATATTTTAGGTAGATACAAAGACCAATAAATCCAATGTTGGAACCACTAATTTAAAAATAATTAAAGAAATTTATTGATTCAAGGATAATTTTTTCTATACGACACTTAACATGGGTTGCCAACCTAGTGCCAGTTCGAAAGAAGAAGTGTAGAAGGTATGGCATTTCCTTGAACCCAAAGAAAAGAATATTTTGTGTGACTAAAGGTAAATTTATAGGACATTTGATCACACAAGAAGGTATGACCATCAACCCTGATATGATCAATGTAATTTCAAAGGTGGAAGTTCCATATGACAAAAAAGAGTTAAAATCTTTCTTTGGCAAAATTAACTTTGTGAGAAAGTTCATCTCTAGTTTTGTAGATATTGTGAGACCATTAAACACCATGTTAGGGAAGGATGAAAAGATAGAATGGACAATTGAGGTGAAGAAGGCCTTTCAAGATATGAAGGATGCTATTGTTCAAGCTCTTGTTCTATTAAGTCTTGATTTTAATAAAGATTTTAATCTATAAAGTTTTACTTCTGATTATACTATTATTGATGTCTTAACATAGAAATAAGATGACAAAGAACACCCCATAGCCTTCATGAGCACTAATTTGAACAATGTAGAGCTGAATTATCCTATTCTAGACAAGCAAGCTTACGCACTAGTGAAGGCTGTAAAGAAATTCAGATAGTATATCTTAAGAAATAAAACATATGCCATAGTGTTTGATCCAGCTATCAAATTGATGCTGGGATAAAATGAACTTGGGGAAAGAAGAGGAAAGTGGATGACAAAGCTTCAAGAATATGACTTAGAAATAAAATATTCTAAGTTAGTAAGAGGTCAAGATCATATCCAACTCATTACAAACACTGTTCCTGGCATTGATGTTTTACAAGTGGAAATGAACTAAGTACTATATGGAGATTGGTACAAAGACATTATTAATTACTTGTTGAATGGAGTGTGTCCCTCACACCTCAAAAGAGATAAAAAAAGATCCCTTAGACTAAGATCATCTCATTTTATGATCAAAAGAAGAGTCCTTTATAGGAAGAACTATGAAGGAATTTATCTAAGATGTGTTTCTAAATTTGAAGCCACTGGGATCATGAAAAACTTCCATGATAGATTAGGAGGTGCTCAGCCTTTAGGGCACACCACAACATAAAAGATATTAATGGTTGGATATTATTAGCTAACCATATTCAAAGATGCACATGCTCATGTGCAAACTTGACATCAATGTCAAGTATTCAATCAAAGAGAGATGAAGGGAACCATGCCTTTGCAATGTATAATAAAGGCAAAAACATTTGCATAATGGGGTCTCAGCTTCATAGAAGTAAAATTCCAAGTCCTCAATAGGACACAAATTTATGCTTACCACCATAAATTTTTGCACAATGTGGACTGAAGTAATGGCCACCAAGAACAATAGAATAATTGATGTCACCGAGTTCTTGGAAGAAAATATTATCACTCAATTTAAGATGCCAAGGTCTTATCTAACTCATTACAAACACTGATCCTGGAATTGATGTTTTGCAAGTGGAAATGAACTAAGTACTTGATGGAGATTGGTACAAAGACATTGTTCATTAATTTTCCAGTGGAGTGTGTCCCTCACACCTCAAAAGAGATCAAAAAATATCCCTTAGACTAATATCATCTCATTTTATGATCAAAAGAGGAGTTCTCTAGAGGAAGAACTATGAAAGAATTTATCTGAGATGTGTTTCTAAATTTGAAGCCACCAAGATCATGGACAACTTCCATGATAGATTAGGAGGTGATCACCCTTTAGGGTACACTAAAACATAAAAGATATTGAGGGTTGGATATTATTGGCTAACCATATTCAAATATGCACATGCTCATGTGTAAACTTGCCATCAATGTCAAGTATTCAATCAAAGAGAGATGGAGGGAGTCATGCCTTTGCAATGTGTAATCAAGGCAAAACCATTTGCATAATGGGGCCTTGGTTCATAGACTTAAAATCCCAAATCCTTGATAAGACACAAATTTGTGCTTACCCCATAAACATTTGCACAAGGTAGACTGAATCATTGGCCACCAAGAAAAATAGAATAATTGATGTCACCAAGTTCTTGGAATAAAATATTATCACTCAATTTAAGATGCCCTTGTCACTGGTGTGTGATAATGGCCCAGCCTTTACCTATATAGAATTCACTGAATGGGCCTATGACAACCAAATAGTCATCAAATCCACTTCAAATTATTACCCCTAGGGTAATGGAGTTTCTGAGTCCACTAATAAGAATTTGATGAATGTCATTAAGAATTTTGTAGAAAAGAAACCAAGAGAATGGTAGTTATTGCTAAAATATGCTCTATGGGTGGACAAATATAGATACAAACATGTACTCAAGGCATCCCTATTTTTACTAGTTTATGGATAATAACCCATACTTACCATCATGTTAAAGCTACCCACCTATGAGTTCATATCTGAGTACATGGAAGATGATGAAAGAGCGTAGTCTAGGATACTAAACATCATTCAAATGGAGGATGCTAGAGATGAAGCATTTCAAAATTTCAACAAGCATCAGGATATGGTGAAGAAATGGTTTGATAAGAGAGCCAAACTAAAAGTGTTCTAAATCTTAGACTTAGTCCTACTATGGGACAAGTTTGATGAGAGAGGAGGATAAAATGACATGTTCACTCCTCTCTAGATTGGACCCTATCAAGTAGAAGAGATACTTGGTGAAAACACATTCAGACTCAAAGACTTGCAAGGGAATGACTTAGCCCTACCAGTCAATAGGAAATATATGAAACATTACTTCTTTGTTGCTTTATCTCAAATTCCAAAAGTGTAGTAAGCTTGATTAGAATTAGAATAGGTAAAAGTAGATTAGTTTGGTTTTCTATTCTATCCTTTTTTGCTTTCTACTTTGCTTTCCTACTTTGTTTTCTGTTATTTCCTTTAATGCTCTGCTTTCTTATTGTGTGTTTGATTTCTATTGTGTGTTATAGTTTAGTAATAAGTCTTCTTGACAAGAATTCATTTGGCTCAATTTGTGTTAATATTATCCCCAATGAGAAGAAGGGATTGTTGATCTTAAACATTGGTAGTCTAAAGTTTGGAAACATCTAGCATTGTTCTAATTTAGAAAAATTAGGTGGGGCTAATTACAGGTTAGTCTTCTCATGAAAATCCTAACTTATTTTAAGGCTATAATATGGTTTAAATGACTGAACACCTACTTCAAAAAGAGTTTGAATCTATCTAGACCATCATACTATCACTCAAATTCACTAAAAGTGTTGCCTAGTCATAACTTGCTATTTGAAAGTGAATGACATCCAAATTATGTCTTGACACAATCCTTACACCTAGATAATTTTGGTTCCCAACCATTATGATTTATGAAGGTATATAAAAAAATAAAAATAAAAAATATGATACACTAATGAAGTGAAATCATAAACTGCTTCATAGTCTAGGAATGGTGATTTAGGCAATCTCAATCAGGGCTACGGATGCCTTAATGGCAGTAGATCAAGGCTTGTAATGGAGCTAAAGGTATATCTATTAGAGATATGAATGTCTGGTTGTCAGAAAATTAATGCCCAAGCCATCTCTAATTTAGTAAAGCATTATTATTTAAATCTAAAGAATTCTTGAGTCATTTCATGTCTAATGTTTTTAAGCTTTAAAGTTATCATTTTTGAACCCAATGGAAATGGTTAATGAAATTCATAGCACACACATAGTATGATTGTCTACAAGGTTTAAAATCTAGTTCTAGCTTGTGAGCTTTCATTAGTTCTGGAAAGTAATTTTAATATTAACTAAGAATCACAATGAGGTGATTGATTTTTGATTCATTAGTTATGGATTTTAAAATTTTGTAGTGTTTCCTGTAGAGGTTGCCACTTGTTGATGCTCAACTACCACCTATTATCAGAATGGGGACCCTCCTTACCTAAATTTTCCAAAATACCTAAGATGCCAAGGTTTTGAATTCATTTATCCACATAACCATATTATTTTAATACTTTCTAATAATTTATATTTAATTGTTCATTTTTCAATACTCATTGACACTAAAAAATATTCAAGTTATTGCAAATTTTCTTCAAGTTTCTTTCAAAGAATAGATTATTAACCATGAATGCTTAAAAAATGTGGAGACATGCCTTCACCAAGAATTCTACCTAGTTTTTAAATTGGCATGAGAGCCACAATCCTTCTTGAATCTTACTAGACTAACCTTATACTTTGTTTAAAGCATTTACTTATGTAATTTTGATTTATACTTGTTTATTTTTCTTGTGATAGGAGTTTGACATTTTTAAAAGTCTAATTGAACTTATTTCTTGGATTCATAGGATGTCAAAGGTTAAAGTAGTGGTTTGAGATGCCTTGTGGGATGTCAAATTTAAGATTTTAACCTAAAGAGGGTAAGTGTCCACCTTGCCAGCCTTCGTGATGCCTTAATGATTCATTACCCCATACAAGACACTTGGAATAAATATATGAAACCTACAAGCCACATGACATCATCCAAAAATATCATGAGGGATTTAGTCATTAGAATTCAAATCCATAAGACACATGTCAAGATCCTAGCTCTTGCAAGCAATCCCATTCAATCCAAGTCACCATGTATCCCACTGCAATCCTCAAGCGTGACCATCTAAACTCAAGTAATCTTGTGAAGTGCCATGTGTCCCCTCTAAATTCATCTAAGACTGATGCATGTTAACATCACATTTCATCTGTTCTAAATATCATAATAAGTCTAAGAAGAACACATAGATGCATTTGAGCTATCCGATTGAGGCTCAATGGTATATAGTTGCCTGAGGTCTCTTCTGAGAGCGACAAGAGGAATAAAAATTAAGATAAGCTTACAAGAACAATGTGTGTCCCTAATGGATCCATGTGATGATGACACTTCTCATGCCCATGCTTCAAATATCTAAAAATCCACTAAAACACCTTTGAAGGCTTACCAAAGTGATGTGTGTCCCCACTAGACCCATGAGATGATGTCACATGTCATTATTATGGAGCTATGACCAAAAATTAATAGAATTACCATTGAAGTGATGCATGTCTATCTTGAACCTATGTGATGATGCCACCTATCATTCTTGTGATGATGCATCTTGAGATCAACTAGACCATCTCTGAGAGTGACACATGGCTCCACTTGAGCCACAAATTTAAAATAAAGTTGTTGATAGTTTCTTATAGGCCTTTTGAAAGCAACACCTATCAAAATAATGTGGTGATTTCTCATGAGAAATCCACTTGGTAAAGAATAAGCTCTGATCACCTATGAAAGCAACACATGGTACTCCCCCAACCAACCAACTTAGAGGGCCCCATCTGAGAGCTCACCATGAATATAAATATGCCACATGGTAAAATATGAATGACTCATCACACTAAGTTGCATCCAAGACCCCAAGAGCAATAAAAAAGTACCATGTTTTTTTTATTTGAGCTTACTAAGTAGCTTAGTCATATTTGGTCCTTGTGAGTGCCTAACTAGATCTAAGGTGGCATGCTATGTGTCAAAATTTGGAATCCTTTAGTTCCAAATCTAAAATTGATGATGGATAAAAATCAAATCAATGCTAAATTTGAATTCTAAAAGAAAATAAATGCCAAAAGTAATAGTTTGAGTGTTTCGAATGCAAAGGTGATGAGCTCACCACTAATATGGCACAAACTATTGTACTAATCAAAGTAATCTATCAAACCTTACAGTAATCAAAGTAATCTATAAAAGGTTACCCAACTTGACTATTTATATCTACATTTGAATTCAAAGCCCTAAGCATTTGCTCTCTCTATTGTTTGCATTCTCAATTCAACCAAGCTCGAGCTAATTCATATATTACACCTGGGATGCTATTATTGGAGCTCTAAAGTTACAAAGTGATATAGAAGAATTCCAATTTATATCTAAAATATTGTAAAAATGACACGTATTAGACCCTCTACTTTGGGTAAGGGTATTGGATTTAGAAATGATGATTTCTTATTATAGTGTTCAAGGACACAGAGTTCAACCCTAAATCCATAAACACATAAGACATGCACTATAGCAACATCTATTACAATGTTGAGGGATCTAGGGATCTAGATGAATCTAAAACAATGCCCCAAATTATTTAACTTACTTTAGATATCCTTGCAATCCAATCTGTCTATCTTCATAAGGCTGTAAAAAAACCAGAGGTCATGCCATGGACTGACCTAGTCTATGACATCTTTGGAAGGTAGAGATGTGAATACGGATTCCTCAAGTCAATGAACTAAGGGCTTCTGATTGCCTTCATTTTAGGGCCATGTTTTTAAATATATTATAACCTAACCCTACCACAACTAGACTATAACTAGAGCATCATTGATAATTGGTATGAGGCACACAAGCTAGAGACATTCTTATCTTCATGGGTAACAAACCCAACTGGGGTGGTCTTCATGGATGGCTAGGGGAACATGCCCATTAATCAATTTAGAAAGCAAATCAGGGTTGGCCTCACCTTGCTAAATAATGTTTTTGGCAACATGCACATTGGGTATGTGGATATAAAAGCTATTCCATTATTGCAAATAGTTGTAGAAGATCAGTATATCCCCTCACTTGGGGGAATCACTAGTAATAACCTGGTCTCTACCATGTATGATACATGCCAAAATAGGGAACCAATCTACATGATGAGCTATTTTTTGGATGCTATATGTGTAACTACATAATCAGGACCAAACACATACTCCTACACGAGATGAAGTTGTGCCCCAGACATATTCTATGATGCACATTCACACCACATCAAGATAATCATAAAAGACTTCTACCCTCCTATTTATAAATCCATCATCACATGTGAAATGCAAAGGGTTCCATAAAAATTTAGATAGGCACTAAAATAAATAGGTAGCTTCTAGCTCTACCTTGATTTCATGGTTGTCTAAGTGGAAGGGGTTATGGTGGCCCCCCTTAAGTTTCCTAGGTATATATTGATGAAGTTGAAAGAGGAGGAGTTATCATACCAACTACTCCATGGAGTTGATGGCATATTCAAGAGGAAGAAAAAGAACACCCCCCCCACAAGGCTCCTTACTAGTTGGGAAGAGCCAAAGTAATTGTTGACCATTTTTTGCCCAACAGGCCAAAAATCGGTCCCCTTCTTTCCCTGCTTTTATGAGCCAATTCACTTCTTGATTTTGCACAAGTCTGGAAATTTCTATGGACTCTGCAGGTTTTCTACGAAATCTACATAGATTTCTATAGACTCTGTAGGGTTTTTATGGACTCTGCAGAGATTTCTATGGACTATGTAGGTCCATTTCTATGGACTCTGTAGGTCCATTTCTATGGACTCTACAGGCATGGATTTCTATAGACTCTGCAGAGATTTCTATGAACTCTATAGTAAGAGGCAAGTTCGACACTTAGGCACAAAATGGACCATTTCAAGTGCTTGTGGAGGGCAATTCCATCTCAACAGCCCTTGCAGAGGGCAGGGAACACTTTCATAAGAGACCACAGAGAAAGGCCAAAGAGGTAAGTTTTCTTTCAAAAATTTGTCTAAGGCAAAGGAAATGCCCTTCGGAAGGGTCGTTTCCAATTTTCCCAAAGGGAACTTTCAAAGACAGTTGAAGAAAAGACAAGGACTAATTCCTTTAAACTTTTTGTATGAAGGAATTGCTTTAGATAAAATTTTTGAAGGAATTTGGAGGGTCTAGAGCAAGAAAGCCGAAGAAAAGCAAGAAAAAGACTAAGTCATTAAACGAATTCTTTCAGACTTTTTGTCTAAAGGAATTCCTTTGGACAAAAAGTCTAAAGAAATTCAAGGAAGCTATGGGAGAAAAGCCTGAAAGAAAGCAAAGTGGCTGAAATAATTCTTGCAGACTTTTTGTCCGTGGGAAAATTCTCTGTGGGGAAAAGCCTGCAGGGAAAAAGTCTGCAGGGAAAAGCTCGAAGGAGAAACTTGCCGAGGAGAAAGAAGATTGCCCGAAGGGTATGTGCCCTTATGGGGGGATCTCACTGAGAAAAAGGACTTTTCTCAAGACCTAGAAGGGCAGCTCCCCTTTGGAAAGGATCAAACAAGAAGTTTGAAGGAAAGGGAGCGATGAGAAAGGCTGAAGAAAGTCAAAGGGGTGACAGGATCGAGGACATCAAAGTCAAGCACAGTGAACTAGCCATTGGAAATTCAAATGCAGTCATGGGTACACAAACATCAATTTCAAGTCTCAAGAAATAGCTGTTGGTTTTAAAAAAAATAAGAAGAGCCCAAGAAACTTAGCAACCCGCCAAAAGATAGCCTCGAGGGCTGAAAGAGCTAGAAAGTAATAAAGCCAAAAAGTGACAAAGCTAGAAAGAGACAAAATGAGGAAGAAACAAAGTGTAGAAGTGGAAAAATAGTCTAGGTGACAAGGAGGAGGTGTCAACTCAGGGATTTATTCTTGCAGTTATAACAATGCTTTCCAAGTGGTCATCAAATGGTGTGAATAGTAAGCTACATCGCCTATTTTCTTCATTTCGCATTGACGAGCAGACAAGCCATGTAAATGCCTTGAAGGGAGTAGTCTATTTTTAGAAAAGAGGTGTAGCCCACACTTTCACATTAATGTTGGAATGCCAAAGTTAAATCAGGAGCCAACAATCAAACAACTTCCTCTTCCCAAGGCTCGAAACACACATGGGCCAGTGTGTCAAGAACACCAAAGTATTTTTAAAAGAAGCACCAATTTCTCTTCTCTTCTTTCTATATATTGTAAAACTTCTCATTTGAGAAAGGATCAATCCATTCTCTTAGCCTGTAAGGCAAAGCTTTGCCCAAAAATCTCTTAGGCTTGTAAGGCTGAACTCTACCAAATTTTACCTTGAATCAAGACTTAGCATTTTTACCTCCATTTGGACTTGCACTCATGTATATGTCTATGTTTTATTTTGTGTTAATTCATTTTCTTTGATGCTTTTCATAGAATGACTCTAGCATGTCTAGTTCATCATGAAGTTTCTTCTTTTGAAGGTCTGCCAAAAGTGTCTACATCAAGAATATAGGTGCATGTGAATAGGCTGCCAAAGTGTGTCTTAGAACACCTTTGGTAGTTCTTCCTCCCTGTATCTCTATGAACCCTTAACTCACTAATACAAAAGAGTTTCCCATATCAGATGAAGTGTATGGGCATTTCTTCTTAGTGAAAAGTGTATGTTTGGGCTAAGTGGGTCATCATTTTTGGTGTATCACCCTTTTTATTTTTAGGTTTAGGTTCTGTTTTAGCATCTTTCTCCCTTTTCATCCCCCCCTTTTTTTCATTTTTTGTTAGCAGTAGGAATCTAGGGCCTAAAATATACATCAGAGGGAGCTAGCCCTATCTAGAGACTCTCCCCTCCAGCTTCACCGATCCCATAGGCAAGAGGGGAGTTTCCATTTTGACATGTGGAAGGCAGGAGCTAAGCATCATGGCAGGGTGATATCCATTGCGTCAACAATTTTTGGCACGCCTAGTGGGACCAAATAGGACAAGTTGTGTCCAAAGAGTTGAAGAATGTTTGGTGTATTCTTCAACCAACTAGCCTTTGGAGGCTTTTTTCATCAACACCAATGGCAACTCCAAGTTGAATCAGCTGGTTAAGCAGTTCTGGTGCCATCAAGAAATCTTATTTTTGTATGTATAATTCCTTTACATAGCATAATGGGTCTTTTATTCCTTCATTTAACTATCATCAAGCTCAAGATATTTATGCAATCCCCTCAAGAAGCTCTCCTAGTTGCCCTTCAATGATAAGGGAGGTGGCGCTAGAATTTGAGAAGTAGGTAATGGAAATTGATAGACTAGATGAGCAGTATGGATATCAACAAGAGTTGATGTATAAAGAGGAGTGTTTGTTCAGGCAAGCTTAGGCCTTGAAATCCATGGAGGAGGAGGTAACAAAATGGAAGAGTCCATTCATTCAAGGTAGTCAGCCTTGTGTGCCCCCTCCTATTCTAAATAAATCCCCCTCTTCTGCACCAAATCCTTTCTATCAGATGACAATTGCTCATACTAGCTCATTTGATGCATCAATCAACCCTACTCTTGACCCCATGTGCCTAGCTTTCCAGCATGCCTCTCTTCAAATAGCTCTTCTTGTACATGAGTAGACCCTCCCAAATCTTCCCCAACCTCAAGTATTTCAACATGATCTCCAAATTCCAAGTTGAAAGAAGGAAAGTCATGAACCAGCCCAGGACCTTGGAGATTCCAATCCCAAGATCATGAGCTGGAAGCAAATAGTAGAATCATGGGGTAGAAAGGAAGAGGAGGAGAAAGGTTTTACTCAAAAAATTAAAGAAGATGAGGCTGCCTCTACTCTTGATGATGATTGGGACCTCCAAGAAAGGCTCTTCTAAGAAGATATAGCTAGGAGAATTACAGAGTTGGAATCCAGGAGAGATTCCTCAGCTAATGTGTGATGGATGGTTTAGGCCCAATGACACATTCCATGTCTGAACACACCCCATCTACACACTTCCAAGAGAGCTATTAAGCCACACCTAATATTTATGAATTGCTAGCTAGATGGAAGGAGGAGAATCATTCAATTCTAGCTCAAGGATTGCCTTCTCTTCCACATGGTTTTTTCACTTTAGCCCTTCTCAAGGAGGAACCTATTTTGTAGAAGGCAAGTGAGGAGTAGAAGATACAATCTATAGCTCTCCAAGAGGACATCATGAGTGACAATGAAGAATAAATCATCATCGATGCTCCTTGTGAAGACACCATCAATAATGGAGAAGACATAGGGCATGGATACATGCAGATGTTCCAGCAATACAAGGAGGAACTTAAGCATGGTGAGCTCTCTACCCCTTTGTTTGATGAAATTCCTCATTGTTTTGATGAGGAGGATGACTACGCTGAGGAGCCTAAATTGGAGGAGGATCAGACAGATGTCTTTGAATAACTAGAGACTCTGATCCTTGAGCAAGAAAAGGAGAGGCTAGTCTCCCTTGAGGAAAACCTTGAAGAAGAAAGTTTTGAATAGAGAGGTGATGTTTTGTGGGATGAGTAATCAATTTGTGATCCAATTTTAGACATCACCATAGTCACCCTTCTTCAAGAAGGCCAAGAGGAAGTAGATGAGTTTGACAGGGTTTTCAATGAAGCAGAAGGAAATGGGTCAAACCATGGTGCATTGTAAAGGGACTATGCACAACAAGGGGCTTATGGTGATGAGCCAACAGCCATAGATTTCTTGGTGAAATGCACTAGCATGAAGAACCATTATTCAACAAACTTCCAAGAATAATCATAGTACATATATATTGGAAGCATGTTTGAATCTGATCCACTCAAATGCAGGCCAATTGAGGTGACATGCAAGAAGAGCAGGTCACCAACTCTCCATTTCATTTAGCCACTTGTCTGGCACCATAAGTTTCCTTGCTAGGAAGGGGACTTAAGAAGTTTTACCTTTGATCCAGGAGGGAGGCAAATATCCATGGTTAGCTATACATAGTAGTTTACTTTCATTTTTCTTTCCTATTTTCCCTAAGTGCAGTTTGCACAAGTAGTGTTTTTAGCCTTGTGTGTGTTTTCCCTTGTGCCTAGGGTAAAAAGGCTTCATGATTGATTCTAGGATCTCTCAAGGCTATTGTAAGCCTTTCTTCAAGGTTACAATTTGACTCTGTGCCCAATGGACTTCAAGGCAACTAGTCTCTAAACATAGTAGGCATGCTTCCCCTGGGAGTCACCAATTTGTTAACCATTTTTTGCCCAATAGGCCAAAAATTAGTCCCCTTCTTTCCCTACTATTATGAGCCAATTCATTTCTCAATTTTTCACAAGTCTAGAAATTTTTATAGACTCTACAGGTTTTCTACAGACTCTGCATAGATTTATATGAACTCTGCAAGTTTTCTATAGACTCTGCAGAGATTTCTACGGACTCTACAGGTCCATTTCTATGGACTTTGCAGGCATGGATTTCTACGAACTCTGCAAAGATTTCTACAAACTCTGTAGTAAGAGGCAAGTTTGACACTTAGGCGCAAAATGGACCATTTCAAGTGCTTACAGAGGGCAGTTCCATCTCAAGAGCCCTTGCGGAGGGCAGGGAACACTTTCAGAAGAGACCACAGAGAAAGGCTGAAGAGGTAAGTTTTCTTTCAAAAATTTGTCTAAGGCAAAGGAAATGCCCTTTGGAAGGGTCATTTCCAATTTTCTTGAAGGGCACTTTCAAAGGCAGTCAAAGAAAAGACAAGGACTAATTCCTTCAAACTTTTTATTTGAAGGAATTCCTTCAGACAAAAAGTCTGAAGGAATTTGGAGGGTCTAGAGCAAGAAAGCTAAAGAAAAGCAAGAAAAAGACTAAGGCATTAAATGAATTCTTTCAGACTTTTTGTCTAAAGGAATTCCTTTGGATAAAAAGTCTAAAGAAATTTGGGAAAGCTGTGGGAGAAAAGCCCAAAAGAGAGTTTCTGAAATAAAGCAAAGTGGCTAAAACAATTCTTGCAGACTTTTTGTCCGTAGGAAAATTGTCCACGGGGAAAAGTCCATGGGGAAAGAGTTCACAGGGAAAAGCTTGAAGGAGAAACCCACTGAGGAGAAAGAAGACCACTTGAAGGGTATGTGCCCTTGTGGGGGGCTCTCACCGAGAAAAAGGACTTTTCTCAAGACCCCGAAGGGTAGGTCCCCTTTGGAAAGGATCAAATAAGAAGTTTGAAGGAAAGGGAGTGATAGAGAAAGGCTAAAGAAAGTCCAAGGGGTGACGGGCCTGAGGACTTCAAAGTCAAGCATGGTGAACTAGATGTTGGAAATTCAAACACAGTGATGGGTGTGTGAACATCAATTTCAAGGCTCGAGAAATAGCCATTGGTTTTGGCAAAAACAAGAAGAGCCCAAGGGACTCAGTGACCCACCAAAAGATAGCCTCGAGGGCCGAAGGAGCCAAAAAGTGACATAGCCAGAAAGTGACAAAGCTAGAAAGAGACAAAATGAGGAAGAAACAAAGTGTAGAAGTGGACAAATAGTCCAAGTGGCAAGGAGGAGGTGTCAACTTAGGGATTTATTCTTCTATTTGGAACAGTGCTTGCCAAGTGGTCATCAAATGATGTGAACAGTAAGCAGTGTAGCCTATTTTCTTCATTTCACATTAATGAGTAAACAAGCCACGTAAATGCCTTGAAGGGAGCAATTTGTTTTAAAAAAAGAGGCATGGTCCATGATTTCACATTAATGTTGGAACACTAAAGTCAAAGCAGGAGCCGACAATCAAACAACGTCCTCTTCCTAAGACTCAAAACACACATGGGCCAGCTTGTCAAGAGCGCCAAAGTCTTTTCAAAAGAAGTGCCAATTTATCTTCTTTTCTTTCTATGTATTGTAAAACTTCTCATTTGAGAAAGGATCGATCCATTCTCTTAGCCTGTAAGGTAAAGCTCTACCCAAAAATCTCTCAAGCTTATAAGGCAGAACTCTGCCAAATTTTACCTTGAATCAAGACTTAGCATTTTTACCTCCATTTAGACTTGCACTCATGTATATGTCTATATTTTATTTTGTGTTAAGTCCTTTTCTTTGATGCTTTTCACAGAATGACTCCAACATGTTTAGTGTATCGTGAAGTTTATTCTTCTATAGGTTTGCCAGAAGTGTCTATAGCAGGAATATAGGCACATGTGAACGGGCTCCCAAAGGGTGTCTCAGAACACCTTTGGTAGTTCTTCCTCCCTATATCTCTATGGACCCCTGACTCACTGATATAGATGAGTTTCCCACATCAGATGAAGTGTATGGGCATTTCTTCTTGGTGAAAAGTGTATGTTCAGGCTGAGTGGGTCATCATTTTTGGTGTATCACCCTTTTTATTTTTAGGTTTAGGTTCTATTTCAGCATTTTCTCCCTTTTCATCCCCCCCACTTTTTTTCATTTTTTGTTAGCAGTAGGAATCCAGGGCCTAAAAGATACATCAGAGGGAACTAGCCCTATCTAGAGACTCTCCCCTCCAGCTTCGCCAGTCCCACATGCGAGAGGGGAGTTTCCATTTTGACATGTGGAAGGCAGGAGCTAGGCATCCTGCCAGGGTGCAATCCACTACATCAAAAGTAATTAAATGGTAAGATGTAATAGTGGTAGTAAGGCATAGGGATGTATACCTATCGCCTAAGGATGACTTTAGGATGTGGGATCTAAACCAAGTCATTTCCAAGCACCTACTCAAGTTTAAGAGGGATGTGACTATGGAATATAAGCACCAAGTAGAGGTGCATGAATGAATATAACTGGATGTAGTGAATGATGAGGTAGTCCTAAGAAATGCTTTAAGGAAGAATATAACACTTGAAATAAGGCTCGACCGAGAAAGGAGGAAGGAAGACATAGTAAATCCTGATCTCCCCCAACTCATGGGAGCATGTTCAATGCAGAATATGAGGAGAAAGAAGAGGAGGAAGAAGAGGATAACCTTCTTTTTTATCAAAAATAGGCCTTGTAGGCCTCCACTTTAGGCCACTCCAAGTGGACAAGACATGCCTCCAATCTCTAAACTAGGAGAGTCAAGTAGCTAGCCTAGCCTTTTACAAAGGCCTACAATAGTCTCTGTATCTATTGAATAAGCTATCACAAAAAACTTTGGCTAACCAAAAACTAATTTCATTGATATTTAGGAAGGGAAACAAGGAATTGAGTTCTCAATGGAGGGATTGTAGGCGCTAGTTAGGAGGACTATTGAAAAGGTTTATACAAGGAAGAGGTACCCCAAGACTACAATGAAAGAATAAATGTCCCCTCCATTATCTTCCTAATCCCACTTTATAAGTAATCCACCATTGTCTTCTTTCCTAGTCTTTGGTACATTTACAACTACTCCTATTTATACTACTGCTCACACTGCCATGTTTACACCACCACCATTACTTCCTTTAGGGGCACCATCCCCTAATTCATCTCCCATATCACCATTAACATTCCACCTCCTCTTGGATCCCAAAGCACTAGTGTTAGCTAAGATGTGGGTTTTAATCCTCAAGATACCACATCAAGTGCATCAATCGCCCTTGGCTCCCTTGCATCCACAAAGCTAATAAGACCCATTCTAAAGTCATTCACCTAGAACAAACCACTTCACCTCACCATAATAGCCAAAATGATTGGGCCTTTAATGCTTCCCTCATTTTTATTTAACATGGGCCCTACTAACTCCTTTATTGATCCACTTGGTCAATAATATCTAACCAATTTATATATCCCAATTTTAGCCCTAACTTCTTCCTCTTCTGAGCTACTCTCATTGCAACCACCTCCCACACAATCGACAATAAAGCCACCCCAAATTTGGTAAGGGAAATGATGTAGATAATAAGGTAAGAAAGGCCTTAGGCAAGCCAAGATGCACCCCAAGTTGGCATGAGGTTTGATGTGGACATTCAAACTATGAAGAGAGTAGTAAGGATACAAGTGGAGTTGACATAATCAAGCTCAACTGTGATATATGAGAGTGAAGAGACACTATTCAATCTAATTAAAAAGAGGAAGGCCAGTCCTAGATAGGTATAAGAGTATGCAAGTGGCCTTGTATTTATAGTATAATCATAAGTAGAATCTACTATTGCCTTGATGAAGGGGATGCAACAATAGTTAAAGAGACTGAAGGAACAAACACTGCCAACAGTGCCAAACAACACTCTGATTTCAATAGTCAATGATATGATCAATGTATTTAACTTGTATAAGGTTATGAATAAAAGGTAGGAGAATGAGATTAAGAAAGACAAATGGGTCATTAAAATTGATCAAAGTCTTTCCCTCTATGACACAAAGTTAACAAACTTGGTGAGAGTGATAAGAAGCAATAAGTTTTTTGACCTAAAAGTCTTGCCTCTTGAAGACATTATTCCTGCACAAACCATTCTCATGAATAGGAGGAGGATTTTGAAGACATGGTTAGATAAACTCAAGGATATAAATACATCCTTTGATAAAACTAAATTTAAGATAGCCCACTTACTAAAGGATGCCATGATCACTAGAGTGACCAAACTTAACGGCTCTTTCATGGATGAGAAATAATTTAGAGTGTAGATGATTGTTTTCATTTATCAATTATAACAAGATGTAGCTAGTGCCAAGATGACTATCGAGGTGATAGACATTATGACATTTTCCAATCAGAGGCTGTATAAGGTAAAGGTAATTGAGGAAGTTCTAAGTCCTATACTCACAGAGCATGATAAGCTCATTTAGGACATACTTGATTTATTTAGGCATATCATCCTAGACTTTACTCAAATTGACTAGGATTACTAGGCTTGTACACAGGTATGGACCAAATAAGAAGCATAAAATAAGTAGTAGTAACAACAATAACATTAACAAGCATCTCAATAGCTTCAGGGATATTAGGAATATTCCAATGTGTTTTGTAAATTTAAATTTGGGATATTCTATTGTGTATGGCATTTTAGTCTACTTGGTTGTATATTGGGTGCCTTTTGTGGTCCCACTCAAAATTTTCTTAGGCATTTTGAAGCCTATAAATAGCTGTTTTCTCCTCATAATAAAAAATAGTTATTTGTAAGAATTAATACAAAAAAGTCAAAGAATTTGCAAGTTTTTCTATAGTGCTTAATTTTTTATTTTTATAGTTGATGTTCCTCATGCTTTTAGATGTCTGATTATTTGTTTTATACAAATTGATTTGGTTATTACATTTTATACATGCATCTATTAGTTTGAGTTGAATGCTAGGTTGACTAATCTATTAGTGTACTTGCTCTATTTTAATCTCATTTGTTACTAGATGTGCTTATGTAATTTACTGTGAGTTATCTTGTGCATATTATGCTACTAGACATATAGATTTTCCTTCTTCAAAAGCTTTAATTAAATTTATTTAGATTTGAGAATTATGTAAGGGTTGGTAGGGGTTAGTTTCATGTATTTTGCCTCAAATGTTAGCAAAAATTGGTATCTTTAGTCATCTCAAGCATAATCTCTTTTCTGCCCTACCCTACCCACTCCTAAATCTACTCATGAATCACCTTAGTTTAGATCATGCTATAAATACCCATCGTTTGTTTATATTTTGGGCTGTAATTGGTAAATATTAAGATAATTCACAAAGATTAGCAAAAAAGGTGTCATTACATAAACATCTATTATCCCTACAACAAGGTCTATTTGCAAACTTTCAAAGTGGTTACCATATCTCTACTATTTGTGTTATTCCCAACAATAGTTGTATAAAAAACTCAAGCCCCAAGTCATTCTAGGACTTAAAATTGAGTTTCTGACTTTTCCCTTGTTCCCTGGTGACACAGGGAGCACAATACGTGCATCAACAAGTTGTATATGGAAAAAATTATGACATGAGTGGTACATCAATATCAATTTCATTGTACTTCCCCTTGACATCAAGGGTGTACATGTTTTGTTCTTCATTTGAAAAATATATTTTGATCTTTTCATTCATATTTTCAAACATTAACTCATCTAAAGCAATTGTTGCACTGTCATCATCAAAATCATCTTCATTATCTATAACTATTTCTTATTTAATAAATATAACATTTCCAAAAACCATAACCTCCCTTACTATAATACATTTCATTTGATTAGAAATAACATTAGAAGACATTTGATTATTTACAAATAAAGGAACATGTTGATTACTAGCTAATCTACCATCACCACTTTCATTATGCACATGAGTGTTATTACAAGACAAAGGGGTAATTTTTTGATTATTTACTTGATGAAACATTTGTTTCTAGAAAATGATAGCTTTCTAATATGTCAATGCTAAATATTTGAGTGCTAATGGAGTTATTATGATAAGCATGGAAGTTAGTAGGTTTAAAGATCTTAGATAAATTTGAATAACAACTTTCATTTATGTATAAGGGTCTTTCAACCTCTTATACAATTTATGAAGTGGGTATTAAACACACTTATTGACTCATTAGGATATCTAAGGGTTGTATAAAACTGATGATATGTGATTATGGGATCACTGGGCCCTCTAAAATGATTAATACACACAACCTCAAAATTATTCCAAGATGTAATAGATACGTCTGGCATGCTAAGACACCAATCATAGGTCATTTAATCTAAGGTATAAGGAAATAATCATCAAGCTACATCTTCATGTTGGATCTATATTTTTATTATAGCTTCTTTGAATGCATATATATGTTTTTTTAATGTCTATATTTCTCTATGAACATATTTTACACAAAATTTCTCTAGACTTTTTAGTAAATCATGGATAACTCCTACAATGTTCACTGTAACATCCCTAGTGGTATTTACTAGAATAATGTAATATATATATTTTAAAATTATATTCCATGTATTCTTTCATTAAATTACACCACAAGAATCTAATTCGTGATCTTATAATACAAACTAATTATGTTAAGCATAAACTAAACATGTAACATCTATTAGTTACTGATCACTAGCATCACATGAAAAAAAACATAATTGCATATAGAAAGTAGTCACATAAAATCCAGCCACAACTCGTACAATAATACAACCACTACTATCAATGTACAATGAGAAATTAATTATATTTTCAACTAGCATTATGTCTCAATAATAATTACAATATTAGATATAAGGCTCCACAGAGCATGAGTCTCATGAAATCCAATCTCTTTGATAATCTCAAGTGTAATATCCAAATAATTACTTTTATGGGGAGGAAGAGCCTCATCCAATCACTTTTCCACACCAACCACGAACCATCAATCCAACACACAATCCCCCAATCAGGGAATGACCCTCTTTTCATGGATTGGTAGATAGTAACAGTGCAAAAATCCAAAAAGATAAATAGTACCCATGTGATGTAAGATTTATAATACATGATGTGTACCATAAAGGAAATATATTCTAACATGATATCGCACAAAATATAAATCATACATATGAAATGACAATGTATAACTAAACATTACTTTGATCAAAGTTTTTAAATATTTATTGATCTCTAAGATCAGTCAAACTCATACATACCACCTAATCGGATTACCTTCATCTAGCATTGGTGATGCTAGGTAAGCTAGTGAAGTTTGTATCACTACTTAGTTAGTACCAACAATAAGATATTTGGTTAATATAAATACAACCAATAG